>CM053275.1:2857039-4057039 GCA_028583415.1 Protea cynaroides | reverse complement strand
TTATCTAACAAAGCCTATAAATTGACTATGTATTTTGCTAAACTACTTTTTTCACTAAACTGAGACAGAACATGTTCAGGATTTTAATAAATGAAAGTCACGGATCAACTTGGTTTGGCTGAAAGAGACTTAGCCTGTTACTGGGCTCTTTTTGGTTATCTATTATGGTGACATTATGATGAAAAACAAACTCTTTTGACACATTTTCATGATCAGTTATGAGCATAGTTGTCAAGGCGCCAAGGTGAACCAAGGCGGCGGAGGCCTGGCTGGGCGCCTAGGCGAACAAGGCGCCCGCCTAGGCGACCAAGGCGACGGCCTAGGCGACCAAGGAGCCCAATTTTTCAAGGCGACCCAAGGCAGCCTGGGCCCCTAGGCGACGCCTTGACAACTATGGTTATGAGTTATGACGAAAATTTGAAACCTTATAAAATTCTAGTTAGATAATGTGTTACAAAAGAAAGGGATGGCTCTTACTCATCAGGCCTTTATCTGGATCTTTTTTTTTTCAGCTGCAACCTTATAGCATCCAATAATAATCCCCTACAATGGAAATTTGCTGTAAAAATGAGGAAACTATTTTTTGTATGCATGTTTTACTTGAGAGTTTTTTTTTTTTTTTCATCTCTTTTTTTCCATTTGGTGCATAATTTCTTATTCAACTAAACATCCTTTTTTTTTTTTTTTTTGATAAAAACTAAACATCCTTTAGTTCATTTTTTTAAGAGTTTTCTCTTATTGTATTTTTATCGTGGAGCAACTGTAGTAATGATGAGTCCACGCTAAGACCTTATTTATTATTATTTTTTTTTAATGAAGGCCTTTGTTAATTTGCTGCAGGTGAAGTTGATGTATCACTCTCAGGAGTTGTGAAATTTGTACCGAAAGTATCGAAACTGGTTAGAAATGAAATTGTAGTAAACCTAATGGATTCATTTTCCAACCCTATCTTATCACAGCAATCAAAACTGAGCCTTGAGATCGGTTCCGTCAATAATTCTGGTTTCTCGAATTGGAACTTTTCGGATCACAGAAATGGGTCCTATATTGGTTACTTTCTAGCCAAGGATGTAGGCACCTATGAGATGTGCATTTCATTTGAGAGAAAACGCTTGTCTCCTTGTCCTTTTGGGGTCAATGTATACAGTGGTAAGTTCGATTTGCAATGGCCTCTATTATGTCGCACTCTTTTTTCTATAGATAAGTGAAGAGACATGAGACTTATTGTTTGATGTCAAACATTTTTTATAATGTGTATTTTTATTTTTATCTTTGTTTGTATGCATATTCTCCTAGTTTTCATCATCTGTTTTGCTTCATTTTACATTTGTTTGTTTCTGTTCCACTTCTTCGTCCTTCTTTTTGTCCTTTTCGTATTTTTTTGACTGATTTTTTTCTAACCACTTTTGTCTGTTAAAACGGAAGAGAAAGAAATGGTCGCCAACAAGATTGTTAAAGTATATATCAGTTCATTTAGTTGGTTTATATAATTTGGGAAATAATTTCTTAACGGGTATTATAAATTGTTGGGCTACAGGTTGTAGAAAAGGCCTTTGGTGGCTGTTCAGTTTGTTAAACATATCCAAGACTTCATTACTTGGAACAGTATTTTTCTAGTTAACTGATTTCAATGTGAAACAGGTGGAATCGAATAAAATTCTTACAGTAGAGTATCTATTTCATAGAGCCTGCTTTACATCGAAATGTGGTTAATGTAAAAAACATATGATCACAAAAATGTTGATCACCTGCTGCTGCATTTTTCTTGAGCGGCTACACTCAACTTCTTGCCTTGTTTTGTCTATGGTCTTGAGGGAGAATTGCATGAATGTTGCTACCCTTTTCCAATGCCATCTTCTGCAGCTCATGGAAAGCAATGCATGTTGGTATTTTCAAGGAGCTTTCTACTTCTTATGGGATTTCAAAAAAATGTGTGCTTTCTTTTGTGTTTATGGTTTTTTGTGTTGCTTGATTTTGAGACATACTCTCTTACTGATTTTCCTTTTAATTCATGTTTTAAGGATGGTTGATCCCAATCCAGATTGCATGATCTACATTGAGATAGTATGGGACCAATGCAATCTGTAAGATACAGTGATCAATCCATTGGAAATCATTCTTTTTTCCCACTCTGATCAGCCTCCAAAGTCCAAACTGAAACTGATCTGGTTCAGCAGTCACTCAGAACTTATCATGAATCCAATACAAATCTTTAAATCCCTGTTCGAATCAGGACCTTAATCTAGCTTTGGCTTTTGACTCTTGCATTGCTTTTGTGCTTCTAGTGCCAAGAGGAAGGTTGGTGCCTCTGGTTGGAAGCTGGCACTAGTAAAACCAAAAGGCTGGGATATCTGGTAGGTTGCTGATTTTTGTTTTCAGTTGTGTCTCCCTCTCTTTCCCTTTTCACTTGGCATTCTTGTATTGCTTTTGTCAGTGGTTATCCCAGTCCCTAGGCCTTCCTTCTTATCATGCTTTTTTCTTTAATGTAACAAAATAGAAAAATAAGAGAAGATAGAGAGAATCGATGTGTCCTGCTTCTCTCTTTATAGCTTTTATTTATGGAAAATAAAAAATGATTATTAAATAGGATCTACAGAGTCTTAGTCACAAACTAAAGACTAATAAAGCAAACTGATAATTTAACTAAGAGTCCATATACTAATAAGAGTCCAAGTCCTATAAATTAGCATTAACTACTTTGACTAAGTCAAAGCAATGTACGGTTACAATTTTATTACGCTAACACCCCCCTCAAGCTGGAGCATGGGGGAATGTGAGAATTTTAGCTAGTAACAATGTAACAGCGGAAGCGGTAATTGTAGTAGTAGGAGCAGTAGTAGTAGTAGTGGCAGCAATAGTAGTAGTAGCAGCCGTAGTAGTGGTAGCAATAGTAGTAGTAGCAGCCGTAGTAGTGGTAGCAATAGTAGTAGTAGTAGTAGTAGCAGCACAAGAAGGTCACTGTGAACCAAGTAGTAGCAACAACACAGTATAAGTCATTGTGAACCAAGTAGTAGTAGTAGTAGTAGCATAGTATAGGTCATTGTGAATCAAGTAGTAGTAATAGTAGCACAATATAGTTCATTGTGAATCAAATAATACACAGTATGTCATTGTGAACCAAGTAGTAGTAGCAGTAATAGTAGCAGGAGCAGCAACAGTGGTGGCTGCACTCCTAACAGAGAACCTTAAACGGCTCTTAAAATGGCAACCCAGGGGATTGCTTTGATACCATGTAACAAAATAGAAAAATAAGAGTAGATGGAGAGAATCGATATGTCCTGCTCCTCTCCTTGTAGCTTGTATTTATAGAAAATAGAAAACAACTATTGGATAGGATCTCAGAGTCCTAGTCACAAATCAAAGACAAAGTAAACTCAAAATAGGAAAAGGAAACTAACAGGCCTAATTGGTAAAGAAAACTAATAAAGCAAATTAATAAACTAATTAGGGGTCCATATACTAATAGGAGTCGAAGTCCTAAAAACAGCACTAACTACTTTGACTAAGTTAAAGCAGTGTATAGTTACAGTTTTATTATGCTAACACTTAATATTCGTAAAATTTACTCATCCTTTTAAAAGAAGTATATGAAACCTATTAGTGTCTACCCAGGCCCAATTGACAGGTTTGCCTACATTTATTCTTTTCTTTTCTTTTTCTTTTTTCCCCCTTCTATGTTGATGGGGTACACTTTTGTATATCATTAGTTTTTGGAAATTTGTGTTGACTTCATTTCTGTAGATTTTCATATTTGGGCATGCAATATATTGATAACAGAGTTTTAATATTTACTAGTATTTAGGCCTCTTCTATGTGAATATTGAAGTATTGGCTTCTTGTAGGGGAATATTTTCCTAATGCCTATAATGATACTCTAATTGTTTGGGAGGATGAGTCAGTTGCTTTTGATGCTCTGGGAAATGACTACTTTGCTGGTGGAAATGCGAGCATTGTTGAATCATCAATGGTATGGTTTAAAGCTTTGGGAAAAGGAATACTGTATCAAGCAAGTCATGTAAATAATGTCACTAATGTTGGTGTTGAGGCCATCTAAACAAGAGCCATTAATTCGGATTTGACTCTATGACTTAAAAATATTATCTTCAATTTGAATCAAGACATGATTCCTTTTTTCTTCTTATTTTTTCTTTTTTAGTACTCACTATTCAATTGAAAAATTAAAATCTGGCTCTTAACATTTCTTATGACTAATAGAATTCCTCCTACAATTATTGTGCTTCACTCGAAATCAAATATTAGCTGCCCATTAATGCAAAAGAAAACTATAGAGATCAAAGACCATTTATGCGTAAAGCTATCGATTGTGCCAGTAGAAAGCTGTAAAGCTTTTTCATTCCTGTTTTCTTTTCCTTTCTGAAATATCTCATCAAGGATAGAATTATAAATAATATGGTTGGAAACTATGAAAACGAAGAAATTATGCAATTGGTAACAGTTCATCAAAAGGTTCCTTAATATTTTGGTGGTGTGCTAATATGCTGTTTATGACAGTATTTAGTTTAACCTCACAGTCATAATAACCAGCCAAATAAATATATAATATATTGACTATGAACATAACATGGTTGCAATACTGTGAGGGGCTGCCCATTTGAGGATAATTTTTAACTGTCAAACTGGTTCCAGATGGGTACTCATACCAACAGTGTCAGGCTTGGCTATTAAATTAATTTTCAGTTCAATCTGATATTAAAAACTCACTTATGTAAGAGTCCCTGATTGAATCAAATCCTTTTTAGTTTTCTGGGAAGACTATAACTTATGATTTCTTTCTGTTGTTTTGGCAGCCATTTCATGGATCACTTCTCCAGTATGGTCAGCTGTTCAGATATACACCTTATAAAGGTTACTTTGGGAATGATTCTTTTACTTACTCAATATCTGATATAAATGAAAATTTGGCTTCTGCCTCAGTAATTATTTCCATCCTCAGTACTCCACCTCAGTTTGTTTCTTTACCTGTTCAATTGGAAGCGACTGAAGATCTGATAAGTCCCAGATTTGGGTAAGACTTATTTCAAAATGAAGCTAGTAAGGCACAAACTTCCACTAGCATAAATATAACTTTTGAGTTAGACAAAATAAATCCACCCCTCCCTTTATGGCCTTCAATTAAATCTGTATTGAAATTAATTTTCATTTTGCAGTGGTTTTCCTGGTTTTGAGATAAAGTACTCAGACCCAGAGGAGAACATCTCCGTTACTCTCAGTACACAATTTGGTTCTATATTTCTTTCTCCTATGCCAATGCAGTTCTGGCAATCAACTTGGAGCTCACTTGCTATCCACAAAGGGGAAAGAGATTGGAAGGGTTTGATCTTAGAGGGCCATGTGGAAGTTATTAATTTTGCTCTTCAGTCAATTCAGTATCTTGGGTACTGCACGTAGCATTACATTTTCTATCCCTAGGTTGAACTTTATAATTTTAGCTTTCTGATACTGAATTGTTTACTTAATCACAATATGCTTTTAGGAAAACAAATAGTTGTTACTTCAAAGTGTGATACATAGTTGTCAAGGTGTCGCCTAGGGGCCTAGGCGGCCTTGTGATTCCTTGGAAAATCGGATGCCTTGGTCGCCTAGGCGCCCCGTCAGGCCTCCAACGCATTGGTTATCCTTGGCGCCTTGACAACTATGTTGTCATATAGTGTCTACTATGTAGTTTTCACATTCTGGTAGTTATTCTTGTTCCCACCCCCTCCCCTTTTTTTTTAAAAAAAATGTTCTTTCAATTGGTTGACCCAAAAGCAAGGAAGAATTATTTTTCATAAAATAAAAATAAACTATTGCAAAAACAAATTGAACTCTTTGTCCTTTGTTCGAAGGTATGAAATTTTTTTATGGTCTAACCACAGCTTGAATGGATGAAACCCAGACCAAAGCTATTGTGGTTCTCATTAATTCTGGCTGTTTGGTGTTGTTTCCATGCTTTTGAAGCCATGTTCTTTTCAATTTTAGAGCAGAGTGTCACGACCCGTAACCCGCTCCACCTACATGACCCTTGGGTTAGGCAAGGTTGGCTTAGTTACACTAAGGCCGTGACAAGAGGACCTGTAGTTCTAAATATTAGTCTGACTTTTGAAAAGGGAAATGCCTTTCAAGTTCACAAAGTATTGACTCTTGATGATCCCGGTTTTTTTCCCCTCGAAAGAAAAGGCCTCAAGCACAGCATCTACCAAACCCAATTTGTTCCCCCTCTCCCTCTTTCTGGGATGCTGAAGGACTAATAAAGGAAGGATCAATGTCTAGGAAAATGAGAAATAGATAGCTGAAGCATAAGGGACACTGGGTGAAATCCAAACGAGGATTTTTATGGATTTTCTTAACCAACCCTGTTTGAAGGGAACAAAAGTTTCAGAAGAACAAGTGAATGAGGAATAAGAATAGAAATTTATTAATACAAATAACAAATAGTGCAATACTAATCCAATTTTTTGTGGTTGCTCTTACGACCTTGTAAAGCCTGAACATTATTTCTGCCTAGTCTTTGAGAACTCATTTTATTTATGCAGTAGAATTGATTCACTGTATACAATAGATAATATCAAAGCAGCACCTTCTCTATTTTAGCACATGTAGATCATACCCTTTCTCCTTCTTCAATCATGTTTGTTCTTTACTTATTAATATTATTGTCATCCTAAAAGCTTGTCCTCGTCCAGTGGCTATTTCTTCCATATGGAGGGCTGATTTGGTTGTTCTGACCATTTGATAGATAGGGTGTCTTCCAGGCTATCCACAAATCAAATTTAGTGTGTGCATCTCAAATGCATGGCCCACCATTTATTTGACTTCTCCTTGTTCAGTGGTCCAGATTTTATTCAAAAGTATTGTTTTTCCAACTGACTTAAACCTTTATCCTGAAATATATTGAAGTCCAAATTTGCCAAAAGTTGACATGGAGTAGAGGTGATGTAAACAATATACCCAGTTGCTAACAAAATTTGAGCACCATTCTGACTGCCATGTGGTGGATATTCTGCCAGACAAGGAAGCTTCTGTCTTGTTATTACTGTTTTTGTTGTCATTATTTTGTTTTCCTCATTTCAGAAATGGTAACTTCAGTGGAGATGATGTCATCCATGTCTCTACAATGAACAAAAATGGAATAAATGATGCTAATGTTCCAGTTTTTGTACAACCTATCAATGACCCTCCATTTATTCGCGTCCCTGAATTTATAAAGTTGTGGAAGCATGATGAAGATGGTTCACAGATCTTCAACAGTCAAAGAGATCAGTTTGAATTCTCAATTGGAGATCCAGATCTTTTTAATTTTCCTGGTATGTTATTAAACTCAATGAATTACATGAAATTCGTTCTGGTTTGTGGTTCTGCTGTGTGTGTGTGTGTGTGTGTGTGTGTGTTGGTGATCCAAGGGGCAGAATAGGAAATATGTGACCAGCAAAAGTTGTATGTTTCCTTTATTTTGCTTCTGGGTAGCACAGCGGACCTAAGTGATCAAATCCTGTAATGTGTTATAGTGATTGGTGATTTGGTGGTAAATAGTGGTGAAGATGGTTCATCAAAAGGATTATTCCTCAGAAAGTAATAAAGGTTTTCTTATTAATTTTGTAGCATGCTATTTTCTTGTGGCAGAGTTGTAATTAAATTTGATCACATGGTTACAATGCAGATTTATTTTGCTTCCAGCCTCTACAAGGGTAGCTTGACTATGTTAGGAGTTTGGTTATTTCGAAGTTATGTTTTGAATTAGATTAGTCCAATTGTTGGTAGGAGTTGGTTTATATGGAGTTTTATAGAGAGGTCCGTAAGCACTTTCAGAATTGAAATGAATTCATTTGCAGCTTAAGCTCTTGTATATGAAGGTGGTATCTCAGTCTCTCTCCCTCTCACATTACTTTTTGTCATTTATTTTCTTCATTTACAGATATTAAGCAGAATTTACAACAAAACCAGCCTTCTATTTCCATATATCTTCTGCAACTACCATCAACTATCCCAAACATCAATCCTCTTCATTCGTCATCTAAACCCTTAAAAGCCTGCCAACAATATCAATCCTTAGGGCTCTAATTGATTACTGTTTTCTGACAAAAAACCATCACTGTTACTAGCTGTACCACTCATAAAACAACTAGAGTAACCAACCTTCCTTCTCCTAGCATCCTATTCTTTTATAGTTTTATTAATTTCTGAAGCTATAACCCTATTTTCTCCCATAAAACACCACATAAACAGGTAGAGAATCCTTCATCCTCCTAACTGCATCATAGGATTCACCCTTGAAATCCTTTCTTTGCTACTGAAAGAGAATGAGAAATTCCTTTCTTTCAAGTTTCATTATAATTTTGAAGCTATCAAACCCTGATCTTGAATTCAAGATTCCCTCCTGTAATTCTATTTTCCAACATATTTCTTGAGATCTGGAACGAGTGGTTACCCATAGACCCCCATTGAGTTTTTGAGCATTTCCTCTCCTACATCAGTCAGTCATGTCTTTGTATGCTTGTGTGTCTAAGCAAGTGAGATGGACAGTGATATTAGCATGTTTTTTTTTTTTTTTTTTTTTTTTTTTTTTTTTTTTTGGATATTTGCATGTTTTGAAGCCTCAAGCATATTATGTTCCACCTCTGTGGTTATGAATACAAACTCCATGTCTTTCCCTCAACAACACTTCCTTCTGCAAACAATTCTTGGTTTAACACCCGACATCCTATGAACTGAATGAAAATTTTACCTTAGAAACTCTTCGCCCGTATTGGGAACATGGAAAGATATGGGAGCAGTTCTTTCTTTGAGTAAAAGGATAAGATATACTAAAGGTAAGGCATTGATTAGGAGAGCTCTTTTGCGAGCTTTAAGCTAGTTCTCATTTTTTATAGAAGAATAGTACAGAGAAGAGACCTTTTCAAACTTCAATAGACCAGTTATTTCAAACAGTTGTATTGAATGTAACAGTCACATTTTTCATTCTGTTGATATTAAGTTTGATTTCTTTTGATGGGTTGCTTTTCAGGGAATGAGTCCCACTTTTTTGTCATACTTTCTATGGAAGTTAATGCTGGAATTTTGGTAACTAACCTACCAGTTCACCTTATTAATACAACTGAACTGAAGGGGAAGAACAGTAACCAGTGGCAGCCCCTTCAGACTTTTGTCACTATTTCAAGACATTTTTTGGTCAAGGCAAAAGGAGTCAGATTCAGGGGAACAATTAAGGACTGCAACAATGTCATGCAGCAACTGTCGTATCAAGTGAGTGAACTGACTCACATTGGTAATGCGTTGCCTGTATTTCTTTTGTTTCTGTTTTCTAATTTTTAATCGGTGACTTAATTCTGGCTTAGCACCAGGATGCAAGTGTTTATAAAGTCATAAAATGAAATTCTTTCTTGCACAGGGTGGAGATTATGGAGGTGGTTTAACAGTGGCTGTAAATGATATGGGAAATTATGGTTGCTATCCAGATTGCTCTGAAAAGATGTCATTTCCTCTTTTTGCTGAGGCTACTGTAAATCTAATTGGGAGGCAGCCAATGAGTTCACTAGTAGCCCATTGTAAGTAATAGTTATTGTACCACTTGAAGAGCTTCTCCTGTGAAATTCTTGTCCAACCTTCTTATTAAAACTGCCCAGCTTTTCAAACACAAAATTTCCTTTTCTAAGATTCAGGAATGTGTTGTTTTATATGGTTGGAACCACCCAAAATCTACTCTTCCTCAAACTTGAAAGCTCTTTTACACAAGTATCTTTTCCTTACTGTCAAAACTCCTTTCTAGACCTTTAATTTACTTTTGAGAATAAAATAGCTGATACTAAATATAGTGGAACCCTAATGCTTCAAAAGTATCTCTTAATTACATCTATGTGTGTTTTAGTGAGTTTAATGTTTAAAGGAAATATGGAACATCTGTTGTTGATCATAGATGTATGCATAGTTGATAAACTATTAAAGATACATGTACATTTTTTATGTAGTACAGCCCTCGGATCTGTAATTGTGATTGAATTCATTATGATGTTTGCCCTTGGAGTGCTGCTACTCTTTTTCACATGTAAATGTGCCATAGCTCTTGGAAATGAAAGGAAAAGCCGTCGTGCCAGGAGCATCAAGCTCTCCAGACAGGAAAATTTCCAAAAACATACTGTGAGGATGCCTTTTCCACTTTGACAGTTTCTTCACCTTTTCCTCTTCATTGTGTCTCATATCTTCTCAGATTCTTCAAGTGCTTCTCTGTAGAGTTTCATGCAGGATGTATAGACCTTATAACTATTCAAGAAAGAAACTTGACTAATTTCCAGAGTGCATATGCAGTCAAGTGGAACTTCATCAGAGAATGTGACGTACTTCACAGCTGCTTGTTCAAGTCCCTTTACACTCAGGAGCCAGTCTTCCAACTTCTGCGAGCGGTATGATTTTCTATATATTTTTTGGGAAAAGGATTTCATACTTTCAACTGTCGGATGAAGAAGTGTAATCTCAAAACTACCCCTCCCCTATTAAATGAAGGGCTGATATCCTGACTGTGTACATATACGGCCCCGTGTACGAAAACCGTCCCCTATTTTTTATTTTTTATTTTTTTAAATTACTTGACAACTTTGGAAAGATACTTTTTCAAATATAAGGGAAAAGCAAAGAAAGAGTTCATTCGAAGGTTGTGTGGAAGGTTTAGATTTCTTTTTTTTTTTGGGTATTGAGACTATTTTACCCTCTTTTATACTAGCATGTCTGCTACTACATAATAGCTTATCATCACCTTAATGAAGTCAATCTTGGCTAACATGAAATGTTTAAAAATTAGAACAAGTCAGGCCAACAGCATGCCACATATCTCATTTTAGTTTGTTCAAAGTGATGTAAATCTTGGCTAAAATGGAATTCATGAAATAAAACATAGTTCAGTGCATACGTGTCACAAATATGGGTTCAAGATCCAGAGCTAATTATGTGCTTCCTCTTAGAACATCACATGGACCTGAAAATTGACTTATTATGTTTATGTGACCTTATATATGTATTGAACTTTTCTTCTTGAGCTCTTCTCTGAATATATCTATGAAATGTTATGTTGGATTTGGTAGTATGGTTGATACACCTGCTTTCTTTTTCCTTACACGCTTGGCAGGACACCTGCAAGTCTACCCATATTGTCCCACAATTACTGTTCGCAGTAGTTAATTACTCTGGATTAACATCACAAATCACTTAAAAGACTGCTTGTATATCAGTATATTTTGTGCCTCCTCACTCATGTTGGCCAACCAGATTTCGAATATACATTGCAGCAATAGAAAGTCTTATGTCAGTCATTGCTGTTTGATAATGTGTTCAATTAATTCAATTAACAGCAAGATGCAACCACCCAAGGGTTGAGGTGTTTGTGCACCAATCCTTAAGGGGGTTTGTCCTGTTCCATCTGAACTCAAATCTTTACATTCTCTGGCTAACTAATCCTTCATGCAACTTCAGGTCGTGCGGGCAATCTGGAAGTGGGAGTTCTAGCAAAGATAAACTTCGTTCCTTTCAATCTTCTGAGCAAAACGGAAGGGCCAGTTTCATGCCTCTTTCCATTGAAGAGGGGCAAGATGAACCTGTTTCACCACTCATGAACCATTCTGGATTCTAGTGCAAAATTGCAAGGGTAACACTCTCGACAATATTTTTATTTTATATTTGATCAAACACTATCTACAAATTCAAGGGCACCAAACCAAATAGAGTTCGTCGTCACTCTTACATACATCCATGAGCCATGCTATTCACTTCTCCTCTGGTTTTGTTTGTCGCACACAATGATTGGTTGTCTTGTCACAATTCACATGGCATGGGGAATGGCATTTGGAACCAGTTTGACTGTTGAGTAAGCCCCTATCCGTGGATTATCCAATCAACTCATCTGGGTCCCATGGAATCTGTAAAGTAGACTGGAATCCGAGCTGAAGCTGCAAATCTAAACTTTGTCACCCTCACTCATCGTTCAAAATTGGTGATGGTTTTTCGAATGGGGCAACTAGCCAACTACAAATGGCCTCCATTAGTATTTTTGAACCGTTCGATATTTAAAACCGTTCCTTTAGTAGGACTTGATAGTAGGGACGGATTGTCCTCATCGCTTCCATGAATGACACCAATCATGAGCATACCAACTGCGTTTTTAATAAAAGGGGGCAAAAAAGTGTTTTTAAGTTCATGGTATCGGAACGGCTATTGGTTACTCTGAAAACCAATACAGGATTTGATGTGTATCGGTCGATGTACTGAGTCAACAAAACTTTTTGCCAGGAATCGGGATAGCTGAATGTGAAAACTGATCCTATATTGCCCATTATGAAAATGGATATGGATCGGTTATATGAACGGATCTGATCTAGATACCTAAAACCATGAGAATTTTAGTAATCGGGGTTGGGTTGGAAGAGATAGCCAAACTGGTATCAACCGAGGCGGCGAGGGCAACTGAGCCGTATTTGGCCAATACCGAATCTGAACCCGAACCGATCCTCCTTTTTATTTGTTTTTTAATTTCGATGCCACATGTTGTTTATCTGGTGAACGTACCATCGATCCGGTCGATACCCATTACAAGAAGCTGATTCAGCACCGAAAAAGGATTTGGTTTGGTTTGGGTTATGCAGCTATACTACTGCCATATTAGTGCCTTCAGCGTCAATGGTGAAGCCAGATTTGAAGAATTGACTGCCGGACTGCAAATTAAAGAGCTCTGTCCTGTTTCACACCTTCCTTCCTCGAGTCTAGACAGTCAGATTACCCCCCAACCCCCAAAATAAATAAATAAATAAAATTGGGAAAGCGTTCTTCCCATCTCACTTCGTAGGATATAAGTATTCGAATCTAGTAAGTGAGCAATCGATCTGAATTCCGAGTTCTAACTGCTTGCTCGAAGCCCTGACTATGGCAACACCATCTTCTGCGTATTTGAAGCTTCTGGGCATGGGAACTAAGATCGTCGCCGTCGGTCGAAACTATGTTGCTCACGCTAAGGAACTCGGTAACGCAGTACCCAAGGTCTCTTTCTCTCTCTCTCGCTCTCTCATAGGCATACGAGGTTGAATCTAGACTTTGGTTTGAGTTTTCTAGTTAATGCAATTAAACTTCTGGTCTCAAAGATTTTTTATTTTTACTTAATTTCTAAGACAGACTTTTACCATTACAATTCCTGTTTGTGAATGGCTTAGAGGCAAGTCGATAATCAACTTTTTCAAATCGTCTTTCCGACTATGATCTTCCCTACGATGAGCATGAATGTTCTAGCTGGCTTGAGAGAATTGTATGAAATAGTTCGAGCCTGGCTTTTTCCGAACTGATGACGAATTGACAAGATAATATTACTCTATACAAGAAAATTATTGGACTTGGAAGATCCTAACATGGTAAATTTCTCATTTCACTTGTATAACATTTCCGTATTTCAGGCACCAATTATTTTCTTGAAGCCTACCTCGTCTTATCTGCCAAATGGGGGAACAATAGAGATTCCACACCCTTGGGAATCCCTTGACTATGAAGTAGAGTTAGCCGTTGTCATTGGGAAGAAAGCTCGTGATGTTTCTCAGGCATCTGCGATGGATCATATTGGAGGTATCTTAACGTTATTCTAAAAGACTTTCACTCTAGTTTTCATTTCGATGAATCCTGCGGAAGGCAACTAATACTAAACATCTTGTGTCCACTGCACTGGCAGTGCATCAGTTTTTTTGTGTGTGGTTTATTTATTTATTTATTTATTTATTTATTTATTTTTTTGGTGGTGTGGGTTTGTTTGGAGTTTCAACAACATGCCTACAAGTTTTTTTGGGGGAATGGAAATATAAGATCTTACGGTAGAGTAGAGCTCAGATGACCTTTCTACTGCGAGGAAGCCCTTCAATTGTTAGTAACTATTGAGTACCAAAAAGAATTATTACTAATATTAAGAAAGGTGCTTCTTTTCCACATTTGACTGGATTCTAATGTGATTTTTTATGGATGAAATGGCCACTTGCGTTTTGATCCTTCAATGAATTGAAAGTCTGTTCTGAGCATGTGATGACTGACTCAATTCCTGCTAGTTTTCTCCATTCTGCAACAACAAAAGAAAAGAAGGAGAGAGAAAAGAGAGGAGAAAGAACCTGAAGCAAGTGATGATTAGCAATAAAAAAGTATCTTCCCTAGATTATCATTTTGTTTTGATGCCGAATCCTTGTGCAATCAAAACCTCCCCTTTCACTCTTAATTTGTTGCCTGTCTAGTATTAGTTCCTGTTGCTGACCCACAAATATTCGACGAAGTAACACTAAAATTGTCATTTAATAGGAAGTCAAATCATGCAGAGGATTTAGTGGATAAGGATTTTCTAGCAATGAAATTGTGATACGCATCGAGGGTGTTTTTCCCCATGTAACATGCCTATTAGTCAGTTATTGATCCATCTATGTGATTTTGAGGGCCATAATTTATCTGAAGCAGATAATGCTACGTGTCATGCCTACCACATGGTTATTGGCCACTTCTTCCCTCCACCCACTTCTTAAGGTCATCGATAGGAAGGCATTGCCACTCATATGTCACATAACTCATCATGATATAGCATGCTTAATTTTTATAGTGTTCACCATTGGGAAATGCCTGTATTTGCTCTTTCCTTGCAAGTGACAATATCTATTATCCTTGTTTCATATGCTGTGTTTGGTAGAAGGATTATATGGCTAATGAATACTACGTGATTTTGTTTTGAAAGATTGTGTTAACTCCATGAGTCCTGATATAATTTCGTTGAAATTTGTGTCTGTTGGCTGCTTCTGGATGTTCCAGGTTATGCACTTGCCCTGGATATGACTGCCAGGGAGCTCCAATCTGTTGCAAAGGTAGTGAGCACTGATTACTTTCTTTGAATATCTAAATATAATTAGATCTGGATGCTTTGCTTAGCTACAAGGTTGTTAATCTTCAATGTCTTCTACAAAATTAAATTTTTGGTTCTTTTCCTAAAATATTCCTTTTCCACGCGTTTAGGAGGACTATTTTAGCTCTAATTATTTCATTCATAATTTTTTACAATCATAATATCTGGATGGTGTTTGATCCAAGAATTGCTTCCTTCTCAAGAAAACATAATCAGAATAATTTGTTTAGATTGCTTTGTTGGATTGGGAATTTTACTTATTCCATCTGAACTGACTTCATGAATTTTGCTTTTATAAGAGCTGATTAAGATTAGCAGGTTTTGGAACTCTGAGAAAACTTAAATGAAGGGAATGTCTGGAACTCATGTTTGATTTCCAGAAAGTTCTCCCATATCTTCAAAGCAATCAAATATTAAATTCATTTTCCCCTTTCTTTTAATAGATTTCTTTCCTTTCTTTCCTCTTTTAAAATTCTTTCAGACTCCTTAACCAAGTAAACAAAACGTGGTGGAAGTACTCCAACTATGTTAAATGAAGGAAAGTGATTGGTGTAATAGAAAAGACGTTATTGATGAATTGAGTTTTATACTGTTTTGATTATGCAAGAAGAAAATGTATATCAATTGTTGATGCTGCTGGCAAGGGAACTCATATCGTAATTGCTGTTTTGTTATTGATCTGTCTTTTTCTCTTTCATGAATGTTTCAGTCTGGGGGTCTTCCATGGACAGTGGCAAAAGGACAGGACACCTTCACTCCTATAAGTTCAGTGGTAAGAAGAGGAACTCAAATTTATCTTTATATTTCTTTTTCTACTAGGAAGAACTAGGGGCAGACCTAAGATGACCCTAGGGGAGGTTGTGAAGAAAGACATGCATAGCTTAGGCCTTGTTTCAAGTATGACATCGAACAGAGCTGATTGAGGACCAAAATCCATGTAGCCGATTCCATTTAGTTGGGATAAGGCTTTGTTGTTGTTATTTTATTCCTTTTCCTACTAAAGATCAGACATGGAATCCGGTTCAATTATACAGAGATAATGATTGCTGTCTTTAGCCATATTTGTATGAAGAAATTGGCAAGTTTTAGGTTTGTGTTACACATATGCTCTTCTCTATACAAGGAATATATTTACAATTACATATCTAAGGTATATTCACCATGTTTCTCTGCAGCTGCCCAAGTCAATGGTGCCAGACCCTGATAACTTGGAATTATGGTTAAAGGTCCTGAAATATTTATTTTTTCTGCCTCTTTTTTTATTTTTTTTTATTTTGGGGTATACAGTTTGATTTTTAAATGTCTTACTACACCTGTCATAGTTCCCAACTTGCTGAGTTGGAAAAGTGTCGGAGCAGTTACCACAAGCAGATGTTGGAGAACTGACTGTTGCCTCTCTTTACAGGTAGATGGGGAAATCAAACAGAAAGGAACAACCAAGGATATGATGTTCAAAATCCCATTTCTGATTAGCCACATAAGTTCTATTATGACACTTTTAGAAGGAGATGTCATTCTAACAGGTATTATATGGTTCTTTTCACCACTAAGTAAATGGATAAACAAAGGTTAGATTAAATTGAAGTTTCAATTATGTTACAACTGCTATGAGCGTGGGTGTCAGACTTTGCAGACATAAGGGTTAAACTCACAAAGCCTCTAAAACAGGATTGTCGATATTATTTTTTTTTTTTTTTTTTTTTTGGAGTGGGGGGTATATTTAAATTAATACCATAAATAGGAAAAAAGTAGCCAGCTGAAGCACAGTAGGAAATGCTTCAGTCTTAAAATGCTCCATTTTTTTGGAGATAAAAATTATTTACGTATATGTGTCTGGCTAAGTTATTTTATTGCATTTGCATGTTATGTTTAGTTTAGAGGTGGTCTGCAATAATTATTTGAGAGAGACCAAAGTAGTTGTATTGCCCGTTCAATCTACATGTTGTTTAAAACAACTTAATAAGACTTAGATTTAGTTGAGTTGCAGAAAGACATTGTTTTCCAAGTAGTACTTCATTATGCAGCTTTACATGGCAGGTTGGCATTGTATCATTTTTGTTATTAATTTATTACTTGCATGGTTGTACTTAACGAAGTGATACATGGCTGTGCTAATTGTGTTCTCTTACGCAGGCACCCCAGAAGGTGTTGGTCCTGTGAAAGCAGGGCAGAAGATAACAGCTGGCATAACCGGCATCACTGAAATTAACTTTGATGTCCAAAAGCGTGAAAAGGCTGGAAGTCAATGAGGTCTCCTCCCTCCCTTTTTTTCTTCTTTAATTGGTCGTGTGTTGAGTGTCAACGACTATTAAACCATTCACAGGTTGATGGGAATTTCTTCCCTCTACGCCAAGGCAACAAAAAATGTAGTGGCCAAACCTTTCTGTTGGAGGTGAATAATGCTAATAAGAGCTTTCAATTTGCATGCCAGTTTGAGCTGAAAAGTGACGTGAATGGATGCTTTTGAAATGTTAATCAACTATGAATTTTGACATTTGAAGTTCATCAATCTGTTATCTCAATCAAACTGAAGGGTGGTTTGTCTCTTTTGGGACTTAATAGGGGAATGAATACATTTGAAAAAGCACCGCGTTTGAGTTTCATCACTTGAGCGAAGCTGCAAAATATTTAGACACATCATATGATTGAAAGGGAGGTCATGAATTGGAATCATCTGTTCATGCTGTTTTTTTTCCTAGTTGATCTCATAGATATTTCACACTTAGCTGACTCAGCAGCATGAGGTGTTACGACTGGCTAGACTATCCGCGCCAAGGGATAGCAATAGGGTTCGCTGAAGGAAGGTTCTGCTTGCTTTGGGTTAAAGTTGGACCGGTCTTCTTGGATTGATGTGGCAAAGCCCATCTGGTCCTGTTGCCATCCCTATCAGTATCTGATACGGTTATTATGCGTGTTCATTATAACCGACGCAGCTTTGAATTCAAAATATAAATGAATACTCCTTGCTAATGCTTAATAGTTAATGTGAAACCATGAAGTTTCTTCATTGCATTGATGAAGAATGAGACTTGAAAGCTAGTTCGTAATTGTCCTCCTCCTTCATCCCCCACCCGGGGCCCACTTGTGGGACCTGAGACGATTTGGTTCCTCAGGCAGGAAATATTGTCTGCTTTGGCCTTTGCGGCAGGTTAGGTGGGGTCTATATTTTAAGTGGCTGATAGCTTCTCCATTGCCTGTTTATGGGACAGAGCTGGTATCAAGTTGAGCGTTCTTTTAGTCGTGATTCAACTATTAGAGTTACATTGATATACGTGTGAATTGACTCTGACCCCTGAATCACTAATTTAGGGGAATGCTCAACTTGAGAAGAGCCAGACCCCCTATTTATGTGCCCAGTTTGATCCCAATCAGGTGCCAGTACTGTTGTTGGGTCTTGAAGACCCCATATCAACCCCCCAATGATTGAAGGCTTGACCCTATTTTGGAGGAAAATTTATCAGATTTCCCAAAAATGGATTTTGATTTACCGAAATACCTATCAAATATTTTATTTATTTAAATATTAAAAATAAAAAACTTTATTACTAAAATAGCCGCTCTACAACAGTTCTCATGTACATTTTTTTATATTTTTCTTTATCCATCGTCATAAAAATGTCCAAAGACGTGGGGGTTGTAGCAGACCACAATAACAAGGCTTGGCACACAACAATAACTAGTCAGAGGGAAGACTGGAAGAGTGGAGAATTGTAGCAAAATGTGGTGCCCAACGATTGATAATTCCTTCGAATAATTTTTTTGCTACAATTATCAGAGGAAAAAATATCAAAAAATGCACACTAAGAAGGGGCATTGTTCAGGGCGTTTCAATAATAAACATTTCTATTTTGAATAGTTTAGTTAAACAAAAATTTAGTGTGTAGAAGGTTTTGTATCTGGTTACTTGGATGCTACCGTTGACACAAGTATTTAAAAGGAGGGGTAGGAGGACACAGCGAGGAAGAAAACTTTTTCCTAAATAAAGAAAATTTTTAGTTTTGTTTAATACCCACTTGTAGGGTTAGCGCAGGATCCAATGAGAGAGTGGTCATAAATTTCTAAGAAAGAACGACAAGGGTCACCATTTCAACGATGTGAGAAGACACAAGAAAACACAGCCAAACTGAAAATTCTTTTCCTAAATAAATAAAGTTTTAGTTATGTTCAACACCCAGCACTTACATAGCCAATTTATGTTTTACCCCAGATTTAATCTTAAGATTTTTACTCCCACAATTGCATCCCAACAGCTCCATAATAAAACAAAAAAGCAAGCAATGCTCAGCCCACAAACTAAACTGCTTATTTTAGGCAAGAAGCTGGTAATTAATTCAAACAAGCAATGCTCTACACAGCAACCATAAGATCCATAAATCCCAGTTTATTTAAAGGTAACATTAGATGTTCAAAGATTCATGGAAAACCAAAAGAAGGGAATGACAAAGCACATCAAAATTTCTTAATGAAATCCAAAATATGAATGTTTATTTCATCAGACTTTTCCTCATTGATGAAGTGACCAGCTCCTTCTATCACAACCACATCCTGAAGAAATGGCACATCTCTCTTAAAGCCACCACCATGTATATAATCCTTGACACCTGGGGTGTTGTATGTCAAATCCAGATCGCCTACAATATATTTGACCGGCACTGTTACTTGTACACCAGTCCATGGTGCCATTAACTCCCAGCTTCTGCAATACAGAAGCCAAATAAATTACCTTGAGTACCCACACAAAAATTGGTTCACCAGTACTGTTAAGGAATATAATGGTTTCAAACTAGAAAAAATTTACTGTAGCTAACATACAGATTCATAGCTCGATAGTAATTCAGTCCACCAGTGAAGCCTTTTTTGTCCAATTTGCTGGCATAGTAATCAATGTCTTCTTCTGACAACCAAGAGGGCAAGGGAATTTGAAGATCGGGTGAGGGTGGTGAATCACCAAATTCTTTGCCTTTGGGCAGATAAAGTGGAGCTGCTCTGCGTGATGTTAGAAATCCCTTCAGTAAATTTTTGGTAGGGACGCGAGCAAATACTTCTTCTATCTCTCCAGGTTCCTACAAAATAACAAGCCAATAAGCTTGTTTTAAATGTACGAAATATGAACTGTTATAGAAGTACCACTAAAGGAAAAGTATAATGAACATAACTAAAGAGCATCAAGTTTTCTCTTTTCTTTAGTATTTATCCAATAAAATTGTGTGTTCAGCATTACTTTTTATGACCATCCAAATCTTCAGTTGATGATCGATCAATCAAAGCAGGTAAGATCAATGGAACACAAGGCAAAAAAGTTAAGAAGACAACAATAAAAGTAGTAATAATAACCGGAAAGGATGAAATAAAGGAATAAGAAAGGGAAGGGGAAGGGGGCGACCTGAAATCTGCACATATAGTAATCATCTCCCAAGGCAGCTCGCACTCGATCGATGGGCTTGACGGAAGGATGTCGAGGTACAAATTGGATGCAGAGGCTGACGAAAGCCTTAACTCGGTCGGGGCGCAACAAGCATAAATTCCAAGCAATCAGGGCTCCCCAGTCATGTGCCACTACAAACACCTGAACCCCCTCTCATCAGCAACCCACCAACAACAAGAACAAGGAAACATACTCTCGATCTTCTTAAAATAAGAAATGAAGAACCCACAAGAGAAATCAAAATCTTTTAAAGAAATTTTCACCTTATCTTGGGCGAGGAGGTCGATGAGGGCAATGAGATCCCCAACGATGTGAAAGGCGGTATAGCTAGTAGAAGAGGGTGGGGCATCGGTATCACCATAACCACGAAGGTCAGGAGCCACAGCTCGGTAACCCTGGGAGGCGAGTGCGGTGATCTGGTGCCTCCAAGAGTACCAGAGTTGAGGAAAACCGTGGAGAAGCAGCACCACAGGGCCTTGCCCTTTCTCGGCTATATGCATCTGTATCCCATTCACACTTACCATCCTGTGCTCAATCCCTTCCATCTCTTTCTCTCTCTCAATCAATACTCTACAGTAGGATTATTCAGTATGGAAACCAGATTCCAATCTCTTTCCTAGTTATACGCTCCTCTGTAGCGTTTGGGAACTGCAAGCTTCAACCCGGCCTCTTTGATGTACTTATAGGCGTGCGTATATACAGCTTTGGTGTTAGGGAGGATGAAGGAGGATGGTATTTGATCCTCCCACCCCATGTTCTGGAAGTCTGGAATAACGAATAATATATAAGCCCCACGGAATCTCTGAGGGCTGCGTCTAAAGAGACAAAAAGCAAATGTATCGATCACATCATTTTCCCAGTTTTAACTAAAAAAGCATTAATGGCAGAGCTCTGAGAAAAAAGGTTTTCGATTTGATTCCTGATGCGCCTCAAAATTCGAACTGTTTTTGCCTCCATTTGTATGGGGATTTATATCGTCTCCTCCACTGGTTCTGGAAAGACAGTGACAATCTATCTCGAATGATTTTCATGTAGCTTTCAATAAATTCGAGACCCACGATCGAGTCGACACCCTCTGTCAGCTTGGTTTGTCAGCTGGGTGTCGGCTCGGACGTTAGTCTCGGATTCACTGAGAGTCACGTGGCAATCATCCGAGATAGGTTGTCACTGTCCTCCTAGACCACTGAGAGGAGATGATGCGGATCCTATGTATGGTAAATCATCCGCAGTAATGTTGGGCGCGGCTCATCTCAAGTTTGCCAGTTGGGTAGGTGGGTGATCCAAACGTGTGAGAGTCGTTTTATGTATATATGGATATATTGGTATATGTATAGAATGAAATCAAGTTTTTGAGTCATGGCTGGAGGGACCACTGAGCTTGAGACGAGCTCTTTCCAATAATGTTGCCTCTTGATTGGTCAAAGCTCATCTCCTACCATTTAGTCATTTCAATTGTCCATTCGACAGGTTGAGATGATTGGCACCTATACTGATGCAGTCTAAGGCTTTGATGGATAAATAGATGATTCGACAACAGGAGCTGAGTTTCATCCCATCCCACTCGACTTGAATTCTGTCACATCACTTGTCATGTGTCAATCACCCATTGATGTGTTGTTTTTTAAATTATCTCTATGCTTACTAATATACCCACAAATCTTAATTTGAACAAATTTTGAGAATGCCACCTTTTAGTTGAATAAAACAACTTCTTATGAGCCAGCACATAAATTTCAGAAAATTCACGTTTTTTTATATGGAAACGTATTATACTTGAATGATATGCAACTAGCGTATTTACAGTTAAAAAATGTTTAAAAAAAAAAAAAAAAAACCTTCCCACCAACAATAAAAATTTAGATAAATATTTAGAGTGATTTAAAGAGATAAATATTTGAAGTGATTTAAGAAGATAAATATGTAAAGTGATTTTAAATGTTGAAAAAGTCATTGATTCTCGACCTGTCTTTCGAATGTTGATTTCCACTTAAAGGGATAATTATTTGAAATGATTTAAGGAGATAAATATATAGAGTGATTCAAGTAGATAAATATGTAAAGTGATTTAAGGAGAAAAATATTTGAAGTGATTTAAGGAGATAAATATGTAGAGTGATTCAAGGAGATAAATCTATAGAGTAATTCAAAAAGATAAATCTTGGTAATGATTCAATGAGATAAATCTTGGTATTGATTCAATGAGATAAATCTGTGGAATGAGTTAAGTAGATAAATCACAAGAATTTGAAATTATAAATTTTGAAGTACAAACTTCAAACGGACGTGGGAACTATTACCTAACACTTCTTGCAGGATTGTCCTTGTCGCTTGCAAAGGGATTATCCTTGTCACATTTAAACCTTTAATTATATGATGATTTTGTGTATGTTTTATATATTGTAAATTTCTTACTTTCTTTTGTATAAATTTATATTTATATGTTATTATTTATTTGTTGAATTATGTATATATATATATATATATTGCATAGTGAATCTATGCCCGTATTTTAACTCCAAATGATATTAAATGCGTACCTTGTTAATGTCATACGTATTTTTTTATGCAGGATTCACGGTCCTCGTATTGAAGTCTAGACCCATTTAATACTCCTACGTATCACTATCCGAATTTTTGTTGTTCTTGAACTTATGAACTATAGATGTGCCATTTTGGGGTTTAGCTGATTCCATTATGATATCACCAAACCCTACTTTTTAATTTTTTGTAAGTTTTTCCAATAAGAATGTCAAAGGTGTTTCCAATAAGAATGTCAGGACACATCTTGAGACATCCCGATGCTAGAAGAGTGGTTGGGATCCTCACTGCCACTTCAACCTCATTACAGAGGATCTCAATTCAAATTATCGTGCACTTTGGTTCATCCATGTATGTGGTACAAGAATATCAGAACAAATTGCAGAAAAACTACGAATCGTGTTTCCTTGTATCACTTTTATGTCAAAAACGCATTTCTCAAAACACCAAAAAAAGGTCTAATAACATACCAGAGTATAGAGCAGGAAAAGACGGATGCAACGTAAAAAACCGAAGCTCCCACACGCCGCCGAAAGATGGCGCGTGATATCAGTTGTTAGAACCGGTCTAGTTCTTTGTGAATTGGTCCGATTCATCCTCAATTGGCCTAGTTTGGTCCAATTCAATTCCACTGATCAAACCTGGTCAATTTCTCGGGTTAACGGTTAGAAGAACATCCCTTCGGGTTAAACGTTCGGATCAAATTACCATGTTCTCGGGTCCGGAGCAGAGAGAGGAATTATTCAACTTGGGTTGTAGGGAATGGTGTCCAGAGGATAGAAGCCACGTAGTTTATATGAAGTCCTGCTCAGCCCATTTTTTGTAACAAGAGTTTCATTTATTGGCCACATCGTAAAATCTAGGCCCACATTTTGGGTCTGTGTTAGACATACCTTAGCCCATCATGAAAGAAAGGTCTTATGCTTAGAGGAATCTCGAGTCCAGAATCTTGATACATTTTTGTCCAATTGATCACACAAGAGTGAACCCCTCTTTTCGATCCAAGAGGAGCAAGTACTGCCTGTTTCAGAATTTTTTTTTTTTCATTGATCTATGAACATTTTTAAAAAAAAAATTTAGATGATTTGTTTTTTTTTTATAAATATTGTTATAAAAGGTTCATTGATTTTCTGTTATTGAAGGAAATTAATAATAAAAAAAAAAGAAGAAAATCCAAGGACACTCATGGTGATTCAATTATTCAAAAGAGAGATTTAAAATTTGGAATTGGCAAACCAGATTTAAAAATTGGAATCCGCTAACTTGATTCTGATATCTGAAGCCATGGAATAGGCTAGGGCAAGAAGCTTGTAATTAGTTCAAACAAGCAATGCTCTACACAGGAACCATAAGATCATTACAACCTAGTTTACTTAAAAAGGTAACAGTAGATGTTCAAATTGTTCATAAACTCAAGGAACACCACAAGAAGGGAATGACAAAAGCACATCAAAATGTCTTAATGAAATCCAAAATATGAGTGTTTATTTCATCAGACTTTTCCTCATTGATGAAGTGACCAACTCCTTCCATCACAACCAAATCCTGAAGAAATGGTACATTTCTCTTAAAGCCACCACCATGTATATAATTCTTAGCACCTGGGCTGTTGTATGTCAAATCCAGATCACCTACAATATATTTGACTGGAACTTTTACTTGTACACCAGTCCATGGTGCCATTAGCTCCCAGTTTCTGCAATACAAAGGCCAAAGAAATTACCTTGGTAAATTCAAATAAATAAATACTACCCAAGTGGAAAGTGTACCCACACAAAAATTGGTTCACCAGTAATGTTAAGGATTATAATGGTACCAAACTAGAAAAAATTTAATGTAGCTAACATACAGATTCAAAGCTCGATAGTAATTCAGTCCACCAGTGAAGCCTTTTATATCGAATTTGCTGGCATAGTAATTAACATCTTCTTCTGACAACCAAGAGGGCAAGGAAATTTGATGATCGGGTAAATCTCCAAATTCATTGCCTTTAGGCAGATAAAGTGGAGCTGGTTTGAGTGTTGTTAGAAATCTCTTCAGTATATTTTTGGTACCGAAACGAGCAAGTACTTCTTCTATCTCTCCAGGTTCCTACAAAATAACAAGCCAATAAGTTTGTTTTAATTGTATGAAATATGAACTAATAGAAGTACCATCAAGTTTTCTCTTTTCAATTATAACCTAGGCATTTGCAAGACCCAAACTCAAAAAAATTACAGAAAATCAGAAACAGAAACAAGAGTGATACATTAATATATACCATGGAGAAAGTATCCTCCTTGCATCTACCTTACCTACTGTACATCCAAAGGAGTTGAGCTGGTAGGTTCCACAAGGGATATTTTCCAAATCAAATTGAATCATTCAAATTAACTTTGGTATCTATCCAATAAAATTGTGTGTGCAACATTACTTTTCATGACCATCCAAAAGAATTTGATTAAGTGGGTTAATAGGATCATCCAAACGAGCACCTTAATTTACAAAGAAATCCTTAAAGAGACCAGCAAATGGTAGGTTTCTACTTCCACAATGTTTTAGTGGGGTTATTTATGGATGAAACAGCTAGGGCACCTACCTCTAACATCCCATTCTGACTCAATTCTCTCCCCTTAAGAGAAGAGTAAAAGATCATTCAGATGCAATGAAGTGCAAGTAGCTAGTCTCATTAATTGCCAAAACATAGGAATCCTCTCATATATGGCTTCACAGTTCACAACAACAGACAAGTGAATAGAATGTCAGATGCCTTAATATACTAGTTGGTAATTTCTTTACCTAATAACTTACTAATAACTTAAGCTTTTGGATTGAATACTTCAACAAGGAATTCATCTAAAAACAAAAACAAATAAATAAAAAATCTTCTCAGCTTAGCTATCCTACTTAACATCTATGAATCAATGTTTTTTAACCTTTTATACAAATGAATGAAAAGCTCCAAATAACAAAGTTGTATCATTGCATTGGAGGAGAACTTGGAAGATGTCCACATTTGTAGTGAACTGCGAATATTGGGAAAGATGAGACTCTAGAGCATTCTAGATGAGAGCACGACACAAAAGGAAGTGAAACTCTAAAATAACCCAAAATGTTCGATCCTCATTCAACAAATAACAAGCATGCATTCTTTTTTCAAAGAAAGGAATAAGAAGGGGAAGGGGGTGACCTGAAATCTGCACATATAGTAATCATCTCCCAAGGCAGCTCGCATTCGATCGATGGGCTTGCCGGATGGATTTCGAGGTATAAAGGCGACGCTGAGGCTGACGAAAGCCTTTAACTCGATCGGGACGAAACAAGCAGAAATACCAAGCGATCACGGCTCCCCAGTCATGTGCCACCACAAACACCTGAACCCCTCCTCATCAGCGACCCACCAACAACAAGAACAAGGAAACATATATACTCTCTTCTTAAAATAAGAAATGAAGAACCAACCCACAATAGAAATCAAAATTAAAAGAAATTTTCACCTTTTCTTGAGCGAGGAGGTCGATGAGGGCAATGAGGTCGCCAACGATGTGAAAGGCGGTATAGCTAGTGGAAGAGGGTGGGGCATCGGTATCACCATAACCACGAAGGTCAGGAGTCACAGCTCGGTAGCCATGGGAGGCGAGTGCGGTCATCTGGTGCCTCCAAGAGTACCAGAGTTGAGGAAAACCGTGCAGCAGCAGCACAACCGGGCCTTGCCCTTTCTCGGCTATATGCATCTGTATTCCATTCACGCTTACCATCCTGTGCTCAATTCCTTCCATCTCTCTTTCTCTCTCTCTCTCTCTCTCAATCAACACACTACAGTAGGATTATTTCAGTATGGAAACCAGATTCCAATCTCTTTCCTAGTTATACGTTCCTCTGTAGCGTTTGGGAACTACAAGCTTCAACCCACCTTGATATATTTATTGGGAAAAATCTGTGATATACAGTTTTGGTGTTAGGGAGGATGGAGGATGGAGGATGGAGGATGGAGGAGGATGGTATTTCATCCTCCCAGCCCAGGTACTGAAAGTCTGGAACGATGAATAAAGGGATTTCTATACGAATAAAGGCATCCCATGGATAAAATAAGAAACCGAGCAAAAATGGGGAAAAAAATCGTCATTAGCACTTTGTTTGCATCGTGACCATTGAAAATGCATCAATTACATCACTGGAATCTGAAGGGTTAATTCGAAAGAGACACAAAAACCAAAAGTATTCGTCACATCAACTTCCCCAGTTTGACTGGAAAAAGCAAGCAGCAATAATGGCAGAGCTCTGAGAAAAACGTGTTCAGAATTCATTCCTAGTTGCGGCTCAAATTCCAACCGTCGTGCCGTGGGAGACCAAAAGTTTGTCAACGGTAGTAATGTAGGTACTTGACTTGAATTCTGTCCACTTTGCTTATCACGTATCAATTACCATTGGCCTGTAGTTTTTTTGCATGTGAGTTCTTAAAACTTATTTCTATGTTTACTCAATACTCTATAATTTCAATCTCATCAGGAAAAACTGAACTTTCACCTCTCCCTCTTTGAGTCATCCAAACAACAATCCCTTCAGCCATGGATTAAGAATCAAGAAACCGGAGCCTGGATCGGCCAATTTGGATGAGGATCAGTCTTAGAATTTGTGTACGTACTATGCAATACAGATCGAACGTATCATACTAAGATTACGGCTAAAGCAAGGCAAAGAGGACCCAATCGCTTACCCGGTTGTCTTCTTTTTAGTGTTCTCAAACCATGACTCAAGCAAACTCTTTTCATGGTCAATGCATCTCTCCTGCCTTTATCCTACTCTTCCCTACATAGCTGGAGGCACTACCTAAATATTCTTGAAGGGATGTAATATGTGAGTGCACAAAATTTCTTAAGTAAGAAGAACACAACTTGAAAAGAAGAAACTAAAACTAAAACTCTCTCAAATCTTCAAAACTAAAAAAAAAACTTACAATAGAATTCTTAGATGATTTTTCTATTGCTGAGCATCACATATATATACAAGTGAGAAAAGATCACAATCAATCTTTACAATTGGATTACAAGAGTTTTTGTAAAGATAATTTTAATAACCAAATTCCAATCTTGTAGGTTCATTGAATGTGGACGATTTTTTAGTAGAAAAAAATCTTGCACCAACTCATCATATCTTTAGCATCATTATCTCTTCTTGAAAACTTCCATAATCTATTGGAACTTTCTATTCTTTCATGCCATGTCAATCTTGTAAATTTGATTCCAAATAAGTAAGAAAAAAATTTCTCAAAAGAATAGAATCATCCACATGAGATTGAGCTACTCTTTGACTTGGTCCAAGGATGACTTATATACAAAATTCGTAGCTCTCCTTATAAAATTCATCCCTATGCCCGATTACTGAGTTGACTGGGTGAGTTGACTGACAAGATCACCAAAAATTCATAAAATGGTCTTTCCTAGCTCAAAATTTTTAATTCTTTCACATACACCCTACAAACATAAAAACAACATTAAATACCCGAGAAGCATCATAAATAGAATAAGAGATGCATACTTATATCCTAAATTCTTACATAAAATGTGTTCATCAGATTCTCCCACACTTGAACTTTGCTAGTCCCGAGCAAAGAAAAATATAAAAAAATAAAAATAAAACCCAAACTCACTTTTGTAGGAATCATGATTGCACTTAGCACGTGCAACAAGCCTTTAAACACCTAGGTCACTCCCAGTGGACGAGTTGTGTCTCGTGAGTGTTTTCAGAGAATAAACACACAAAATTCATATAAAAATTTCAAGCTTTAACTTTGGTATTAAGGAAAGAGAGCACACACACATCCTATTAGTCAAGACACTCAACTTGATATCAAGAAAACATAGAAACCCCCACACTTGAACTGTACAACCTCATATGATTCAAACATTAAGGTCGCTTCTCAATTAGAAAATCTTGTTATATCTTCCAAACATATCTCTCCTTAGGGTGAACCCTTTGTAATATACTGGTAACCAAGACCCAAGAATAGCTTTTAACACTTGTATTTCACAATTTTTTTTCTTTCTTTCTTCCCCTTTAAGCTACTCTACTACATTTGGCTTGAGAACTGCAGGTGGTTATGCATTCCCATTTTACTATGTAGCTTCGCTTTTGGCATATATCTTTAAGGACATTGATGCTAAAGGGTACTTTTTTTTTTAAGACAGACTAATACCCTTGATGTCAGTCACAGTCCAACCTAAGGCTTCCTTGTGATTTTGTAAGAGTTTGACTAACTCTTCTTCCTGATTAGAAGTCAAATCAGATGCAATAATAATGGAAAGAGTCTGGTCAGGTCCTAGGAAGACATACTTCAAAGTGGATGGTAACTCCTTTAATTCTAAGCTAGGTGGTTCAACCATTAAGGGCTTGGGAGTAGAAGTGGATAGAAGTCCTAGAGGTTCCACAGATGTGTGGATACTCCATGCCTCTGATGAGAAAGTGTCATTTACTCCTCCCAACTCTTTCATACACTGTATGAATTATGAATCAAAGTCAATGTCAAAAGTAGTCTCTACATGGTCAGGGAATTCTTGAAGCATATGTACTTCCTCATTTGGTTGCTTACCCAACCTAAATACATTTAAATCAACAGTTTGGTTGCCAAATGATAATTTCATAAGATCGTTCCTATAATTTATCAATACATTGCTTGTAGCCAGAAATGGTCTCCCTAAAATGATAGGGATTTGATCCCTATTGGAGACAAGATGTGTTTCTAAACAATGAAATCAACAAGAAAAAAAAATATCCCTACCTTCAATAAAACATCCTCTACCATTCATTTAGGAGTCTTTACAGAGCGATCAGCTAGTTGAAGCGAGATGGACGTTGGTTTCAACTTTTTCAATCCTAATTGTTGGTAAACATGATAAGGTAGAAGATTTACACTTGCACCTAAGTCTAGCAGAGCATGATCAATAAAAGTGTTACATATGATGCAAGAGATGGTAGGACAACCAGGGTCCTTGTAGTTGGCTGCCACGGGATGGTTCAGAAGGAAACTTAAATATGCAGCCAAGAATATATTTTTAGGAATTTGACTAATCCGCTTTTGTATGCATAAGTCTTTAAGGACTTTTGCATAAATAGAGATTTGATCAATTGCATCTAAAAGTGGAATATTCAATTCTACCTATTTGAAGACCTCTAAAATTTTATCAACTAAAGCAGTCTTCTTTCGATTTACCAACCTATTAGGGAATGGGGCTGGTGGAGTAAAAACTCTGTCCGGGACAGTCTCTTTGGGTCTTTCATGTACATTAGATGAACCCGAAGAAAGAGGCTCAGTAGCTGCCTCAGATTGGGGAACATTAACGGGAGCAACTGTGGATTTGTTCTTTGGTGCTTCATCCTGTAGGTACTCTTGGCTACTCTGTAATGCATGGACTGCATTACATTGTTTGGAGGGCCCTGATTGATTATCTATGCCATTCACCTGAGGGTTTGACCTATTTGGCTGTAGGTGATGGCGTGGGTTGGTCTCTAGTTGGCTGGGCAGAATACCCTTGTTCTTTTCACACATCAGGGTAACCAATTGGGTGAGTGTCCTTTCCATACTGGTATGTCCTGCCATAAGAGCTGTCACATTCTTCTCCAACTCATTGAGTCTGGCCGACTCACCCGTGTTAGAAAACCCAGGGGGTTGTTGAAAATTACCTTGGGGAATAAAATTGGGTTTAGGGGGAGCATATGGCCTGGTGTGACCGGGAGGATCTTGATTTGAAAATTGGGGTGGGTCCACACGGTTCCCTTCGTTCTAAGAGAAATTTGGATGATTTCTCCATCTTGGATTGTAAGTGTTGCTCTACGGATTGTACAATCCACTTACGTTAGTATTCTGAGAATTTCCCTGTGAAGGGCATTCCTCCATTGTGTGTCCAGGAGTTTGACATAAATTGTAAATTAGGACTTACTTTTGAACATGATCTCTGGAAACTAAAGCTTCTATCCTTTTGATAAGGCTATTTAAGTATGCCTCCTTAGCTACTATGCCATCAACGAAGTAACCTTTACTTTTTTGGGTGCGATCTGTTTCTTGCACTGACTTCCACTCTCTTGTTTTTTCAACGAGATCCATTAAAAAATTCCAAGCTTCGTTAGCATCCTCATAGGAAGTGAATCCTTGAGGACACATAGACTCAAGCATTTGCTTGGTAGGAAAATCTATCCCCTCGTAGATAATTTGAAAAAATTGTCATGTTTCAATACCATGGTGATGGCACTCTTGGAGTAGGTTTTGGAACCTCTCCATGAGTCGTGAAAAAAAACTCATTTGGCTCTTGTTTAAACCACATTTTATCCCCTTGAAGTTTATTCGTCTTGTGAAAAGGAAAATTTTTTTTTGAGGAATAACACAGTAAATTTATCCTATGAAGTAATGAAATTTATGGGAAGACCATAAAGCCATTTTTTAGCTCCATCCTTGAATGAAAAAGTGATGCACCTCAATTTGACAACATCATCACTGAACTGTTGTATCTTAATGAAGACACACACCCCCTCATACTCATGAAAAAATAAGTATGCATCCTCTGAAGATAACCCATGAAAATGGGGAAGCATGGTAATGAATTAAGTTTTCAATTCATAGTTATTGCCTGTGGCAGTCGACAATTGAATACATGAGGGTTGTGCAGCCCTAGCAGGGTAGAACCTATCTTAAGTGTCATCTTTAGTTCAGCCATTGTAAATGATGAGACTCTTACTAAATGATTGCTAGAATCACGAGTCCATACACTCATGCACAAAACCGTTTCAAATGATAAAATTTTCTCTTTCTTTTTCCTCTAAATTCAATGCGAAAAGCTGGATTTTTTCGAATGCGAAAAGCTGGATTTTTTCGAATCGGGGTCAATGCAAACCTCCTGATGATCAATGGCTTAGAGACCGGTCATATCCGCAATCATCTTGAGAAACAACACCGTATCGCCAAAGCTATTGGTCGTTATTCCTCTTGATAATTTGATAGCTAGCATCCCTTAACCACCACATCATGATCAGGATTGGACCGTCGATTATACTATTCCAACCTAATGGATCGGAGGTGCAAAGAAAGGCATGAAAACCAATGAATAATTTTTGTATTTTTTTTTTAAATCACTTCGAACTCAATGAAATTTTTTTTTGCACTTCTTTTTTATTTTTTAACATCACTTTGAACTATTTAAAATAGAAAAAATAACGGCTAGCCTCCTCGGCAACGGCGCCAAAAACTTGATGTAAATTAATTGTGTATGTAACAGCAAGTACACGATATTGTGCAGTAACTGGTCGATCTCAGGGAGGAATCGCTATTATCCTAACTCAAATAAGGCAAAACGTACCAAAGGGATTTGATTGAATTAACACCCTAATCACTTTAAATAAAAATTAATCAAACAATAAAAACAATAATAACTATTCATAACGGTACAAAGATTTACAAAATCACTAAATCGTAAAGTAACACAGATCTATTGCAAGAAGGTAATGAAATTAAAAATAAAAGAATGTAAGAAAAACTTATCTTGTTGGAAGATTCCTCTGTCGTTGCTCGTCGTCTTGTTATCACTCCAAGGCAATGTGCAAACAATTACAAAGGGAGCCTTCTTCCCTAAATTAAATTAGTAATGGGGTACAACCTATTTTTATCTATCCTACTATAGAATTCTAATTCTGAAATTAAAACTTAAAAAATAAATAAATAAAAATAAACTTAAACAAGAAGAACACAACTTGAAAAGAAGAAACTAAAATTAAAACTCTCTCATAAATCTTCAAAACTAAAAAAAAAACTTACAATAAAATTCTTAGATCATTTTTCTATTGCTGAGCATCAGATATATATACAAGTGAGAAAAGATCACAATCAATCTTTACAATTAGATTACAAGAGATTTTATGGAGATAATTTTGGTAACCAAATTCCAATCTTGTAGGTTCATTGTTTGTTGACGATTTTTTAGTAGAAAAAAATCTTGCACCAACTCATCATATCTTTAACATCATTATTTTTTTTAGAAAACTTTCACAATCTATTGGAGTTTTTCATTCTTCCATGCCATGTCAATCTTGTAAATTTGATTCCAAATAAGTAAGGAATATTTTCTCAAGAGAATGAAATCTTCCACATGAGATAGGGCTACTCTTTGACTTGGTCCAAGGTTGATCTTATACACAAAATTAGTGGCTCTCCTTATAAAATTCATCCTTATGCCCGGCTACTAAGTTGACTGTGTAAGTTAACTGGACAAGATCACCAAAATTTCATAAAATGGTCTTTTCAAGCTCAAATTTCTCCATTCTTTCACCTACACCCTACAAACATAAAAACAACATTAAATACCCGAGAAGCATCATAAATAGAATAGGAGATGCATACTTTATACCTTAAATTCACATATAAAATGTGTTTATCACATCACAACTTTTTTATTTTTTTATTTTTTATTTTGAGGTATCCAAGGGTAATCTCAACATTAAAATGTTCTAAATTAGGGGATGTGCGTGTCATTATTGATGATAATAAGGGAAAAGTTTCTTCTTCTTTTTTTTTTATATATATTTTTTTAGAAATATTATTATAAGAGGTTCATTGATTTTCTGTTATTGAAGGAAATTAATCAAAAATAAAATCCTAGGACACTCGTGGTGATTCAATTATTCAAAAGAGAGAATTAAAATTTGGGATTGGCTAACCAGATTTAAAAATTGGAATCCGCTAACTTGATTCTGATATCTGAAACCACGGAATAGGCGACAGCAAGAAGCTTGTAAGTAGTTCAAACAAGCAATGTTCTACACAAAAACCATAAGATCATTACAACCTAGTTTACTTAAAGGTAACAGTAGATGTTCAAATTGTTCATAAACTCAAGGAACACCACAAGAAGGGAATGACAAAAGCACATCAAAATGTCTTAAAGAAATCCAAAATATTTGTTTTTATTTTCGTCGGGCCTTTCCTCATTGATGAAGTGACCGACTCCTTCCATCACAACCAAATCCTGAAGAAATGGTACATCTCTCTTAAAGCCACCACCATACCGATTGTTAAGAGGGCCGATCATTTGCCCGCTTGCCTTCTTTATCGTGTTCTCGAACCATGACTCAAGCAAACTAGATCATGGTCAATGCATCATATCTTTCTTGCTTCTGTCCTACTCTTCCCTACATAGCCAGAGCACTACCTTAATATTCTTGGAGGGACATAGTATGTGAGTGCACAACTACTATCAGAAGCCATTATTATTGTATCTTGGAGGCCAAATTTGCACAAACTCAGTTCCGTTTGGCACGCCTCATCCTCTTACATCTTGAAATATTTTGCTTCCAGGTAATACAATCTTCAACAGACAGACAAACTCTACGTCTCTTAATACTTGCCTTGACTTCAGATTTACAGCAAAATAAAATTCTATCCAATTTAGAATCAGATCATAAATAGCACATAGGTTCGGTAACCTTAGGCATTATAGCTTCGACCCAGACCTAGGCTCAGGCTCAGTCTTGGGGCTATTGGGATGAAGCCAGAAACGACTTTCAAATATTCTCAACTCCCATAATATACATGAAAATTCCTCCACTTATAAGTTCAAACTCTTAAGATTAAACTTGCAATTATAACGTAGATTGTTTTTTGGAGACAGTTTTCGATTGCTCATGGGTTGTGGGGGTTAGATGGTACTCCAAGATTAGGGAAAAAGGGTATTTGAGACATTCATCTTGTAGAGGGAGTAATACTGATTCAGTCGATGTTGGTGAAGAAAAATTTTCTCCATTATTTTTAGGGAAAATTTCAACCACCCCGGCCACAAAGGTATACCTTTAATTCAACCATGACTGAAATGAAATTATCTACAGACTAATAAATTTGACAAATATAAAATTGAGAATAAAGAATGACTCCGGCCCTTATGTGAGGTAATGGTGTCGAGAGGATAGAAGCCGCGTAGTTTATATGAAGTCCTGCTCAACCTAATTTTTGTAACAAGAGTTTCATTCATTGGACCCACAACACAAAATCTAAGCCCACATTTTCTGTGTTTGTGTGTGTGGTAGATATTACCTTAGCCCATCACGAAGGAAAGATCTTATGCTTAGAGGAATCTAGAGTCCAGAATCTTGATACATTTTTGTCCAATTGATCACACTAGAGATAACCCTCTTTTTGATCCAAGGGGAGCAAGGACTGCCAGTTCCAGAGTTTTTTTTTTTATTGATCTCTTAACTTTTTTTCTGAAATTTGTGATGAATTTTTTTTTATTTTTTTTTTATAAATATTGTTATAAAAGGTTCATTGATTTTCTGTCATTGATGGAAATTAATCAAAAATAAAATCCAAGGACACTCATCATGGTGATTCAATTATTCAAAAGAAAGATTTAAAATTTGGAATTGGCTAACCAGATTTAAAAATTGGAATCCGCTAACTTGATTCTAATATCTGAAACTATGGAATAGGCTAGGGCAAGAAGCTTGTAATTAGTTCAAACAAGCAATGCTCTACACAAGAACCATAAGATCATTACAACCCGGTTTACTTAAAGGTAACATTAAGTGTTCAATTGTTCATAAATTCAAGGAACACCACAAGAAGGGAATGACGAAAGCACATCAAAATATCTTAATGAAATCCAAAATATGAGTGTTGATTTCATCGGGCCTTTCCTCATTGATGAAGTGACCGACTCCTTCCATCACAACCAAATCCTGAAGAAATGGTACATCTCTCTTAAAGCCACCACCATGTATATATTTCTTAGCACCTGGGCTGTTGTATGTCAAATCCAGATCGCCTACAATATATTTGACCGGCACTTTTACTTGTACACCAGTCCATGGTGCCATTAGCTCCCAGTTTCTGCAATACAGAAGCCAAAGAAATTACCTTGGTAAATTCAAATAATACTACCCAACTGGAAAGAGTAGCCACACAAAAATTGGTTCACCAGTAATGTTCAGGATTATAATGGTTTCAGTCTAGAAAAAATTTAATGTAACTAACATACAGATTCATAGCTCGATAGTAATTCAGTCCCCCAGTGAAGCCTTTTTTGTCGAATTTGCTGGCATAGTAATCAACGTCTTCTTCTGACAACCAAGAGGGCAAGGAAATTTCACGATCGGGTGAATTACCAAATTCTTTGCCTTTAGGCAGATAAAGTGGAGCTGGTTTGCGTCCTGATAGAAATCTCTTCAGTAATTTTTTGGTGTTAAAGCGAGCAAATACTTCTTCTATCTCTCCAGGTTCCTACAAAATAACAAGCCAATAAATTAGTTTTAAATGTACGAAATATGAACTGCCATAGAAGTACAACTAGAGGAGCAAAAGTATAATGACAATGGCTAAAGAGCATCAAGTTTCTCCTTTCAATTATAGCCTAGTCATTTGCAAGATCCAAACTAAATAAATTACAGAAAATCAGAAATAGAAACTAGAGGAATACATTAATACCATGGAGAAAGTATCCTCCTTGCATCTGCCTTACCTACTTACTGTACATTCAAAGGAGTTGAGCTGGTGGGTTCCACAAGGGATATTTTCCAAATCAAAATGAATCATTCGAATTAACTTTGGTATTTATCCAATAGCATTGTGTGTTCAGCATTACTTTTCATGACCATTCAAAAGAATTTGATTAAATGGATGGATAGGATAATCCAAACGAGCACCTTTATTAACAAAGAAATCCTTAGAGAGACCAGCAAATGGTAGGTTTCTACTTCCACAATGTTTGGTGGGTTCATTTATGGATGAACCAGCTAGGGCACCTACCTCCATCTTCCCATTCTGACTCAATTTACTCCCCTTAAAAGGAGAGTAAAATATCATTCAATGCAAACAAGTACAAGTAGTCTTATTAATTGCCAAAAGACAGGAATCCTCTCATATATGGCTTCACAGTTCACAACATCAAACATGTGAATCGAATGTTGGGTAAAATCCTACATTGGAAAACATTGAGACCTAAGATGTTTTAATATACTAATTGGTTTCTTCACCTGATAAGTTGAGCTTTTGAGTTAGATACTTCAACACAGAATTCAACAGAAAACAACAATAAATAAATAAATAAAATCTTCTCATCTATCCTATCCTACACATTGTCAAAAGAATGAAAAGCTCCAACTAACAAAGGTGTAGCATTGCATTGGAGGTGAACTTGGTGGATGTCCACCTTTATAGTGAAACTGCACAGATTGGGATGATGAAGCTCTAGAGCATTCTAGAGCAGAGCAGTACACAAAAGGAAGTGAAACTCTGGAATAACCCAAAAGGTTCAATCATCATTTAATAAATAACAAGCGTCCCACAAGATAAGAAATCAAACGATGTTTTCACTGGTTTTAAATCTCCTCCAAAATCCCAGTTAAGGCTAAAGCTGGAATGTGGAGATCTAAATGATGATTTTAGATCTCAGTTTGGATGTAAGCTAATAAAAGGATGCGTATAGTGTATGGGTTTGTAAGGGATGAACAATAAGAGATTCATAACTTCAATAGTGTTTCATGATATCATATAAAGGAATGAAATTGTTGAATTGCAGCATATACAGTGGCAAATTTGTTGTAAGGTGTCAAGATGCCAAGCAATGGTTTAGGGACTAGGGAGTTTGTCAATCCAGCAAGGCCTGTGAAAGTTTACATGTTGCTTGTAGAAATGATGGTGCAATTTATTCTTGTTTGGTTTGTAAATAAAGCAATTTAAATCAGATGGTTCTAAATAAAGTATCTAGTCAAAACTGTGGTGGTTAGATGTCAAATTGGCCGCAGTGCCAATCACAATGTTTTACATGGTCTTCAAATTATTATTTCAGTCCCAAATCTGTAATTGAGATGTTTTACACTTTTATCCACCAAAAAAGGTCTCTAATTTAATTTCTTCATACCCAAATCAGCAGTTGATGAGGATACAAGTAAAGTCCATATCAAAGCAGGAAAGATCGATCGAACACAAGGCCAAAAAGTTAAGAAGACAAAACAATAAAAGCAGTAGTAATAACCGAAAAGGATCAAAGAAAGGAAGACGAAGAGGCAGGGGGCAACCTGAAATCTGCATATATAGTAATCATCTCCCAAGGTAGCTCGCATTCGATCGAGGGGCTTGGCAGATGGATTTCGAGGAATAAATTGGATGCAGAGGCTGACGTAAGCCTTAACTCGGTCGGGGCGCAACAAGCAGAAATTCCAAGCAATCAGGGCTCCCCAGTCATGCGCCACCACAAACACCTGAACCCCTCCTCATCAGTGACCCACCAACAACAAGAAATCAAAATTTAATCATCAGTGACCCACCAACAACAAGAACAAGAAATCAAAATTTAAAGGAATTTTCACCTTATCTTGGGCGAGGAGGTCGATGAGGGCAATGAGGTCGCCAACGATGTGAAAGGCGGTATAGCTAGTAGAAGAGGGTGGGGCATCGGTGTCACCATAACCACGAAGGTCAGGAGCCACAGCTCGGTAGCCATGGGAAGCGAGTGCGATGATCTGGTGCCTCCAAGAGTACCAAAGTTGAGGAAAACCGTGCAGAAGCAGCACCACAGGCCCTTGCCCTTTCTCGGCTATATGCATCTGTATCCCATTCACACTTACCATCCTGTGCTCAATTCCTTCCATCTCTTTCTCTCTCTCAATCAACAGTACTTTACAGTGGGATTATTTCAGTATGTATACGTTCTCCTTCAGCGTTGGGGAACTGCAAGCTTCAACCCTCCTTAGATGGAAGATGGTAGTTACTGTGCATCTGTAATATACAGTTTTGGTCTCAGGGAGGATGAATGAGGACGGTATTTCATCCTCGGGTATAATGAATAAAATAACCCGTGCAAAAAAAATGTGATATTTATTGTCTCAAAACCCTACGGAATCTGAAGGGATTAATTCGAAAGAGACAGAAAAGGCGAAAGTATTCGTCACATCAACTTCCCCACTTTGAAGTAGAAATAATGGCAGAGCTCTGCGAAGTACACGTTTTCAATTTCGATTTGATCCCTGTTGTACCCGACATGCAGACCTGTCTGTACAGAAAAAACCTTTAAGTCAACTGTAATAATAATGTTTGCGTAGCATTGGTAGATGAACCTTTTTTTTTTTTAATATAATTGTTTGGGGGAATTCTGAGTTTCTGACAGATTGTTTCACTTGTCAATCATGCATTTAAGATGATTAAGAACAGCAATAACTGGCGGAGACCACTATACGGCCACTACGTGAAATGTCAATAATCTCTCCACCATACGGCCACTACGTAAAATGCCAATAATCTGATGGTAAATAAATATTTCGATTAATTTGGTGATTGTAGGTCACGACACAGATAATCAAATGACATTGTTACAGGTTCAGTTTCAGCTCCTCTTTTCTGTGAATCCGAATCGTCTCCTATGCATACGGGCATAGGAGAATTGACAGAGATCATTGGATGGTTGCCACGTTGCTTTTTTTCAATCCAAAGGAAACGATTCGATTATATAAGTGCTTTGCTGGAAGCATATACAGGTAGTCAATGTTGATGTTTCATTATTTTGAGTTTCAAATCGTAAAATAGAGAGGAAGGAAGAACCTACTACAACGAGTTTTTGTTTCATTTTTATTCCACCGTCAATCCTTTTTGTTTTCTTTTAATTTTTTGGAGAGACAAAAGAATAAACAACAAAATTGAAATGACATGAACAGAGTAGATTCGTTTTACTGGTTTAGGTTTATAGAAAGAAAAAAGAAAAAAATAAGAAACAAAATGTAAAAAACGTTTTTTCTTCTTTCTCTTTCTCGGTGTTATTGGTTTTGGAATGATTGACTCCATTTGCGGCAAGAAATTGCAGGAAGAGAAAGAGTGTTTATTTTTTTTTTTTTTCCTTCGGTAAAAAGGGCAAAAGGGGTTTGGTGCAGAGGACTGAAAAAAAAAAAAAAAAAAAAAAATCAAAGAGAGGAGAAGAAGGTTCGGTAAGGAGGTGGAGGAAAATTTCAAAGAGAGAGAAAAGGGAGAAGGCAAAGAGTTTTTGGAATTTAGTTTTTTTTTTTCCCCTTTTACTTTACCTTTGTCCGGCGACGGCGACAATCATAGACATGCCAATCTTGAGTTCCATGAAAGATAATCGGAACTTTGAAAGGCCGAAAGAAAATGTTGCCGCAAATATGATCGTTACTCTGGAAACTGAAAACCTCTACAATCTTCTTTTGCTTTAAACCCTAAATCTTCAAAGTCCTTTTGTCTGGGTGTACCAACGGATCAAGAAATCAACGGAAGCAATGCCAGCAAAGAAAAGATAGAGAAACCTAGAAAACACAAAGAAGAATGAGAAGATGAAAGAGGGAAGCAAACAAGTCGAGATGTTTCGAGAAGATAACGACTCTTAACTGGGGCAATACTTTCAGTGTAACATGGTGTAAAACAAGATTATACCTCTAATTGATTACAACCTTTGGATTGGAAAAAGGCTAGATGGCGGCCATCTAATGGTGTCCGCCATGTCTCCTATGCCCATTCGCATAGGAGACGATTCGGGTTCCTTTTCTGCTTTGTAAGTTTCAATTTGTATTTACGTCTTTCAGAATAGCTTGAGGTTTTGTTGTTCCATCGTCTTCTTTTTTGGTATTGGATGTTCTATCGTCTTCTTGCCTAGTATTGGATCCAACATATCAGAACGGGGCTGCATCTCTCTCTCTCTCTCCAGCTCTTCCTCTCTTCTTATTTTCCCTCTCCTCCTAGCTATCTCCCTACTCTGTAAATGTCCTAACCCTAAGATACCTCCGACGATCCATGGAAGAAAAACAATCAAACCATACACGATCTGCTTTAGTTGTTAAAAATAAAAAAAAAATATGAAAGTTTTAAAAGAAAGGGATAAGATTCTAAACCCTAAATCTTGGTGATCCAGACATTTAGATCCTATTCGTGGATTAACGAAAATGTGGGCAGTAAGTATTCCAAAAAATACTATCGATTCTGCAACAAAACCACTCATTCTCAGCAATGCAAGAGAATCTAAAAAAAAGATGGAAATAAATTACGTCCAATAGGATTTGAACCTATACCAAAGGTTTAGAAGACCTTTGTCCTATCCATTAGACAATGAATTGATAGCTTGTGCTTTTGTCTTATCAATTATCATTTCAACGATCAACTTCCCCCATAATAATTTCTATACTATCTAAGTATTGTCATAATATCAGTCAATTTCATTCTTAAAGTCGAAGATGGAACTTAGAAAAGAGCAAAATATTACTCTTCAATATTCTCCTTCAAAATTATTCAAGCTCTCTCTTCCCCTCTCTTTTAGTTTGGTTTCTTCGGTTCTGCAATGTTTGTTCTTAAGTTTCATTTGTCGCAGAGCTCTCTTCCATTGTTTTCTCTGTTCTGGTTTTATATAGTATTTGTCACATATGTTTTTTTTTTTTTTAATCTTCAGTCTCTGTTCAAAATTTGGCATCGCTTCGTTCTCCGCTTCTTATACTACGTAACGATCAAATGAAACTAGCGATTCAGCTGGAGTTCTTCGGTGTTCCAAGTTCTCCAGTGATTTGGCCTTCAATCTCAGCAATTCAGATTTGATTCAGAGATTCAGATTCAAGTCTTTTATGGTTTGATTCCGATTTGTCTTCAGTTTCGATTCAGATCTTTGTTGTTTCTCCTTCAGATTCCACTCTTCAAAGATTAAAGGACTTCGATGTTTGTTTCAAAGGACTTGTTACTGAATTATCCTCTTCAATACTAAACAGGTAAAATTGAGTGGCTACCAATCTTGTTTCAGAGGAATGAGTAGAGCGATGTGTTTCTTCTTGGAGGCTTATTGAAGGTGGGGTTTTTTACTGTAGCGGCATTTTCTTATCCCTTTCTTCTCTCTGATTGATTTGGTAATGGTAGATCGTTTTGAGAAAAGTTGCAAGAAACCTCGCGGTTGAAATGTTGCATAAAAAAATCTAAGAGAAACAAAAACTGAAGAAGAAAAAAACTTTAAGCAGGAAAATAGAGAAAATAAGAAGCTAGAAGAAGAAAGACCAAAAGCATTAAAAAAAAAGTAGAAAGAGAAGAGCAGAAGAATCAAAAGGGAAGACGAAAGGGCAATTTCGTTTGGAGCTCGAGAGATAAACGCAGAGGAAAGAAAAGAAAAATCATTGTAGAAAGGCAGAGAGAGACAAAGAAAATAAAAAGCTAAAAGAAGAAAGAGCAAAAGTATTGAAAAAAAAAATAGAAAGAGAAGAACAGCAAAAGGGAAGAGGAAATGGTGATTTCATTTGGAGCTCGAGAGAAAAATACAGGGGAGAGAAGAAGAAGAACATCAAAATACCGTTGGATTATTGACATTTCACATGGCGGCCATCCGCAGCCTTCCCCCAGCTCTCCTATGCCCGTACGCATAGGAGACTGATGTTGATTACTTCAAAATGAGTGTGATGTTGATGGTATCGATTTGTTTGTACTTATACAAACTTTTACAAAAGATAAAATACTAATAATAGTCATGTAGTGACAACTGTATAGAAGGTTCTGGAATTGGTCCAAACAACTCTAAACCATTAGATCGTGGGCCTGAATGGGCTGGATTATATTCTCTATATCCCTCCCTCAAACTATGTCTAAGGTTAACCCATAGACCAGGTTTGATACAAATTCAAGAAAACTCCTGTCGGCCCAAAGGTTTTGTAAATATATCAGCAAGTTGCTGTTTGGACGAGACAAACTGAGTGACGAGAAGACCAAGCGCCATTTTTTCACATATAAAATGATAATCTATCTCAATATGTTTTGTACAAGCGTGGAGAATGGGACTAACTATCATCTGTAGAGCACTAATGTTATCGCAGAAAAACGTAGCTGGTCAAGGTTCACAAAGACCAATGTCAAGCATAAGATACGACAACCATGTAAGTTCAGCAGTCGTAGTTGCTGTTGCTCTATACTCAGCTTCAGTACTGGACCGAGCTACTGTAGTTTGTAGACTATTTCTTGGAACCCCAAGAAATACAATTTGCACCCAAGAAGGTACAAAAACCAGTCGTCGAATAGCGAGTGAACAGGCATCCAGCCCAGTCGGCATCAGAAAACGCATAGAGATCAAGAGAGCTATTTCAGATTAGTCGAAGCCCATACTCTAGTGTTCCTTTGACATACCGGACAATCCTTTTCACCATCATGAAGTGAGCCTTGGTTGGGCCATGCATAAATTGGCACACTAGAATTACGGCAAAACTAATATCTGGTCATGTCATAGTAAGATACTGAAGTGAACCCACAATTGTTCGGTATAAGGTGACATCCTCAAAAGGTGTATCCTCAAAAGTTCTTGCAGGGGCATAGTATGTGAGTGAACAACTACTATCAGAATCCGTTACTGTTGTATCTTGGAGGCCAATTTGTACACACCCAGTTGCACCACAGGGCATATATGGTCTTAAGATGAGTATCCATTTTGCACATCTCATCCTTTTACATTTTGGAATATGTTGCTTCCAATGAACATGCAGTAGGTAATACAATCTTCAACAAACAGATGAATTCTACTACATCTCTTAATACTTGCCTTGACTTCATATTTATAGAAAAATATATTTCTAACCAATTTAGAATCAAATCATACATAGCACATATATAGATAGGTTCAGTAACCTAGACAGTAGAGCTTCAACCCAAGCCCAGGCTCAGTCTGGGATTCAATCTTGGGGCTATTGGGATCAAGCCAGAAACGACTTTCAAATAGTCTCGATCAACTCCCATTAGTAATGGATACTCATCTCTTAACACCAAATAGTCTGAACTTCTCAGCCCATTTTTTGTAAAAAGAGTTTCATTCACAGGGCCCACAACACAAAATCTAAGCCCACCTTTGGTGTGTGTGTGTGTGTTGGACATACCTCTTAGCCCATCACGAAAGAAAGATCTTATGCTTAGAGGAGTCCAGAGCCCAGAATCTTGATACTTTTTTGTCCAATTGATCACACAAGAGTGAACCCCACTTTTCAATCCAAGACTTTTTTTTATTTTTTGCAATTTATTTATTTTTGATAAACACATGGCAGTTCATTTATCGGTTGTACCATCAATCCGGATCGAAATTGAATCAGTATCGATACCAACATCTCACTACTTCTACTTACCATTTCATACGTTTGGTGCACTTATGATTCGTAATGTGTTCATCCGTTAAAAAAGGACTTTAATACTATCCCATGAGGGGTGTCTAGTTTGCCTAACTACATCTCTCTTTTCAGAGCTTAAATAAATCTGTTGCATTTTTTATACATTTAAAAAAAAGAAAAAATTTCATCTAACCCCCAAAAACTATGTCAAATTCGATCTAATCCTCAAAAGTTTCAAAAGTCTCATCTATCACCCAAAAGTTTTTCAAATGCTCATCTATCATCCAAAATTTTTGCACTGTTAATCAAGGAGACCCACCCGTTAGTAGAGTCCCGTTAGTCGATGACGTAAGCATTATTTGAAAAATCTTGGGACGATAATACCCTTATTCTTAAATAGAAAGACCATTTTACCCCTATTGAACCATCACCCACAACCCTCATTCTCCCCAATCCTACAACCATTCAAACTCTCCGCCAAGCTTACGCCTTCAACGCCAACTCCACCGCCGCCGCTGCTCCTCATCGTCCTCCACCTCCACAAATCTGGTTTCATCGCTCTTATTTTGCTTCTAGTTTTATCGATATTTTTAAAGAACATTGCACTCTCTCTTTCTCTTCTCGCAACTTCTCCTTGGTGCTTAGGAGAAATGAAAAGTAAAATATCTGGTTGGTGAATTGAAATATCCTATTTTACCTAATCCTGTGAAGTGGCAAAAACTAACAGATTTTTCAAAGAAGATGATGGATATAGTGTTAACAGAGATTTTTCTGATAATTGATTTGAAAATTTTCGCATTCGTTGCTTCCATTCTCTGCTCTGTTGTTTTTTTGTATAATGCCAAGGTCGTCTTTTAAGAATCAAATATAGGTATTTTCCTTTCAAATTTCTATTTCATTTAGGATGAAATTGAAGAGAAGGTTGTTACTTTTCTTTTCAGGAGTTTATTTATTTATGTTTTCTTCATGTAGGTTGCTTTAGGGGTTCCCTTGTTGCTGTATAGTCTCTGGTCAGGTGGATTTAAGGGTTTTTAGAGTAAGGAGCTGGATAGGGGATCAGAATCCATCTGGGACCAACTTTGTTTTTTACGTTTTTTCTACTTTGCCATTTTAGGATCACCCTCTCCAACCCTTGTCGATTCTGTTGCTGATCAGGATCGGCTTCGGATTGGCTGGTCTGATCCTCAATCACTAATCTCATCCAACCAATTCTCCGTCGCCGCAACCACTACAATCGAACCCATGAAGATCTCTTTTCCGCCGAAGAAGCCACTCTTCTTCGAACCCTTGTTCTCCACCGCTGCAACCTTCGAACAACCAAGCCCTTGAAGCCCTCTTCTCCGGCGCTGTAACCTTGAAGGAAGTCACCTCTCCCGATGCCCAAATTACTGCTGCCAGTTCTTTGCTAAACCTTGCCACAGATCAAGAAAGGGTTCATATCATCTCCGGTGAGCTTGGGATTCGGTTGATTGTGCATGTCCTCTTTGTGGGAGAATAAAAAAAAATAGGTATATTTTTGCTTGAGAATGTCTTATCAAAGGGTTAAAAAAAATAATTTGGATTGTGAAAGTGGTAAAAAGTCAAATTAGTAATTTTATCTTAATTTAATGTTTTTTAATTTCAAATACAAATGATAGAAATGTCTTATCACATTTTCAGTCAAGTCCGTCAGTTTATTAAGGCCGATTGAAGTTAATGCAAACCATTTATGTGGTAGATGAAAATTTTAAAATTATTGAGGATTAGATCAAATTTGACATAATTTTTGAGGATTAGATGAAATTTTTTCTATAAATGATACCAACTTTCATTTCTAATTTAACAATTAAAAAAAAGTAAAGTATTCATACACGGGAACATGTTCTTTATAAAGAGAAACTATTATGGTATGATTTGATGATTATATGTATGATGATATAAACTTCTTTTTTTTAATTTTTTTTATTGTCTTTTGCTGTAAAAGAGGAAAAAGTTCCCATGAGCAGAGTTTATCATGTGTTCTCCCAAAAATAAGTTATTTATTTCATGTGAGTGGGATCATGTGTTCTCCATAAAATATAATGTTTTTTATTCATCACCTGTGTGTGTATGCGCGTATGGAACATCCACAAACATTAACTTTTTAATTAAATTAAAGGTAAAAGTTTTCATACACAACGTGTGGCACGCGGAAATGTCATCGTCGAAACCCATCCCACATACAAAACAAGTCGTCAATCATATTCACATTACTTTCACATATCATCCACTCTCCTATAATTGAGAGTGTTGAGTCTATACAAAACTTAGTAGTACTTGGACTTGGGGATCTGACTGAGTCTCAGTCAGTCCTGTTCTTGACCTAATCCTAAATCAACTTGATCAATACTTGCTCGGACTGACCAAGTCTTGATAAAACAGTGTGTTGGAAGGAAGATATGTTGTATTCGGTTGCATGGATTGTGGACTGATTTTGAAAAACCGTTAAAAGCTTGTAGAGAAGCCAAAGGCTTGAGATTCAAACTTTGTAGACAATGATGAGGTAATGGAAAGAGAGTACCTATATGAGGATAGGAACGGAACTCCTTGTTATTGAACTCTTCAAATCAATGGATTGATTCTTGTAATCCCACGCTGCTGTGTCTTGATAGTATTGGAAGGTGTTAGGGATGAAAGCGGAAATAAAAGAAATAAGAAAATTGAACAAATGCACAACATGAGAATTTATGGTGATTTAATACTTAATCAGAAATGTCTACTTCCACCTCAGAGAATCAGAGAATTTCTTTATTTATCAAAAAAATTCTATACTTCTCTTTCCCTCACAAAATGTTTCTTTTTGTTTTTTAAAAATTCTAATCTCATATAATTATAAATTAATTTTTATACATATAAATGGATCTAAATCTGAATATAAATACAACTTTAATAAATATCTGAATCTAATTGAATAAAAATACATTAAACCCTATAGGATAAAATACAAGACACAATCTAACAGTAAAACAGTAAAAAAGAAAAGAAAAGGGAGGGGGAGAGGGTACCCAACTTGGCTCTTTCCGGTGTTAACGTGAATGAATGCGTTGGCTGCGGTATTGACTCTTTGTTTTGAACAACTCCCAAAATAAAACCCGCGTCAATAGTTTCGCATTAATTGAATTGATTAATTAATGCCGTCATTTCAGTCCAAATAAATAATACCCTGATAATAATTAATGCCCTCATTTGAGTATTAAAAATTTTTATAAAATGGATAACATCATAGTCATAGCTGACCACCTCAGTTTACGGTTCCTACTGTGTCCTTGCAAATTGCATTTTTTTGCATTTAATATAAGGGTGTTTTAGTCATTTGAAAGCTCACAGGGTAAACCAAACCGCGTCCATTAAAATGGATTTTGGAAGAAATTGGAGGAAGGTTCCTCTCATCTTCGTGCTTGGAGTTGCAGGTCTTCCTCTTCTTTTCTCCTCATATATGTATATATATATAATCCCTCACCTTTTCTCTTTTCGTTTGTAAGAAAAACCGAAAAGCGCATCACTCTCTCTCTTTCTCATCTTCAAAGAAGAAATGAATCACATCAAGGAGAACGGAAGCAGCAGCAGCTTCGTCCGAGCAGTCTCCGGTTACACTCCGAACAGCGGCGACCTAGTAAGCTATGGTTCTACTTCCATCGGCGACCAAGGAGATCATGGTTACACTCCGAGCAGTGGCTATGCTCTGAGCGGCAAGATCATGTTGAGCGCAGTCATTATACTGTTCACTGTGGTAATCCTGTTTATCTGCCTTCACATCTACGCACGTTGGTACATCCTCCGGGCCCGTAGACGCCATCGAGAACGGCGGATTCGTCGCCGCGGCCACATCGTATTTTCCTTTGATTCTGCCGCCGCCTCTGCTAACACCGTCTTTGCTCCCTCTCGTGGTCTCGACGAATCCGTCCTCAAATCCCTCCCAACCTTCGTCTATTCCTCTGCCACAGACGGTGGTGGTGATGAAGTGCTAGAATGTGCCGTGTGCTTATCGGAATTCGAAGAGGACGAGAAGGGTCGTCTCCTTCCTCAATGCAACCACAGTTTTCATATCGACTGTATTGATATGTGGTTTCACTCCCATTCCACCTGCCCTCTCTGCAGAACCCCTGTTAATATGAAGATTCCTGCGCCAGAGGTTGCTATTAAGGTGGATGAGCCGGAATCTGGGTCGAGTTCTGGTCTCTGTCCGTCTTGCTGTTTTGATGTAGGTTGCTCCTCCTCTTCTTCATCTCAGACTTCGTCATCGTCGGATACTCGGAGGAAGGAATCGGAGGCGGTGAATGTCTCGATTGAGGTGCCAAGAAGGTTCGAGAATTTGAGAGGGTTCCAGGAGGAAGAAGAGCCGGGGTTGGGTTCCTCTGGAGGTCAGGGGTTAAAATCTCCTGGAGGGCAGCAGGGATTGAAGTCACCTGGAGGCCGAATTCTATCGTTGAAGAGGATATTGAGCAGAGAATGGACGAGTATGAGTAACAGGGCTGCTACAGAGATCGATCTTGAGAGCGGAGAAGAGCAACGGGTTCAAGCTCAACCAAATAGGTGATGAGAATTGATGAAAAAACTGAGAAGAGACCACCACTAAGAGGAAGCGCCGACGGCACAATCGGACGTCGGAGTTCCAAAAGACTATCTGAGAAGACTGGGTCGTCAGACATCCATGATGCCTTTCTTTCGCTCGCAACTCCTTTGCACCTGCCGCCAATGATGACCGACTGATACGCTTGACACCAGTGCCCCAAGTGTCGAAAAACACTGAAAATTATAAATTTAATTTCAGATTAATGGCACATACAACTTTTGTTTTTCCTCTTCAGATACTTGTGTATAACGGTAGAATTGAAGATTGTGGGAAGAATTTGAATTATTCAATTTTTCATATTTGTTGATTTTTTTTTTTTTATTGGTTAAGAAGAGAATCTATCTCTTCTATTGTATATAATTGCGGGTCAAGGACTGGAACAGGGCCAACCAATTAACATTTGGTTTAGGCTTTTCTGGCAAGGATATGAGTTGGTATTATTTGTTTCTTTGAAATGAAAGAAAAAAAAACACATGATCCAAATAAATCATTCATATATTTGATATCATGAAAAAATCCAAAGATGTAGAATGGATAGATTCAATTGCTCCCTTACAATAATCATCTTCAATGAGAACATTAGACAATCTCAACTCTAGAGCCATTTGGATCGCCTTCCTCAAAGCAAGACTCTCTCTCACCAGTTTTGATAGACTCGAACAGTGTTGGACAAGAGAAGGTTTTGATCACCGTACCACCATTTTGATCATTTTGATCGTGGAATAAGAAACTAACCCCACTAAAATCTGAGGAAAGGGTAGGGTATGTATTTAGCTTGTTATAACTGAGAGGAGGAGCCCAAGCTTGAGGGTAAATAGTATCTTCAGGTATATTGATAGAATTTCTATTTGGCAATTAAGGAGTTTGTCAGAAACTCAAAATAGGTGGATTCAGCCTTTTTATGACCTCCATAGGAGTCCAAAGGTGAGAGTTGAAAACCAAATCATTCCTAACCCTCCAAAGTAAGCCACGTATGCATTCCAAAATTTAAATCAGAAGACCCATCCTTTTTAAATTCGCTTTCTGGTCCAGCTGAGGCAGCATGTGTTAAAAAAGAATCGGGATACATTAAGCCCAAAGTGACCCAAAAGTGACAGATTACAAAGAGAAAGAGAGAAAGAGAGAAAGAGAGAAAGAGAGAAAAAAAAGAAAAGAAAGAGATAGAGATGCCCATTTTCTTCAGTGTGTTATGATTCATTGAAGTTATTTTAATATCTTGCTCACAGGACCTCACGATCAAGGAGTTACCAGCTTCCTCGTGTTGATACCTCAGGATCCGAATCCCTGGTTTTTGGGCAAATGGGGCTTTCACTAATCACTGGCATGGAATGTGGATATATAGAGGACAGCAGTCGGTGGGAATAAAGGGAACCAACCCATTGACCTCGATTCAAGGAATTCAACTTATAAGTCACATAACGGGTCAAAGAAGGGGATGCCCCATGGCCCGCCACCCGCCAGAGGAGACAAAGTCAAAAGAACATTGCGCCATTGGCGTGTGCGGACACTTCACTACTATATGACTATTATTTTGTTAAGGGGGGGAATATACAAACCCTTCAAAGCCACGTCTCTAGTCTCAATCCTAAAGCCATCAAACTTGGATTAATGGATCAACTTAAGAGACATTCAAAATTAGTACTTTCACGCCTTCGCAAAATCTTTTATATTTTATTATGCAATACATATCACGTGGCAAGATATAATTTCTTTCTTTTGGGTATGATTGGATTCATGGAAAAAAAAAATAAACAATATAAAACAAAAATAATGATGAAAGAATGATCGGTTTATGTGTCTATCTCTCTCTTTGTATTAAATTTTTTTATTATATTTATATCAATCACTCAATATAAAAAAAGAGAATCTAAACGCAGAGTGGACAATCGAAGTACCTTTTGTTGTCCAATTCATTCATTGTTGCAACCCATTGTCTCCACTATCGCTCTTTTTCTCCGTTTGATCTGATCCACTGACCCACCACCCTCGATCTCCTCTTCTCTCTATGTATAAGTAAAGCTGAGGTTTCTTGTTCCCCCAAGCCAATGCAAGATCTATTGAGAGAAGTACCAAAAAAGGACTAGGAGTCATTTCACAACCGATGTGATTATGTTTGAGGGCACAAGAACACACTCAAGGAGAGATGTTTTTCCCATATCAATATCTCATCTCTTAAAAAAGGACGAATACCGGTAGATTGCATACCACTGATCTTCCTTCTCCTTTTCGCAAATTTCTTAGCAATTGTGTTACAAAGTAGCTGTGTTTGGATGTCAAGAAAAGAAGGAAAAAATTTTTTGAGATGGAAAAGAGACAAACACATACTGATCATTGTGTCATCATCAATTTTGTCATATGCTATTTTTTTTCTTTTCTTAGCATCCAAACATAACCTATAAATGTCATGCAAAGCAGGGAAACAACACCGACTTGTGAGTTGTTTGTTCCGAAAGTCAAAACCCCTTTGGCAAACATATGGGTGAAAACCTATTTTGATGATTGAATGCTTGGGTGACTTAGGTTATGTTTGGTATGCTTTCTTAGAAACGTGTTCTGAGCATAGAATGCATTGTGGAATGATAAAAACATTGTTTGGTATATATTCTTTTCATTTTAGAATACTTATTTTGGTATATGTTCTTGTTCTAAAAGAGTAGAATGAACTTATGAAAACAGGGAGGTAACAGATATCGAATCAGGATTGACTATGCCAAAACTTATCCAAACTGGTTGATCCAGCCAATCCCATATGATATCGATACCTTGGGCCATGATTGTTATTCGAATAACAAGAGCTAGTTATTTTCTTATGACTAAGTCAGCTGGTGCCCGGTGTCCAGGGACTCGGATAAAAAATTGCATATTGTATTAGAGCACGCGCAATCAGTCACTCCAACTTTAGTATGAATGATTGATTGGTCAATAAGACCTCATCCTCTCCTCTTACCATTCACATGAGCTTTTCTAAAAGGAGACCTCACCCTCTTTTTCAATCAATTAAGCTTCACTTTATCTCGTCTCTTGTGATGGATTCCGCAAATAAAATGGATTTACAGCTGTATAAACCACCAGTGTCACCTCTATCAAGGTCTACATCTCCATTATTCACCTGAAAAATGTAATTTGTGATAAAAATATATGGGTATACCTTTTAAAAAACATAATGCTTGCCATAGATCTACCGAATAAAAAAGGTTTAAAAAGATTTTAAGGCTGGAAGGGGCAGGAGGATCCTCAATTAGTTTCAACTTTCAACTAGGTCCTTCTATGCCACTAACCCACCAACCACCTCAAGCATTAACAACATTCAGTAAAAAATTTCTTCTGGTCAGATAAAGAGCTAGATGAATCATAATCACTGATTCCTGTCCCTAATCCCATCATTGGCAATGCACAACAGTCTCACAACTCAGTCTATCAGTGGGTAACTTCTAATGGAAATCGAGTATTTGTCATAAGGCGATAATATATCGGGCATCACACCAGGTTTACTTCCACTAGAACAAGCTATGAGTCTAAATGCAGCATAGAAAGTGGAAGATTTGCTTTCAAATAATAAGAAGGATTACCAGTAGTAGAAGCGCAGAGAAAGGCCTACTAACGTCATGCTTTTCTTGGCCTCCAACAATGTAAAGGACATGCCACCTTTTCCATCTGCTTCCAGGGATAGTTTTTCCAGAACTCTCCGACCATACTTATGAATATCAAATGGTGCGTGTGAATCCTGTCGAACATGTTCCACAATTTGAGAAATAGTAAAGGATCAAAACACTTAAATGAGAAAAGAAACAAAACAAGATTATGAGTAAGAGCAAAATGCATGGAAGTTACTTGCTCCTATTCGAAGGTCTGCTCAATTCTCTGTTTCCATGAGGAAACCCGAGTAGCCAATTCAGACTGCTTCTCAGTTCCTAAAATGCTAGCAAGGAGACCATTCTGTAAAATAAGAACAAGAGATTGTGTACTATTGTCAAATTTAAAGTTGTAGGAAGAAAAGGGGAGGGACCATTAATGACATCCCACAGGTGTTGACACATCAAATCTGGATCCAGAAGCTTATACATTATAAACATTTACAGCAAATAGATCAATGAAACGCATGTAGTTGTATGCTACTAAGAGATATCAAGGTAAGAAGCATTGAAGTTTCTGATAATTCCCTGGGTAGACTTTGAGAATTAGTAGCAGTTCGTGTGGACAAATGGTATCAAATGCCAAAGTATGTCAAAAATATATAACTGTCCCTTAAAGAAATGAGGCTTTTCTTTAGTATGTAGGTATTCCAACAAAATCAGGCACAAAATTAACAGGATCTAAGTACTTCAGGTAATGAACAGTCTGCACCAAGATTCATAATTTTCCTAATTTTTATCGGTTTCGAAGAAAGCTGAGAAAAACAGTAAAATAAAAAAAATGAACCTGAAAAAATAGGGCAGTTCTGGTTTTCTCCAGTTAGCGGTTCAGGAATGATTTTAAAACTATTGCCATGGGTTATGAAACTAACATATAATCAGAAAAACCATATCAACTAAATCCAGATAAGTCTAACAATCTAAGGAAGACAATGAACTCTAAAACAGTTCAACGAAGATTGTGAACTTTTAAACAGTTCCCAGTTCAAATAGAAAAGGGGAAGTGAATTGGGGAGACACCACATTGTAGAGCATACACAGAAAGAAACAGACTTGCCTACAAAATACAATAAAATGCAATCCAAAATATGTCATTGCTATTATGATGAATATGCATATGCATGCAGAGAAGCCTATGCTAACCAGGCGTGCCCAGCAAAGACCTTCAAGGCAATTTGGATCTTTCACTCCCAGAATTTCATTGGAATCAAAACAAGCAGCAGCATCCCCCTGCTGCCAATAAATCAAATATCAATTCATCAAATTGAAAACATAGTTTTCATAGTCGGGGATATATGAAGTAAATTTCCATGTTTAACCTCTTCATCACGTAAAGGCATTTCTGTATCCATGGATGCAGTCTCTGGCATGTTGACATCAGTTTCCTCAAAAGCAGCTCTATCACGATCATCATCCTCATCTTCATCATTCTGGCTACCAAAAGCCTTGGTAGTTCCTTGTCCTCTAAGAACACGAGATTGTCGCAGCTGCAATTGTAAACACCAATCAATATGTTAAACCACAAAATGGATGCAGCAACGCTTTACAAGCCTTGCAAACAGATCTTCTCATAAAGTGGAGGGGATTGAGAACCCCGTAATCTTTAATGGCATGGACTTGTTGCTCCCAAATTTCAGAAATTTCCGTATCTATGGTCTCGTGGAGCCTTGCGAGAGGAATTGTGTAGATAAAGAGATCTGTTTTGTAGACATTATATCCTGCCTTCTAACAACTCCTACTACATGAAAAGATGCAAAGTGACATCATAAAATTAATAACAAGACAACACCGGAATGAAACAGGACAATTATTCAAAATTCCAACCTTTCTTAAATGGTTTTATTTTCAAATTTCCAGGTTCATGGGGATCAAAGGCTTCCATGGATCATCATCATCATCACCACCATCATCCTGATCATCCGTATGCTCTGGATATCCATCATCCATTTCATATCCATGGCAGTCATTACTATCAAATATATTACACATGGCAAGTTCCAGGCAAACATTGTCTAAATTAACTTCAGCATTTCCATCAACCCTAGGACTTTGATTGATATTAATATTCTGACTTCGTGCAAAAGATGACTTAGGAGCTGTACCCCCAGATTGTCTAGTGGGAGATTGAGAGCTTTTCCAACTCAGAGACTTCAAAGAGGCTGCCTCTATGGGTGACATTTTGATGTGCACCAGCTTGATCCCCTTTCGAAAAATTATTAATTGCTACCGCATCACATGGATCTAATAAAAGGAATTCCTGGAATAGATCACAGGTGGCTAATTGCATCCAAAATGTGATCTAATCAATGAGTTTAAATAGAAACAAAAGTAGGGCATGACTGGATCAACAAACGCAAGCCAACATTTAACCAGATATGATTCTAATTCCCCATCACCAGCTGCATCTAAGCAATCGCCTTCGAATACAACTAAATTTGTAGGAAGCTTCACAAAGTGATGCAAAGCATCATTATATTCATCCCTAAGTCCACCATCGAGGCAGTTCTTAGCTTCCACTGCAGAACATTAAGAAATATCAGCCAGCTAACAAGGTGAAATTTTATACGAAAAATGGGTAATCTTATCAAATTACCTTGCACATCATCTAAACCCAGAAACAATTCATTTTTCTCATCAGGAACTATATGGGAATCAACTCCGTCAGGCTGGACTGAATTATTTTCTGGCTGATCCTGCTTCCTAACAAAAATAAAAAAAATACAAAATTCTCAGCCAAAATTCCTATACTGGAAAAACTGAAGAGATCTGATAGAGTTCAGTTGTGCATATAGGCATATAACTTCCCAGTAAGTATTTATCAATGTAGAAACTCACAGAAATTAAAAAAAAAAAAAAAAAAAAAGAACGTTTCAGCAATTTAGCCATAAAATTCCAACATACTCAGCCAAGCCTAGCCTAATCCCAACTATTGGGGTCAGCAATACAAACCCAAACCCATTATTCCACTCTACTTGTCATATCAACTGCCCTGTAAAACATCTAACATCAATGGAAATTATCATCAGGAGGTGACATCACTTAAATTTTGAAGCATCCGTTGATAATGGCTTATCCAGGCCTGTAACATCCAAGCCCCTCGGATGGGATTTTCTGGCTAAACAGCAATAAAACCCAGCTGATCCCAATACAACTCAACCAATGTGGCCAATCTGATCAAGATCCCAAAATCCATGGTGTCATTCAAATAGAGTTTCTTACATATCATGTAGTTTTTAAGTAATGGCCAATCAAAATCAATTCCACACCAGTAACAATATCACAATTAACTTGAGCTTATAGCCTTTGGTATTAGATGAATTCTAAGGTTTATAGGTCATTGTTTTTCCATTTTAAGTGGCCTAAAATAGGAACATTTTGCAGCTTCTAGATGTGATAAAAGTGGCCCCTTTTTTTGTATACCAAACACTTTCTCTTTTAACATCCCAGTACAAGAGTCCTAACTTCCAAATAAAGTAAACCAAGTTCATGACATAATTTATAAAAGCTAATCACAAGGGTTTATAAAACATTAAGTAATAGAATTCATGGCATTCAGAGCCGTAATGTGCAAACATGTTTAGCAAAGATGGATTTTTAGAAGAGTTTCAAATCTTTCTCGACTCAAAATCACTTTCACATTATAGAAAAAGTATTTGATTAATTGGAATTCATACCTCTTCTGAGAAATGAACTCCAAAGCCTGCAAAACCAAAGAATATAGATATTCCACTTTCCAACTGTACATCTGACTAGAACCTTGAAGCAGCAGAGCACCTACATTTGAGTAGAAGAAACAAACATTATGCTGATGAGTGGGAAAATTTTGGAATCACAAGAAGGCTGCAAGAGTTCCGGTGATTATTCAGGAGTTTGAAGTTTCAACGATTCGTCTTCCCTCTTTTATTATCAAAGCCGGTTCCTCTCTCCGCTTGGGTACTGTCCCATGGATCTCTTCAGTCCATGGAATATTTATACAATCCAATGGACGGTGATGGATGCATAGGAGCGTACTCGTCTAGAGAGAGGATTAATCGGATGTAGGAAGGACGCTGCTTGGTACGCCCATCACTGAAATGATGATGTGGGCAATCGACCGCTAGATAGATGGATATGTCATAGACTACTAGTTGGATTATCGTAGCGCAGCGATTTTATCATTAATCATCCAATCAAATAAAATGGCAGCGAAAGGTATCTATGGGTGCTTATGTCAATACACTTGGTAAATGACATATTAGATGATTTGGGCTACAATTGGTATATATTCTTGAGAACGAAATGGAATGAAATCGTCTCCCGTCTAGGTTTATGCAGGAGACATGGCTGTTTATGGTTAATGTGCGACACGTGGGGATGTAAGAATCGAACGCTGACGAACAGCGCTGGTGCAAAAGGTGATTTTGTGCCCAAGTTTCAGCTTATCCTCTTCTGGCCCTAATCCCGTTCTTCCACTTCCCTGAGAGCTTTTCGATTTCTACCTTCAAATTTGCTTCTTCTAGGATTTTCATTCTCATTCTCTCTCCCTTGCAAATATGAAGACAAGTTTCTCCCAAAAAGGAGATTCTCTTGGTTGCCTTTCAGTGCTTGTTTTGTCACATTTCTTCTTCTTCTTTTTCCTCTTTGAATTATCATACTCTATCAATAGGAAATAATAAATAGCTTAGAGGTGTGGAAAACCCATTAGGGAACTCAGGTGGGAAACAAAACTTAGCTCCACCGTCGGCCAAAGCCCTGTTGATGCAACTATAGCGGTTCTTGTTGTCTATAAGGATATTGTCATCAGTGAGGAACTCCGATGGGAGCCAAAACTCTCCGTTGTCCAAGTCTTCGGCCATTAAAAATACTCTTCGTCGTCCAAATCTTCGGCCATTAAAAATCCTTGAAATAGCAGAGATTTAGCAGTTGAGAAACACAAAAGAAATTTGATAGCAGAGATTCAACACCAATGGAGGATTGAAATCGTGTTTTTCAGATTCAAAAAAGAAATTTGATACGTTGCAACTTCAACTATTTATCACTTTATGCACTAACGAATTTCGTCAATGTCCGATTTAGTCTCGGCCATGTGTCGATCATTAGAATTAGGCAGTTGTGTCTCCCACAAAAACCCAGGCAGGAGACAATTAATGTCATTCCGATGGAAATGCATTAATCCTAACAAAAATGGAACTAAAATGTACGTTATTTTTAAGGGAAAATTATGTAGACCTCCCCTAGAGAATTTGTTAAATAACACTGAACAAATTGTTTTCTACGCCCACACATTACAATAAATGACACAAAAACTCCCTTAATGCTTGAAATTGGTGACAGTTAAGTCCCCTCTATCAAGCTTGAAATGCTGTAAATTTAACTTTTTAAAAGACAAAACTACTCTCGAATTGTCGTAAACTTACTTATTTACCCTTACATCCAAATGACATGCAACTGCTACCCAAGGTTAAACGGAGACTGTGACTTTTTTGTGTTGGTCTCTTTTGTCTCTCCTTTACTCCCGTGATTCCCTGCAGCAAAGGAAAATGATTCTCTCGTCCACTCTAAGAAACTGGTTCATTTGCATGTACTTGTATCTTTCAGGGGATCCCATCACCGTCCATATCCAATGATCTCACATCACATTGACGGTAATGGAATCCCATGGAGGATTCAAGTATACGTAGGTGAACCATTTTCCTGCATCCACTTGTGTCCTCCACGGGATTCCATCACCGTCCATATCCAGATTTTAGTTGATGATAGGATTCTTCCGTTTGAGTGTTGTACACGAGAAGATGAAGAGTAACTACTCTCTCTTCTAAGTACATGGAGGTGATCTGGACTCCTAAGAAAATCGATCACTAAAAACCAGAAGATAGTTCATTCGCATGTATTCGTATCCTTCTTGGGATCTCATCACCTTTGATATTCAGTGGGTCTCACACTATAAAGATGAGTCCAGCACTATATCAGTAGTGATGGAATCCCACGGAGAATACATGTAGATGCTGGTGATCCAAGACCTAAAAACCACAACCAAAGAGAAGAAATGAAACTTCACTTGAAAAACAAAAAGAATACACGAAAATCCTTCACTGTATTTCATAGACAAGCGAGAGATAAAAAAAATTACTCCTCCTTTATATTTACACTGGGAAGAGGCCGGAGGTGTAGGGAACTCCGGTGGGGTGATCCATTGATCGAAAAACAAAAAGAATACACGGAAATCCTTCACTGTGTTTCTCAGACAAGCGAGAGATAACAAATTACTCCTCCTTTATATTTACACTGGGGAGAGGCCAGAGGCATAGGGAACTCCGGTGGGGGTGATCCATTGATCACCTTGGATGAATTTGCTAGCAGTAAAATCCAGAGCTTGTTCACCGGTGAGAGGCGTACGGATGCAAGGCCACTTGACCCTCTTGGAGGTGTCAGCACCTACACCTTTATTGTTGTACTCAGCGTAGAAGCAAGTTTTGAGACCATAATCACCAAGCCATGGTAGCCACCCTGCTGGGCTGATCACATCATCGATCTGGGTCTGCATGATTATGGTTCTGGAGTATTCCTTCCATGGGCGACCAAGGTATGAAGGGATCTTGGCCTTCACTGGAACCAACAAGGGATCGGCCGTAATGGTGCAGCCTTGGAGGACGATTGCAGTGGCTTCATGGTCGTATACCCTGCCCTGTGCCGTCACGATGTTCTGTTGATTGTCCATTGGCTTCCTGACTACAATGTTGCAGTTCTGGAAGATAACTGCAGCGTCACCAAAGATGAAATCTATGGTGCCGGTGATCGTGCATTTGCTGTAGAATTGGCGAGAGGTATGGACGTAAAGGGTGTCTTGGTAGCCGTCTATCTGGCAGTTGTAGAAGATTGACATATCAGATTGCACCCTCAGTGCTACGGCTTGATGCTTTGCAGCCCCAGCTGTGTTCTCAAATCCGATGTCCTTGGCCATGAAACCATCTCCTGACACCGCTGTTGGAACATAAAATCTCATGTTAGACTAACCGAGTTATATGTAACTAGCAATCTCAACCGAGTTATATGTAACTAGCAATCTCAGTTACTATCAATTTAGTATTACTATAGAATGAGGGTGTTAAAAGGTACAAATGCCTATCAAAATTGATTATCAATTGATTTGATTTATGGATTGTTAAATGATTTTTGGTTTTATTGTCTACAATCAAGAGACTGATTGAAAAAATGGGGAATAGTTCACCCGCATGTACTTGTATCCTCTTTCGGATCCCATCACTATCCATATCTAGTGGGTCTCACATTCTTGAAATGGGTCCCACACCACATCGATGGTGATGGAATTCCATAGAGAGTACATATACATACAGGTGATTCGAACTCAAAAATAAGACATAAATGTGAAGTCTTGAAAATATAGAGAGGAGAGGGTATAAAAATGAAGTCTCAAAAGTTAAGGCAATTGGAAAATATGCTTATTCATCACCGCAGTATAAAATTAAGAGGGGGGGGGTGGGGTTAGTTAGTGGGACATATTAAAAACTTTTAACTAACAGAGAAAATGGGATCGATCACTTCGATGAGAAAGAGAGAGAAAGGAGTGAGAAGAGAGAGAAAGAGGACCCAAATTTCAAAGAAAAGAGAGGTATAGGCAGAAATACATGTCGGCTTTCCCTTAAAATTATAGATGGAAAAGAGGAGGGGGGGGCACCTTAATATAAATTTATAAATGGATTTCTTTTGATAACATCAAATATTAGTTTTTAGTCAGGTTTTAAATTTTATTACTTATCTTAATATAAAACTATGAACGCATGGATTCCTCTTGATAACATCAAATATCAGTTGTTAATCAGTTTTAAACGATTTAATTGGTTAATCAACTCAAAAACTGTTAATCAAACCGTTAAATTAAGTGGTTTTATTTTCAAAACTAAAATTGAATCATTTATTAATCAACATATTTGGGTTTATGGGAGAAGGGGGTTGAAATCGTCTTCAATTATTGGAGGTTCCAATCGCTCATCTGACGGTTGTAGTTAATCAAACACACCTACCGATGTATTGATAAGCACATTCAATTAATTCCAATCGCTGGATTGGAGATTGAAACCTCCAATAATTGAAGACGAATTAGACTCGAGAGAAGGATGTACGTGACGTACCAAAAGTTGCAGTCTTGAAGGTGGCAGTGCCATCGATGAAGTTCTTTTTACCGGTGATCTTAGTCTTAAGTGGGCCATCACCAATCAGCATGACATTAGTCATGCTACGTGTCATCTCGACGTACTCCTGATAGATTCCGGCCTTGATGTAAATGACAAAGGTGGTGGTGTTCTTCTTCTTGGGAATATCATTAAGCGCTTGACTGATAGTATTGTACTTGCCGCTTCCGTCTTTAGCCACAACCACGTCAGGCTTGAGTTGCTGCTTGGGAACCGCCAGTAATCTACGTTTGGTGGCTGACGTCCATATGGGGAACCCATCCTCAGTCAGCATTGGATAGTCTGGTTCGTCAGATGTTGAGAGGAGCCGGCGGTTCAAAGCACCGAGATCGAAGGAAGTAAGCACGGATGAGAGCTTATTTACAATAGCTAACCCGTTCCTGGTGATCTCACCTGCTGTCTTCAAAGCCTTCCTCATGGACTCTCCAGCATTTCCTGAGGTGTTCTTGAAGCCATCGAGGCATGTCTCTTCGTAGGCCAGGGTAGCACTGAGCCAGATCTTGATATCAGCCATTAGATCGTCCATCTTGCTCAAATCTAACGCTCCTAGTTCGTTCCAAGAACGTTGGAGGTCAGCAATGGCGGAGTCCATCAATTCCTTGCAGTTGTCCAGAGCCTGAGATGCCATCTTATCCTTTTCAAGCTCACGTAGGGTCTCCGATTTGTTGACAGCCTCAGAGATATGGTTCATAGCCACTCGAAATGCCACCTGCACCTAAGTAAGTTAAATGGTGCGATTTCGATTCGATATGTAATGAGTAAAATCAAAATCGAATCATTTATTAATCGGTTTCAAAATGTTTATTAAAATCAATTATTAATCGATTTTTTGGTTTTTAAATAATTTTTGTTACCGGGAGAGAGATATAGAGAGTTAGGAAGAAGGTAAAGGAAAAACCAAAGAAATCATTAAAATAATTTTAATCATATATAAAAATGAATTTACGATTTAGAAGTATATCATGTGAAAAGTATTAAAATATAATTTATTTTTATAAAATATAGATATTTAGCACTAAGGGATTAAAGTAAAGGTTTCGTTAGTTTTAATGATTCTAAATAGTCAGTTTAAACGGTTTCATCTTTGAAATCAGAATCAAATCGTTTAACTAAACGGTTTCATTTCTGAAACCAGAATCAAACCATTTAATAATCAGTTTCACAATTCGATTTGATTTCGACATACAATTTGGTTTCATTTTTGACACCTTTACCTGCACCAGCTCTTTTAGGTCGGTGGTGTTCGCCGACGATAGGCTCTCCATGCAGGTCTTCTTGTAATCTGTGGGCTCACATACGTCCTTGATTGCCCTCGACCTGCTTTCTATCTGAGTGGTGTCAACTTCATTATTGCCAGCAGAGTGGTGGACAGTCACGGCTACTGCGACCACCATAGCCACCAACACCAAAGAAGAGATGCTGATCACCATGATTCTCTTCTTACTCCGGCCACCTCCCCGGCCAATCGAGACTTGCCCGTAACCCCCTGCCATTTAATAAAGCTTCTTTCTTTTTTTCTTGATCGCATTCAGCAGCTTCAAACGAATTTCCCTGGTGCTACGGACTATTGTTCTTTAGAGTTAGCTGTGGAAAAAAATATTTAAAATGCAAACCTTAGCTCTGAATTTGAAGAGTTGCTTAAGGAACCCTAATTATATGATGGAGGAGAGCAAAACCGTTGAAGTGGAGAGAGGCAGTTATTACAGTTATCGAGCGTAAGGCCAAGGGAGAGAGGAAATCAGAGTCACGACAACGTAGAAGGTGGTTGGTGTGGGATTTTTTTTGTTCACTAACATTGCGCGCCGTCACCGCTCACCTTCTTTGCTATTTTCAGGTATTGGAAATGTCACATAAATCCCTTTCAATTTTTCTCGTGGATTTTATTTGAGAAAATTATAATACTAACCCTTGACCATGAATTAATTATATTTTCCACTTGCTAGTTTCTGACAATTACATATGCCATCGTTAATTTTATAAAAATGTAAAAAAAAATGATTTATTCCATTAATAGTGTTAAATTTAAATTTTAAATAACAACTTTGCATTTGTTGAGTTTAAAAAGAAAACTGCCATGACAGTTTGGGTTCCCATTTTTGCAAATTGATTAGAACGAGATGAAAAGATAAATTTTACTTGATTACTTGACCATCCTTGATTACTTGACCATCTTTTAACGGAATGGATTTTTTTGTTACACGTTTCTAAAATTAAGGGTGGTGTATGTAATTGTCAGAAACTAATGAATGGTAGGTGTAGTTAATCCATGATCTAAAGATAATACGTGCAATTTTTCCATTTTAGTTTTTATTGGTTTGATTAATCTTACAGGGTTATTGCGATCCAAACCCAATCTAATTCCACAACTGAATTAAGAATTTAGGATTGATATTATACTTGAAATGCTCGCCAATTAGGGTATGTGAAATAACATGACTATCATACGTTATTTCACCCCCCATGTGAGAGTACGGGTAATATCACTCCTCCCGACGATGCAGAGAAACATTATGAGGTAGGTAGTGATTTTTTTCCTAATATTTATCGACACATCTGAGGACCGACCGAACCCTAAGGTGAAGGTAGATTGGATCTTAAGCTTGACTATAGCTAGTGAATTAAGGTTCTGACAAGTTGTTGATGCACCTTCTTCCACGTTGGTCACTCACCTCCATGATGGCCGCCGGCCTTGGCAGGTACCACTACAAATTGACATGTGCCGACATAACTAAAAGGAGGATCTAGCTCAATCTGTCTAACGACCAAATGACCATTAAGGGTCCACATGAAGAAAAGTTGTTGGTCATGGTTGCCTGTATTATTCATTAAGAAATCAAATATACATAAACAAAAAGTTTTTTTTCACTTTTCTTTTTATTTCCTTTGACAAAAAAAAAAAAAAAAAGTTTTGTAGTTCGCATCAATTTGGCCGGTTCTTTACTAGTTTTGACAAATCTGGTTTTGGTTCATCGATTAATTAGAGACTAAGTATAATGCAAAATGTCCATTTGTATATTTGGAATTGTGAATATGCCAATGTAAGACTCTATTGTGAGTTAAAGTCTTCTAATGATAAATAAGTTTCATACTTAAGATGTGAGAGTTCTAGGAGATTCTTGAGTTAAATGATCCCCTACGACACTAGGGTTAAATGGTCCCCCTATAAACCTAACCTTGATATCTTGGAGTGTTTCTTATTTGGAATAAATTTTTTTATTTTTTTTATTTTGCATTTCCCTTTTGGTATGCACCGATTGGAAAACAAATTTCTTGGTATTTGCTCATTTTCCATTTGGTTCACGAATCCCCTTTAGGTTTAAGTATTTTCTAAAAAATTATCTTTTTAATTGGAGCGGAATTCCATACGAATGCACATGAAATCGTGAAATCGTGAAATCAGACAAGAGGAAAATTTCTACCACCCGAGGGTTTGCTGAAAAATTTTGTCCCATCAATTGTCGTGGTTTCTGATACGGGAGAATATGTCTCCCCCAATCAAGTTTTGACATGTGTATATTAGGATCCAAGCACTTGGGGGAAGGCTTTCATTCTCATAATCAACCTTGTAAGTATAAAACAAAAACAACTCCTGATAAAACAGAACCACCAATGAGAATAGTTAAGAGCTTCGAAGTTTCACTATCATAAAGGTCTCAGAAGGTCACACTCATGAAGGCCTCGAAGCCTCATGGCCATAGGGTCCTCGAAGCCTCGCGGACATAAGGACGTCGGAGCTTCGCCAGAGCAGAAACACCGACATCACACCAGTATGGAGGCCTCGACACCTCGACAATATGGGGGGCCTCGATGGTCTCTCCATTATAGCAATCTTTGCAGCTCGCCAAAAGCAAATCTCGCCGTACAAGTCCATACGCTACATGACAGCTGTATAACAACGTATAAGTGGGACCCGCTTTAATGAGTATAGAGATCAAACTCCCCCTGATATCTGCCATGGAGTAATCAACGAAATCCTGACAGGGAGATCTCACCATCCGATTACTCAACATAGGATCACCTGATCTCCAAATCAGTGAGCGTAAGCCACGCTCTAGGGGAGGACATTTCGCCATAACAAAGGACATGTCCAGTTCTCACATTCTGGTCACTCCTAACCTATAAAAGAATGAAGCATACACAGGTACAGACAGACTTTTTTTTTTACCATTCAAGCTCAGAGCAAGCTAGCTACCCGAATCCCCTAAATTCAAAGGGACAACCCTTCTTGTATGTCTCATACTGCTTGTCTCTCAAACTAACTTAGGAATCGGAGTGGCCAAAATGTGTCTCCACCTGACCATCACTACGGTATCCTCTCTTCCTTTTTGCAGGAATCACAGCGAGCTGAGGACCAATCTGGTTTGAGCCGACAATAGTTTCCATTGGCACAAAAAAAAATAATAATAATAATAAAATAAATAAAATCTACGGATATTGATTTTCTTGTAACTTGAACATTTTCACATTTCTACTCTTATGATTTTTGCTACTCTCAATCCACTACAGAAATAAAGACTTGTCTGACAAAAATTAAATACACAAAATCTACTGATATTGTAACTTGAACATATTCTTTTTTGAAAAAATTAATTAAATATACGTGAAAGAAAAAAAATGGTTTTATAGTTCGCGTCAATTTGGCCTGGTTCTTGAATAATTTTGACCAATCTGTTTTAGTTCATCAATTAATTAGAGACGAAAGATAATGCAAAATGTCTATTTGTATTTTTGGAATTATGGATATATCAATTTGAACCTCTCTTGTGAGTTAAAGTCTTCTAGTGGTAAATGAATAATCTCATACTTAAGTTGAGAGAATTCTAACAGATCCGTGAGTAAAATGGTCCTTTACAACATTTGGGTTAATTGGTCCCCAATAAACCTAATCTTGATCACTTGTAGTGTTTCTTATTTGGGATAAACTTAAATTCTTTTTTTTTATTTTTTTTTTATTTTACATTTCCCTTTTGGTATGCGTCGATTGGAAAACAAATTCCTTGGTATTTGTTCATTTCTCATTTACTTCACAAATCCCTCTTAAATTTTAATATTTTTTTAAAAATATATCTTTTTAATTGGAGCGGAATTCCATAAGAATCCACGTAAAACCAGGCAAGTGGAAAATTTCTGCCACTCACTGGTTTGTTGAAAATTTTGTCCCAATCTATTGTGGTGGTTTTCATTGGCACAAAAAAATAATAATTAATAATAATAAAATAAAGGGATAATTTCAGCTATCATTAAAAAGAATTAATCAAATCACTTACCATCCAAGCTGTTTAAAAAAATCACCTACCATCTAAGTTAGACAAATGTTAGTCCATTTACTGACGGAAAAAAGTTGAAGTCATATGTGGACATTTATACCCTTGTCATTTTAAACAAAGTTAAAAAAATAAAAATAAAAAAAAGAAGAAAAGAGAAACTAAAACAAATGATTATACCGGTGTGCAGGCATTTGGGAGGATTTCTAATTTTTGCACCGTTGACGGTGATGAGTTCCATGAAAATTTCAGAAGGTCGAGGTCTTATCTCTGGTTCTCAAGGTGAACCTTTGTTTTCACCATGAATTTCACTCACTCTCTCTCTCTCTCCCTGACTCACTTGTTTCAATCATGTACTTACTGCAATTCCTGTGGCATTTCATTTCTCCAAAACTGACGACTCTTTTACTTCAATCTACCAGAAGATGAGAGAGAAACGAAGCATTTGGAATCCCTAGAAGGAGCAAACTCGCGTCTTCTTCTCTTCCAGTTCGATCTTGTGGACTATGATTCCCTCTTCGCCGCCATCAATGGCATTGTCGGTCTTTTCCACTTGGCTTCCCCCTGCACTGTCGATCGAGTTCTAGATCCAGAGGTCCGTCTTCTCTATCCAACATCTACAAAATTTTCTTATTATTTTTCTTTTTAAAAATTTGAATCACACAATATCAAAAAAAACTTTTGGATCCAACGATTAGAGGGACGATAAATGCACTTAAAGCAACGAAGGAGTGCAAGGTGAAGCAAGTGGTGGTGACCTCATCGATATCCGCTAGCGTGCCCAGCCCTAACTGGCCTTCCGATGTCATCAAGAATGAAGATTGCTGGACGGATCTCGACTACTGCAAGCAGAAAGGGGTGAAATTTGAGATTAATCTTACACCATTACAGAATGAAGATTGCTAGATGGATCTCGACTACTCAGTCAGCTCTTGTGCCGTTTCCTCTTATGCCGTTTTAGAATGCTCTCCCGTGTCCAATGATAGTAGTGGTGATATGGAGGACAGAGCGGGGAACGTAGAAGGTGGAGTTAAACCGATGGAATGGATAGAAGATGATGAGTCATAAAGGGTAGTTTGAGAGAAGGTAAAACGGTTGTGCTTGCAGAGGATTCGTTACAGTTGCAGTTGGAGCTGGAGCAATCGGTGCAATGATTCGTTGCAGTTGTAGAGGATTTTTTTTTTCTTCTTCGATAAAATATTATAGAGAAACAGAGAGGAAGAAGAAGATGATTTGGGGGTTGGATTAAAAATAAGTAAGAATAAATTAGACTTTCCCCTTACAATAAGGGTATCATTGTCATTCATGTATTTTTTAACGGCTAACATCAGCAACTAACGATTCTGTTAATTGCTTTTGGATCTTTTTGATAAACGTTTGTCTAACATGGGTGGTAGGTGATTTTTTTGAACAACTTGGGTGATAATAAGTGATTTGGTCAATTCTTTTTGGGTGATAACCGAAATTTTTCTTAAAATAAAATAAAATCTACTGATATTGATTTTCTTGTAACTTGAACATATTCTATTCTGAAAAAATTAAATACACTTGAAAGACAACCAAAGGGCAATTAATTAATACATTTTCTTTGACTTGTGAGTCTATATATTGTTTAAAATTATATAAACTAAAGAATTTGGAGTCGGTAAGGTAAAATTCCAACATGGTTTTCACAGCAAACCCCCAGTGTATGGCACTCCAGTATTGTTCAACCAATAATCTCCCATTATGAAGTTGGAGACAGTGAAGTTGGATGCATCAGTGGCATTGATAACATGATAACCAGCCCATGTAACTCTGTTACTAGCATCGGATCCTGGCCCTGTATTGTTGTATTCAGCATAATAGAGCGTGCTCAACGCAAAGGTATCATTCCATTCTGCCCAACCAGAAGAATCTATCAAGTTATCCATGTAAGACTGCATATAAACAGTCCTAGAATACTCCTTCCATGGTCTTCCCAAGTATGTCTTTGTGCCAGAGTTGCTAGAAGCTAAGTCATCTGTAGCCAAAATGTTGCAACCTTGAATGGAAGTGCCCGTGTTCTGGCCAGGGTCTGTCCTACCTTGGGCTGTCAGGGCATTGAACTGTCCTGACATTGGCAACCTTGCATATAGATTGCAATACTGGAAGACGACTGCAGCGTTTCCAAATATGAAATCTACAGTTCCAAATATGTCACACTCTCTGTAGAATTGCCGGAGGGAATGTGTGTACAATGTATCCTGGTAAGCTTCAAAGCTACAGCTGTAGAAGGTTGACATGTCCGCGCCATTTCGAAGTGCCACTGCTTGATGCTTTACTGCTCCGGCTGTGTTTCGGATGGTTATATTTATACCCACGAACCCTTTTCCAACCACGGCTGTCATGGCAAATAATATTATTCATTAATATCAAGTTTTCAATTCAAAAATTCAAATTAGTAAGTGAAGAGACTTTTCATATATAAAAATCTAAGATTCCAATCTCAGTAGCAATGTGGGACTATTCCCAATACTCCCCCTGACATGTAGCCCCATCATTGGGTGGTGTAAATGTGGTAGTATATATAGTAATACATAGCACTTTTCGAGTGACTGGTTCCTCTTTCCAAGTGACTAGTCTCTTTATTTGGGTGATTATCTAGTTTTTCTTATGTGTATCTAGTATTCCATTTTCAGTGACCGATTTTTTTTTTTTAAAGTTACTATGAGAGGAAACCGTGATCATATCAAGTTTTCAACTCAAAAGTTTGAACTAGTAAATAATAGTAAATGGAGAACTAGTAAATGATAGTACGTGGAGACACTCTTCCATATATAAGAACCCAAGATTCCAATTTTACCCGGCAATACGAGACTATTCCCAATAATTAGACCAAACCCAAATGATAATTTTTTATTCGAGCATTTTAACATTAATGAAATGGATAAATAATGATAATTAAAACTCACCGAAAGTTGCAGAATTGAAAGTAGTCCAGCCATCAGCAACACTTCGGTTCCCAGTGATAATGGTCTGGTTGATACCATCACCAATCATCATAATATTGCGTTTGTTTTTGTCTATAGCAACATACTCTTCATAGACACCAGCAACCACATAAATGACAAAGTAACCACCACTGATATCAGTTTTGTTTGGAGCTGCAGCAATGGCGTCGCTGATGTTTGTAAAATTCCCACTCCCATCCTGCGCCACAACCACTGAATCTCTCACCACCACTTCATCTAAACTTGTTGTCTCAGAAAACAAGAGCCTTCTTCCTGTCTTGGGTTTCTTCTTTTGATGAGGAACCCAACCACGGTTGAAGATTGACAAAGAAACACTGTACAGTTTAGTTCCATTGGAGAGAGGAGTGTAAAGACCTTTCTTCACACTCCAAGCTGATGATGTAGCTTCAAGACCGTCCAGGCAAGTTTGCTGGTTGGTCAGTACAGCACTAAGCAGGGCCTGTAATTCCTCGGTCTGTGAGGTTGGTAGTGAGGTGGTTGTAGTATTGACATTTTTAACTGAGCTGGACAAGAAATCAATGTTTAGCTCTGCTAAAAGACTACAATCCTCAAGAGCTCTAATGGCAGAAAGTGTTAAACTCGACCGGCGTGAGAGATACGAGTTTACCAAATGCTGGAATTTTGTTGCTGCCGTCAATGATTGACGAACTGAATACTGACCATAGTCATAGACATTAGCTGATTTGTTGTTTGGGAGCTCAGATTTGCAGAAGGAAGGATACTGAGTGGAATTGCAGATGGAATCAGATGGAGTACTAGATGCTGCTGAAGGGCTTAGGAACATGATGATGATGAGGAGGAGACTGACAAGCAGAAGAGGGTAGGAAGTCATGGTTTTTTTTTTCAAAATGAAGGACTTTTGGACAAGGTTGGTCTAAGTATGAGTTTCTAGATCCATATTTATAGAGAGCCACTGGTCAACTTGGGTTTCATTTCTCAAAATTTAGCCAAAACGCGTTGATTTGATCAATTTGCAATTTGATTCAAACCCTAGAAAGAAATCTGACACGGAAGTTACAAGGGAAGCTACAAGTCTTTGGTTGCCAACTATTGAGCCCAGAAATCAATGAAAAATCCATTTTGACAAAATGATCAGTTTGGCATACTACGTGCAGTAGAGGGCTCCAGCTTTCAAACTCACAAAGTCTTAATAAGACCTAAACCACTCATATGATTAATTTAATACCTAAGCTGGATTTTCTTCGCAGTTATTGGTAGCAGACCAGAGAGGAAAAAAATAATCAAAGATTAGGAACTTCAGAATGTTTCAAAGTACTACAATAATGGTACTTCTACACTTACTCCATTAATGAGAGAATGGATCAGTCCCAACCCTTTATTTTTATTTTTTTTTTGGGTTTTTAACTCATCAAACTTACCTCTCATACTTTACCAAAAAAAATAAAATAAAATAAAAACTTACCTCTCATAGGCTCTCCCGGGTAACCACTATGAGGCTACCTGTAATGGGTAGGGACCTGAATTGAGCTAATTGTGCTAATTACTAAAGTAAGGTGGCCTCACCATGTGTGAAATAGTGACAGGGAAAATCATACCAGCATTTTCGACTCCTTTTGCACTCTTAAAAATTTTTGTGAGACGAAGTCAAGTCTGATCAAAGCAAGTCATCATTTTAAATGAAAATTTCATCCACTCCTTCTATTTTGTTTTTAAATCACCTAAGCTCTAACTTCATGAATAATTTTATGTACATCGTTTGCTGTTAAGTTGAGAAATAGAAAATGCAAAATTACCCAATTACTTTTCCTGATAAATTGATAACAAGATAACAATTTTGCCATTACATTTACAGTCCGTTAAAAACTCATCTTTCTTCATTTTTTGTAGGTTTTTGGTAAACAATAAACTTCTTCAATGATTATGAGCCGTAAACTTTCCTAACCATTGTGAAGTTGGAACCAACACCAACACTGACTTCTAGTCTATCAAATAACCTATTTGCCCTCCCATTTATGTTCTATGTGCATATTTAATCCAAGACCTATCTGCCTCAGTCTCTACCCTTTATGTAGCTTTTGGTTTCTAACTGATCATATTATTTACCTCTCATATGCCCTTCCGGGAACCATTATGAAGCAGCCTTGAATTTAGCTTCTTGTGCTATTTTCATATAATATGGGCCGTCACCATGAGTGAAAGAAATAGTGGTAGGGTAAAATCAAAGTTAGAAAACCAGCATTTTTTATTCGACTTGCTTTCTTTGAAAACTGATGAATCGAAGTCAAATCTGATGAAAGCAAACCAATTTTTTAAAGGGTCCAGCTCTATAACATCGGCTTGTGGCAACCTGGTTTGACATCTCAAGCAAAAAGGGATGGATAAAATAAAAAATTCATAAATAAAGAGACTATTACGGGTAGCTTCATTAATAGAGAGAGCTTTTCTTTAAAAAAATTTAATAAAATATGGAGAATTTTTACTTGAGATGTCAATCTTTATATCACACCTGAAGTGGTTTCATAAAAAAAATAAGAAATGACATGTACGTAATTTTCAGTTTCTGACAATATAAACTTTTTTAATAAAGAATTAAATGTAATTAAATGATTAACTTTAAGACAAGAAATGGCAACTCAAGAAATGATCGAACTGGGTGAGCTCATTTGACTCTAGGATCAAAAGGAGCCATAAGAAATTTGGACAAACTCGAATTGATTCTGGTAATTTATCAAATCAAGGTGAGTCTACATTACTCTTGACCAAGTTTCAATTTTTTTGCTGAACTCGGGTGAATCACCCACCCAAGTCAAAACCTGGTTTTCCGACTGTGATCAAAATAGTACTCTCATTAATTAGGCTTTTAACGGATACACGTTTGATCTCACACCTTTGAGCATGCAACTCTATGAAATGGATTATTCACTCTTTCTTAATTATGAAGAAATGAATTTAGGAAAAAAATTGATTCTTGAAATCATTGCAATGGTTGTAAACATGGAAATGAAAGATTAGAGATATCCACACCAGATCATACAAGGTATATATTTTAAAAATAAGATAATAAAGGTGACGTAAATCAGGTGGTGCAAATTTATCCAAAAACTTTTTATTAGGTTGGTTTATGCATAATGCAAGTACTCAATACAAAAGAGAATAACCTTCTCAAATCTCAATTCTCAGTTCTCATGTTGTTCTTTTATTTTATTTCTAGGAGGAAAGTTACATGAATGTCCAACAATCGTTATTTCATATTGCTCCTTTTACCTTTATACTGGGCTAATTTCTTATTTAATCATTATCTAAAAGTATTCCCTCAAACTAGAATCCTCACATGCAATCAAAATGTCCCAAATAGATATCTAGATTCACATAGTCTCCTCCCAGTGGGAGGACGCGGTAACCTTACCCAGATGGCCGTCAGATGATTCTCTGGTGAATCCGAGACCCATTTTCGAACCGACACCACCTGTCGGCTTGGCTTATCGGCTTGGTGTCGGTTCAAACGTGGGTCTCGGATTCACCGAGAGCCACGTGTCGACCATCCGAGTAAGGCTATAATAATATCGACCAATGTGGGTCCTTCACCCTTATACTTCGTCTTTTTCTTTTTCTTTTTCTTTTATGCGATTTTGGTATATACTATTTAGTTTCCCTTTGCATCGAAAAGAAAAGATAAATATATTATAGTTCATATTCCAAGGAATAAAAAAGTACGAAGACGAATAAAAGAGTACGAAGACAGTCATTTTAATCTAATGATATAAATGTCCGATTAGATTATTAATATTATCATCAGGACAGAGCAATAATCTACCTACTTGAATAAAAGTCAAACTTTTGAAGTCCCAAGAAATTCTAAATTGGATCAGCTAGGTTAAAAAAAATTAGGGAGCAATATTTTTTTGTAAATAAGATAATATAATTGATGTAATTAAATAAAATGGCGTATATAAATTTATCCAAAATTATTTTTGATTAGGTTTGGTTAGCTTCTCAATTCTCAAGCTATTCTTTTGTTTTTTCATTAAAAAAAAATTGGATAACAGTGCAAAATGATGATTAATCTTTTGCTTCGCATTGTAGGTGTTCATAAATCATTACTTCAAATTCCCAACCTCCTATTCAATGAATGTTTGAAACTACATTCAAAATTGCAACTCTGGAACTTAAATGTCCCACAAAATATCTAAGCCCCATGGACATGGTAATCAATCATATTGGTTTACGTGGTTTTTATAAATATTTATATTGGTTTCCCCTTGCACAGGAAAGAAAATAAGTGTATTATAGACTACTTACCAAAATACGAAAATGGACAAGAAGAATCATTCTAGTGTAATTATCTAAATGAACGATAAGATCGTTAAATGTAGTTAATAAGGATTAGCAAGAATGAAAAATCCACCAAAATAGAAGTCAAACTTTTAAAAGTTTCAAGAAACCCTAAATTGGATCCACGAGGCCAAAATCAAGCCAAAATAAGGGAAGATAATCAAAGAGATGAAGGAATTATTTATTTATTTATTTATTTATTTTTGAGTTTTGCAACTCTAATGTTTAATATCTTCCATCTTCAATATGCTAAAATGTAAATCAACCGACTTTACCTTCCCCAAATAAATACCCTAATCTTGTCACCATGTCCCTAAATAGATTAAGATTAAAGCTGACTTTGCCAGTTTAGTCTTGCACAATGTTTCTTTAATAGAAAAGAAATTTTACACGCTAATAGGGTACATTAGAATCTTATAGAAAAACTGGTGGGAGTCAATCATTTAAATAAGAAAGAGAGGAGAAAAAAAGAAATTCGTTTTACTTCATAGTGTCAAATTAAATCTTTCATTGGGACTAGTCCTACATTATTAATGTTAAGTTTCTAACTTAAAAGTTCAAACTAATAAACGAGGGATTCTTCAATATATAATAACCCAAGATTCTAATCTCATTAAATAATGTGGGATTATTCTCAATACTCTCCCTCACATGCATCGTTGGGTTGTGTATATGTGATAGTACTTAATTTTTAGGTGACTGGGCCTTTTTTTCAGGTGACAATGTAGTCCCTTCGGGTGACTGATCCCTCTTTTTTGGGTGACATTTAGTCTATCTTTTGGGTGACCGTCCTTCTTTGAGTGACCATAATCCCTTTTTTGTGCATATGACGTCTCTCTTTTAGTGATTTAGCTTTCTTTTTAGAGATACTATGAGGGAAACTAGAGCTTGGGAAACTAGAACTCTGATACCATCTTAAGTTTCCAACTCAAAAGTTGAAATTAATAAATGGAGGGACTGATCTTTCATATATAAGAACCCAAGATTTCAATCTTATTAGCAATGTGAGACTATTCCCAATAACTAATGGGTAGGGACCTGAATTGAGCTAATTGTGCTAATTACGTCAAGTATGGGGGCCTCACCATGTGTGAAAGAGTGATAGGGAAAATCTTAGTTAGAAAACCAGCATTTTTTACTCCAATTGCACTATCAAAAACCTTGTGGGACGAAGTCAATGATCAAAGCAAGTCATTCTTTTAAAGGAAAATTTCATCCACCTCTTATACTTTATTTTTAAGTCACTTCATCTTTAATTTCACGAATAATTTCACGTGCACCCTTTGCAGTAAAGTTGACAAACAGAAAATGAAAAATTAATGAATCACCCTCCTTAATTAATTGACAATAATAATTTTGCCATCACATTTTTAGTTCGTTAAGAACTCATATTTCTTCATTTTTTTTAGGATTATTGTGAACAGTAAACGTCTTCGGCAATTGTGAAATCCGAATCAACACCGACACTAACATTGACTTCTGGTCTACCAAATAAACTATTTACCCTCCCATTTATGTTCTATGTACACGCTTAATCCAAGACCCATCTGCCACAGTCCCTACCCTTTATCTAGTTTTTGGTTTTAAACTGATCATATTACTTACCTCTCTCATATGCGCCCCTGGATACCATTATTAAGCTAATGGGTAGGGCCTTGAATTTAGCTAATTGTAAAGTTAGCTAATTGTAAAGTATGAGCCTCCCCATGATTGAGACAGCATTTTTTTTTATTCAACTTGCTTTCTTGAAAAACGGATGAGTCTGGGTCTGATGAAAGCAAGTCATTTTTTTAAAAGGTCTGCTTCTATGATATCGGCTTGTGACAACCTAATTTGACATCTCAACTTGGTCTGCGATAGCCATCACTAAAGACCCAAAGTGTCATTTTCGGGCCAAGCACATTGAAGATCAATATCATTACATTCGTGATGTTATTAAGAAGAATGAGGTAGTTGTTGAGAGAGTGTCATCTCAATCAAACTTGGCTGATCCCTTTACAAAAGGTTTACATTTTGATGTATTTATTAAACATGTAATGGTTTTGGGATTGTGTTAGGCCAAGTGGGAGACTGTTGGTTTTGTGTGGCCCAATACTGGTTTACTATGTTATTTTTATATTCTCTTTGGGCATTTCTATCTCTATTTTGAGGTATATATATGTGACATGTGGCTTACATGTTTTGTGGCTTATAAATTTGTTATATGGTACCATTGTTTTTGTCTATTGTATTAATAGACTGGTTTTGTAAATGATTATTCAAATGAGCCACTTTGTAGCCCTTGGCTTGACCGCACCTATCATGATGCGCTATGTGCTTACATAAGCATTGATTGGACCATGATAGGTTTGAGGGGTGCAAGTCAAAATTGTTCAGACTATGGGAGACATGGGGACTAGTCTCTTGACGATCAGTGCACATATGGTCTGTGAAGTCCTTCATGGTAAGACCACGTGTACGTTGAGTGGTGACCTTAGTGCCTAATGTTCATTGCCAGTGACTTGACAATTATAAGAGTGTACGCGTACCTACAAACTGTCAATTTGAATGATGTTATCATGTTTGATTTTGCATCAAATATTTTTTATTTATAAATATAAATTTTTTTTTTTTTTCGTTGCAAAATCTTTTTGGTTTTATAAAAAATAGCAGTTTTGTATTTTGTGGCTCTATTTATTATTTAGGGGTACTTGTGGTAATTGTCAAGGTATGCCAAAAGGCAATCTGGATATGGCATTAGAAGGCTAGCATCTCACTTAGGGTTGGAGTTTATGACTGGTCATCTCCACCCTAGAGATATAAAAACATCTCAAGATCACACAGGCAAGGGGAGGAAAAAGTTCAAAATACCAAGATATGGTATACCTGTCCAGCTGGGGTGAGCACCCTGATTGCTTGTGAGATCCTTGGAAATCAAGTGGCTTTGTTTGTCTAATCATCATAGGTTCTTCAACAACAAAAAGAGTTATTCATCACAGGTAGAGTGCTTCAACAAAAGAAACTTTTAAATCGTCAAAAAAATGAATGACACTCTTCTTAATTTCTTAAATTAAACAAGTGACATGATATTCGTGATAAGTTTTCATCTTTGGTTTGAGGTTAACAGTAACATTGAGATTCATCTAGGATGATTTTTCCTAATAAAATTGACAAACAGAAAATGAAAAATTAATGAATCACCCTCCTTAATTAATTAACAATAATAATTTTGCCGGATTTTGCCATCACATTTTTAATTCGTTAAAAACTCATATTTGTTCATTTTTTTTAGGATTATTGTGTACGGTAAACGTCTTCGGCGATTGTGAAATCCGAATCAACACCGACACCTACATTGACTTCTGGTCTATAAAATAAACTATTTACCCTCCCATTTATGTTCTATGTACACGCTTAATCCAAGACCCATCTGCCACAGTCCCCACCCTTTTATCTAGTTTTTGGTTTTAAATTGATCATATTACTTACCTCTCTCATATGTGCCCCTGGATACCATTATTAGGCTAATGGGTAGGGCCTTGAATTTAGCTAATTGTAAAGTATGAGCCTCCCATGATTGAAACAGCATTTTTTTTTATTCAACTTGCTTTCTTAAAAAACGGATGAGTCGGGGTCTGATGAAAGCAAGTCATTTTTTTAAAAGGTCTGGTTCTATGATATCGGCTTGTGACAACCTAATTTGACATCTCAAGCAAAAAGTTAGGGATAAGATAAAAAAATTTCACAAATAGAGAGACTATTACAGGTAACTTCATGAATAGGGAGAGTTTTTTATAATAAAAAAAAAGTTTTTACATGAGAAGTCAATTTTTATATCAAACTGAAGTGGTTTCATAAAAACTAATCCTTTATATATATATATATATATATATATATATATATATATATATATATATATATATATATATATATATATATATATATATGACATGTATGTAATTTTTCATTTTCTGACAATATAAACTCTTTTTAAATAAAGAATTAAATGTAATTAAATGATTAACTTTAAGACAAGAAATGACAACTCAAGAAATGATTGAACTCGGTGACTTTCATTCGACTCGAGGAACAAAACGAGTCATAAGAAATTTGGATAAACTCGAACTGATTCTGATAATTTATCAAGCCTAGGCGATTCTTCATGACTCTTGACCAAATCTCATTTTTTTTGCTCAACTCAGATGAATCGCCCGAATCAAAACCTGGTTTTCCAACTGTGATCAAAATAGTACTCTCATTAATTAGGTTTTTTAACTTGATAAACCTCTGATCTCACACCTTTGAGCTTTCAGCTCTATGAGATGGAATATTGACTCTTTCTTAATTATGAAGAAACGAATTTAGGAAAATAATATTGATTCTTGAAATCATTGCAACGGATTTGGACATGGAAATGGAAGATAAGAGATATCCACACCAGGTCATACACCAAGGAATAAATTTTAAAAATAAGATAATAAAGGTGATGTAAATCAGGTGGTGCAAATTTAACCAAAAACTCTTTGTTAGGTAATTGTTTATGCATAATGGAAGTACTTAACACAAATGAGAGTAACCTTCTCGATTCTTATGTTGTTCTCTTATTTTATACAAATGAGAATAACCTTCTCGATTCTCATGTTGTTCTGTAATTTTATTTCTTGGAGGAAAGTTTGGTGAATGTCTAACAATCAGTTTTTCATATTGCTCCGTATACCTAATTTCTTATTTAACGAATATTCGAAATTATACCTTCAAACTATGATCCACATATGCAACCAAAATGTCCCAAACAGATATCTACATTACCACGATCATTTCCCCTTGCACCAGAAAGAAAAGATAAATGTATTGTAGCCTAGTTGCAAAGGAACAAAAGAAGACAAAGACAATCATTCTAATCTAATGATATAAATGTGTAATTAGATTGTTAATCTATTCGTTAGGATTGAGCAAGAATCTACCTACTAGAATAGAAGTCAAACTTTTAAAATCCCAAGAAATTTTAAATTGGATAAACTATGTCAAAAAAAATTAGGGAATAATTTTTCTTAAACAAGATAATAAAATTGAGGTAATTAAATAAAATCGTGTAAATTTATGCACAAAATTTTGATTAGGTTGGTTAGCTTCTCAATTCTCATGCTATTCTTTTATTTTCTTATTAAAAAAAAAAAAATCATGCATGCCAGTGCAAAATGATTATTTTGCTTCGCAAGGTAGACGTTTATCAATCATTACTTCATATTCCCAACCTCCTATTCAATGAAAATTTAAAACTACATTCAAATTTGCAACTCTGGAACCAAAATGTCTCACAAAATATCTAAGCTCCATGGACATTTTGACCAGTATTCCTTCAACCTTATTTATTTGTTTTTATGGTTTTTATAAATATTTATATATATTGATTATGAAAGAAAAGAAGTGTATTATAGTCCACTTACAGGAAACAACAAAGGACAAGGAGAATCATTAATCTAATTTAATGATATAAATGACCGATAAAATTTTTAATCTAACTAATAGGAATTAGCTAGCATGAATGAAGAATCTACCAAAATAAAAATCAAATTTTTAAAAATCTTCTTCGTTGATATAAGTTGTATCTTGACGGTTAAGGATATGGATTGATGACTAGTTATCTATTCATATAGATTGTATCTTTACCGATAAGAATAAAGAGGACTTGTCATCTATCCTTAAACTTGTAACCTTCTTATAATGTCTTCCTTAAATCTTGTAACTCTCCTACGATTTCTTTAAGAGAGATATTCTATACCAATCAATATTGAATCAAGAAGGAAAATTTCATACCAATTCAATTTTCATTTTCATTCATTCAGAAATACTAAATTTGATCAACAAAGCCAAAATAGGCAAAAATGGAGAAAAAAATCAAAGAGATGAAGAAAATGATCACGTAACGTTTTGGAGGTTTGTCAATCTAATGTTTCTGTACCCAAAGAGGTAATAAAAAAAATAAAAAAAATAAAAAATAAAAAAACTAATGCTTAATATCTCAATGTGGGTCCTAAACTTATGCTCCATATGCTAAAATATAAATTCACCGACATTACCTTCCCCAAATAGATATCTAAATCTTTGACAAAATCCTTTTTTAATATGCTGCAATAAAAAAAGAAACTCAAATCTTGACTCCATGTAGCAAATAGATTGAGATTAGAATTGATCTTGTCAGCTCAGTCATACCATTAAACAATGTTTCTTTAATGGGAAAGAGATTTAGACGTTAACGGGTTATATTAAAATTTTATAAAAAAATGAGAGTATAAGAAAGACTGATGAAAATAATCCATCATTTAGAAGAGAAAGATAGAGAGAAAAAGAATCCGGATTTACTTCATTTTTTGTTTTAGTTTCGTTTGTTTTGGCGTAAAATTTTATGTGTAATATTTTATACTTAAAAAATTTCAATATTTATGAAACAAAATATAGTGATCTCTAATGGGGATAGAAAAGAAACTTCGTTTGTCTTTTACCTACTGAAAACAAATATAAAAAAAAAATTTATATATAAAATATTATACGATAAAATTTTACACCAAAACAAACTGCCTCTATAATATTGGCAAGTTAAACCTGTAACTCTAAAATTGCTGCTTCATAAATCAATAATGAATTTACGTAAATAATTTAATATTCATGGGTCGGTGGTGATTCGCATTGAATGTTGGTGGAATAATAAGATAACAGCAGACAAAATTTCAAAGGGAAGAAAGAGAAAACCGACACCCCAGAACGGCGGTCTGGTTAGGCGGTTCTACAAATGAAACGCGTTTTCATAGGGAGATGAGAAACACGAATAGATCGATGTAATTGCTTCTAGATTCACAATACAATGTGCATGCACTCGATGATTACGTGTTCCTTCAGAAATCAGAAGCTTCAATTTCCAAACAAAACAAGGTAGCAGATTGGTGTAACATCCTAGGATATGATCTGTTTGCCACTTTCTGAATTGACTTCAAATATTTTCATTTCACCTCGTCAGCCGGAGTTTAGATCACGTGTATTTATGGGATTAGAGTCAGTAAAAAATACCGTCTTTAAGGTAATAATACCAAGTCCATCATCTTCAGTAATGACGATATCATCGACATAAATTATTAATGTGTTAACAAAGACCAAATGGTCTACTTTATTTCAGTAGAAGCCGAGTGAAGTTACGGTTGTACTCAATTTCTCTAACTAGGCCTGAAAATATTGCATTAAACCATAAATAGTCTTCTGTAATTTTCATATATTTTGTGTCTCTCTCTGAGCAACAAAGCCGGGAGGTTACCCCTTCTTATCCGAAAAATGCCCATTGCTCTTTCTAAAGAAAGAGCTTTAGAAAGAGCGAGCAACCAGACGGTGCATGAAAAGATATCAATACATACTGTCTCAACTATTCTACAACTAGAGATATATTTTCAGAACTTCTTAGTCTACCGGTGTCGTAAATCACAAGACAAAAAAATCAAATTCATGACCCCATTGGTCACCACCTAGCTTGGCAATGCAGTTCTTCACCATAACTTTATTGTTACGAATTTACAATGCCAATCTGAAAATTTTCAAATGATTCTACTTTTTATTACCTTATTTAACACGTGGAGAAAGTCACGACAACTCTCCACCATAATCATTGAGATATAATTATCTAATTTTCTAATTGTCTCAAGAATCTCATCCAAGTCTCAGAATAAAATACGTTTGGATTATTTAAGAGATTAGTGACCTAATTAGATTGTGTTTGATATGCATTTTGAATCCAAATGAAAATATCTCGTTCTTTAATTTATTCTTATTTTAATATTATTATATTAAAAATACATTCTTTCTCTATTCAAAAAATAGATACCAAATGCAATCTAAAGATTGACATTTTTTAAACTTAGAATCTTAATTAAGGTTTAAAAAAAAAAAAAAAAAAAAAAACCTAACCGGAAAGACTGATCTGGAGAGTGAAGACAAAACTCAGATGTTTTCGCGGCGATGATTGCTCCTGTTGGTTCACCTTCCACTAACATCTTCTGTCGTATTTTACTGTTTTCCACGATCAATTAATTACGTATATTCAATCTATCTGGAGTCCAAACCAACCACGACTCATCAGTCATCTCCCAAATTCCCCCACCCCCACAATTTTAGAAAAAAAAAAAAAAAAAAAAAAGGGTTACTAGCAAGCATACTGGCTGAAAGCCAGAAACTGTCCACCTTTGCACAAAACAGATATTTTGAGTCATGTTTGGAAGCACTAGGTTTTGGTAATAGTCTCAAAAATTGCTATGAGATTGAAAAGAGTCTTTATTTATTAATTTAAATTCTTGAGTTAAAAATGTTAATATGGTATCAAAGCTTCAGGTTTCCTTTCACAATAACTTAAAAAAAAAAATAATCACTCAAAAAGAGAACGAGTCACATAAAAGTATCATGTATTGTCACGTATACTAACACATATACACTACGTAACAATGGTGGAGCTACATTTGAGGCGTAGTATTGGAAATAGCCTCAGGATCCTTATATATGAAGAGTCCTTCCGCTTATTAATTTGAACTTTTGAATTGAAAATTTCAACTATAGAAGCCCCAAAATTGAACTCAATCCAAAAAAATCTACCAGTGAAATATATATATATATATATATATATATAACTTGTTGTCATTAAAGAAGTGAGCTATCAAGTTGTAACTTTCTCAGCTTTTTTGCCTTTTGTCATATCCTCAAAGGTAAGGGTGTCAAAAATGGACCCGGCCCAGTAGCACGGACCGAGCCAGCCCGATATAATCCGAACCCAACCCGGACCGAACCTTAATGGACAGGTTTCGGTCTCGACTTGTAAAACCCGACACCGTTTCAGCCCAAATTGAAACCAAACCGGACCAGCCCGTTAAGAAGCTCGAACTAGCCCGAACCAATAATACTTAACTCAAACACCGGTAAGGTCCATCCGGGCCTAGTTTCTTAATTTTAATGGTTTTAAATTTTGATGGATTATATTACACTGTTACTTCTTGATCGGAAAGATTATATAATCTATAGTTGAAAAGAGTATGCTAATTGTTACAATTTACTGAATTACATGCATATAGAAGGAATGATGCTAATTTTATAGATAGAAATAATAAAATAGGTTATATATCTTACATATAAAATAAGCCCGATAAGCTTGATAAGCCGGTCCGGACCAAAGCAGCCCGAAATCACCTCAATAAGTCCAACCCGATAACAAACCGACACCGGACCAGCCCGATAGTTATTGTGTCCAGCGCAGCTCAACCCAGCCCGAACTCTTAATGGACATATTTTGGGCTGGGCTTATAAAACCCGACATCGATTCAGTCCGGACCGAAACCGGCCCGGACCGACCCGTTGACACCCTTACTCAAAGGTTTATCTAAGACAAGAGTAAAATGGATTTTAAATTCAATTTGAAAATAATTAATCATTTTGTCATTATTAAAAGTGTAATTATTTTACACATTTTTTGCATACAATTTAATGTCAAATTATAGAATTTACCCTCACTCCATAAAAAAAAGGTCTTATACTAAAAAGACAAAAAAAATAAGGTTACAATAAGATTTTTCCTATATGCTCCGTTTGTTTTGACGTAAAATTTTACCATAAAAGTTTACTTGTATATGTAAAAGAATGATTTCAGTATTTATTTCTAAAAGACAAAATATATATAGTGATATTTACAGGGATAGAAAAGAAACTATGTCTTTCTTTTACATATTAGAAACAAATTTTGAATTTTTTTTTTTTAGATATAAAATACTACACGTAAAGTTTTATGTTAAAACAAACGAAGCAATAAGGAAGTATAAAATTTCGAATGGATCATATGAAATAAAGTATGGTCAGGTTTGTTGTTCCGATTGAACTAAGGCTCCATTTAGTTTTAAGTAAAATGGATGGGGAGGGAAGCAAAATTTATTTAATAATGAAAATAAATTTTTTTTAATCACCTAATATCATTGTGTAATACTGTAACCGTTTAAATTTTTATCATAATTACTTTTCAATATGCCAGATTTGAATTGATTTGGAGTTATTTCTTACACAATCTTGATAGTAATGATTACAAAAGTCTTATAGTGTAGTTTTAAAAATCTTCACTTCCATTCGTTTAATTTCCTTGCAATCAAACGAAACATGAACTGTTCATTGTGGATCCCCCTGATTAATTCAACAATTATCTTCGAAACTCCAAAATCCGTGGCCATAACAAGCGACCCAGTTGCAGGTTGGATCTTGAAAAAGTCAAAACCGGCATCACTGTTACTATGGGCGGCCTTCCTTGACTAAAATAACCGACAAAAACCATGATTGTACTCTCCAGCTCTTGGTCGCATCTGGAACAATGAACTGTTCTCATTTGAAGGTTCTCAATCACATCCACATTCAAAGTTCTAGATTCATGCATCGATCATGTCTAAAATTGATCTGATTCGGATCATATACATCTATTGAGAAACTGATACATGGCTTATATCATATATAATATATTAAAATAAGATTAAATAATATCTGATTACTTCAATCATATCTACATCCACATCATCGATCAGTAGAGCATCATAATTACAAACATCTCTTTGCCTTAATTCTTTAATGATATGACTTGTATACAAAAATAACAAAAGTACTAAGAACCAATTCTCTCTTCTTATTCATTGTCCCTTCTTTCTCATTTCATTTATTACTCTATTTCTTTTATTTACGAGATAATGATGTGTGTATGATTCCAATAATGGCGATAATATACCGATAGTTTGTAAATAATAGGACAAACCAATAAATCATTGGGAGACTGGTTCCTTCAAGATCGTGATAGGAATCTTCTCTTACACACTTTTAAAAATCTCAACAATAGTCAAGTGGTTAACTTGAAAAGACCAAAATTTTGTGAATACATAGACCTCTGTATGTTAGCTTGATGACAACTCAAGTCCTAATTCTATTAAAGTTTTCCATACAGAAAAACAAAGCTTTGAAAATCCAAGGCTGTAGGAGACTACGATTGCAAAATAATGGTTTAGATAACTTAAACGTGCATGGACATAGATGATGATACATGCCAATAAGTACTAGTGTATTGATTCAATTAACCTTAGAAATTTAACATGTGATCTATCTTGAAAATAACATTCATATCCAACAGTTTGGATTAGCACATCAACTGCCTCATGCAAAAGAATAGTCAATGCATTGTAATGGGTTTTGACCATATGCATGTAGGAATCATTTTCTCTAAATGTTTGTCTCCGACTTAAATATATGAAACCGTAGTATACCAATATCCACTGATGAAATTACAAAAATCTCAATCCCTATTACAAATGGATCCAGTTTTATATCACCTACACTATTCGCCGTGACAAAAGTGTTGTCACCAATCCCCATTAATGCACACTTACCAGCCATCATGGAGACAACAGTATACAAAGGTAAGGGTAGTTTGGTAAAACAAGGGAGATCTTATAGATATATGACGGTTAAATTCCTGTGTGACAAGCACCTACCTGGGTGACAAGTCTAATTGTCACCTACCTGTGTAACAACTAGCTTTTCCCTTTACAAATTGGGCATATGTCTTGCATCCCTAAATTTCTCTGTTCCAGGTTACCTCTTCCCATGAAGTACTGTGATTCCATTTAAAAAGGCCATCCCTAATAAGGCCCAAGCTCAAAATGTGATCAGGCTTGAGTTCGGGATTCTTTAGTTGGGCCCAAGCTTTGTCTGGCTGAAAATAAAGCACAATTGCATTAATCCAGACTTTCTAGTATTTTTGTTCACTCCTAGTGCATAAGACAGGCCAGGTTCTGCCCGACCATAAAATTACATATATATAATGGGCTGACCTTACATGTGGGCTTTAGACCTGATGTGTTCCTTCATCTTTCAAACCCATCTTGCAAACCCATTAGTTAGAGTGAGGAAAAATAATAATAAGAAATGTACCTATCACCGTCTATATTCAGTGGATTCCATTTTAGAGGTGGATTCCACACCATATTGAAGGTGATAGAATCCCATGTAAATTACAATGTACATAAAGAGGATCCAAAAAATAAAGATCCAAAAAATAAACTTATTCGGTCAAACCGACCGTAAATGTGATACCAGTGGATGGCAACCACAGCAGCCCATTGATGAAACGTTCAACCGTGAAGAAATTAGCAGTGGCCGCATCCTTTATGATGTGAAAGCCAGGCCATCTAACTCTCCCTGCCAACCCTGCGCCTGGTCCATAGTTGTTGTATTCACCATAATACAACGTATCCAATGCGAAATTCCCAAACCATTCGAGCCAACCTTGAGGCTGCACCTGAAAACTCATGAACGTATTCATGTATACAGTTCTTGAGTACAACTTCCATGGCCTACCTAAGTAGGTGGGATACGTGGCTAAAACTTTGCTGTGTTGTATAGAGAATCCGGTGCTCTGGTTTGGGTCCTTTCGCCCTTGGGCTGTGATAGTCACCTTCTGAAACGGTAATGGCTTCCTGGTGAAGATCATGCATTCTTGAAACACCGCTTGCCCGTTCCCGAATATGAAGTCGATGGTGCCGTAGATGTTGCACTCTCTGTAGAACTGACGGAGCGAGTGGGAGTAGAGCGTGTCTTGGTGACCTTCCATGCTGCACCGATAAAAGGCTGAGAGGTCTGAATCAACTCGGAGTGCCACTGCCTGATGGTTCTCTGGTCCCGCCGTGTTACGGAATGTCATGTCCCTCGCTATGAAGCCGCGTCCAGAAACCGCTGCAGAATCCCAAAAGAGAAAAGATGGTGTTTCAGTCTCGAGGTATATGTTAAGTTTTCAATTCAAAAGTTTGGACTTGCAAGTAGAGGGACTTTGTAAATAAGGATCCAAAGATTCCTATCTCATCAGCAATGTGAAACTATTTCCCAATAGTATACTTGGTTCAAGGGGTGTCAATCAATGAATCTAATCGATTTTGATCAGGTCTAATTGATCTTCACCAATTTAAGACAAAGGTTCCTGGCTGCACCATTTACTTGTTGATCTTCATAAGTTCGAAATTAACCTATTTATATTCAGTCAGCCGATTATTGGTCTATAAGTAACAAACCCAATCAAAGGCACTTAATTATGAACTTTTGTTCTTTTTAATCTTTAATCGTTAATCGATTTGAGATTAAAGCTGTGAAAATAACACAGAAAAGGAGTGTATGAAGTGTGAAAGACCTAATCACGCACCGATGGAAGAAAGAAAATGTTAAGAGATACAAAAGTTATCAAATGAGATTAATTAGACACTTAATTGCAACACAAGGCCGGGATTGGTTTAATCCAGTTTTAATATTTGGTCGATTTCTAGGTCAACACTGAAAACTATCAATTAATATATCATCTAAGACCGTGACCTGACTTGAGACTCATGGCCCCGGGGTGTTGCTATCAATACTTGGCTACCCATGCATATTTGTAATAATAATAATTTGAGGCACTTACCAGTGGTGGGTGTTCGAAAAGTTGTCCAACCTTGCATGAAATTCCTATTACCAGTGACAATGGTGACGCCAATCCCTTCTCCCACAAGCATGATATTGGTCTTCTTCTTCTTCAAATCCAAGTTCTCTCTGTACACTCCCTTCTTCACATGGATCACATATCTCCTCCCGCTATGATCAGGAGCTTGAATCACTGCCTCCGCAATCGATCTAAACTGCCCACTCCCATCCAAAGCTACAACTACATCTACTCGACTATGCTGGGGCCTTGCTGCCAGCAAAAGCTCTCGATCTTCGGCCGTGAGCCACGTTGGGAAACCTGACACCAGTTTCTCCCCATCATTCTGTGTTTCATCTTTGGGTGGTGTGAGGGGTATGCTGTGCATCTTATGATACATAATCAGAAGGTTGGAGATGAGTTGTGAGACTTGTTGTAAGCTCCCTTCAATGTAATTTCTGATGCGACCGTTGGTACCCTCGAAGCCTTCCAAGCATGTGTCTTGGTTAGTCAGAGCTGCACTCAACCATGCTTTGAAGTTCTCTTGATGGTTGTCGACCAAGTTGGGTGATCCGAGCTTGTGCAACTCAGATAATGACCAGGTCAGCTCGGACACAGAGAAATCTAGCAGCTCTTTGCAGTCTTCTACGGCCATTTGTTCACGGAGGTCTACCGATAAGGTAGTGGCTGCCTTGGTGATCATTGATATGGCTTGATTTGCATGGGCCAAGGTGGCCCTAATCCCTGCACGGAGGACAGAACTTGGGTTACGCGTGCCCGTGTAGAGAAGTTGTGCTTGGAGGTTGGAAAGGCAGGATTGGTGGTTAGTGCTGTTGGCACAAGCTTGATCGATCATCTCTTGAATAGGAGGAGCAAGGCCATTGGCATAGAGGAAAGGAAGAACTAACAGGAGATTGAGAAAGAGAAGAAGAAGAAGAGGAAGATCATTGGCTGACATGGTTGGGTAATTAGAAAAGATTAGAGAGAGAGCAAGAGAGTGGATAACGAATATATATGGAAGGATAGAAAGAGGGACGTGGGTTTTGGTTCCTTTCTAAATGGGAATGGCAGATCTTTCATTTCCTTTTTACTTTGGTGCTTATAGCAAGTTAGGTGCTGAACACTTTATACCTTCCTGGAGCAAGACATATAGAAGTTATGCTTAGGGTAAATGGGCAAGGTTTTTTATTCCATGCTTTTGGTGATCGTCTTTACTCTTTTGGATTGGTGGCCTGCCGAAAGGCCGAGCTAGGAAAGTTATACTGATGACAAAATGATAATAACTTCTAGGGTAGGGTTTCCTACAATGCCAAGTGTTGTTGCTGAAACTTATATAGTCAAGTTCTCCTGTAGAAACTGATTTAACACGTTGAAGTCGAGTTCACATGTAAACCTTGAGATCACAAAGAAAGATCATCAAGAGGTGGATTCCAGTGGTCACTCTGATGATTATGTCAGTGACAAAGTAAGCACTATGAAGTAAGTATGAACAAATACTTTTTGAGAGACTGGGTAAAATTTGAGTATATTTTAGGCTAGAAAATTGTCCATCCACATATCTTTGAGTCTGTGGATATATATAGGTAACTCTGTATAAGATGGAGATGTCGAAATTACCCTTGTGATGGTCAGGAGCGTAATGATAACTGACCGGTAGGTATTTTGGTGTCAATTATGAACTTAGCTTTTGGTTGATGATCTTACGGCCAATAGTATACCCCTTCATTGACTTTGATGGAAGTCGTCTGATGAGGGTGCATAGTTGTAGAGACAGTTACTGAGTACATGTTTTCGACCATTTTCTTATTCCTCAGCACAATATGGATTGATCATTTGTTTACTCGACGCGCGCTGAGGCATGTGTCACTTTTCCGTAAGATGTCAGATCCAAGTACTCTAGACACTTTTTAGGACACATGTCACCTTCTTAATGGAAGACAAAGTATGCTATCAATACCAAGTTTAAAGAATCTTTCACAACACACCATTAGGAGCGTGAGGATGGTATAACTAAGGCAGAGGGTTACAGGTATGAGAGAAAGTGTTAGAGTAAAAAGAAAATAGTAAAATGTGAGAGGTTATGGAAAGAGATTCCCATAGTGATCTTATGGGGATCTTTTTCCTTATGGTCTATGAATAACAAAGGTCAAGAGTGTCAAGTTTTCAACTCAAAAGTTCGAACTAGTAAGTGAAGGGACTCTCCATATATAAGACCACAGGATTCCAAACTCATTAGCAATATGGGACTATTCCCAATACTCCCCCTCACATCTAACCCCACCATTAGGTGGTGTATATGTCGTAGTATATGTGGCAATCATAGCACTTTTCAGGTGACTGATCCCTCTTTGGGTGACTGATCCCTCTTTGGGGTGACATATAGTCCCTCTTTTGGGTGACTGATCCCTCTTTTTGGGTGATCATCCCTCTTTGGGTGACTGATCCCTCTTTGGGTGACATATAGTCCCTCTTTTGGATGATCGTCCATCTTTGGGTGACCATAGTTCCTATTCTGTGCAACTGACGTCCCTCTTTCGGTGACTTGGCCTCTTTTTTTTTTTTTTTTTTTAGGGTTATTATGAGAGGGAACCTGGAGCTCTGATACCATATCAAGTTTCCAACTTAAAAGTTTGAATTAGTAAATAGAGGGACTCTTCATATATAAGACCACAGGATTCCAATCTCATTAGTAATGTGAGACTATTCCCAATAAAGAGTTTCTCATGTTACTAAAGTGAGAAACTAGACCAATGAGAAGAAGGGGAAACCAATTAATTCAATTAAAAGAGAGAAAACCATATGGACTCTACTTGTCCATAAAATATTAATTAGCCCCACTTCAGCAATCACATAGTAGATGTAAGCATCCACATACCATTTTTGCATGTCAAATGCCCTTCACTAAAACCACTTCCAAAAGCAAAATGCCAATCTAACAGATTATTTGATCGAGTCATACAGAAAAATCATCCGTCACAAAAAAATATTTTATTCCCTATTTTATGAGAGCATTCCAAGGGATCTCATGTGACTTATTTGTATTGGGAAGTCAGCTACCTACCAAGTAGATTTGATGAGGTTAATTGAGCCCTTTTACATATAAATCAGGCTTCTTTAATTATATAGGGCCTAAAGTCTAGACCATAGAAGACATCAACCGTAAGTCAAGTCAGTAACACACATATAGAGATTATCATATTATTCATTGTTGTCAAACCATACTAGAACTTGGAGATTGCCCATGATTATTCCGATATTTAAGAAGGTTATAAATCCAGGTATGGAACAAGGTATTAATCCGATTACAGATTTGATGGGAAGTTGATATGGGACTGATCTCGTATGTAATAATATTAAAATAGCATCTATTAATAATCAGATTATCAGGGAATGATTAGAGCCAAAATCGATCCGAATCTGTCAATCCAATTGATTTGATAACGATTACTTGAACCATGCATGGATATGTTTCAGGAATTGAGCTGCAACGCCTCTGGAATTTGGATCAGTGTTGAATCAGCTGAATCGGCCGAGCCCATTTAAAGAAGATTGGGATGTAAGCAAGAGGTACCAGAGGTGTTGAAACCCTTCTCAGTTTTCTCTTTCAAACAACAAAACCAGGGCCTCGCAAGTCTCAAGCTTTGAAATTTCAGATCTGGTGACGTTTTTCATTGTTCTATTGAATTCCATCTTCAACGACAAGATTGCCGCAGCAGCAGCTGATCTCATCCCTGCAGCGAATTAAGAGTACCAAAAGCTCCTTCAAGAGTTTTACTCCAAAACCGTCTTCATAAGTTCATGGATAGACAGTTTCTAAATTCAAATCCATGACCACCATTACTGTTGTTGATGTCAAATCTTAAGCCTTCGCTTTCTTCTTCCGAAGAGGAGATGTTGCAGGAAAAAAATATATATATTGTACGGCTCTACACTTTTATTTGAGTAAATTACGGTTCTACACTTCATAAAATAAATATCTTCAATACCATTATCACATTTCCAGGAAGATTCAGTCTTTAATGGTGGACCGGCCAGCCTTTCTTCTTGGGATATTAAATCCCATTAGCCTGGCTACTACGACATTGGATACCGACATGCTCCCGCCTGGTTCAAGGCATATGACTCCACTCATTTGCCCTCTTCTTCCCATTAACCATTAACCTAACTAATACCTAAAAAGACGAGCTTCCTTTTGTTTAATTGCATCTACTATTTTAGGACTCGGATCAAATTGAATCGTCGAATTGGGCATAGAATCGGCAACGATTCGACCCAGTGATCCAACCGGCTGATTCGAGGTGACAAAATTATCCCCTTTGTCTTTGTCTTAGAAGGGATTGGTCGCAAACGACGTCTGTGCATGAATTTCTCCCAAAAAGAGAGTTATTTTAGGCTGGAAGTTCTAAACAAGGGAAGATGTATGTTGATATGAGTTGAAGTACTGTTGAAGAGGAGAGGCTTGTTGCCCATGTGGTTCTCTGGTTATTCATGGCCTCCATTACTGAACCCATTGATACCATGTGAGAGGTCCGTGACTGAGATAGAGATTTGACAACCCTGTCACAGTGTCACTATCACTTCACAGTAAAGAGACGACACCATCCCATGTGCCTACACATAATAGACTGAGGAAGAAGACCATGTATGTACTCCTACGTAATCGTTGAATTAATGACATGCAAGTATCAGTAGCTGCAGAACCAAGAACGAGAGAGAGAGTAGGGGTATATATGGTTTTAGATGGCTTACCAAAAAAGATAAGAAGAGGGGGGACACCCCATTTACCCGTGTCAAGCCTGAGTACATGTGGCCAAATGCCCCATGCCTATGTGGCCAACTTTGGTCGTTCAAAAGAGGATTTCATTATGTTAGGGATTAGGAATCCCATCACTCCTTTTATCTTCTTCTTCCTCTTCTGTTGTTATGGTTTGGACATTGGGAAGCATTACCATGAACATCCCAAGTTGTCGGTATTCGGTACAATTATCCTCTTCCTCTTGAACTGATTCCGAAATAAAACCAAGGCCACCCTGCACCTGACCTCAGTTTAATTGATGTTAGAGATAATAAATCAGTCGAATCCAATGTTTTAAATAAAGAAAGACAATGATAAAGATGAATGAGAAAGAAAACAAAGAAGCAAATGGAAGGAGAAAGGGAGGGGGCAATCTCGAAGGGGTTTTTTTAAGGTATAATGTGAGATAAGAGAGGAAAACCCATGACCCCTGGTTCCTACACTCAATTGATAGGACACCAATCAACTGCCTGATCATCAAATAATCATACCCTCTTATTAATGAATCCGATTATTACTAGATGCTTACTCATCACCCACCATTCTATCCATGGGTGATGGAAAAACCCAGTTCTATCATGATTGTTACGCTTACCTAAAACTCTTTCCACATTTGGTAAGTAGACATTTTAGATGTAAAAGTTATGCTAGAAAAAGATCATCGCATCACCACTCGAGATCCATTCTCATGTCCTCTCATATAATGAATCATGGCAATTATTGCAACATAATGTGACTCCCTTCTAAATAATTGTCTCTTGCTTGGTTCACTTTCTCACATTGGCATTGCAAGAAACCCTTGTCTAAAATTTATTTTTTTATTTATTTTTTTTGTAAATTAAATGAATGTGATTGCAAAACAAAGTAAAATTTGATTTTATTTTTTAAAGTTATACTATCAAGTTAAATAATGATTATAAAATTTTCATATTTAGTATGTTTTGAAATTAGTTATCAACATGTGAACTAATGATTACAAAACTTTCTACTTTAATATTGATTTAATTTAACTTCCCTTTCCTTTGCAATAGACCAGGCCACCCAAAAGATTCTGAATCCAAACTCAGCTTGACTGTTTATGAGCTTAAAACGGGGAATGCAATATATGATTGCCGCCCCTCACTAGACAAGTTGTTTTAATAAGGCCCTGCAATTCTGATAGTGCAGGAAGGTCTCCCCACCAAACTCTATGCTTTGGAACATCCCACAAATACAATTTATATTGATTGGCATATCCCTAGATAAGTTTATTTATAGCCCACATATCTGTCATGTGACATGTTAGATGGAGTTCAAAATCTATGGATAGGGAATTCCTTACCCTTATTCAGGAGCTTTCAAAATTCAGAACTATGGAAGAATATGCAATGGTAGTCATGATATATAAATGCGATGCACGGCCAAATACAAGAAAAGGCATATGGTTGAATTTGAGGCTAAAATTTGACCAATTACTTGTGAAAAACATGTAGCAAGCCACTAATGTAACTTTAAGGGAAAATTGTTCAAATCTTTCCTGGACTATGGTTTAAATAAATCCCTATCTTAAAGTCAGTGATAATTACATGTAGTATCCCTAATTGCAAAATCTTGTTATAAATAACTCTAGTAGTCAGATAGCTGATTTCTGTTAATTGCAAATGTCATCTCAAATTCATATTTTTTTTAGTCAAAAAATGCCCTTAATGTGAATGTAAAATATCAATGTTGCCCTTTTAAGAGATGATTTCTCGTCTTTGCCTTATTAACTCTTTCTTTCTTTCTTTTCTCTTGTTTCAAATGGCAAACGACCACAAAAAAAAATAATAATAATATACCTGAACTACTTCCTTCTTTCGCCAGCAGTGTCTCCTTCGACGGAGGCAAGTGCACTACTCTGACCACAACAACATAGGGTTTCGAGTTGCAAGAAGACCTGTAGCTTTTATTCCTCGTCCAGTCGCCTCTAAACATAAGCGTACTTGGAGATCTATTTCCAAGTAAATCGGCCACTTTGAAGCAAAGAGGAAATGAAAGTGATGAGCCTGAGCATCTCATTAAGGTTTCTCGAGCTACAGGGTTGTAAAGTCTATATAAGTCCCCTCATCAGGTGTACGTGTTTCTTTCAGCTAGCGGAACATACTTGTTCATGGCAGCAGCAATGATGGTAGTGAAATGGCGATTGAGACTTCCCGATGAGTATTCTGTAAATACTTTCCTCTTTTCATTCACAGCTCGACCCAGGTCACTCCTTCTGCTTCCCCAAGGCGAATTAGCCACCAACCTACATTGTTGGGAACTTATTTTTTTATTACTTACCAAAAAAAAAACTCTCTTCCTCTTCAAGAACTATTACTCCTTTCTCCTTCCCCTCTTCTAAGATCCAGAACCCATCTCCTTGAAAGAATGGAAATGGCGGAAGAAACCCTCGACCAAGTAGGACATCGCATGATGCGAGAGCAGAGCTGCTTCCATGGTGGCTTGCTGCCTGTCCCTCTCCATAGTGGTTTTGCATTTGCTTAATGGGCAATTAGTATAATAGGTAAAATTGTCCTAAGGTAACGGCTCCAGAGTTCCTTTGTCTTCTTATAAGGGTATTCTGGTAAATGTGGAAGGAGCCATGTCCCACCTGCATTAATTACTCAGATACACTTTAAAGGATTCCACGTGGCGCGTGCCCATGGGTAGATTTCTCTCACTAAAGTAAAGAAGTAAAGAAGCCAAAAGAAAAAGCAACTGCTGGAGAGAAAAAGAGCAGGACGTCGCAGAGGCCGAGCAGTTCTCATTTTTGGCTTATAAATAACAGAGCTCTCAGTCCCAGGGAGAACTTGCAGGTCGGTTGGGTAGTTGGGTTAGTTGGGCTGCCCAAATGGCTTTTTCCGCTTCCCTTTCCTCCCTTCTGATCCTCCTTTGTTTGTTCGTGTCTCTATTCTTTTGCAATGCCTTACCAGCACCACACTATCACCGCCGCATTGCCACCCAGAACTACAGAGATGCTCTCTCCAAATCCATCCTCTACTTTGAAGGGCAGAGATCAGGCAAGCTTCCTCCTAACCAGAGGCTTTCTTGGAGAAGAAACTCTGGTCTCTCAGACGGCTCGGCTATGCGTGTGCGAACCTCACCTTAACCTGCTTTCTCATGTTCTGTTTTCTGTATTTCCCCTTTTCCCTTCTTTCTTTTTTGTTCAAATTCCAGGTGTAAACTGGGTCTTTCTCATCTCCATGGAACAATGCAGGTTGATTTAGTTGGAGGATATTACGACGCAGGGGATAATGTGAAGTTTGGGTTTCCCATGGCTTTCACGACGACCATGCTTTCGTGGAGCGTTATCGAATTCGGTGGGTTGATGAAGGGAGAGTTGCAGAATGCAAGAGAAGCCATCCGTTGGGCTACCGATTACCTTCTCAAAGCCACTGTCTATCCCGACACTATTTATGTTCAGGTTTGTTTCTCCCTCTTTCTTCTGTTTTTCTTATGAAATTGAAATTACAGAGGAGGTGAAGATGGGCTTGGATTTTATTGCAGGTTGGTGATGCTAATGCAGACCATGCTTGTTGGGAAAGGCCTGAAGACATGGACACTCCAAGAAGTGTATTCAAGGTCGACAAAAATACTCCTGGAACGGAAGTAGCTGCTGAAACGGCGGCAGCTCTTGCAGCTGCATCCCTGGTCTTCAGAAGATCGGACCCATCTTACTCCAGGCTTCTGGTCACAAGAGCTATCAGGGTAAATAACAGATTTCCATTTGATATTTCAGCTCCGATTTTAGCTTGAAGCAGCTTGGAAGATTATAGGATATTAATTAATGAGTTTACAGGTGTTTGAGTTTGCAGACAAATACAGGGGCTCCTACAGCAATGGCTTGAGAAAAGATGTCTGCCCCTTTTACTGCTCCTTTTCAGGCTATGAGGTTAGTATAGTCTCTCCGTTGCATTGAACTCACTTAACCCTCCTCTAAAAATCCTTTCCTCTTTCTTTGTTTCATCACCATTGAAGGATGAACTGTTGTGGGGAGCTGCTTGGTTGCATAGAGCCACCAAAAATCCATCATATTTGAACTACATTCAAGTCAATGGACAGACATTAGGAGCAGACGAGAGTGATAACACATTTGGGTGGGATAACAAGCATGTTGGAGCAAGGATTCTTCTTTCTAAGGTTCCATTTCAATCATTTATTTTTCCTACTCTTTGATGATCTTGGCTTTTATTTAGTGATTGATTTTCTTTTTATTTCAGTCCTTTTTAGTCCAAAAAGTCGAGTCTCTTCGTGATTACAAAGGACATGCCGATAACTTCATATGTTCCCTCATACCAGGGGCTTCTTTCTCCCAAGCCCAATACACCCCAGGTATCTCTCTCTCTCTCTCTCTCTCTCTCTCTCTCTCTGTGTTTGTAACGGCTAGTTTATGGGGTTTGGATGAACACTGTACAGGGGGACTTCTGTACAAGATGAGTGACAGCAACATGCAGTATGTGACATCCACATCTTTCCTCCTGCTAACCTACGCCAAGTACTTAACCTCCGCCCACAAGTTCGTTACCTGCGGTGGAATCATTATCACACCAAAAAAGCTCCGGACCATTGCTAAGAAACAGGTTTGTTTTAGCTTTTTGTAAACCCACTGCGTGATTTAGCCTCCTCACCTATTGCTGTACTAAATATACGCAATTTTATATAGGTGGATTACTTGCTAGGGGAGAATCCCTTGAGGATGTCATACATGGTGGGGTATGGTACAAGATACCCAGAGAGGATACACCATCGGGGCTCATCATTACCGTCCGTTGCTGCACACCCAGCAAAGATCCCATGCTCGTCTGGGTTTAGTGTAATGAATTCTGCCGCACCAAACCCCAACATTCTCATCGGGGCAGTCGTGGGTGGACCCGACCTTCATGATCATTTTCCGGATCAGAGATCCGATTACGAGCAATCAGAGCCTGCCACCTACATCAATGCACCTTTAGTGGGGTCACTTGCTTATCTTGCTCACTCATTTGGACAACTCTAAACAGATCCAACGGTCGATCTTGTTCTAGTTTTTTTTTTTTTTTTTAAATATATGTTAAGGATGTAATTGTAATTGTAATGATTGGGTCATTGGGCCGGTGAAGACGGAAATGCTGTCTCGAGCCCATCATCCACTGGTGACTGGATTGGTCCAATCCACCGGTTCGCGCCATTTCTCTCTCTCTCTCTCTCTTTTGAAAGTTAAAAAAAGTAGTCAAATAGTATTTGTGTCGTCTTGTGGTGTGTTTCGTGCCGGACACGGCGGGTTTTTTCTTCAGAATTTGACTAATGGTGTTAATTCGCGTCTTATGACGGAAGAATGGGCCCACTGAAAATTCTTAACAAGCAAAACCCAACTGATTAGTTTGTTTATAATAAACTGATAAATAATATTAATTAATTGGGTGGGAGTTATTAATCTAATGAGAAAAATAACTGTTGGTGTTTGTTGAGAATATTTGACCGTTGTTGACAGTAACGATGGGATTTGGGAATCTGGAAGAAAAGTGAGACAAAGAAGATAGGGTTTGGCATGTGCGATGGAGAGATTCAGAGACCCATTCATCATCACTTTTATTAGAGTCAGTCTTGTGTTGGGTTCGGAAAAAGTCCTCGTTCTCAGTTCTTCCTTCTGTCATTGACAGTGGTCAGAAAGACTCAGAACTCCCACTCCCACTGCTTTGCCTTTGAATATGTTTTATGTACATCGATATCGTGGAGAGAGAAAAACAGAGGAGCTTTAAGTTCTGTGGGTCCTAACAAACATCCCAAGAAAGCTAAAAAGAGAACTGAAGCGACCGGAAAACATTCCACTCTCATGTCTTGGCTCATCCTAGAGTCTCACAGTTCTGTCAATAGCCTCGTTACAGTGTCAATCCTCAGTTCCTCATTAATATGATGCTGCTTTAAGCGACTCGAGGTTCCACCCAAGAGAGACCCCTTTTCAGACACTCGGCCTTCTTTCTGCTGCATCAGATGGGTGCCGGTGCCGGTGCCAGAACCGGATTCAAGCAACATCGGAAGATTTTACAACTGATTGGAAAGAGGAATTACGAGCTCAGAAGTCCAAAATGCTTTCTCGATTATATCTATCACGTGACTTGACTGTTCAGTGGAGCCCAACTGGTCAAACAGACTTAAAAATCTTTGGATAATTCTGTATCACAAACGATACAATGAATGAGCAATATAAGTTAAGTCTTCCAGTGCGGCAAATCACGAGCAGGAGCCAGGTTGCAGAACTGTATGTTCTATACCCATTTAATACGATGGACCTGTTTCCTTTTTTACTAGAAAGCAGCATGGTTTTAGGTAGTCCCTACAATCAACTTGCAACACAAACTACAAATGTCCTTACAGATACGCTGTCCATGATCTAATGCCCTTAACGTCAATCATGTTCAGAATCTCAGATTAAGCGGGTTTAAGTCAGGTCATGGTAGCTGGGTTAAATTCGATCCCAACCCAAGTTGTTTCCACCAATATTTGATATATTTCTAATACCTACAAAACAGTATACAGTGCTTCCGATTTACCATAGATATTACTCCAAAATTCAAGTTCATTAATATGGTTATCAACAAGCGGTACTCATCCAATTGGTCCAATACTTGCATCCATCCAACGGAAAATACTTAAAGATAATCCAACGAAAAGAATCATGTCATAATTCATTGCATAAATACTTCCCCAGAAAAGTAAAAGTACATGCATTATTCTTCAAGGCAACTAGCTCGAAGTTGAACTGTATCAACAGATTCACAACAGATTCACAAGGGAGCATTTGAGAAACACAACATTTTCCTGCTGCACACAAACTTACATGGGAAATTAAAAGCATCCTGAAAGAACTTTCACAGAGGACTTTATTTACAAAGAAATTTATTCATATTCCATTACAACCAACCATGCATAACAGCTCCTAGGCTTGATCAATCGCCAGTGGAACAAATTTTGCCTACAAAAAGAAATTCAAGTAAGGTGAAACAGTTCTCCCCATGATCAAGTATATATCATGGTAATGCACAACTATTTTACTCTTCCAACCATCCATTTCCATTTGTTTTGCCACTATTCATTAGTTATTTTTAATGCGGACACTAACCACAGTGCAACTGTGCTTCTCGTGCCACTCTAAGCTCTCACATGGGGCAGAAAGCAACCAGCATTCTACAAGTTTTATCATTGTTTCCATACACCACGGATCACTGTTAATACACAAAAGGAAAAGTCCCTCACCAGATCTCGGAACTTCAAAATGTAGAACATCTCCAGATAGCGCCGGGTCTCTCGCCTTTCAAGCTTTGATACATACTTCCAGAAGCCATAAACTCCAGCTAATGTCATCAACCTGTCTGAATATTTCTTCCACGTATACCTGAAAATTTTTAAGGTAACATGATCATTAAGGGAAACCAAGATGGCAAACACCAGTCCCACATAAAAATGTGCAAGCATTTTTTTAAGTACCAACTGAATCAGAAAGAAAAAGACGGACCTTTCATAGATTCGCTTCAGTCCTGCATCAGAGATCTTGTGCCAGTAGCTGGGATCCTCCTTGCACCGTTCGAAGAAGTCAGCTATAAGTTCAGCTGCTTGATCAGGGTGATATGGATCAATATGGAACCCTGAGATACCGTTTTCAATTATCTCAGCAGGACCTCCATGACAAGTGGCAAATGTCGGAAGGCCACTAGTCATGGCCTCAACAACAGTAAGCCCAAAAGCTTCATAGAAAGCAGGCTGTATTGAAGCAAAGAGCACAGTTAAAAGAACGTGTTTTCTGTGTGTGAGGGGGTGTGTGGAGGAGAGAGAGCTTGGACTAAAGGCAACTAACCCTACTTACCTGAACAAAGGCACCTCTTGTGTCAGCAATGTAGCGATAAATTTCACCATTGCGTGCTCGATTCATTTGGGCTGATATCCAACGGAACTGGCCATCCAACTTGTATTTCTTTATGAGGCCATGCATCTTCGTAATCTCTTCAATTTCTTCACGGTCATTGGACTTCTTCACATCATTGTAACCAGCAATCACAACCAGGTTAACGAGTTCCCTTAATTTGGCGTTCTTACCGTACCACTCAACCAGGCCTGTTATGTTTTTCACCTGGTCCAGTCTAGCCATGGAAAAGATGATGGGCTTCGACCGATCACTCACCATTCCACTGCATCATATAAAATTAAGAACAGAAAATATTAATTCCAACTAGCAACATCAATTGTTGTTAATCATAGTTTACTTAAATCCATAACCATGTAATTAAATTAGTAGTGAGATTGATTGGAGGTAACTTAAATAGCTACCTCTGATAACTTATATTCTCCTCGACAAGGTAAGGATGAATCAAGAGTGAATCAAATTTAGATAAATATAATTACACCTTTTCTCATTTAAGATTATTATGATGGATGATATGCATATTTAATTTCAATCTTGGCAATATCTTGATATGGACCAACCAAAAAGATTAATAAATTTCAGCTTTCACCAAAAATATGACTGCGCCTTTTTAAAAAAAAAAAAAATTTGAATAGCCATAAGAAAAGTTTCAAGGCAGCCTCTAGAAACTTTCAAAAGTGACTCATAGATCTGATGGTTAGAAATCATCTGATCATGTTGATTCAGTGTATACAGAATCTTTTAAATGGGATCCAACCATATGTTAATCCTAATTTTCCAGGAACAGTACACATGGGAGTTGAACCACAGACTCAAGACATTCCCATAAATATTAAAAACAAAGCCAGGCAAAGTTTACTGATTGAACTAGTCAAAACATGATTTACAGCACACATTAATTTCAATAAAGCCTGAAAAACTTGAGGAAGAGAAATGTGCAGATCCATACGGTAAATAATCATCCAGTGAACCTGATTCTTTTGGGTCAGATTCAACCACCAATTTTTCATGATTGGGATCCCATTACATATAGAGTACTGTGGCTGTGCTAAAGATGTTCATAAACTCTAATATTTTGTGGTTACTGATCTGACTCAACTAAAAGATTGGGAGGTTTAATAGTTATTGAAAGGAAAGTGCCACTGCCACTCACACAGTATGTGCATAAGAGCAAGCCACACATGGTTGGGATCCCAGTCCATTTAGTGGGTTGTATTGCAGGTATGAGCTCCTCCCTCATTTAAAGTGAGTGGTTTTAATATTCTTCATGACTAAAAGCTACTGAGAGCAAAAAGACTTGGAAAGTCCAAACAAGAAAACAAGTATCTCTTTCATACTTTCTTTATTTAATTTTAGAACATAATTCTGCAAAGGCAGTGGAATCATTCTATTCATTCCTTCCAGGAGTGGTGGGCCTGGGAGGATTACAAAAGGAAATGACAGTTCACAAAATACACAAAAGGTAATGAAACTAAATATACTTCTCAGATTAGAGAAGTTAATATAAAAAATAAAAAAAAATACTCACATGTGCTCATCATTTTGCTCAGGATCAAATAAAAGCTTCTCAATTGAATGATGTAGGGCATAAAGTCTCTTTTCCTTTTCTGTATATGGAAAGTAAATGGTCATATCTGCCCCAGGTGAGACTATATTGAACTTGGGATCGAAAACATCAATGCCATGAACAACTCGGTAGAGCCCTGGAAGTGTGAAAGACATGTGGCTCTCATACTGCCCAACGGTATTCTTGCTGAGAAAAACAAGAGACAAGATAAAGCATCATTGAGAGAAGCAGAACAATTGAACAGTGCCATGAACATATGAGGACCTCCAAGTACCAAAATGTAATTAATGCAAGTAGGCAAAATCACAGCAAGGCTAAATCATGCAAAACAACTTCGTGATGCATCAATTACTAATACCTTTTTACAATTTATGGACTGAAAAAATGCAGTCAAAAACCTTAACAAAGGATGCTGACGAGTAAAAGTGAAGATTACCTGTTTCATGAGTCTACCCAACAATAATACAAGAAGAGGTAAGAAAACACATAAGCAAACCATGCATTAACATACTGACAGAAAAAGGAAAACAGGAGGAAGACTGAACATGATAAGCTTCATCTGAAGTTTTATATATATATTTGTTGCCATAATTACCATCGCACCAGACAGCACTGATCATTTTACTGTTCATCACAATATATATATATATATATATATATATATGCTATTAGGAATCTAAATCCTGAAACTGTTTTAATTGACTGTCTGGAAAAAAAATAAGGGCAAATTTCACCCACCCCCCTGTCCTTTGCTTTAGTCACCCAGCCCCCAACTTCGCTATTAATTTCACGCAACCCCCCTCATTTGTTAAATATGCATCACATAAACCCTGCCTTAACAGACAGGTCTGCTACATGATGATGCGGCAACGTTTATAATTTTGAAATGGCAAAATTACCTTAGGCGAAGCAGGAGGAGGGGTGACAGTAGCAACTGCCATCACCATAGGAGAAGAAGAAGGGTCCGCAACGGGGCTCTCTGGTAAGGCGACACCGAAGAAATGGAGTCTGATCAAGTAAGAGAACGATGGATCGATCTTCAGGGTTTATACATTATCTTCTCAACTATCTCATCATTATAAACAAATTTAGCAAGGGTCATCTTTCCATCTCCACCCATGCCGACTATGAATGAGAAAAGGGATGTGGAGAATCTGCCATGTTTGCAGGCATCAGTGAGAGGTCAGGTGAGAGCTCGGGCAGGTCGCATCCAGATTTTGGAATCTTGGTATGCTAACAGCAAGCACATGTCATCACATAATCCTGGCCCAGCAACGCCTGAGAAACTTGAAAAAGCAAAAAAGGAACTGAAACTCCAACGAAGGAGTGAAAAAAAAATTGCCGGGGCTTTTGCCGTAGACCCTCTCTCTTCTATGGCCTGCCGGGCCGCTGACAGATCTGAAGTCGTCATTTATCTTTCTGTTAAAACCATATCTGACCCTCCTAACTCCGAAGTTTCAGTTTCAAATGTGAGAAAGAAATCCAAACCAAAATGCAGTTATAAGGAATCCTTCATCTTCTACCTCTTTCTTATCCCTTTCCTCTCTTGTGGGCTTTTTTTATTGTCCTCCACTCTTTCCAATTTACAGCAAAACCCTCCAGCTGAGTTATAGACAGAACTTGGGGAACTTGCCCAACGAAAACGACGGATCTGAAGTCACTTGAACCACCTGAAAACAAGTCAACCGGAGATAATAACAGGAACCGCCAAGCCGGACAACGATGACGATGCCGAGTACATGTTCCCTTGCAGCCGTTGAGGCTCTCTAGAGGAATTTCGTTGTTGTTTCCACTTCCACTTCCTCCACCTAGTGAAAACGCACCCATTGCTTCCATGTTGAAGATGAGGCAACCTTCAATTGAGACTGAAAATTCATAGCAAAAGCTCATCTGGGATCAAAAGATGAGATGATAACACTTGTTACTCCCCTTCAAGGGACTTGATAACAGCTCAATTGGTTGCTCGAGGCTAATCTTCTGGTGAAGTCCAATTGATAAGTCTTCTTAAATTCAATCATGAGGTTGATGATGCAGCATTTTGCAAAGCCATTAACAGCCCCCGGTATTTCTCTTCAACATTGAAGCCTCTTAGTGCCAAGAGAGTGACCTTCACGCCAACAAAGAGAGCACAGTTTCGAAGCTGCTACTTCAGTAGGTACTCATCAGAGTCCCGAACCAGTGGGTACTCTGACTACCCCAATTACATGGCCAACACGGAATCACAGAAATTATTATCACTGGAACTTGGAGGAGTTTTGAACAACCATTTACAGGGAATGAGAGAAAAGGATTCCAGTTGGTTTTATGTAATTTATGTCACTGATTCTCACTGATTTTGGAATCAATTCAGAAGCAAGTCATTAATGGAAGTCCAACAACATTCAAGCAATAGGAGACTTCGAGCATGTATTTGGATAAGCCGTTGAAGCCTCTAGTAGGGGAGACGGCGGTGACAGTGTCGGAGATGAGGATTTGTATTGGGGTTTGAATTTGAGGGAGAATCTATCGAAGGTAAGGTTGATGAGGTTTGGAGTGGAAACAAGAATTAGAGAGGTAATTTTGGATTTTCTATTAGTCAACTCGACAGCAAGGGGTGCGCGTGAAATTACTCGCGAAGTTGGGGGTTGGGTGACTTCAAAACAAAGTACAAGGGGGTGGGTGAAATTTTCCCAAAAAATAATAGAAGAAATTCTTGAATTTCTTCACAATACCTACCATAGCTATATAGGAGCTTATATTGATCCTCTAAGACTACAACCTATACTGAGAGTCCGCATTATATATATATATATATATATATATATATATATATAGAGAGAGAGAGAGAGAGAGAGAGAGAGAGAGAGAGAGAGAGAGAGTCTTTAAGTTACATTAGGATTATATTCCCTAGTTTTGATAGAAGACCTATGGACGTAGTTTTTTCATTCTATTGTAATTGCTTTCTATAGTTCTACTATGTTGTAATTACCTGCGTTCATTATTTATAAATAGATGGCAGTGAGGGAGAAAAAGACACATAAATTCTTCTCTCGCTGTCTTGGTTCTCTCCATCCTTCTCTCCTTCACTCTTTCTCAAGTATGGGCATCAAAACAAAGAGGAAACAGAAATAATAACTACTATATTAGATGATCAAAAAGCGTTCAATTATTTTGAAGTCATTGGATGCTTTTTTCTCATTCGAGAATCTCCTTTTCCCACTCCATTACAAAGAGTAACTAGTACCAATTCAACATGTTTTCACATTCCAATTAACACTTCACGACTTTTTATTATTCTCAAGGAGAAGATTATTCTTTTTACCAAATATATGTGGATCCAATAACGATCTTATAATAAGAACAAGATATTGGATCTTATAATAAGAAGAAGATATCTTTCTAGATCAATCCCTTTGCCCCTCATTCTTGTGAAACCACCCATCAGAGCCATGTTAACCATTGGTCCTTAAAGCTGTCTTCTCAAAACCCCTATATCTACAGCTGTGGCAATAGGAGCTTGTGCCGATGTTCCTATTCAGACATCTTGTTTGGGCTACAGGATTTATATTCTTAATTTCCTGGTGTTGATATTAACAAGAATTGATTGAAACTTTAGCATAGGCTCATAAAAGCTCATCTTTGGCTAATTTGATTCCATGGAGAGATAAATCAATGGCTGTTTCCCTGTGTTGACATTAAATGTACCAACAGAACAGAGTTATCTTGATCAACATCCAAGGAAGTTTCAGGAGAATGATAATCTATGATCCACAAAATGCAACTAATGGTGGACTTAGTAGGAATTCATGACTTCATTGGGTTCATCAGGGAATTGGATCCTGTAGTGCTTTCAGAGTGGACTACCTTCCTAGCTTGTAGAATGTAGTTCCTATTACTGAATCTACCGATGGCCTATTGTATTTGCATGGAAGGCATCATGATTGGTATAAGAACACCATTTCAGATGTCTGATGGTCATCATGAATAACAACTCACTAGTCGAAATTTCAGATTAACAGCTTGAGCAAGTTAGAAGTATAAGAACTTGTGAACTAACCAGCTTTTACTAGTCTCCAAGTGATCAGCGCGTTATTAAACATAGACTTGCTGAGAAAATGGGATTGCTGAATCTCTAAACATAAGTTCCAGAAATTTTGAATGAGCAATGTCACTCATATGCGCAGTGATGGCAACAAGATGCAGTTAATCAGAAACTTAACATATGGTTTGTGAGGATATAAAAAAACCCCTGAAACTATGTTGTGTTAGCCCCTAATCAGTACAAACCTGAGCAAGAAACATCCAATGGCCAAATTCAGAAGGAATTGCAAGTAGTCCATGAGGTATAACACTACAAATCACATAATGACTTGGACAACTAGAATAATCATATATAAAAATTTAAATCAATTGATCATTACCATATGAAGAGTTGGCTATTTAAGCCCTAATATGGGAAGCCATCCAAAGATACAATTAGTGGTAGACTGGTAGTATAAAAATTAAGTATAAAGAGAGCTTCACATGGAAGAGTATTAAATATAGCCTCCATTCCAGGAACAAATAGTGAGAATTCATCGTCAACCACACAAGGGTTACCGGTTACTTCAATAGGAAAAGTCAATTGCATAGCATATAATTCAGCTGAAGATTAGATTACATATATGTTTGTATGAGGGAGTAAGTACCACATCAAAGGACCTAATAAAATGAGAATGAACTAAGTAATTTGAGGATTATTCATGTTTTCCTAGTGGACCTCAGGATAGCACAGGGATCTGCAACTTGAAATAACAATACAAGCTATAATATGCTTGCATGCAAATTTACTAGGGTATATAACAAACTAAAGAATGGGTTTACCTTCCTGCAATCTCTTGGTATGTACTGGTGATTATAAAATCTGTATTGTTCATGGCAAGTAGATCAGCAGTAAATTGACACGAGAAATGGTACGTGTCATCATATTTTTTCCAATATATGTCTGAATCTGGGTATTTTGTTTTCTCCAAGGCATGTGCAATTGTACACTGCACATAACAAATTCAAATTTTTCAAAGTAAAATCTGGTTCTAAATAGATTAAATAACAATGGTATTGCATAAACATGCAATCAGATTATTAAAAAACCTGGGTGACTCCAAGCTTATACGCCAATAATGATGCAACGAGGTTCCCATCACTATAATTGCCAATTACTAGATCTGGAATACCCTGTAACTCAGCAGCGATTTCACTTGATGCATCCTATTCCCAACATTCAACTGTTAGAGATAACCCATAAACATAAAAAGCAGGCACACAACCACACATGCATGCACATGCGTGTGCGCACACACAGAGTACTTCAGCAAACAGATTATAGTTTTTCAGCTTCTTTTATTTCACTCTAATTTCAGAATGTAATAAAATTGACAATGGATACACACTGCAGCTGGTTCAAAGAATGTTATTCTATAATGAAGCAACAGGAGAAAAAATCATAAACTCCGTAAGAATCCAAAAGAAACTACTAGGAAATAAAATATAGAAAACTCATCTGCATGTAAAAAATTACACAATTTTATATGACTCCATGCAGAATGCCTTAATGGCTAACTACGGATGAAGCAAGCTGATCAATTTTGGGTCTAAACAGGATATCTCCTCCTAACATACATACTGACTTATAATTGCAATTGTAGGAGAAGAAAAGTTAACAAATTGCCATTTTATTTCCAGTATTATAACTAAGTACAAAAGTTTCTTCAATTATTAGAAAAAAAAAAGGGTGGGGACTACAGACATCTCTCCCTGGTGTTCCTTAACATACTTGTTTCTAGTATTTGAGCCGAAGAACATGTCTAATTTCAGGTACAGTGAAATTTGCTAACTCCTATAACAGTCCACATCACAGAGATCTCCCCCAAAGGTTAAAATTAATCCCAACAGGTGGGGTAACTGTCATCCTGTTATAGGGAGAAACAAGAGTCAGAGCAGAGGAGGGAGCATCCAAAAACAAATGACTTAATTGAGTGCGTTACTAATTTACAATCATATTGATTACTGTGAAAAGCAAAGTCAAAGCTGAGAAGCAGGGACATCCCAAAAAATGAATTAGTGAAAGGTTGTAAAAAAAGAAGAGAACAAAGAAGTGACAGTCAATAAAATTAGGAAGCACAAAGTGAGAAGCAATAGTTTCCAAAATACGTAGTCACAGTGTGGGAGTATTCCTGGGCACAGTTCCTAACGATGCTTCCTAGTAATCAAGGTTTGAAATCTCAGATTTTGCCCGCACTTCGGTGTTGGCAGTGAAAACCAAAATATTACAGTGGAATTTTTGCGATTTTTAAACCCCATATTTCGCCAGTCATATCGCTTCGTTTTTCTGCGAAACTGAAATATTCCGCCAATTTCAGTGAAATTTAGAACCATGGTAGTAATAGAGGGTCCTGCTACCACAGGAACAATGGAGAACTCGGGAACCGTGCTTAGGGATCTTACCAATTAATGGATTTTCTTCAGAAAACCATCCAGATTTGTATCCATTTTCTCTTCATACAAAAACATCTACTAATAACAGAATTAAAATAGCTAAATGTTAGACATCCACATAGGACAGGGGAAAATAATCAATCATGACCACTCCTAGCAACAAAGTGATTGGAAAGAAGCATCCTGTGTTCCCTAATAGCCAAATCTGCCAAGGCCAACATGTTTATTTAATATGTGAAATATCAAATCTGTTTCTTTACTCTGTCTTGGGCGTTGCAAACTGTTCATGCTTCATATGCAAAAGCCAATCCAATTGCTTTAGAAATTCAAGTAAATGTATTTTTCATAATTTGCGCCTCTTCAAAATGATCCAAAGTTTCTAGCAGTTTCAACCCATTTCACCAAGCCAAAAACAATTCACAAGCAAAATCCTGGAAGTGCAGGGAAGGAACAGCTAAAGTTATCATTGTTAATAGATTATACCTCCGCAAACTTTTCCAGGTATGGCCATACATCAAATCTTGATATCCATTTACGAAGAATACCATTTTCACTTCTAAATGGAACCCGCAAAATATGTGAATTTTCTGTTCCACTAATTCTCTCAAGGCGTTGGTTGCATGACGTCCCTTTTGCATCAGGTATTAATCGTGTCACCTTACACCAACCACAAGTAAAGTATTAGATGGAAAACCATGAAGACAACCTATAAAAAACAAAGGATACTGATTATCCAGTCTACCTTATGAGAAGCAAAGGAAATATACATACCACAAGAATCTTTGGAGTAATATCCAAGCCTTGCTTTTTTATTCTCAAAATCATTTCATTCTCCAAGGCACGCACTTGGTCCAGTATATAAACAATCTGTGCAATAATAATAAAATCTAAGCACACAGTCATTCTGAAACATTACAATGACTAGCAAACATAAAAATTCACATAAGTGGAGATTAATATCAGATATTTAACAACAAAAAAATAATATAGGTTGCAGGATATTTATATTTAAAAAAATAAAATAAAATAAAAGCAAAACCAAATTTGCACTCCCTATATGGTCCAGAAACATAACCACCGATGACAATACCTGCCCACCAGTGTCAGGCAATCCCAAGACTTTTGCTTGACCAAAGTATCCATGCGGGGACAGAATGACCACATTGAACACCATTGGAATCCTTCCGAGGAAGATCTCCAAAACAGATGGATCAGGAGCTTGAAGGATGTCAGAGAGTAGATGTACCATCTCTGAAACACGTTCTGCAGTATCACCCCAACCTCTTTCAAAACCCATCTCCTGGAATCTGCTTATAAGAGGATGAACCATAAATGAGAAACAAACCACTCAAGTAATGGAATTGTGCATCAGGTGAGCATTGAAACCCTTCCGAACAAATGGCGGACAACACAACAGGAGTAAAGAGGCAAACGCATAGAAACATGGATTAAACAACTTACCTATGCTCAAAATCAGCATAAGGTGTCCCTGGCGGGAGTTTTGAAAGATACTCCTCTGCCTTTCCCAAGGCAGACTGGAGTCTGGATACACTAGTAATGCGATCATTCAGCATCATTGCCTGCACACCATATTAACCAAATTACTCAGCTCTAAGGTGTTAAAGCATTGGCAACAAAGTTGTTCTTCAGCAGAATTTGCTCGCCCATCACAGTTGACTTTATCCTTTTAAGCTGGGTTTGGACCTGCTAAGCCATGACATTGAACTAGAAGATGGGTGCCGCAAGCTTTAGAAAATTATAACAAATTTGTGGTGGAAAACAATACTGTATTTGGAATTCACTTAAGAGGAAAAGCAGAGGCATTCAGCAAAGAAATAGAAGTAATTAAACATTAGAGCATGGCATGGCATGGCATGGCATGGCATGCAGAATGCAGATTGCCAAAATCAGGAGAAACAGAGTGCAAAAAAGCGGCGCAATGCGACTGCAGACTTACATGCCCCTTGTATCTGTGGGTTCGGAGAAAGTCAACCAAAGGCTGCAAACAGTCTTTGTTACGGAACATATTCGAAGAGAGGTGACGGTTGAGGAATTGAACACCATTGCCGATGGACGATGACCGGTTTGGGCGAGGAAACGAGGCGTTGAAGGGTTCAAAATCGAGTTCAAGCACGTAAGGATCATCGTGTCTGAAACAAAATTTCAAACGTTAAGATTTCCTTACAATAATAAGTTGGGTATCTCCCCAATCAGGGAGTTTAGTAAGGATTGAGAGAGGAGAACAAGTGCTCACTCGCCACCAACGAGGTCCTCCTTGAAGCGAAGATATTCAGAGACACTCAATTCTTCGACACTGAGATCGTCAACGTTAACACGAACAAATTCCCAAACGCCAGGCCTTGGACGAACCGCTATAGCGACGAACGGCGGGAGAATTATAGCTTCCTAGATCCAACACCATGGAGATTCCATACAAAGTCAGATGTAAAATCATCAAGTAGTATGATATTAGTTCAGTAAAAATTGCGCAAAGGAAAAAAAAATGTAAAGCCAACCTGCGCGGTTTTTAAGACTTCAATTAAGGGGCTTTCAGTAAGCTTCTGCGTTCCTTTATCTTCTCCAACAACGTTGTCTAACTCGTCAAGTAGGTGATGCGGTTGCAGAATCCCTTTCCCCTGAGCGACGTACCTTTCCAAGTTTCCAACAAATAAATAAAATAAGAAGAAATAAAATTCACATCCCAAGATTCTGAAGGTCGAAAAGGAAGCGAGAAGAACCTGGAAAGGAGAGAAACAAGTTGGTTACGGTAAGCAGAAAGAGTGTCCTCAACCCTCTCTCGGAGGCTCGGCAGTCGTTGAAGTTTAGGGTTGGACATGATCTTCGATTCTTCACTATCAGCAGTAGTAAGTAAACACTAACCAGTGACAAATAACAAAGCCAATAAACAGGGCACTTCCTTTCTTCCTCTGCGTACGATTTCAGTAGTTGGACCAAATGACACAGTAACAGAGCGAAAGAGTAGTGTGAGAGCTCGAACTGACGGACAAATGTAAGTAACAGTTATTAATGGGGAAAGAAAAGGAAAGAGTCGTAGAGGATCCTGGTTCTTTGATTCTAGATTATCAGAGATTTTAACAAGAGTCAAGGTTGATGGCTGGAAGCAGTGAAAACAAAGTATGATTGATCAGACGAGGCTACTCGCCTTCGGTGTGGAGGAAATACAAATGGAGTGAGGGAGCAAGAAGAGGACAAAGCAAAACCGCCATAATATCTGTGTGCAGCAGGAGGTATTACATTTAAATTGCTCTGAGACTCTGGTTCTGAGAGGCTGATGGTGACAAAAGTGAATTGATTGGTCAATAACTTCATCATCATCATTGATTCAGAATACAGCGAATGCAAGTTCAATCCGGCCACGTCTTCATTCGCTTTCGAAGACATTATCGATATTCGAGAGTCAGGAAGCCAATTGAAGATAAGCGCGATGATCGTGTCACGTGTAAGTTGCGATTTGGAACTTCGGATCCTCTTTCTCCTCCGTTATCTGCTATTCTGCCACTGTGCTTCTGGATATCATAAATAAATCTAACCACCGAATTCAAAAAAAAACACTAAATAAAAATCCCTAATTATCTAGTTCGCGGGCTTTTGAAAGGGACAATTTTCTCTTCTTTTTTTTTTTTCTGAATAAGGTTTTGGTTAAGATGATATTAATCCAAGGGGAGATGTACTGTACCGGTAGACCCATAGTATTTTCTAGTAATGCCCACAGTTAACTGAGAAGGTTGAGTGTTCGAATCTATCATCTCAAATGTGGTATGAGACCCGTTTCTAGAATGTGGAACCCACTAAATGTTGAAATTGATGGAATCCCAACAAAAAAGATAGAAGTATATGTAAATAAACTATTCTTGATGATTGGATTTAAAAATCAACCATCAAGCTGTCGACATAACCATGTAATCAATAAACTCATTGCTAAGGGTGTCAACGGGCCGGTCCGGGTCGGTTTCGGTCCGGACTGAATCGGTGTCGGGTTTTATATGCCCAGCCCAAAACATGTCCATTAAGAGTTCGGGCTGGGTTGGGCTGCGCTGGACACAATAACTAACGGGCTGGTCCGGTGTCGGTTTGTTATCGGGTTGGGCTTATTGAGGTGATTTCGGGCTGATTCGGTCTGGACCGGGCTTATCAAGCTTATCGGGCCAATTTTATATGTAAGATATATTGCTTATTTTATTATTTCTTATAAAATTAGCATCATTCCTTCTATATGTATGTAATTCAATAAATTGTAACAATTAACATACTTTTTTCAACTATAGATTCAAATAATCTTTCGGATCAAGAAGTGAACTATAACAGTGTAATATAATCCATCAAAATTTAAAGCCATAAAAATTAAGAAATTGGGCCCGGATGAACCTTACCGGTGTTCGAGCTAGTTCGGGCTTCTTAACGGGCCGGTCCGGTCTGATTTCGGTCTGGACTAAAACGGTGTCGGGCTTTACAAGCCAAGACCGAAACCTGTCCATTAAGGTTCGGTCCGGACTGGGTTCGGGTTATTTCGGGCCGGCACGGTCTGTGCTACCGGGCCGGGCCCATTTTTGACACCCTTACTCATTGCCAAGGAAGCTTCGCATTGATTAACTTCCTTAGAAAATGAATCAAAGACATCTTACATTATCAAGGATTTCAATCTGTCGGTTCGATTGGCTCTGATCCATCGAAAGGGCAAAACCCATTTTGGTTTTGGTCTGTTTTTGGTTTCGGTCTGGAATTGGCTTAATGGGTTTGTTGTCGGCTCGATTTGACTCTATACATATATTTATTCAAAGTTTTGTTTAATGGGCTCTTGTCAGTCTTTTTTTAGTTTTATGTACATATGTTTATTCAAAAGATTGGTTTAATGTGCTTTTATCAATTTTGGAAGTTGTTTTGGTCCGTTGGGACGGTTTGGCTCAGTCTTATCGATTTGTTCTATTTTCAATTTCTCTACGGTCCTTAAACCCAGGTCCAATTCCAGCCCAATAAGACTTCAGTCCGATTTGGTTCATTTTTTGGGTCCTTTCGGTTTAGCTTTATGGTCTCAATTTTGCCACCTATATATCTTATCATACTTAACTATTAAAAAATGAGAGAACGTCAATAATTAATATAGTGATTTTGTGTTGGGAATAATATAATGAAATATTTGAATGACACCTCTATAGATAAGATAGGTCAGTTAATAATCTTACATTTAAGCTCCAAAGGGTGTGAACTCTGAAGGTTCTTTATATTTTCCTACCGTCGTTGTTGTTTTTAAGCCACGAATATATGGTTTTGGCGACGTTTTATAACCGTCGCAAAAAATAAAAATTCTTGTGATTTACCAATAAACCGTCGCCAAAAATATGAATTCTCATGATGTACCAATGCATTGGTATGCATACATGGTTAATTCTTGCCGTGATCCACGCCCTATCTAGAGTCAAGATCTTCTGAGAATAATTCAACTGCATGTACATATACTCTCCAAGGAATCCCATCACTGTCCATGTTCAATGGGTCCCACACCACATCAATAGCACTGATGGGATCCCCTAGAGAGTACATGTACATGCAGGTGATCCGAACTCGAATCCTCCCTCCACGTAGGTACACTATCCATAGATTTTATACAGTCCAAGACTCCAAATCCAATGGAACTCTCAGTCGTGAAGTAGATCCCACATCCCATAAGTGGTGTGAAATCTAAGGAAAAGTACCCATATGGGTAGGAGAATACAGATTCCCATGGTGAGATTGGAGGAGGAAATATATGTCATCACCATCAGTACGTAAGACCATGACATCCACCTCAGAAGCAACGAAGAGAAAAATCAAGTGTGGAGAATGCAAGTACATGTAGGTAAATTATTTGCATCCAGACATGAATGGCTTTTAAGTAAAGTCTAAAAGAATATAAGCTTTTCCAAGGGAAATGCAATAGCATCTTTACTGAAAGAATCCTATTCTTCTCAAACCTGCTCACCTCTAACCCATCTCACTATTACTCTTTAGAGTTTATTCGTCTAACAGAAAAAGATTTCTCTTGTCGCCCATCCATGCATGCACACACACAGAGAATCACGCGCAGGGAAAGAAAGAAGAGAGAGAGAGAGAGAGAGAGAGAGAGAGAGAGAAATGTCTATTTATATATACTTTACGGTACTCGATCTGATGCTTGGTATTACATGATGCAGAACAGAGTACCTCATATATAAGAGGGGAGTAAAGGATATAAGGATCTTAATTAAAGTAGTAATAACTAACTACATATAATTAAGCTGGCTTACGGCCGGGTGCCTTTTTGACACGGTAGTCAACAATCAGAGCTCCATTAAACATTCGAGCTGCCTGGTATGCATCAATTGCTTCAATTCTTGGTGGATTCTGCGGTGCATGTGGGAATCTAATTTCAGGATGAGGAACATGAGTTTGTTTCTGGACCTTTTCGTAAGAAGCCCTGATCATCACCTTCCGAGCATGCCTCGCATACTCGTCCAGTAAGGCAATGTCTTCAGCCCCAATCCAACCACGATCATTCCGAGTTGCCATCGATCACTAGTCTTTAACAACTATAAACACCAGAAACTTACAGAAAACAGTAATAGAAAGAAGCTCTGTTTACTTCAGTCTTGGCCACACCAAAGCTAGAGATACCTCATTCCTTTATATAGTAAGAACTGGCTTTGCTTTCGGTGGTCAATATTAATTCCACTGCCCAGTGCTTCTACGTATATTCGTCTTCATCTTCCTCGCTCGTGTCTCCTAATTATCTCCAGTAAAAGTGGAAAAAAATAACTTTCCGGCCATATCGGTTATTCATCCCTATCATATAAATAATTTTAATGAATCTTGAACCATGGCTTCTTGTCATCATGTTTCTTCAAGTTCTGAACAGAACCCAAGTATAGATATTGATGGGGAGGAAAGAATAAGAGGTATACATGCTGAGAACATTCTTAGAGAATAAAGCTTGATTAGATAAGATCTCCGCGTGGTTCTTCCTTGTGGATAATAAGGGTATCAAACATTACTTGCAGAGATGGAAATTATGTCACTGAGGACGATAACGTAGTTTATGCTTATGTCACTAGATCACGCATTGCGTCCATTTTGCTTTTTACCGTGGAACCCACTGTATTGGGCGGTTAGATCTTATTCAATGATTCTTTCTAGTTATGGGAGTCTCTCTACTTGGCATCCCCCTTTAATACCAATTCTTTTTCACACATTCATTGGGGCATCACCGAAATCATAATATAGAATGGGGGATTTGGTAACTGGGACAGAAAGAACGAGATTAAATAATAAATTAAAAATATTATGTCACATTGGCATGACATTAATTATGTCAAGACATGGTACATTTAATTAAATTGTATTTAGTTAGGCCGTAGACCGGTCTTACTTGATTTTCTTACTGGTTTATTACTTGGTTCTATTGTTATCAGTTAATTAGCGATTTAACGATTTTAACCACAACGGAACCAATTAAGCATGTGTAAAATCAAAACCAACAAATCAACTTTGGATCGATTTTTTACCAGTCAGTTCCTGTTTAGTTTCTCTGTTTCAGTTCAAATTGACACCCTTGATTACATGTCATCCATGGTCCATCTCACTGCACTGCTTATTCAATCTGTATCCAAGGACATTAATTCTTACAGTCAAAGAGTCCAGTGGTGGATTTCAACATGGAATGATCTGAATTAGGATCCTCCGATAGTGTACATTTGCACCGTTCATTGGTGCAGGACCCACTTGTAGTCCATGGGACCAACGTGAGATCCAAGGGAAGGTACCCATATGGGGAGAGGATATGGAAGAACACATAAGAATACTTCATCTGCATATACTTATCTTTGCTGGGGTCGCATCACCATCCATTCAATGGGTCTCATATAGGAGAGGTGGGTTCCTCACTAATTAGACAATGATGGAATCTCATGAGAGGATATATACGTCCATGCAAAGTGATCTGAACTCCAGAACACAGAAAGAAATCGGCTTACCTAAGTTTCTCCAGACTCCTGAGTCGTCTTTGTCCTTGAGCAACTTTCGGTTTGAAAAAGTTAGAACAGTGTTGGTCATTGAGCAAGGAAATCGGTATTAGTGGGTGGGAAGACGGTTCGTACGTAGTTATAGATCATGAGATGGTGGTGCTGGTGATGGGTTGAGAACAGGATTATGGAATCTAATTACGGCGGAAAATCACAACCCTCCGATAAATATAGCCGAGATTCACGTAACCATCGTTAAATATAGTGAAGGAAGAGACAAACCTAAACCAAACAAAAGTTTGTCTAATACTAACCATAGACATGGTTACAGTAACTATTAATAGATCGATTTTAGTGGTAAGGTTAGTAGGCAAAGACGGTTTCTGAAAAACTATAACCAGTTATAAAGAATGAAGCATGACAAGAGCACTATTCCCAGATCTTCGTTCCCACAAGTACTTATATCAAAGCCAAGGATGGGCATGGCCAATTAGTCCTTATTTTTAAAAGATAGAGAAGAACAGTTTCTGTGTTTGATCGATAATGGCAGCTGTTCTTCTCTTATCTCTGGTGGCTGTGCTCTCATGTGCACTCGACGGTGCAATCCTTGCCCGTGCCGCCGTCGTCGATCCTAACATTAAAGTTTTTAATGTGCTAACCTTCGGAGCTAAGCCCGATGGGAAGAAGGAAAGCACCATGGTGAGTCTCTTTCTTGTCCCCGGTTGAATCTTGTAAATCTTTACCGTTGTGTGATTGTTTTCATTGGTTTGTGAATGCAGGCATTCATGAAGGCATGGAATGCAGCTTGTCATTATCCTGGAAAAGCTAGGATGGTTATCCCATACGGCACATTTTTGGTTGGGCAGGTCATTTTTCAAGGACCATGTGCTGGGCCACCTCCCATGGTTGTTCAATTTCAAGGAACCGTTAAAGCAGTTACTGATATTGATGCATACCCATCTCCAGAATGGTTTATGTTTGATACAATAAATGGTTTACTTCTAACCGGTGGTGGAACATTGGATGGCCAAGGTGGGGATGATTGGAAATACAATGACTGTAGCCAGAATAATGATTGTCAACTCATGCCTGCCGTAAGAAATAACCCAAATTCATCCGAGTTCAGTTACCCAACACAGTTCATGATTTTATTTATTTATTTATTTTAATTTTTGCAGAATGTGAAGTTCAATGGTATACAGAACGGACAGATTAGGCGTATCAATTCAGTAAATAGCAAAGCATTCCACTTTCAAATTAACAAATGCCAGAACTTTGGAGTACGCAGGCTCAATGTCAGCGCCCCTGAAACTAGCCCAAACACAGATGGAATCCATATCAGTGAGTCTAACTCCGTCAGAATATCCAATACCGTAATTGGTACTGGGGATGACTGCATCTCCGTCGGGCAAGGATCAACCAATATCACCATTTCCAGAGTCAGATGCGGGCCAGGACATGGAATTAGGTTTTTATTTTTTTAACCTCATCCCTAGTCCTACTCTCCACTAATTAACAGAAACCCAGCAATGTATGAAGGATAAAATGAATTTTTGAATAGTGTTGTCGCTGGAATAATCATGCACAGGAATAGGAGTGTCAACTACCAGGTCCCATATATCTTACCCATTTAGAAAAAAAAAATATGATTTTTTTGTATAGTATTGTCCTGGAATAATCATGGAGTTGGGATCATCTGCATGTGCATGTATTTTTATGGGATCCTATCACCGTTGATGTGGTGTGAGACCCATTGAATATGAACGGTGATGAGATCCCAAAAAGAATATGAGTATATGCAGGTGAAATATTCTCATAATCATGCATAGGAGTAGAGGTACATCATCACCTATTCACCTGCATGTACTTGTATCTTCTTTGGGATTCCATCACCATCTATCTCTAGTGGGTTCCATACCACATCATCAGTGATAAGATCTCAAGGAGAATACACGTATATGCAAATTATCCGAACTCTTATATTCAATCCATTATTGGGTTCATTCTATTCAAGCTCTAAGTGGGATTTCAGAATCTCTCCCCCACATGGGTGCCTCCTCTAATCACATGCCATCCATGTCTAATGGGGGTTGTGGTCCAAAGATGGGTGTCATTCCCGGGTCAGGATCGTTTGTAGCACTTCTCTGTAGCAGTGATGAATCTGACCATTGGAATTGCATCGGGATATATGACTGATATATTCTCAATGATCAAGATCATGTGGCAATGCTGCAAACGGTCTTTTTCCCTCACACCCCTTGGACGGTGTAAGATACAGGGGAGGGTATCCATGCAGGTCGAAGAAGCAGTTTTCTAAATACAAGAAAAAATTAATGCAGTATTAATATTGTGAGTTTTATGTTTTAAAAACAGTATTGGTAGCCTGGGCAAGTATCCAGATGAGAAGGATGTGACAGGAGTGATAGTGAGGAACTGCACATTAACGAACACAGATAATGGTGTTAGAATCAAAACCTGGCCAGGATCCCCTCCTAGCCTTGCAAAAGGATTCCTTTTCGAGGACATTATCATGGAAAATGTTCGGAATCCCATTATAATAAATCAACAGTATTGCGCATCCAGTAGCTGCTCGACCAAAGAGGTAAAATTGAACTATTTTTCAAATTCAAAATTACTTAGGAATTTTCATGACCGATCAAGTACTGATATATCATTGTTGTTTTGGAAAAAAGCCCTCTCGCGTGCAGGTGACCGATGTGCATTTCAGGGATATCAGAGGTACCTCAGCGTCAAAGGTTGCAGTGAACATCGCTTGCAGCTCAGCCCTGCCGTGCCAGAATATTGAGTTGTTCAACATCAATCTCCAGTCCACCACACCAAACCTTTTATTTCAGCCATCCACCTGTTCCAATGTGAAATTAGGGTTCAGCGGCATCCAGATCCCACCACCTTGTGTTGTTTCTAAAAGCTGAAGCTACAAGGTTGATTTGCAAGAGAAGGAAAAGCATAAATCACTGTTCAGAATTGAAGATTAATGGGAGAACTTCTTATGTAGAATGTAGATCCAGGACTCAAATGGTATTGGGAGCTTTCATGAGACGCACATACGGTGCCTGAAGCAATGTAAACTTTGCACAGACAGAAAACTGCTCTTCACACTCGGGAATTTATCTGGGAATGAAAATTAAGTATGTTCTGTAACATCTATTTATCCACTGCATAACAAATTTATATATCTCCGTCTCTCCCCCCCGCTCTCTGAATTTCTGTCTCCTCCCTCTGCATCGTCAACATCACTTGTAGCCTCTAGCATTGTGCAGGGACGTTCTTCCAGGATGATTGCTCTGTTGCATGTGGTTACCAATGTCGCATGTCGCGGAGCCAAAGCCACAGAAGGGAAGATATTCCAAATCTTCATACCAACAAAAAAATAAATAAATAAATAAATTTTTGAGGTGAAAGAGACAAACACGATAAACTTTCTATAGGTTAAATAACTAACCATTCAAACCCTAAATCTACTGATCTCAACGAAATGAGGAAAATTCAAGGATCAAGCAAAACATCAATGTCCTATCGCCAATTGAGATTTAAGATCACTGAATATGCAATTGAAGTTAATACGATCAAAGCGATCGAAAAGCAAATGACTCTGATAGAAATCCAACCTTTTATCGTGGAAATAAATCCTAATAGAAAGAGATGTACGGGCGGGAGGAGAGACAGAGAAATGCAAAGACAGCAGTTTATAGAGGAGCATTCCGGGAAATCACATCTGGGTGGGAAGAAACAGAGAAAAAAGAGTGACGCAGAAGGTTGAGACAGAGACGCAACAGAGCATTAGTAGCAATGGTGCAGTGGAGAATGGAGGCAGTTCCTCTACACAAATGTGTACTCTTTACGGGATTCTATCACCTTCCATGGTAAAAGTGTTAAATGGTGAGGTTTCGGATTAATGGTGCATTTTGGTTTCGATTCAATGTGTAATAAGTAAAATCAAAATCGAACTCTTTATTAAACAGTTTCAAAATACTTATCAAAATCGATTAATAATGATTTCAGTTTTTCGATTTTTAAACGATTTCATAGCCAGAAGAGAGAGGAAGAGAGTTAGGAACAAAGTATAGGGAAAACAAAAAAAAATCATAAAAATAATTTTAATCATATATGAGAGTGGATTTACGATTTAGAAGTATGTCATGTGGAAAGTATTGAAATATAATTTATTTCTACAACTATAGACATTTAGCACTAAGGGATTAAAATAAAGATTTAGTCGATTTTAACGGTTCCAAATAGTCAGTCTAAACAGTTTCATTCTTGAAACCAGAATCGAATTGTTTAACTAAAAGGTTCATTTCTAAAACTAGAACCGAACCATTTAATAATCGATTTCTCGGTTTCAGTTGAAACAGTTTGGTTCTATTTCAGTACACGATTCTATTTCATTTTTTACACCTTTGGTTCATGGGGTATATGTAATAGTCTTCCCAGGAAACGGGTTTGGATTGGTGATCGGGTCTAAAGCATACATTCTTAATCATAGAAAACCTAATAGAAATCTTGTATAATTTTTTTTTCCTTCTCTCTCACGTAATCCATTCATACATGAATTATACATCACTTTGATATAAACACAGCGAAAGTCTTAAACTTATATAAATTACAACATTTGGTAGCTTGATATAATAATCATTACAAAACCTTACTAATAAAATACAATTATAATCAAGTCTCATATATAAGTATTCAATTGTGTGCCAAAAGGGACGAAGAATTCCCCACTTGGACTTTCATATGCTATCCAACTCATCCTCATCTCCACTTTACTTAGTTATAAAACATTTTCATCAACTCGGGTGACCCAAAGGTCAATGAGTAAAATTCCACATTGGCAGAAAAATACATACAAGCATACATGATACTTATCATTTCATTTCATAATAATCAAAAACTTGTAAATTTAGCATTTCCTTTCATAAGAAACATAAACTTGTAATTTAACATTTCATAACATAGGTCATCTTTGAATGAACATAACCATAAACAATGAACTCCTAAAATCCTTAACTTGACCTTACATAAGCACGTTACTCCATTACTACTATCTTTCTTTATTATCTCTTTTTCACAAAACTTACCACTTTTCATTTGCAACATCTTGTATTATTTACATATCTAACTCAACGGATATACCCGTTTTTTTGTCTCTCAACTCTAGACTCAATGGTTTGCTCATATCTTGACTCTCCTTTCTAGTCTCAATGGTTCATCATTATCTTGCCTTACATTTCTAAACTCAACTGTTAACCCATATCTTGTCTTTCATTTCTAGACTCAAAGGTTTACCTTTATCTTGTCTCTCTGGACTCAACGGTTCATCCTTATCTTGTCTTTCATTTCTAGGCTCAATGGTGTACCAGTATCTAGTCCTTCATTTCTAGACTCAATGAGGTTGAGTATTTGGGTTTACCGGGTTACCTACGTATCTTGCCAATTACTCATTATTTAACATATCAAGTGGTGTATTAGATTCACCAAATTATCTACGTATCTTGTCCACATACACCCCATTGACTAACTTACTTCGTGATATTACACGGGAGACTGTTGTTAAGCCAATGATACTTATTTTTCCTATCAAACGGTGTATTGGGCTCACCGGGTTATCTATGTATCTTGTCCAAATACTTCTTATCTTACATATTTAGTGATGTATTGGGCTCACCGGGTTATCAGCGTATCTTGCCCATATACTCCTTATCTTACATATTTAGTGGTGTATTGGGCTCACCGAATTATCTACGTATCTTGCCCATGTGTACTCTTCTAAGTTCTTACTTATCATAACTTAACTGTACATCTCTGTTTCCATTTAGTTCATACATTAATTCTTGTTTTATGTTTTATTTCTATATTCTTACTTTGCTGTCAACCTATGTATAGGACAACCCATCCATAACACTAAACTGTCCCTTCTAAATTCCATATCAAGATCTCCTTTTTATACTTTTTCATGTTTTATTTTGTTATCCACCTAAGTGTAGAAGAGTCCATACATGGCATTATATAGTTCATTCTTGATTTCTTAGCAAACTCTCATTTTATGTCTTTGTATAATTTTACATTGTTGTCCATCTGGGTGTAAGATAATCCATTCAAGACATACAAAAATAGGTTTACAATACTAGTTCACGTATAGTTTTCTTATATCATAACCTGTGGAAAAACTAATTCTTAGATACCTATTGTCTATATACCTATATAGCAGTCCAACTCATGTTCTTAAGGACCATTCATTCCATAGTTTTCTTATTTTAAAGGTCTTTTATCTATTTGCATTCATAAACTAACTTTCCTTTCATAACATTCTATAAGTTACCTTGCTGTCCATATAGCATTAGGACTTTTTTTTTTTTTTTTGCTAAAAATCTAAAAAATTAATTTAAAAAAGTAAGAAAACATTACAACCATTACCCTAAAGGAAGATGAACCCTACCTTCGGCATTGCCATCAGCAGGACTCTTCCTAAGGTCAATTACATTTTACAAATCTGAATCTAGGTCTCCTTGATGCATCCTAGATCACCTCACGGGCCATATAATCTGGGCATTTATACCAATGCATTGATAGTTTAGACTGGGCTGCCTTCTTAGCGAGAGAATCAGCTACTATGTTGACTTCTCTGAAGCTGTGAGTTATTTTCAACTCCACGGCAGCAAGGCTTTCTGAAATCACACTCCATCGTTGCATACAAAACCATGATATCTTCTTTGATAACAAGCACTGAACCCACTCCTTCTGAATCCATCTCTAACCATATGTGAGAACAGTCAAGCTTAATTCCTTCCTGTATCCCCGTCATCGCAGCTAGGATTTCGGTATTGAAGTTATTTTGGACACCAAGATACTCTGATGCCGCAAAGATTACTTCTCCCAATTCTTTTCTAATCACCATGTCAGCCCTAGCTTCACCCAGATTCCCTAAGGAGCATCCATCAGTATTAAGCTTACATCAAGGCTCCTTAGGACCGATCCAACACACTTCTATTGGCGCACGTAGCGTTGCAATTTTAGTGGCTAATCCAAACAAATGCACATTTTTTTTTACTTAATCAAAGCCTTAGTTCCATAGCTCTACTAACCTTAGGCATACATAAAGGTTCACTAAAGAAGTTACACAACTTAACCTGAAGACGAACTCTTTTTTTTTTTAATGTTTGCTGTCCAAATACGTATGAGAGCATCCATAAAGAACACTTCAAAAACCTATCAGATCATAATTTTCTTAATCCACAAGCATTCTGGTCACATATAATTAAAACAGTACATTAACAATATCTAATATCTTATCATTGTCTAAGCCTTTACAACTCATGCCATTGTTGTCTACATAAGTATAACTCAGTTTCTTAATGACAAAATATCACTTAATCCTATTTTCACAAGTTCTATGAATCGCTTCTTACTTTGAGACAATATAAACATTAATCAGCCATATTTCCACCAAATAGCATGAATTTACAGCTCCACATTTATCTCAACATATCCTGACTAAAAGATAAACTCATATTCTATTATATAACACATCAAATATTTCAAGATAATGCGCATTAGACAATATAAGTAAACATCACTCCATACACTTATACTTTACCATCACATGCATTATAGTCAATAAATAGTCTGCTACAAGGGAGGAAAACACTCTCCTTATTTATTAAGGATACCTCTTGAGGAGCTCTTGTAAGTCTACTTAGAGAAATCAGCAACTTGGGCTTATATACCTTTCTATACAGAACACAACTTGGGCTTATATGCCTTTCTGTACAGAACACTCTCAAGAATTCTTCACTGGTTGTACCTCCACAAATAAGCTTCTAAAGTCACCTAGTATGGTGGTGCATTGAGGAAAATCCTATAGTAAAGTTTCAGCCCACCGATCCCTTAATAAAATTATTATTTACTTCATATATTACCCTATTAAAACCATGCTATAATCCCTTATCTTTTACTGCCTAGGTATTTATAACTGGTACTCCTCTTGAGCACTCGAAGAAATCAGGATTTGATTTTTTTTTTTTTAACTTATGACATTCCAAAGTGCCTATGATTATTATGTAAGCATATAGGTGTTCAAACTTATGTATGAATACCCTTAGGTTGTGGCAAGATCATCCCAACAATATCCCCTTGGGTCTTGGAACCTAAAGAAACCAAATCAACTAGTGTCCTCCCTTAACAATTTCCCCCCTTTTCCTTAATTCCAAATAGACCTATTTTAAGATTAGACCATGGTATCCCTATTCCTCACCCAATGCATGGTTTGGAACCTATACTTGTAAGAATCCACTAATTGTATAATGTCCAACTTACCCTTTAAAGATTCTCTTTGTAACACATGCATACTAGCTCTTTTTACAAATCTTGGTGCCCTTCTAATTTAGGGACCAAGAATGCCTTTTACTAAAACCTTAATTTACAATATGGCATCTCATAAAAAAATAAAAAATAAATTTAGTGTCATCACCCAATAGTGGGCAACTACTTATGGTGGGTTCTACACCAATAAATCATATAAAAGAAAACAAAATCATTCTTTGTCTCTCCTGGGATTTGATCTCAGGACCTATAATTAACAAAACTTTAACATTCCATAAAGAAACACTAACCAACATGATGACCATGCCTTCTTTTTTTTTTTTTTAATTCCACGATTAAAATATTTATACCCTCACCACTAACGACCAATCTACCTTATTCTACTATAAACTTGACCAAACACAATCACATGCGTATACAAGAGTAAAATCAATTTATACAAAATTTTTCATATATCGTATGCATTAAATATTACTAAAAAACTTAGTAAAAAATTTAATTTACCTCTATAAGCTTTAAGGAGTTATTTACAAAAAAAATACCTTCCTCTTTACCATCCCCTAAGGTCTCCTATCAAAGGTGAGACTTAAGCTAGCTTAACACCTCAGCTAGTTTGGGTGTTACAGGGTGACACCTTAGTTGGCTCGGGTGTACACCTTAGTTGGCTCGGGTGTCTCACTTTTAAATTTCATCGTTCAATAAATTTAATTAATCATTGTGGGATAAAAAAAAATGGTAGACATTTAAATTTCCAGTTCCTTCTATAATATTAGGGAGGTTTTAAAGCGTCGGGCTCATCCATAGCACTCCTAATAGTACTCACAAAGACAGTGACGACTACAACGATGATGATGAAAATGAGAACAAAGTCGAAGAAGACAATGACATCCTGTTTCAGGGATGGTTACTTCAATTAAGTTGTCAGGAGAAGAGTTTGTGAAGATAGAGCAGACGAAGATTAAGGTGGTCAGAGAAATTAAGGGAATGCGGATGGAGATGGAGAGGAAAACGAAAATGGGAGGAAGAAGAATCAGCATCGATCTCCTATTTCTTCCCTTGAAGCTTAACGTTGTGTTTTTTTTTTTTTTTCAAACATTAGATGTCTGCTTGTTCACATGGCACCCATTCAAGGGGTAGTACAAGCTCTGTAACATTACGGTTACTCCAAACGAGCCCGACAAGGGTTTTAAAACCTGTTTGATTGATTTGGAACATGATGAACAAAATTATTCAATCATACCAAAAGATCCCAAGCTGATAATTTATTAAATAAAAAAATAATAAAAATAAAAAAAAAAGAAAAAAATCAAATCAATAAGTAACTGATTTAACTGATTGGACCAGAAGGTGTGGACCAGAAGGTGCAGAACCTTTAGGACCGGTTTGAAATAATGCCGTGATTGCCAAGAACAATAAGGATTATGTTGTGATGGCTTGTGAATATTGAAGATTATATATATATATATATATATATATATATATATATTCAATTATTTTTAATGTATGGAATTGAAACCAAACCGTGGTTGTTAAATGTGATCAAATCTTAATTTTGAAATCGTTTAATAAATAAATTTGTTCTATGATAGACCCTACGGGATTTAAAGAATGACCCAATGAGACCTAAATCAGTCAAATATTAATTGACATTCCTATTAGAAAAAAAAAACATCCTAGATGAATCTCAGTGTTACTGTTAACCTCATACCAAAGATGAAGACATATCACGAATATCATGTCACTTGTTTAATCTAAGAAATTAAGAAGAGTGTCATACATTTTTTGACGATTTGAAAATATCTTTTGTTAAAGCACTCTACCTTTGATGAAGAACTCTTTCTTTTGTTGAAGAATCTTTGATGATTATACAAACAAAGCCACTTGATGTCCAAGGATCTCACAAGCAATCAGGGTGCTCAGCAATCAGGGTGCTCACCCCAACTGGACATGTATACTATATCTTGGTATTTTGAGCTTTTTCCTCTCCTTGCCTGTGTGACCTTGAGATGTTTTATATCTCTAGGGTGGAGATGACCAGCCAGAAAGTCCAACCCTAAGTGAGATGCTAGCCTCCCAATGCCATATCCAGATTGCCTCTTGGCATACCTTGACAATTACCACAAGTGCCCCTAAATAATAAATAGGGACACAAAATACAAAACTGCCATTTTTTCATAAAACAAAAAAGATTTTACAAAGAAAAATAAAAATAATATTTTATATTTATAAATAAAAAATATTTGATGCAAAATCAAACACGATAACGTTATTCAAATTGGCAGTTTGTAGGTACGCGTACACTCTTATAATTGTCAAGTCACTGGCAATGAACATTAGGCACTAAGGTCACCACTCAACGTACACGTGATCTTATCATGAAGGACTTCACAGACCATATGTGTACTGACCGTCGAATGACTAGTCCCCATGTCTTTCATAGTCTGAGTAATTTTGACTTGCACCCCTCAAACCTATCATGATCCAATCAATGCCTATGTAAGCATATAGCACATCATGATAGGTGCGGTCAAGCCAATGACTACAAAGTGACTCATTTGAATAATCATCTGCAAAACCAGTCTATTAATACAATAAACAAAAAACAATGGTACCATATAACAAATTTATAAGCCACAAAATATGTAAGTCACATGTCACATATATATACCTCAAAATAGAGATAGAGATGCCCAAAGAGAATACATAAAAATAACATAGTAAACCTGTGTTGGGCCACACAAATCCAACAATTCTTAGATCTGAAAATTATCTAGAACCACGGCACTTCCTTTTCGAGTAGTGGTCCCAAGGGAAATCTTGGTTTGACTGTTCCTTTTCCATCTGGCAACTGGTTGTAGTTACCTCCTCTCCACCTTGTTCTCTTGTTAGCTCTTCAGCTTTGGCCATTGATAATCTTGCTTGATTCTTCACTATTTTATGTTTTGAGGTTTTCAATACAACACAATTTTCTAATTGCGTGAAAAAAAGATTCTCTCACGTTCTATCACCCCTCAAGTTGTGATCTAACACTCGTCTAACTTAAAAGGAGTCAAATCCAGTTGCCACAATTTGATGTCAATTTTCTCTTACAAAAAGATTCGGTTCCTAACAATCATGATTGACTATAAAATAGAATGTGTGAATCAACATTAGGCTATGTTTGGATGTTAAAGAAAAAAAGAAAAAAATAAAATAAATATATAAAATGATCTATCATTCTTACTTTGTCTTTCATTTCCTCATTACTCTCTCATTTTTTCACAGCGGAAAAGGGTTTTAACTCCCATCTCTCACTAAACTTCTGCGAAAGGAATTTTTTCAGATTACATGAAGGTTGAAAGATGTAAGCCTATGCTGACTGAAGCCTTCCTCTGTGTCTTCCCCTTCCATACCCTTCACCCCTTAGAGGAAGTTCAATTGCATGAAAGATGCCCCCCATCTGCTGATGAACTTGATATGACACTGAGAGGGGGGGGGTGAATCAGTGTCTGAAACTTTTTCCTGATAAATTTAATGCTGCCCAGAGCTGTTGGATATTTGATTTGTCAATACACACAATCGTATGCAAATCCACCTTGTTACTACTCAGTAGTCAGGTCTACCAGAGTTGCACACCCATCCTGCAAACCATTCCATACACTCCAAAATATACCAGAAAGCAAACACAAAGAACACAAAGATATTACGTGGTTCACCACCACAGTATGTGATGGCTAGTCTACGGAGTAATGCTCCACGGGCTCCGTACTTACTCAATACTCAACTTTTAGTCTCTTACAGACATGGATACTAACCCTAGATTTTTCCAGCATAAAATTGAGAGGGCATAACAACGCCAAAATTCAGGCATAAAGCCAGTGTCCAGCACCCACTGAACACATCACAAATAAAATATTTTGGGGCTTATAAGAATTACCCTACAATGAAACCCACAAACTAGACAGGTATTCTATTTTTTCTTTTCACCTATACTAGCATACAGTGCATAGAAAATATTTAAAAAGATAGGGAATGAGAAAATCTCACAACCAATATTCTTGAATGGCCAGCAATAATTTTTGACGCTCCACACTGCTTTGAGAAACCTCGAACAGCCTTCAATGACAGTAAAGCTTGATTCATAAAGCTCATCTTGATCATAGGCTTCCCATCTCCTCCACAATCACCATGAATGAAAAAATAAACAGTCTACCAATCTCTCACATGGATTCAGCAATCCATTGATGCACAGAGAAGAGGTAGATGGTGATGAATCATCTCACAGGGCACAAAAACTGGCAAAATTCTTCTCTGTAGCTTCAAAGCACCCTTTTCACTTTTTCTCAGCCCTAGCTCGACTCCCAACGGCGCCCAATAGGTAGAGCATCCAAAAATATGAAAGCTGCAATTTGAACGGATCGATTTGGAGCTCGGATGAAGAAGATATGACAATTTGAAGTTCGACCAATAACAAATAAGGAAAGAGAATCTTTCCAAACCAAACATGCACCCGCGCCGCAGCGTAGCCGCGCCACGCCGATGAGCTGTCGCGTTCTGATTGGCTGCGCAGAGAATCAATAAATTCCACCGTCGGATCTGAGAAGAAAAGGCAGGATTGATCTTGGTTCATCGGATCCGCATAATTTCCGTCGCCGAAGATCAAAGAATCCCGCAGCCATTAGATCATAATCTTCTTGGTTGCGCACCGTAAGCGCGCACCACTGAATCATGGAAAACCTTTCATGTGACGCGATACAATATATTAACCTACGGTAGCCAATAAAATCATGCACGGAAGAATCTAGGCGCAACGTCTGCGCCACACCATAGCCCGCAACTTTTAGAGCCGTCCATTTGGAATATGGACTACGTGGCTGCTTTTAGACGGCCGATTTCGGATATTTTTCTTTGTTACTTGCCGAAAATGTCCTTGACAAAGCTAGAAATCTCCTCTGTAACCGAAATGCTTCATTAAACAACCCTGTAGCGGATTTTCTACCCGAGAAGTGCTTCTCTCTAACCGGCCTCATTTTCTCTCTCTAGACATTATGTCAAACAGGATCTGGGCGACCAAGGGCCATGCGCATGGGCATGTTGAGGAGCGGCTAGGGGCATCGGCCATGTAGCCTTGCGGGCTTGCTGCCTGTAGCTGTGCTTGGTGCAAGGCATGCGGCAGTGGGCCTGCTGCCTGATGTTGTGCCATGCGGCTGGCCATATGGCTGGCTGCCACTATGGTGCCGCGGCCCTCGGCCAGGCTGGCTGCCATGGTGGCATGCCACCTAGGCATAGTGGGTCCCACTTGCACCTGGGTCCCACAAATCTCTCTCCTTTTTCTCTCTCTACAGTCTTCTCTCTCTTCTTTCTCTCTCTATAGATTCCCTCTATTTTTCATGCTGCAGAAGGTGCCCAACATTTTGTAACACTGCCGTTGTACTAGAATCACTGACACATCATCAGTGGGGTTTACAGACATTTTCTCTCCTCAAAATAAACCAATTTTACTAACAATTACAATCCAAAAGGCAACATTTGCTTGGCTAATGTCAGTCTATTATAGAGGGATGGGTCTTGCTTCCCATTTTGTCATGATATCTTCCAATTCACTCAAAGAAATCTGGTAATTTAATTAGCTTCGGTGCTTCCTGTATTTGGATTGTTCTATTCCAGTAAAAATATTTAAGATGAAAGCGTATTTCGTCCTCTTACGTTGAATACCAATATGAGTATCTGATAGTGGCCATACTTATTATTGTCGATGTTTGTGGGAGATTTGAGACAAGAAAGAATTTGAGTTGCCGAGGAACAAACTTGGATGGGGTCATGTGCAGTGCTCTCAATTTATCGCGCCTGCAAATAATGTAAAGCCTTTCGAGTTATTTGGGCACAGTGAAGAAACGAGGAACTGAGGAGTAAAGAAGGGTTTTGAATGAATGCTCAAGGTATTGCCGATATAGGATCGATACCTTGATCGATACCAACATGGTCTGTTGACTCAGTATATTGGACCGATATGCATCCCTACGTATCGATTTCACAAAGCGATGGATAACCGTTCCGATACCGTGACCTTCAACCATAATCTCAATCCAATTTCTGAATTTTACAGTGGAAAACGACAATATATAAATTGGGGAAAAGATGGAGTTGTTATTTGAAGCAATAATAACGGTCAGGATAAACTGTTATAATTACTTAAATGCCATTTTGAAAAGGTTAATGGGATCTTACACCTGCCGGCTGCCGCCACTTTCCTTAAATTAGTGAGGAGTGAAGGCCAGAAGGGAGCCGCGTGGAAATCGGCATCAAAAAGGCACTGACGCACGTCCAAGCTTCCATTTTCTCCTCCTACGAACAGTTGTGTACGTACAAGGGAGAGGGGAAAAAAGATCGAACAGGTTAGCAATCTAGATTTCTTCTGTGTTTTCTCTTCGATCCTCCGCTCCACCTTCACTTCGACATCCCTTGATTCTGGTAAGCTTTCTTGAATGATCTAATCCGGTTCCATTCGTTTGTTGTTTGTTGTTTGTTGTTTTTTTTTTCCTTCGATTCTGTGTCGGTGTTGTGGTCGTCCGCGTGATCTCAGACTCAAGAGAGACCTCCTCTTGATAGATCTGGGTAGAAACGATGAATTCTAGCTTCGGAAAAGCGGGCAATCCACAAAAGGGATCTGGTTCTTCCAATAAATTTGACTTCGATTTAGCTCTCGGCTCCGGTCTGTCGAACAATCGCCCTCGCTCCCTTAACGATCAGAAATTTCAACAACAATCGAACACCTCTCCTTATTCCTTTTCTTCTTTCTCGGCGACACAGTCAAAACCTGCATCCTCTACCTGGACCCCGAACAAACCCTCATGGACTCACCAGCCAGCTTCGACTACCGCCGTACGATCCAGCCTCGACAAACCTACTTCCATGGTCGGGGATATCTCTGGGAAGAGTTGGACCTCCGCTGCTCCTTCTGGTCCTATCGCTAAGGATCCCAATTTGTTTGGAGATCTTGTCGGTTCGGCTCTCGGTAAGACTAGCAACAGTAATCTTCCTTTGAAGAACGCCCGGCCTGCTTCCGCTACCCCACAGACAACTACTGCCGCAACCAGGAGTTCTTTCTCCATGGGTAATGTAGCCGATTCCCTTCCCAAGACCAGTACTGCTGCTGCTTCTACTACTGCTAATGTGAAGAACCCCAGTTGGGGATCTGGTGCAAATTTGGGGAGTTATTCTATTCCCACCAACAGCAGCAGTAACATCAACGTTAATAATCGGAATCTTGGGGGTCCGTCTTTGAAAAGTGGGGCTGGTATCTCTGCAAGCTCGAAGAAGGATCCCTTCGTATCTCTTGTGGATTTTGGATCGAAGCCTGCTGTTAAAAATGTCAATTCCGCGGCCAGTAATAATTCTAATGCCGGTGAAGACCACACATTCGGAGCTTTCCAGAATGCTTCTAAACCTGGCACTACTCCATTTCCATCTGATCCTTTTCCTTCTACTATTAACAATCCCATGGGATCGACATCCAACTCTGGCCCTAGCATGGATGATTTTGGGATTCCTACTCCAGAGTTTTCTTCTCATGGGCAATCTCCATTACAATCCACAGGCCTCGATACGCTGGATTCGTTGTTCTCATCGCAGTCTGTCTCTTCCTCAGCTCCCACATTATCTGGTCCTGCTGAAGTGGATGATTGGGGAATTGGTTCAGAGTTTGGAGGGAACGATACTGGAGGTACAACAGACCACGAAGGTCTTCCTCCCCCTCCAGCTGGGGTTACTGCTTCGGCGGCAAAGAATAAGGGACTGGACAATTACAAACAGGGTCAGTTTGCTGATGCCATCAAGTGGCTATCTTGGGCAACTGTGCTTCTAGAGAAAGCTGGCGACACTGCTGCCATGATGGAGGTTCTATCCTGTAAAGCTTCGTGTTACAAAGAAGTTGGGGAGTACAAAAAGGCCGTTGCTGACTGTTCAAAGGTATTGCTCTCTCTTTAATTGCTTTTCTCTTTTGTTACTCTTGGTTTGAAAGATTTGATGTTCGAGAGAAGGGAGAATTCTCACCATGTCTCCCTCTATTGATCGAACTGAACTGTTCCCTTGCTCCACGGATGACCAAATAGTCTAGGATTGGTAGGACCAGGCTGGTCCAAGTTTCCTAACTTACCTGTGCATGGGCTTCTTTCCGACTGTTAAGCTACTCTTTTCCATCTTAGCTAAACTTTTTTCGGAATGGAGTGGACACCTCTAGAGTGGCTGGGCACCTTCGCACATGTTTGATGTGTAATTCCAGTACATTAACAAAATTTAAATCTCCTTAATTGATACTTGCAGTCACCTTAATTAATGCTAAGGTTTTTTATCTTCATATCTGCCCGAAGTGGGGAAATTACAGTCTGCAATTTGTATCTCAGGTGCTAGAACATGACAGTACCAATGTTGCGGTGCTGGTACAGCGTGCACTCCTATATGAGAGTACTGAAAAGTACAAACTGGGGGCCGAGGACCTAAGGAATGTTCTAAAGCTCGATCCCACTAACAGGGTTGCTAGAAGTACAATCCATCGCTTGAATCAATTGGCGGGTTAAGAACTTCTGGGATTCCTTCAAATAAATCCTGTTTCAGTTTCTATTAATTCAGTTAAAAGGTGCACACAATTCTGTTTTCCCTTTCAGGGGTAATAAGTTTTTCTTTCTTTTTTTTGGTTCGAAACATGGGTTATTTGGGGATCATTTTGTGCTTTAGGAGGATTTTATCATACATTATCATTGATTTGTTGTATCAAGTTCAATTGTATTGCTGGTGACTGTGGATAACATTTTTTTCCCCCAAGGAATATTGACTTGGATGAAATTTTCAACACATTGGATGTCTTACACATGATTGGAAGAGATTAGTTTCTATTTGTATTTTGTAGAGATAAGTGAGATACTAGGAAATGTGGATGGTTTATCATTCTTTGTTTCTCTCTTCTAGATTTGGTTAGCATACAATGGAAATAGTAGTAGTTTTTTGCCCAAATATGATATCTTTGGTGATTCAAGTTATGAATTGAATCTATTATCCATTAGAGGTGGAGACTAAATATTTTTCATTTTCGTTGAAGTTTCAACAACAGTTCTGACTCAATGAAGTACTTTCAAAAGTATAGTTATTAACTGTGGGTAAGATCAACATTTATGCTTCAAAGGGATAAATATACCACCTTGAATAAAACTTGATAATTGTGGAATGATCAATCAGTGAAGCTGCTCATATGAATGGTTGGAACTGTCAGGAAAACCCTTGAATTTCGTCTCCTCCTTTTATCTTCTTAATGTCCACTGGTTCCTTCCCCCTCCCCCTCTCCTTTCTTTCTCTGCCCAAGTACTTGATCGTGAATTGGATCACCTTCATCTTCGCCTGTGCGTCACGTATACAGTGACGAAGCCTGTGGAAGAAGCCGAGGTTGCCGACCTTCCCATTGACTTGAAAATAGACTTGGGTTCTGTCGGTGTGGGTAATTCACGCCAATGTGGCGAAGTGGTAGAAGAGTAAGTGTTTCTTTTTACCTATTAGACATAGAGGATCAGCTTTTTCTATTAGGATAACTTGTCCAGACATTGAGACTTGAGAGAGAGAGAGAGAGAGAGAGAGAGAGAGAGAGGGAGAGCTCACTGGGCAAATCTTCGGTCGGTAATGTGAGACTATTTCCAAGATTTTCTGAAGGAATCTAGACATTTGATATCATGTTAAGTTTTCATCTCGAAAATTCAAATTATTAAATAGGGGGACTTTCAAGTATACTAGGCATCCAAGATTTTGGACTTAACTAATGTTGGATTATTTGTAACACTTTTCCTCCCGTTGCTCATCTTTTGGGTGGTGGTATACGTGGCATGTGATTCCTTTTTTGAGTGACTGTACATAGAGAAGCTTTGATACATCTTAAGTTTTTACCTTAAAAATTTGAACTAATAACTGGAGAGATATGCTACTTCCGTGAAATAAATTTCAGCATTACAAACAACTAACAAGAATGAACATGACATTGATTTGAGATATGAAATGGCAAGGAGCCACTAATGTTTGCCACTTGGCAAATAATTATGATTATATTTTGGGTTTGAATCTTCTCTTGTAGTTGGAGGAACTGCAATCGTGATTCAACGGTTGAAAATCGACAATAATTATCTACCCATTAATTTATCCCCATGGAATAATTTATTTACCTTTATTTGTATATAAATCTTTCACATGCTAAGTCAAGCTTGTCCATATTGAGATACAAGTTGGTTTAGTCATACAAGCAGGCCATGTTTTATGGATTTTTATTTTTATTTTTATTTTTTAAGAATGAAGTTTACTAATTGTATGGTTATTATATGGATGCAGTTTTCCTTGAATGATTTGGGTAGGTAATTTGTTTTTCTAAATGACTTTTACATTGGCGAATATGATCATTTTTTTTTTTTTTTTTGGGAAAGAAAGACTATTCATTAATGAATCATGCAAAGCCATGACATCAAGAGTAATGGATCACATGACTCATGACTCAGACTTGAAAAAGTCACTGCCTTCCTAGGAAAACTTTTTGGGTGTATTATACACGTTCCCTATCAATTGATTTGAAAAACTAAGTGGTAAGGGACAATATTTTTTTTTTTTTTTTTTTTAATTTTATTTTATTTTAAGGTAGGTAGGTATTTTATTAAACCCAGAAGAAAAAAACAGTACAAACAAACAGCCCCCATAGAGGGGAAGGCACCAGAGCCAATCAACAAACTACCAATAACCTACTATCCATAACCCAAATCCTAGGGATCGAACAAGCCCATGATGAAAATCTGACATCACACAGATCACTGTTCACCCCCTCCCAGACAATATCAAAACCATTGGAAACATATCTTCCCTCTTTTTTTTTTTGTTGGTAAAATATCTTCCCTCTTTTCATTGCATACCACACATGGAAATTTAAGACTAGGGGGACACCCCTACTAGCATTCTCGCAACCCACAAATTCGGCTAGTCTCAAGTTTTTGATGAACTTGAAAAATGCTAGTTTTTCTCAAGTTCAATCTGAACTTGAGACGATCCGTTTCCTGCAACCCACACACGTAGATTAGTTTGAACCAACCAATCTCTTTCTACTGAGCCACTTCATCATCAGACGAATTACAATGGAAAAGGATATCCTTGGATCTAGCGTACCACGCATCGTCACAGGGAAAATCCTCATCTCCCTCCGATCGAGAAGGAACATGGCGATTGGCTCGGCCTGCTAACAGCAGAAGGATTTATGAATCACGAGTTGACATCACACGAACAGCTGGAAAAGGATGGGATCGGGAGATTCGGGACAGAGGGACAAAGAGAAATTTCGTGATCCGAAGGTAAACCAGGGATAGGATGGACAGCAGGCTGGCTAGGAGGAGACGATGTAAATCCAACTGTAAGCCAATGGGTTTCCAACAGCTTTTGAAATCGGGCTCATAGGGGTACTGGGGGGAAGGGATATGAGCATCGACAATTGGCTGGGCAGAGGCGATTGACCCGAAACAAAAGGGTTTCTTTTAGAATTTCTGGGTCGGAAGAGACAATGTTTGTATACATATAAGCTCCGTTTGTTTTGCACCGTTTGTTTTGCCGTAGAATTTTACATGTAAAAAAAAAAATCAATGTTTGTTTTCGGTAGATAAAAGAAAGATGAAATTTCTTTTCAATCTCCTTTAGAGATCACTATATTTTACGTTTTGAAAATAAACATTGAAATTTTCTTTTACGTCAAACAAAGCAAACAAATGGGGCCACAATAAAAAAAAATTGTAGATTAGTAGAGCAAAATATTTTTAATTTACATAATAATACAAGTAACAATTGACATTGGCTAATCAAATAAATAGTTTTTAAATTACTAGCTGATATCAACTTCTTCTTTTTTTTTGGATAAAAAGCTGATATCAACTATAATATCTTAATAACAATTTAACCGTGTTTCATATATTGGAAATAATTCCACATTATTTAAATATCAGAATTTTGAGTATCTTATATATGTGAGATTCTCCATTTGCTAGTCAGAAATTTGAGTTGGAAACTCGACATAGTATCAAAGCTCTAGTTCCTTTTCCTTATGATCACACAAAAAAATAAATAAATAAAAAAGATGGACCATGGTCACCTTATAAAAAAGAGACATTTGAAACCTATCACCTACTAAAAATGGGACCCGTCACCTTAAAAAAAAGACAATCCAAAACTTGCCACCTAATAAAATAAGGACAGTCATATAAGAAGGATAACGATTGTCTAATGTGGGATTATATTTGCCATGTATATTATTACTCAGTGGTGAACTTAAACATGAAGGGGAGTATTGAAAATAGTTTTTTTTTCGCTTAGAGACTGAAACCTTAAGTGTCTTATACATGTGAGAGTCCATTTACTATCATTTTTGAACTTTTAAACTAAAACTAACATCATAAAGATGATCATGTTTGAGGTTTTTCATTGTTCCAAAATAGATGGTCGTAAAAATCCATATATAAAGCTTTGTTGATTCCTCATCCTCTGTTTAATCATCCACATATTTATTGTAATCATTCTTCATAATTGTTTCTCTCTATTATATATATTAAACTAGTAAGAATAATATTAGAAACAATGATTGAATTTGTGGGTGGCTAGAGCATTAAAGACAACCTTCTAATTAAAATATAATACTTATACGGTAAATTCAAAGGTAACCAACCTCATCTATAGACTTATAGCCCATAGAAAGGTCTCACCAACTCTCTAGCTCAAATAAAAAACTCTTTTACCAAAAATAAAATAAAATAAAACAAAAAACTCTTTAATCTCCATCGATGGAATGTTTAGAAAGATAAATCAACTCTCTTAGAAGAGGAAGACTTTATTAAAATAATACAATTCACATTAATTTCTAAGGGAATTGCTTATTTCAATGTTGAATTATTTCCTTCTTTTTTTTTTTTAGTATGGTTTTTATTTCAATTTGAAAAAAGGTATTTCATGAAATCATGTTTTTGGGTATGATTTTTACACCCAATTTAGATTATTGAAATCAATTTCAATAGAAATTCCAAAATAGTTGGGAGTTTTGTTTCACGATTTCATATTCAAATTATTTCAACATATTTCATGATTTCCAATCAGCACAACCTTGCTCCACTCCTTTCGGGAGTGACAAATTGAGTTATTAAGTGAGGTGAGAGTGTAAGGAGTCTTGTTTCCCTTTATTTATTTATTTATTTATTTATTTATTTATATCATCTCTCTTTCTCTCCTCTAAAATTCTCACACGGTCTTCCTTCCCTTTGGTTTTGTAGAGAAAGATGGATTAGGATTTTCTGTAATGAATGTCAACAGTAATGAGGATCTTAAGCACTCAAATTGCATCGTAACATGTGCGAATACACTTTAAATGATCAAGATCTTCACTGTCACTTAGCAATCACTACAAAAAATTTTTTACTATAAAAAAAAAGACCATATTAAAAATATATTCTTAAAATTAAATTATTAAATTATCATTTTTAAAATATTTTAGATTGATGCAACCATGCAAACAATTTCAAAGTTTTTAAGTGAAAGAAGAACATCTATCAAGAAATCAATGAAAATTTGGGTCATGTAAGGATAATAGGGGTATTTGAGTAGTTAAATGAAATCCTAGGGGTATAAGTGTCAATGAAACTGAAAGGAGAAAAAACGAAAATGACAAGAGAGATAAATATCTCCACGAGAACACGGGGGCGTTTGTGTTTTTTTTTGGTTCTGTGGCCTTCGCTGAACGCTCTCACTTCTACTGTTCTTCGTTATCTCTCATTCGTCGACCTCTGTCTTCCCTGAGCAACATTTCCCCCTCATTGTTGATCCTTTTCTCCTTCAAAAATCTTTTTGTTCTTACAAATCGACTCTGAAGGTTTCCGAACCGAAAGCAAAGAACGCAACTTAGAAGAGGGATTGGCTTGTGCACGTTTCGATTCGAGGCCGAAGTATTATCAGCTGATTGAGTTAATGGATTAGCAATATATCTTCTGCTTCTCATTTGATGAGTTCTCATTCTGTTTCTTTAATTCAAAGCTCGTTCTCTTTTCTTTGTCTTTCTATTCTTCTCTCCTTCGAGTCGATGAGATTTCTCTGTTCCGATGCTTTCTTGTAGAAATGGCTTCTGTTCTTTCTTTATCAGGTATTTTTCTCTCGCAATTTTTTTTTTTTTCTGGGAAGAGTTTCTGTTATTCTTTCTTTCTATGCTTGTTGATTGGCTCTTGTTTCTTGATTTCTTGCAAACTCGTGGTTGTGAATTTGAATTATGCAGTTTCCGTAGAATGCCTGAACCATTGTAAGTTGTCGAAAAGGGATGGGACTAATAGGTTTGAGTATACCATTATCTCCTGCGTCTGGAAGGCTCCAAGGGCCCTGTCTGGCTTCTTCGCGAGTACTGCCCATCATCTTCACTGTTCTTCGTTGCTGGATGGGCGGCCCGGAAGGCCAAACCGGATTAAATCTGTAAGTTCTTCCAGTGATCGTTAGGCATTATCTTTTTGGTTCACTATCCGACTTCAATGGGATTGGAGCTTTTACCTTTTTATTTATTTTTTTATTTATTTTTAATTTTGCCTTTCGTTTCTACTGCTGTTCTTTTATTACTGCTTTAAGCTCTACCAGAGGAAGAGCTTTGGGTGGTTTACTTGTGCTGACTGGAAAATCGTAGAATATTTAAAGAACATGGACACCGAACATTGCAATCCTGTTCCTCATGTAAACTTCCTAATTATCTTTAAGTGGACGTTAGTAAGCTTTCTTTGCTTAGAATCGTTGGTTTACGTCAGTTAGTACTGACCCAACTGCGGACTGTGCTGATTGGGGAATTAGAACAATGGGCTAGCTTCATACGAGAATTTCTCCCCTCCTTTTCCCCTCTTAATTTGGTCATGGTTTTGCTACTGTAAACCCGCTATAGTACACAACTTCCGTAAACCTATAACAAAAGTTCAGAGACATGAACGAAAGAGAAAGGAAATGTTACAATCCTGCCAGATCAGAGTGGATAAGAGGATAGAAGGATTAGGGATAAGATAAGGAATGATCTAGTTCGAGGAAGACCGGCTTCCCATTGTCGCATAAGCCGACAATAAAATATAATTTCAAGCCTCCTTTTATTAACAAACTCAACTCTCTTTATAATAGACTCCAACGGTACAATAACAAAAGCAAAAAAATAGGGAATGAGGATTCCATAAGGATTCCTACACGTGGCTAAGCCTATCCTATGCCCATTGTACCATGTTATTCACTAATAACTACTTGCACTCTTTGAACTAAATTAAGAAATAACACTCCCTACATATTCAGATAACAAGAAACCCGCTCTAATATTGCACTTATGATAACTACCTATAATCCAAAAAGAAACCCACTAATATATCTTCCTAATAAAGAGGCATGTAACAATTCCTTCCCCTTAAAATTACCCTTGTGTGGACAAGGGTAAGGTATAACAAAATTAAAATAATTCCACCCGGATCCCAAATCCTGGTTGAGTAGCTCCCATTGCTTTGATTGGTTCAGTTCTCGATAATCAAAGCACATGCGCAACGATCCATCAAATTTTTTCACCAAGATCACAAGTGAGGGATGCAGATTGTTGCCATAGATCACTCCCATTGCATGCATTTTGGTCGCCAACTTTTCAATTGAACTTACCTCCTTGTAATCACTCGTTCTCCATTTAAGACGTGGGTAACATGGCATGAGCTGATTTGTAGGAGATGGAGTCCCCACGAGCGGAGCCATCGAGTTCTCTCCTCCTTCCCCTTTGTTGGAAGTTGGCCGAAAGATACTACTAAGCTTATCGAATAGTGTATCAAATAGTTCGTTAAGCTTATCCATTACTCGTTGCTATCCAATAGCAAGAGAACTCACAACATCTTCTGACCTCTCTAAACGTTGCTCCATAACATGGCTCCGATACCACCTGTTACAATCCTGCCAGAGTGGATAGAGGATAGAAGGATAAGGGATAAGATAAAGAGTGGTCTAATTCAAGGAAGACTAGCCTCCCATTGTTGCATAAATCCAACAATGAAATATAATTTCAAGACTCCTTTTATCAACAAACTCAATTCTCTTTATAGTAAAGAGTCCAACGGTACAATAACGGAAGCAACAAAATAGGGGATAAAGATTCCTACACGTGCCTAAACCTATCGTATGCCTGCTGTACCATGTTACCCACTAATAACACACTCTTTCAACTACACCCTCGAATAACACTCCCTACATAACCGGATAACAAGAAAACCCACTATAATATTGCACTTATGATAACTACATATAATCCAAAAAGAAACTCACTAAAATATCTTCCTTAAAAGGAGGCATGTAACAAAAAACAATAGATTGCATGGATTTTAGACCTTAAATTCCAAGAGGAGTTATTTCACTGGAAGTTCATAGAAGTTGTGTACCACTATGGGTTTATATTGTCATTTTCCCTAGGAAGCAATTGAATACTTATTGGCAGGTGATAGATGAATCTCCGAGGAGTAAGTCACATAAGTCAATCTACCACTTTTGACAGATAAGGAAGGGGATGGGGAACTAACATGAAAGGACACAGTAATAGAAGAAGGGGAAAAGTGAGTTGTTGGCCGAATATTGTTAAGAACATGGAAAGAAATAAAAAAAGGTAAGAAGAAATTTATTACTTTTTATTTTGGACTTCCTGTTGATTTTTAACAAAATCTCAAACTTCGGTGAATTTGGTTTTGATCTGCTCAAACTGAGATTTTGAACATTGTGTAGATGTGTTATGAACCTTGGACTTTGGTACTTGGGACTTGGGAGTTGGGACCATGCAAGTTGTTTTGATGGTTTCCCATTTAGTTTCTGAACTACATGGAATTTTTTTTGGCAATAAATAATTTGGAAGCAGAGCTTAATGTGCTTTCTTTGTTTGATGAATTTGTATTTTTTGGCTCAATTTGTTTTAACAGAAAGTATTTCCTGGAAAATCATATTCTAGTTAGGCAAAAGATTTTCTAGTTGGCAGACTAGGTATCTAACACTGTGGTATGCTAGTTAGCACCCTCTATTCCGCACAAAATATGCCCCCTATTTACGAAGTTTCGATAATACCCCCTCCCATAATCTTGTCACTTGATTTCTCTGCTCCTCGGAGTAGAGAACCCCTTCTGTAATAATTATTCAATTTATTTGATTTTTTTTCCTTTTTTGGTTGTACGCGACAAGGAAGCATATTTGGGCGTCATTGATAAGAGTGACCTCTCCCATGTGTGGGCAATTGTCTGACTGACCAAGATACCCCACCTTATTAATTTTTTTTGGGACAACAATATAAAAAAAAAAAAAAATGGAAATTCATTCCAAATTTTTGTATTGCGTTCCTGTGAAATCATTTATGTTTTTTGTATTCCAATACCATTTTATTTTGCTTTTAAGACAATAATTATAAAAAAAAAAAAAAATCTGTTGGAGAAAAAGGAATCTTAGTTCACATGTTTAGTTCCTATTAAAAAATTTCTCAGATGCACAGACAGTTATCTTGTCCTTTTAAATAATTTATTTCTGTTTTCTTGTGGTAATTATGGAAAGGTTTAAACCTAAAACATTCGTTCTTATCTACAAAGTTTCCTTATCAGTGTATTATAAGTGGAATTCTAATTGTGCTTTGTACTTAACAAGCATGTTAGAAGTGTAAGGCCCCTCCTAACTAATAACTATATCTCTATGAAAATGGAGCAAGCACTAATTGTCTTTGTTCATTTCCAGTTGTCTTATCTAAATTTCAAGGGAGAATAATAGTATGTTTATCAAAAAAGATTTGAGAAGATTGATGAAAAATCTGCTGAACTAGAATCCCTTATCCTAAACCCGTGAATTAACATTTGTAAAATGAATAGTCTCAAATTTTCAACAAACTACAGGATCCTTGTTAAAGTTTCCAACATGATGAAACTTAATTAAGCAATTGAAAAACACAGACCATTATGGAGAACCAGTTTGGTTTTATGCCAGGTAGATCCACAACAGAGGCTATCTATTTGCTTAGGAGACTCATGGAAAGATGTAGAAGGCAAGAAGGACCTCCATATGGTTTTCATCGATTTAGCAAAGGCTCATGATAAAGTCCCTAGGGAGTTAATCTGACAAGTACTAGAGAAGAGATGCGTTTCAAGCAATAGTTAAGGATATGTATTATAATGTAGTGACTAGTGTGAAAACCGTGGGGGGTCAAGGTCGTGAATTCCCAATTACAATGGGGTTACATCAAGGATCACCTTTAAGCCCTTATTTGTTTGCCATCATCATGGATGATCTTACCAGAGACATTTATGATGAAGTTCCTTGGTGTATGCTTTTCGCTGATGATATTGTTTTGGTGGATGAGACAAAAGCAGAGATTAATACAAAGTTGGAGCTATGGAGATCATCTTTGGAATCAAAAGGTTTTAAGATAAGTAGAACGAAGACGGAGTATATGGTGAGTAACTTTAGTCACACAAGGACGGATAATGAGGTGGTGAACATTCTTGAGAGGGAGATACGATAAAGTGATCATTTTAGGTATTTAGGTTCAATCATAAACAAAGAAGATGATAGAGACGATGATGTCTCACAGAGGATTAAAATAGGATGGATGAAGTGGAGAAGTGCGTTTAGAGTGCTGTGTGATCGGCATATTCCTGTAAAACTTAAAGGAAAATTCTATAGGACAGTTATTCGACCGGCTATGATGTATGGTACTGAATGTTGGGTAGTCAAGAAGCATCATATTGATAAACTTAGTGTGGCTGAGATGAGGATGTTAAGATGTATGTGTGGCAAAACTAGGAAGGATAAGGTAAGAAATGATTGTATTAGAGCTGATTTGGGAGTCACGCCTATACATGATAAGCTACGAGAAAGTTGTTTGAGATGGTATGGCCATGTTCAACGGAGGCCGTTAGATGCTCCCGTTTGGAGGAGTGATTTGATTCAGATTGACGGGGTTAAAAGAGCTAGGGGCAAACCTAAGATGACTGTAGGGGAGATGGTGAAGGAAGACATGTATAGCTTAGGCCTTGTTTCAAGTTTGACATCGAATAGAACTGATTAGCGGACAAGAATCCATGTAGGCTACCCTATTTAGTTGGGATAAGGCTTTGTTGTTGTTGTTGAAAAACGCAGACCATATTTCTGGTTTTCCTTCTTTGAAAAGATGAATTTGGAAACTTGAACACTATTGTTTGCATGAGGAAAATGTTCTTGTTTGTCATCAATATCTTCGTTGGTTATTTCGTATTTGTTGAACGTGCTTTAAAATCCTATGAATCCACTTCTGGTTTGATCCTTTTTATAATCTGGATATTTCAGCCTATCAACTTCTCTATAGGTGAAGCTGGAGCATAATTCAAAAAATTTCACTGGCTTGCATATTTATTCAATATAGCAGCTGGTTCCCCAGCAGGCAGGGGTGCTCTAGTTGAGGAAATCTGTTGTCCCTGTGGAATCCATTAGCATTTGAAATTTTATAATATTTCAAAGATCTTCTTTTTGGTTGCTGTGGCCACCTGTACACCATGGAAATATCTTAGAATCTTGTTACATGTTCTTAAAAACATACTTTCTTAATTTCTGATGTTTGATATATGCATGAATATTTCTGTTGTAGCCCTGCTGGAGTTGTGAAACCTTTGAAGTTCAGTACTCTGACAACAAGGCAAGTTCTCACTTTGCATTTTCCAGAATGCTAATCGGATCAAGTTTGCTTCGTACTGCTTGTAAAAGATGGCAATTGTGTTCTTCTTCCTCTTCTGAGTTCTCTGATGCCATATCTCCTCAAATGTTGTGGGAGGTATACTCAACTTTCAAAATATATGCACTTTTTAATCTATGAATATCCTTTTTGTGCATTGTCTCTATTAATTTCAGAAGGCTTTACTGCTTATCTTGTGATTTATGCTTTCATTTGAAATAATTAAGTTCTTCATTAACGACCTTTACTGTTGTTAAATGTTGCTGTTATCATTGCATTTCTAAGATAAAATATTTGAAAAGAATGGAAACATCATAAAAAAAGAACATCCATGTTGGCTTCTGGTTAATGTAGGACAGCTATGTTAGCAATCCAGATGATTAGGCTTATGTTACCACAAGGACAATTTGGTGAATTTGGCTAATATGGCTTGAGATTAGTAAAATTTGGTATCATAAAACTAAGAAGTAGGCTTCTGATGGAGTAGTGGATGATTATGTTTCAGAACCTTTAAGTTTCAGGTCCAGAGAGTATCAAATGCAAGTAGGGTTGATAAGTGGTTTGCAATGTGATAAGGTTGCACCGGTGCAGTTTGAATTTTGAAAGTAGTCTATTAAAGGAATTAAGGAAAGACCCAGAGGACTGCTTGTGGTTCTCTGCAGGTTAATGGTGTTGCTTGTATGTTTGACATGTCAGATCATTTAGGAGCTTCAATAATTTCGAATTATTCAGTACAATAATGCAACTTGAACTTTGAATTCCTTCCATTCCTTTATACTATCAATCCTTGAATTGTAGGTAAAGCATTGACTAGGCAACAACTAGATGGTTTCTGCGGAGGTCTGGAAATCTATTTCAAAACAAGTCTTAAAACATCCGAAATGTTTGTTTTTTCTTCATTCTACTCATTCAAAAAATTGAGGGTGAGCCTTGGTGTGACGAAAAAGTTGTCATATTGCAACCTGGTAGTCACGGGTTCGTAATACGGAAACAGTCTCTCTACGTTCCAGGGGTAAGGCTCTGTACATTCAGTCCCTCCCTAGACCCTGCAGTAATGGAAGCCTTACGCACTGGGACACCCTTTTTTTTCCTTCTCATTCAAAAGATAAATAGTAATTCACGAAGAGGGAAATGGGGGTTGTGGGAACAAATGAGAAAAGATCCCTGTTCATCCCGGCACTCTTCACTGATGCTCCTCTACTCAGAAATGGAGGGAAGAGAGAAATGGGAAAGCCCAAGCAGTCAGAAAAGCAAATCATTGATCTCAGCTCCATGTTTTTGGCACACTCAAGAGTGCCCTTTTGTAGCTACTCAGCGATAATCGATGAATCGGTGGTGTCCACTCAGCACATTTGAGCTGTAGCTATGAGTGCTACGGATGGCCTAACGAGGGGAATGGAAGTGATTGACACGGGCTGAAATGAGAAGAGATCGGTCAGCATTGTAGACCAGAAAACCTTCCCCAGCTTTCTATTTTTATCAACCATTGAAGCATCAAAGACCCAACTTTACAATTTTGTCCTCTAAACAACAATGAGTCTTCTAGGTGCAACAGGAAATGGAAGCAAACCCATACGCTACCTCTTAAAGAAACGAAAATTATCGGGTTTTCCCTTCATAAGCTTTTGGTGGGATTTCAAGGCCTTTTGCCAAATTACTTCTTCTAACGCTTATGCAAATTCCCTCATAGTCGGTTAGTAGGGACAAACACTGAAATGGGACTTTCAGGAAAGCACAAACGGTTGTGATCCCAATAAGCTCCCTTACTAATAATAATATATTTATTATTATTAGGCAAATTATGATTGTCACATGGCATCTATTCTACCATGTGGGCAAATGATGTGCCCATTCTGATTTTGGATAGAGAGAACATGGTCTAGATTAGTCACATGTCAAATTTCAGGTTCTAATCCAATTAAATACCACCCTCTTAGTATTGGCATATACATCACGTGTATGTCCATGCATGTGTACCAGTATTCTAAGCATTACTATGCACTCTCCTAGCTCTGAATGGTTTAGATTAAAAAAAATCTTAAAAATGATTTATCTTGTTATTTCGGAATAACCAAATTCCATTGTTACATGGATAACTGCACTTATTATGATTATTATTGCTATTGTTATTATTAATAATGTTATTATTAGTATTACTACGTTTATGTGTGTAATTTTGTATTGATTGTGTCAGGACTTTAAACCAACTATTTCATATCTTCCACCAAAAGAGGTGAAATTGATCCATAATGCTTTGGAGGTAAATTCAGCACAATATTATCGTTTTTCTCACGTCAGATGAACAGTGATTATATCGAGATTGTGTCTTTTTTGTCATTACAGCTGGCTTTTCAGGCTCATGATGGTCAGAAAAGAAGAAGTGGAGAACCCTTTATCATTCATCCAGTAGAAGTTGCACGTATTCTTGGAGAACTTGTAAGGCATCGGATTTGATGAAATGTGATACTTTTTGATAGTCAACTTTATCAGAAAATCCATTGGCAGAGTTATTTAAGAAATTTCTTGGGGTCATTGTGTCTTAACCAGCGTTGAAGACTGACAATAGCTCTTTTACTAGGAACTTGATTGGGAATCCATTGCTGCTGGATTATTACATGATACAGTGGAAGACACAAATGTTGTTACTTTTGAAAGAATTGAGAAACAATTCGGCGTGACTGTGCGCAACATTGTGGAAGGAGAAACTAAGGTCTATATTTATTTATCTTTTTGTTGATAGTTGCAATTTTTATTTCATTGGTCATTCTTAATTTTGAAATATGTTGCAAGTTTGGTTTGGGACAGCTGAATCTAATTCTATTTCTTTTGCAATTAAGGTATCCAAGCTGGGTAAACTTCATTGTAAAAATGTGAGCAGCTCAGCACAAGATGTCAAAGCTAATGATCTGCGTCAAATGTTTCTAGCCATGACAGAAGAGGTGACGTTAGACATACTCACATGCATGCACATTTTATATATAACTTTATTGAATGAATCACTTATGCCTATTTGTTTTATCTGCTGCTAACATGTTGACTTGTAAACTAACATTTTTCCTCTAGGTGCGAGTAATCATTGTCAAATTAGCTGACAGGTTACACAATATGCGTACACTTTCACACATGCCCCCACATAAGCAGGTGCCACCATTCTTCATTTAATATTTTATGGGTAGACAATTTGCATTACTTTTAACTTTGCTGCATCCTATGCAGTACAGCATTGCTTCGGAGACATTACAGGTTTTTGCCCCCCTTGCAAAGTTACTAGGGATGTACCAGATTAAGGTATGTGCACTGAATTTTGAAACCCTAAGCTATATTATGCTTTCAATTCAGAGGACAATGTGATCACAACCTGATCCATATACTTGAAAATGTGATACTTTTCACTCTCTCAATCCTTGCATGTGTTCTGGAAACTAGGTGATCTGCCCCAGTCATGATTTGAGATTAAATAAATCATATTCCCCCATCTATGCTGTAATCCTCTATCCAGATTTTATTGTCCTGGAGGTTCCAAATTTATCCTTTTCTTCATTTTAATTGCCCCCATCCTATTTCCATTCTCTCTGTTGATAGATTGGGGGATCCAAATTTATAAGGTACACACCCAAGCTGCATCATAGATTCTTCTCCATATAGATGATGTTTTTATTGGTTTTAGGTCGAGAATGTCTGCTTTTGTTGTGTGACATTGACTTACTCTGAAACAATTCTCTACAATGATCCCCTCCAAGAAAAGAAGTTTATATGGTAATTCTAAAACATCGGATCATAGCAGCATTGAGCAGCTGAAGTATACAGAACTGAAATATTGGACATTGGTTTCCCTATTGTTAAATGATTTTGCTCTACTTGTTTACAAGTTTTGCATTCTAAAAGATACATGTTCTATGAACCTCTGCAGTCAGAGCTAGAAAATCTATCCTTCGTGTACACGAATGCTGAAGATCATGCGAAGTTTAAGCAAAGAATTTCAGACCTATATAAAGAGCATGAGAAAGAACTCATAGAGGTATTTCTTATGTGGTCTTATTGCTTAGAAAGAATACCTGGTTGAAGTTTTAAAGGATATTAGTATTAGTCATTTTTTAATCTTTTTTTTTATTATTTAAAAACCATGATTCTTGCACATCTTAGTTTTGGCCTGAGCAATTATCCACATCACTTCAGGACTAAGGTGTTCTACTTACATATCTCTTTGTTCCTCATTCCAGGCCAAAAATATTTTAATGAAGAAGATCAGGGATGATCAGTTTTTGAACCTTATGACAGTGAAAACAGATGTTCACTCTGTATGCAAGGAACCTTACAGGTCAAGACATAAACCTTAGTACCTCATTTCTATTAGTACCTCATTTCTATTGCAGTGCTTAATTTGCTTATTCTGCCTACTTATGTGAATTGGCATGGCCCAAAAGGTTTATGTGCCACCACAGCCTAAGCATGGGCTGGGCTTGAAGTACACATATGTGTATGGCCTGATATGTTATATCCTTATGGGATTGTCTGATTAACCCCTCTGTAGGTGAAGATTGGCTATTGTAACCTGACTTTGTTTACCCTTTGTTTATTCCTTGTAATACTTCAATTTAAGGGACAAAAGTGGTCATTTTGTTAAAACTAACTATATACCAACCATCATCTCTCTTTATGATTCTTCTTCGGTGATCTGAAATGTCAAATATGACTTTGATCTTCTTCTCCATCTTCAATCATATTTTCCAGCCACTTGGAATCTTAAACCATGGAACCTTAAAAGCCTCAAAATTTGAATTTAAAATCTCCCCCCAAATGGATGGGCCCTTGCTAATAGAGAAATTAGGGGGTGAAGTTGTGCTGATAAGAGGAAGGTTATCATCTCACTAATATAATTGAAGAAGCTCAGTCAGGAATGCATAGATGTGATCTTTTTTCCTTTCCCACCGTCCTAGCTTTATAGTTCCGTGAATCCGAAAGAAGCAGCATTAGCCTCGGAATCCACATCCGAATCCCCCATGGAAGCAGAGGAATCTGCATTTGCAGCTTCAACTGGAGAATCCAAATATTTGTCTGCCGAATCTGAATCCGCAATTAGAAGGAAATAAAATTTGTTGGAAAAGTAAAGAAAGCAAGCAAGGAGACATTGCAAGAAAGTAGTTGCAGAGGTTGCCGCCGATTTTCTCAAACCACTGTTGATATTCCCATCGTTATAGTCATATTTTTTCACTGTTGACGTTCTTGTTGCCATTGCCGGGAGATATGATAGAGAGAAAGTTGTACTGTTCCAGATATGCCATGGAATGGGTTGCACTTCCTGCTATCTTCTTGTCATCATTGTCGATGTTTTCATCGCCATCTTCCCTCTTGCCAATGCCAAGAGATGGGATAAGGGGAGAATGAGAGGGAGTTGCAGTCTTGCAAACACTGAAAGGGATTTACATTCATGCGTAGAGATATGAAGAAGATAAAGATAGAATTACCTCCTTATATCTTCACTCTTAAGATAACATACAATGGGTAAGAGGAAAGGTCCAGTTAAGATCAATTTGACACCTCTTGAGGTACTTTGACACGATATTTATGCAGAATATGATTAGTGGTACTTTGACTAAGTATTTACTTTAATTTGAAAAGGTACTGAGTTCAATAGTGTTGTACTCAATTTTACCCCTTTTTTTTTTTAATATATATATATATATATATATATATATATATATATATATATATATATATATATATATATATATATATAATAAATGTAAATTTGTTTGTTACTTCCCCCCCAAGAAAAAAAAAAAAAAAAAACTGTAAATTTGTTGGGAAGTCATCACCAGGACGTGTCTAGCCCAGTGGCCCAAGCCTGACCCCTAGGATGTCATTCTGGGCTTCACTGGGGTGGACCCACCTGAGCCCTGCCTGCTTACATCTGTAAAAGGCACTGATGGTGCTTCTGTTCCAGTTCTATTTAGGGACTAAATAAGCTGTTCAGGTGATTGGTTACTGGTAGAAATGTTCTGCTAATATCACGTTGGTAGATACCAAGATTTTAGTATTTTGATTTCCTTATTATTTTGATCCTGGTGGAAACAGAAATACTTATGGAAATATTTTGTAATAGCCATACAGATGATGGATATGTTATGAAATTGATGAAATTTCGTATGAGAGTTCTGGAGATAAAGCATCATTGTATATCTAGGAACCATTACATAGGCACAACATCTATGAAGATGGTTTGAGATCAACAGTGTTTTTAAGGACGGTGGACTGGACGGTCAGATGACTGTTGGACTATTCAGACCATCGACCTTTTTAATATAGCTGTCCATTCCTCCTAGCTAACCAGAAGTTCCCTGCAAACCATTTGAAGTATCAGCAGACTGTCTGGTTTTGACAGTTGAACGAACCATCAAAAAAAATGGTGGACCGTTGGAAATTAATTGAACTCTTTTTCATCAAAGTTGTAAAAGAGATTCGAACCCAGAACTTCCCAGATAAAACATGCTTAACACCATTGCGCAGAAGCTTCTGCAGGTATAGTGGTACTGAAATTACTAATCATTCTTTAAACAAGTTGAATTGGATGGACAGTCAGACCATCGACGTTCTTAAGTGGCAGTCGAATGCCCAGCCCATTGTTTAAAAACATTGAGATCAATACATAGGGCAGTAGGGCACATGCTGCCATGCATGTCTGGAAGATTGCAACAATAAGGTTCTGAATCCTTTTGGTTTTTTTATTATTATTATTTTTTTTTGGGGGGGGGGGTGTGCGGAAGGAGGTAAATAAACCATCTCTATTGCGAACATTACTTCTAACAAAAAATTAGAGACATCCAATGCTGTAATCCATTAACGTTCAATAAATCATATTCTGCATATGATTATGAGAAGCAAGGTAACAGTCATAGGCTCTTTAAGTTAATCAAGCTTCTTTATTGTTGTGGTTAATTTTTCTATATATAACTTTATATTCACTTTTATTATGTATCGCAGTATCTATAAAACTGCGCTGAAATCTAAAGGTTCAATAAATGGGATCAACCAAATTGCACAGGTTTGTTTTGACACCATAATTTGAAATATGATTATGAGAAGCTCGAATGTCATTGGTAATCAATGTTCTCAAGTTGCTTCTTATGTAATCCTATTTGTTGGTTATTGCTTCATGTGTCAGCTCCGTATTATTATAAAACCAAAGCCATGTATTGGAGTAGGGCCTCTTTTTAATGCACAACAGGTGAGTCCTTGCCTATGCCAAGGTTATTGGGTTATTTAGGTTTTGACATTTTGTAGTATGTTTTACCTTCCCTTCGTTGCATTCCTTTGCGCAGATATGCTACCATGTCCTTGGGCTTGTTCATGGAATCTGGACCCCTATTCCTCGAGCTGTGCGTATAATTTGCATTCTTTCTTTGTATCTTGGGGTGTGTGGGATGTAGTTAATATTCATATTTGGGAAGTAACACCAATTTTTTCTTGTATCAGGTGAAAGACTATATTGCCACCCCAAAACCTAATGGCTATCAAAGTCTCCACACAACAGTAATACCATTTCTGTCGGAGAGCATGTTTAGGCTTGAAGTTCAGGTGATCCATGAGCATTCTTCAACTCACAACTTCCATTCCTATGATAGCCTTTACTTCATTTAATAGTTTCAGGGCATGGGATCGGTATGCTGGCGGGGTGTATAAGAAACGTACACGCTCTCTCACATTCCCCCCTCTTCATTAAAGGCCACTTTCTCTCCCCATTAAATGAGGAAAGAGAGAGAGAGAGAGAGAGAGAGAGAGAGAGGACATGTGTACACACTGTTGAATGTCGTCGTCCTTAGTGAATAGGACTTTCCTATTATGTCGTCGTCCTTAGTTTGTAATCTCTTTTATTATAAATAAAGCTAGGATGATGGGAGAATCAATTAGTTCTCTCATTCTCTGAACACATACAATTTTGTGTACTCCTTTTTCCCATAGTTTTATGATTCTTTGATTTCTTTAATGCTGTCTTGTTGGTAAAATAATATCTGTTTCTTGGTTTTTGTCTACTTTTGACAGATTAGAACTGAAGAGATGGACTTGATTGCTGGGAGAGGAATTGCTGCTCACTACAGTGGTAGAGTATTTGGTACGGGCTTAGTTGGGCATGCCGTGTCGGATGGGAAAAATTCTAGAGGAAAAACAATTTGTTTCAACAATGCAAACATTGCTCTTAGGGTATGTGATTGATTGTCTTTGATGAGTCTTTATATCAAATAGGCTTTCTTGGAGGATTTCATGGGAAACTCTTTCATGTTATGCCTTTACTGTTAATCCGTTGATGAAAGTATTTTTTGTTTCCCTATAGATTGGCTGGCTAAATGCTATCAGAGAATGGCAAGAAGAGTTTGTTGGAAACATGAGTTCTAGGGAGTTTGTTGATACTATCACAAGGGACCTGCTAGGGAGTCATGTCTTTGTGTTTACTCCAAAAGGAGAGGTGGGAAAATGTTGGATAGCATCACACACACGTGCTGACACGCATTTACTAATAAGATGTTGTGATGCCAAGTTTCTTTTTCTTTTTTTTACCCCATATGTCATACAGATTAAAAACTTACCTAAGGGAGCTACTGTGATTGATTATTCTTATTCGATACACACTGAGATTGGCAACAAAATGGTGGCTGCGAAGGTTGTCTTCTGGCCGTTGAATTTTTTTTTTGTTACCCCTCCCTTTTCAGTCAACAGTGTTTCTGGTTGACTTATCATGATGCAGGGCTTATCATGATGCAGGTCAATGGTAATCTTGTCTCTCCCATGCATGTACTTGCAAATGCTGAAGTTGTGGAGATAATTACTTACAATGTTAGTAACCAATTCTTTCTCATAATTGCTTCTAATGCATTTTTAATTACACCTTTTTTGCTTTCATGTACTTATTATTCATATTGTCCTCCACGCTCCTTGTGAGTTGTGTAGATTATATGGGATAGTATATATCACAACTATACCAGCAGATAATGTTCCAGTAATTCAGTTCAAACTCCAATATGGAACTAAATACTTGGGGCTGATTGCTGCCATGTTATTTACATTCTGTGATTTTCATTTACATGCTGATAGGGCATTTAGGATCACTTACCCTGGCAGTAGACATTGGGTAGGTACTCAATGATGGAAACACTGATCCATCAGAAAATGACCTGAAGGTGATTTAATAAATGTTTAAGGAATGTATTTGGAACTACTTTGTAACAATCTACCCTCTCTTCCCTCTCTTCCTTCTCTCTTATGAATCAATGTTAGTATACTTGTCTCTATCCTGACATCTTAGCAGGTCTGTTGTGATATAACGTGTGACTTCTAACAAATCTCGTCCTCAATTACTCTGGCTTTGACAAATCTTATATTCAATTTTGTGCAAGGCTCATTTTTTCAGATTGAACTTAAAGAAATTAAAGTCCAAATTCTTTTTAATGCAATTTTTATATTTCAACTTCTACACTCGAACTGTTGCACCATGTGACAGTTCAGATCCACTGTATCTTTGCCAGTTTGGGTTAGAAACTAGCCCTTATATGATGGTTTGATTACACATATCTGCTGAAGCTCATCAGATTGCACAGTTATGAAAAATCAATTAACAATGCCCATGTTGTGTATTTCCAGGCACTGTCAAGCAAATCTGCTGTTCAAAGGCATCAGCAGTGGCTGCAACATGCAAAGACCCGATCTGCTCGACACAAGATTATGAAAGTAAGTCATCTTATATTGTGTAGATTAAATACTGCTTTTCCATATCATATTTGATTTTTCTATTAATCAATACTCTTTCATGTTTCTAGTTCTTGAGAGAACAAGCTGCTGCTCCATCTGCTACTGAAATGAACGCAGATACTGTAAATAATTTTGTTACTGATATTGAGGATGAGAGTGAGTCAGCTGACTTATCCAACTCCATAGAACAAAGCAAGCCCATTTTGAAGCAAATCCTTGTGAATGTTGCAGAGTTCTCTACTTCAGAGAGAAGCCATGAAGATGTCCTCCACATTCAAAATGGCAGTGTCGGAATTCCTAAGGTCAATGGAAGCCATAACAAAAATGTGCAGCATATGAGTTTTAAGACCAATGGAGAGTTGTTACAGGGAAATGGTTTTGCCAAGTTGGTCCATGCTAACATTCCAATGTACAAGGAAGTCTTGCCTGGATTAGAAAGCTGGCAAGCTGGCAAGGTTGCCTCTTGGCACGACCTCGAAGGGCATTCAGTTCTGTGGCTCTGTGTAGTATGTATTGATCGAAGAGGTGAATTTCACATCCTTAATAGCATGTCCAGTCTGATTTGTTTAGAAAACCGCAATATGCCTATGCTGAGATGGGTTCTTGTAGCAACAGAAAATTGGTGTTTAGTGGCAAACATGCAAGGTGTGGGAATCACCATTAACTGTTGTCACCTAGGAGATTTGGACCAGAAAACTACTGGAATTTATGACTAACCAATTTTTTTATGGACTAATGTTTGGTAGATGGTGGTTCCCCTGGTATGTGGTGAACACCTGCATGCACACTTATAGTACTGGTATGCTATTGCGGTTCTTTCGGTCCAGACTGACTTCATTATGGATATAACCTTAACCTTAGGTAATTATAATGATAATGTTTTAAGTTTTGACATTTTAATCCGGACAACTTCAGGTATTATGGCAGAGGTTTCATCCACATTGACCACTGTCGGCATTGCTATTTGTTCTTGTGTGGTAAGTAATGTAGATTTTGACTAACATAGGATGTCTCTTTTTCTTTATTGTTGCATAATGTGTTCTAAAATTTCATTTAATGAGCAGGCAGAGATTGACAGAAGAAGGGGAATGGGTGTGATGTTATTTCACATTGAAGGGAGCTTAGACAGTGTGGTACGTTTGATGGCTGACTTTCCATATTTTGCTTCATTATATAATATGTCCCCAATTTATTTTTCTTCAGGTAAATGCCTGCTCTAGTGTAGACGTGATTCCTGGTGTTCTGATCTGGTCTACGGGTTGTAGCTGGCCAAGCTCAACAGACAGCTACCGATTTCTTGAATGCTAACTTGTCTGACGATTCAACCCCTGTTATTTAGAGGAGGATTGAAGTGAATAGTAGCTTTTTTTCTCATGGACCTATAATCCGGTATGTTTTTGTAGCAGATTTTGAGATTAGTGTTTTTTTTTTTTTTTTCTTTGAGGAAGGGGGCAAGTGATACCTATTTATTTGTTTAAAACCCAGAGAAGAAATAAGCTGCAACAGCACTTAAATGTGCTTGCCTCTGAAGCGGGGTAATGTAAATACAAAAGAGTGGTGGGAATTAGAAAACCATTCTTGTAAACACCCTTTCTTGCAAGTTGTTAATGATCAAACTATTTGTCCACGAGTGTGTATAGAGGTTCTTTATGTATTTGATGGTCATTTTTCAATTGGAATAGATCGCTAACGGGGCACTTCATTAATTCATTTGATGGGTTCTGCCAAATGCCACCCTTTGTAGCGACCCTGTCCCTGCTTGCTGCACCTAGGCACACCAATTGAGCTTGATTACTGCCCATCTGGTTCCAATTATGGTGGTGGAGGCGCAGAACTTGCGATAGCATCACATTGGTAACAACCTGTCTTGGGTATCACCGACCCGGTTCTGTGGGCTCCCAATGCATTATCCTATTGAAGCGCAGTGTTTAGAACACCTCTTTGGTTTGGTGTCTGGTGGTACCTGGTCCGGTTGCATGTGTGTGCCTGGTGCCTTTATGTTACTAGGGTTTTAGAACTGGACCAAAGTGGCTGGTTGAACCAGGGTAGGTCAGAATCAGCTACTGAATAACAGTTCCCAGCTTTTCGGTTAGAATCCTGGTATCTGGTTTATGGAAGTGGTTAAACTGGAACTGCTTCACAACATTTTTGCTGAAGCTTCACCCTATTGCACAGTTTTTGTTGGGATTATATTGCCTGCTTTCTTCCTTTTATAGTTGAGGCTGTGTGTATTCTATAAATTGAGCTGGCTCATGCTTGCAGCCTTATATCCGTGCACGTGTAAGACATCCGTCGTCTCATATACCTGTAAGTCTCTTCACCTCGTACTTCAAGCTTTTAGGGCTCAATATTTACAGTGATTTCATAAAATTTTCACCTACCCTGCCTCTTCCGAGGGAGTAAGCAACCCACACCCTTGGGAGTCATTGATGGATATGAAAGTCTTGTAGTCCAAAGGTGGGTTCTACACCCATCAACGACTTCTAAAGATGTGAGGTGACTAGCAAATGGAAAGATGGTCTGCACAAGAAAATTCTAGCTACCAACTATATCTCTACATAATCCAAAAAGTTGACCCAATTACAGCCCAGGTGAGGGTAACATACTTAGAAGTATGCACATAGACTCGAATACAACCTAGTTCTTGGTTTCTGGTCTACTCAATTGGCATGTCGTAAGATCCAGCGTCATTGGAATTTTGAGTGATCTTTTCTTTCTTTCTTTTGTCAAAAGAGGAAGCTGCTTTTTTTTTTTTGGTTAGGTAATAGCAAGATTCAGCTCTTTAAAACTTCCACAACCTCAGAAAAGGAGTGGTCTACATAAAATCTCGATTGGGTTAGAGAAATAGCGTGAGATACAAGTCAATTGGCAGTCCAATTTTTCTCATGGAACGGTTGCTGAAGAAAAACACTCCCCAGTTGAGATAGGAGCAGTTAACAGTAGTGTTTTTTAAGTATCTAATTTAAAAGGTTAAGTTATTATGTGAAGAAATCAACTAGTATATTAAGATATATTCCCAACAAACTTAGTGCACCTACATGGAATCCCAGAATATGAGGGTCATGTACAGCTTGAACAACAAGAAGAGAATCGTATTCAATAATAAGATTATGAAACTATTGAGACACAGTGTAAGCCAGAGCTGTACGAGGGACCCAAAGTTCAACCGGTAAATTAGTAGTAATTCCAATATATAATGAAAAATAAATAAAGAATATGACACTGAGAATTACAGATGATACAACTATTGGGAATCCTAATAGTCCCGCATTGTGAATGAGATTGAAAACTTAGGTCTTTATGGGGAGTTTCTTCATTTATTAGTTGGAATTTTTAAACTGGAAATCTCATCAAGGACCAACGCCAATGAGCCTAGGTTTCAGTCTTGCAGATTCACTAGTATTAATCTTGAGGAAGGGAAGCGCCTATAACACAGTGGCGACTGTTGATTCAGTGGGGCATTGGCACAAGTCCAGCAGGGACCTAGCTTTGAGTCCTATCTTTTTCATAGTTGTCAGTTGTGTATGCTGTTCATTCATTATCTCTTCATCCTTTTCCAAAAGAAGGGGGCCCTCCCCTTGACCACTCATTTTCATATCGGGACCAGAGGGGAAATTGTAATACCCAACCAAGGAATGGGGGACCATTTGATAGAAGTAAGCACACGAAGCAAGGAGGGCCAAGGTTCTAAATCCATCTATATATCAGACATATTATCGGTTATGTTCAAAATCAATCCGATTTAGATTGAATTAATGTATAAATTCAATTAAAAAAACTAACACACAAATCATACCATATTTATTAATAATATTATCAGGGATCAAATCAGGAATCCAGGATCGATCATGTCCAAACTGATACAAGACTTTTTTTTTTTTTCTTTATTTATATATATATATATAAAAGACTACTTGAACCACCGTGAAGGGCATTTTACAAAATTTTGAGAATATCTTTGGAAGTGAATGGGTTAGTTTAGATATTTTGGAGAAGTCCAAGGGCATTTACTGGTTAGGTCATCCCAAACGGCAGGTGCGATTTTCTTTTCCATGATTCCATCGTAAAGGTTCGCATGGCCGTTTAATTTTGGAAGCACTCCCTCGAACCTGTTACCTGCGTTACAAACTTCAACCCCATCTCCCGATCCAAAATAGCCACGTGTACAACTCTGTCCAAAATTTGTCACATAAGATAAAAGAATTTAAAAAAAAAAAGAGGGTCCCACAATCGTTCCTTCTCGATCTTCGTATTATCGTACGGTCTCTGTCGCTTCCCAACGCACGATACCACGTATGACGTGTCTTCTCTCATCTCTTTGCATTGGTCTCTTCAATTGTCTTCATCAAAGTTCAATCATCATCAAGTTTTTCCACAGAAATTCTCGTCACTTTCCTCGTGTATGTGATGGAACCATGAGATTAAAGGAAATGGTATCTATCTAATCTTAAGTTTTATCAGCTTTAAAATAATACGATATTATTGGTACACATTAATTATAAATAAAGGCAGTGGCTGAGGAGAAATGTCCGACATCATTTCTTTCTCTCCATCTCTCGGCCGTCTTGACAACAGAAACACAAAAGAAGATGTGTGGAGGAGCAATCATTTCCGACTTCATCGCCGCAAAACGTGGCCGGAAGCTCACGACGGAGGATCTCTGGTCTGAATTCGATACCATCTCGGATCTCCTCGGCTTCGACTTCAGTGACAAAGATTCATGCTTCCTTCATTCATCATCCGATGAATCTCAGAAATCAACTACCAAAGGTAAGTTATATTAGTTTTTTCTTTAAGGATTGAATATAAAATTTTAATCTTTTGGAGTTACTCTCAGGAATTAGTGAGAAGACAAAAAAGAGGAGTGCAGCAGATGCCGGACAGGTGAAAAGTAAGATCAAGAAAGGAGGAGGAAGAACAACTAGGAAGAATATATACAGAGGCATAAGACAGAGGCCATGGGGCAAATGGGCAGCTGAGATACGAGATCCACGAAAAGGAGTCCGTGTTTGGTTAGGTACTTACAATACCTCAGAAGAAGCTGCCATGGCTTATGATGAGGCTGCCAAGAGAATCCGAGGCAAGAAAGCCAAGCTCAACTTCCCCAAACAACCTCCCTATCCACCATCATCACCACCACCACCGACAAGGTCACCGGAGGTCCTGATTGAAAGTCCATTTGAAGAGAAAATACCACTGAACATTGTGGATCAAACCAGTAGTACTGTTGAGGAGATGATGATGAGGAAAGAGCAGATATCAAGCTTGGAATCATTTTTAGGACTGGAACCTGAATCGTCTGACTCAGAGGTCGGTACCAAGGAGTTAGATGATCTTTGGTTGTGGGACGACGTAAATCTCGTTTACTGAAACTCCGTTACTCTTTACGAGATACTGAGATACTGAGATACTGTCCCTCACTCATCTGCTTCTCTGCGCATGTGTACGTGTGCTCGCGCATGTGGTTTATTATTTAGTTTGGGTATTATTATTAGTTGTGTTACAGAAGCATAGCGTTCTAGTTTACGTATTTCCATAAGTAATTAAATATGTAAAACCTTAATTAAATTAGATTAGTACTACTATTTAAATAATGGCATGTGGGTACATGTGGCGTAGACTATGTATGACATCTGTATGGCTTTCTTTTAGTAATATTGTACGGCTCTCGTGGAGCGAATTGGATTTTATGCCGAGATTTGTATCTGGACTTTCTAGCTATCCCTTTCCTTTTATCTCTCCTTGCTAAATCAATGAGTGATTCTCTTCATTTATATTTTCTTTTAATTCATGATAAGTTTGTATAATTCTAGGAGTTCGGATCGTCGCATGTACATATATTTTTTATGCGATTCCATCACCATCGATATAGTGTGGGATCCATTGACACCTGCATGTGCATGTATATAAGTATATGTATTCTTTATGAAATTTCATCACCGTTGGCATAGTGTGGGATCCACTAAATATGGATAGTGATAAGATCCCCTGAAAGATATAAGTACATGTAAGAGAATCGTTCATATGCAGCCATGCAGGCATGTGAACTCTCCATCAGATCTCATCATCGTCCGATTCCTCAGAATCACACATTCTAGAGATGGGTTTTACTCCTCATAGGCAGTGATGAGATCCTACAAAGAATACATACATAGGAGTACATAAAAAAAAACCCTATGGTTTGCTGCTAAACACAAGTAACAAAATTTTGGATTGAAGGAGACAGCAGTTAAGATGATGACAATGGTTACAGCTAGTAGGAAGGTATAAGCAGTACTAGTACACTGTAGCTAATGTTCTTAATTCGTTCTTGAGAAAATGTTTTCCATTTCTATAGAGACGTCAACCAACCTGATGATGATCAGTATAGTTGACTCATCAAGGACGGATGGATCAACCTGAAAGCTGAAATGAGGCAATTTTTATAGTCAAACCTGTCGCCTGCCCTTCGTACCTTACGAAGTTAGTAATGGTGGATGTTGCAGGCTGCCTAATATTTAAACGTGCATTTCATTTTAAATAAATTAAAAAAGGAAGTCTTTCTGTAACATATAAGGAAAGCAGGAAGAAAGGTAAAATTTAATCATTCAAAACAAGTATCTTTACAAAATAAAATACCCCACTAAGTACAGGCCCTTACGAGCTAGGAAGAAAATCCGCAACTGTTCAACTTACGGTCACATCTGATTCGTATTTGATTTGTTTACATCTTTACTCATGAAACTCGAATCGTTTTCTCTCTGTACTTTAGGGAGGAGGGAGACACTCCAGTCGAATGATTGACACATGGTTTTCTAAAAAATTCGAACCCCACGTCCCAGCCAAAATCCCCTATCAGCTCGACTTATTGGCTGGGTGTCAGTTCGGACATGAGACTTAGATTTTTCTGAGAGTAACGTATCAACTATTCGACCCGGACGTCTCTCCCCTCCGTGAAATACGGATTTGAATCCCTTACTCATGTAGTATTAATTAATATATATTTTTTTTCTTTGTAAATGCTTGCAAGTTGGTGAAGTAGTGAGTGGTGGGAATAGATACCTTTGTACTAATCTCGATAGAGGGAAAAAAGTCTAATCAATTTGATGTGAGAAAAATAGCAAGTTGTTGAACTGGTGAGTGGTGATAATAGAGGAGATGCATGCACCTTCTTTGATTCTTCATTTCCCTGCTAGGGTTCTGAATATAATATTAAATTTCCTAATAAAGGTTTGTTGGACGTTATGACTTAAGAAGAAAAAATACATCATTAAGAAAAATTAGACCACCTTCCATTAGAATTTAAGTTCTATTTACACATTCTTGAACAGGGTCGTCATAGATTAGATCGAATAGTCGCCAAAGATTTTAATAAAAAATTAGTATTAAGAGTACGCTGCCTGAGTTGTGTGGTCCTTGCTCTAATCCGAAGGATAATTTCAAATTTGGTAAATTACACAGACACCCCCTCTACTGTTGTGAAATGAACAGAACTATCTTGTTTTTTCAAAAGTTACACATAATACCCCTATAATAATGCTATCATACAATCTTGTCCCTACCGTTACTTTCAATTTAACGGTAGATGCTCAATTTTTTTTAAGACAAAAATACCCTTACTTCTTAAAAACCACGAAACCTCTTGTGAGAGAAGACTATTGAACTCTAGAGCTTCACTTCCTTCTTCTCCCACGACGAATAATGATATACTAGATGTCTTGCTCGATCACTCCCAAGGCAACAGTTCAGAGTTTGCAACCGTTGTCGTCCCCGACCTTGAAAAAGCGTACTCACAAGCTGCCGTTGTCGTCCCCAACCAATGAAAAAGCGTACTCACAAGCTGTCGTTGTCATCCCCAACCTTGCAACCATTACCACCTCTACTTCTCCTAAAACCAGGAGACAAACCCATATGAAGAAAGGGACCAAAAATGGAAGAAAAATAAGCACGAAAATTATTAAAAAGCAGAGGAAAGAGTGTTATTTACATACGGGCGAGGTCGAATGGTCCAGAAGATGTATTTTGCAGATCTGAAGAGGCCGCTCCTTTATTCAACCGCCAACTCCTTCATTTTTAATGTTTTTCAAACGACCTTCACTCTCCACCTTATGCGTGCTCTTTTCCTCCGCAAGTGAGTGCTTTTCTCTCCGCCTTGTGCGTGTCTGTGTCCAAGCCTCTTCTATTTCCTTTTCCATCTTTGCTAGGATTTTCTGTCGCTGGAGTTTGTTATCTGTTCTTGACTTCAAATCTCAGATATAAAGATTTTAAGTTGGAATTGACAGGGTTTGGGGGGAACCCTGACAATCAGAAATTGATTCACTCTCCAAGCCTGATATCCTTTTTTTGATGGAAACCAAGATGTGTCACAAGAAATTAGTTCATCTGTTTCGTAAATCATACCTGAAGCATTGCTGTGTTGTTGAACCAAACAACTTATCAGGCGGATTAGCTATGTTATGGTCAGATCAGATACATTTCAGCATTCTTTCCTCCAATAACAGAATAATCGACTGTTCAGTTACTCTCTCCAAGGTTTCCAGCTTTTTTCTAACTTGCGCCATTAAAATAAACCAACAAGGGCCAAACAGAAAGAAAACCTAGAAGAAAACGGGCCAAACACTGTCAAAGAGGATAGAAGGGAATCGAGATCCACCATTAAAATCGACCAACAAGGGCCAAACGGAAAGAAAACCTAGAAGAAAACGGAAGTGAAGAGAAGAAAGATGAATGGTTTTACCCTTAGTAAGGGTATTTTCGTCTTAAAAAAAAATTGAGCCTCTGCCGTTAAGTTGAAACTAACGGTAGGGATGAGATTGTATGATAGCATCATTATAAGGGTATTTTGTGTAACTTTTGAAAAAGCAGGGTAGTGTTGTGTAATTTCACTACTGTAGAGGGGGTGTCCGTGTAATTTACCCTTTCAAATTTCATTCTTAATTTCAATCATTTATCCTTCCGCCCCTTTTGAATTCAAATCCTCTCCCCCCAGAGATTCAGAGGAGGGGTAGCGGCCTGGATGGATGGCTTACACTCGGGGCTCGGGTGAATCCGAGCCCCCCATCCGAGCCGACACCGAGCCTACAAGCTGAGCCGACAAGGGGTGTCGGCTCTGATGGAGGGCTTGGATTCACTCTGAGTCCCACGTGTCGGCCATCCAATGGGGGCGTCTCTCTCCTCCCGAATCACTGTGAGGAGAGAGGATGTGAATCCCGGATCCACATCGTCTCCCGCCTGGGTTTGGGAGGGAGACTGGGCGGCCCGGATGGATGGCCGCCACCTAGCACTCGGAGGGATCCGAGCCCTCCATGCGAGCCGACCCCCTAGTTGGCTCAGCTTGTCGACTGGGAGGTCGGCTCAGATGGAGGGCTCGGATCCCTTTGAGTGCTAGTGGCGGTCATCCATCCAGGCCGCCCAGTCTTCCATCCAAACCCAAGCGAGAGACGATTTCTATTCGTGAATCCCTCCCTTTCATGTAATGACATCATTTTCATATCCAATAGGTCCACATCCCATAGACAACGATGGAATACTTTAAGGGTGCCTGTCACGGAGAGGAATTACATGCTCTTTCTTTTCTACTCAAATCAAAATTGATGGAGGTCTATTGTAATTATTGTCGTCCACGGCAGAGAACATGTTACAGAAAAATCCCCACTTTATGATGTGATCTTCTTCTACTAGTCAACAAAATTACCGAAAGATTTATTAGAATAGATTTGGGAGAGAGAAAACACGCCATTCATGTCTCATTTGACATGAGAAGGATGGGAAAAAATCTAGAAAGATTTTAGGAGGGAAAAATCTTGAAAGATTTTAAAATCTTCTTCATCCATTAAGCCTTGGGAGTTACTCTCTTACTATGGTTTAAGTTTTTGGTATGTAAAGATGATTCTGAATAACAATGCAGATTCCGAATCAGATTGAAATGGAACTAATGATGTACAAAGTGATACGTGACTGATACTAAACGAAAAAGTATTAAGAAAATGAAGTTATCAAATATCGTATACGTATCAATTACAAATCTATCGATTTAGTCGATCCTAATAACTGACACAATGGTTCTCATAGCCCTCGGTCTTCCTTTGTACATTTGGATGGTGAAGTCTACGTACATTGTCACAAAATTTAAGCACCATCCGATCGACCATACTGACTTATATTTCTGAAATTCAGAGATAGTTGCCCCAATATGATATGAAATCTATAATCATATCATTGAACAGTAGACGTTGATGAGAAAGAAAGTTTAACATGAGGTATCGGATTTATCATGATAAATTAAGTAATTACACGTCCCTCTTACATCTCTTCTTTTTAACTTTTTTAAAATGATCGAGCTCGTTTACAAACAAATAATTATTGACGAATAATACCATCATTTTCCGCCAATATGTATGTACCTAAATACACAAACGGCAGCATGTAGATCCTTCTCCCATGATGTTGTTTGCAGCTCTTGTCCTCAACAATTGACGGAACATTAGGAGGGCCTAGCTCGCCCGATCCCTCGATAGATATACACGTACCTTTGCCGTTTTGCTTCTAATACTGTATTTGACCAACCACAACCACCTTACCGGGGACCTTTCCTCTTCAACGTATCGCTTTACTCGTATCCCAAATCCGTCATTAAACTTTAATTACCCAAAAAAATAATTCCCTAATCTGTGTACTGTAATTGATGTGGCATAGGAGATTCTTTATACATGGTCATGGTGGGAGATACTGGCGCTCGATAAGATAGACATTAAGTTGGTAGCCTAAGTCAAAACCTTCCGGAATTGATTACTTGGATGTCACGTAAGAGATTAATCCAAAGTAATTAATTAAATAATTGGTATGACTTGGACCAATGTATACACTCCACGAGGGTTCTTGGTACTGCTGTGTCACCAACCTAAATGCCACGTATATGTACACGCTGCCCTTTTTCTAGTGTTTTCCACGTTAGCACACAAAAAAGCGCTCCACTGCGACTGTATAAATAACAGCAGCGCCTGCTGGCTTCTTCACAATTGTTCTTTGTCTGCTCTGTAGTGAGTGCCTTCGTAGCAGTTATTAGTTGAAATGTGCGGCGGTGCGATTATCTCTGACTTCGTCCCTCGCGGTCGAGGTCGTTTCATCACTGCTTCTGATATCTGGTTCACCCCTCATAGTCGACAGCAACAACAACAAGAAAAAGAACAGCCACCATCATCTAAGAAACAGGTTTCTCCTGATTCAGGTACCTTCTCTTTCTGTTTCTATGCTCCATGAGTGTGTATCATCTTTGATTTTTAACTGTGGACTTTATTCAAACAGGTAGTGAGACTGGGGTTGAGAAGGACGGCAAGAGGAAGAGAAAGAATCTGTACAGGGGGATTCGGCAGCGACCATGGGGGAAATGGGCTGCTGAAATTCGAGACCCCAGGAAAGGTGTTAGGGTTTGGTTGGGTACTTTCAATACGGCCGAAGAGGCTGCCAGGGCTTACGATAGGGAGGCGAGGAAGATAAGGGGTAAGAAAGCCAAGGTTAATTTCCCCATTGAAGAAGAAGAGAAGTGTGTCCAGCCTATCCAAAAGCCCGCACGCAGGAATCCCCAACCTTCGTACCAAATGTCAGGCACTGATTTCTCTAATGTTTCAAATGTTAGATTCGCCGGCGATCAAAATCAGATGGGAGCATTTCCGGTTCCAGACAATGAGTCTTTTGTTTCCCCTGCTTTCAACGCGAATCCAGTTGATCCTATCGTTGTTACGCCTGCGCCTCCTAAGCCAATGGCGATGCCAGCGACACTGTCAATGCCGCGGGAGCAGATGCCTGTGTCTGGATCAGAGGGTGGGGATTCTTCTACGGGCTTTGAGCAAGTTAACGTGAAAGGAGAAGCAGAGAAGGAGGAAGAGGTGAAGGAAATGCAGAGGCTTGCAGATGAGCTGCTGTCGTTCGAGAAGTACATGAAACTCTACCAGATTCCATATGACGGCGGAGATGAACAATTCATGGCAACGAATGTGAATCCAGTTCAGGAAAACGTGGTTGGTGGCGGTTCCTTGGATCTCTGGAGCTTCGATGATGTTCCTCCTAAATAAAAAAATAAAGAAATAAAAAAAAATCAAAAAAGGGGAATTTCTTTTGTGGTGATTAGGATTTTAAAGTTTGGTTATTGGGTTTTTTTTTAAATTTGTAATTCGGACTTCTGATCTGTACAATGTATCAGGGAAAAAAACATATATCAGGCTTTAGATTATCAGTTCAGTATTTTCTTTCTTTTTCAGTTAAAAATAAAAATATTATTAGAAAGTTCAATGAAAGGCTTTGCAATTTGTCGGTAATACTCAATTTGTTCGAACTATTAAATGGAGGAACTCCCACATAAATAAGGCATTTAAAGATCCGATCCGCCATTCGAAGGTTCGATCGATTTTACCAAAAAAACAAAAAAGATTCGATCGGACATTCAAAGATTTGGTTGAGCATTCAAAGATTCGGTCATAACTCATAAGCATTGATTGAAATGCATGTATTTTTTTTTCTTTTGGATAGCAATACACATGGTACGGTAATGAGGGACTAAGTGATCCCTTTCGATTGTTCTCACATGTACAACACTTAAAAGTTCTAATTTTAAACATTGAAATTTATGTATTTTTCTATTTTGGGACACTTAAAAGTTCTTGTTTTAAACATTGAAATCTATGTATTTTTCTATTTTAGGTGGCAACATACACGACAAATGTAACCATACACTTGAGTGATCGTAATCAAGGAATAACTGCTTCTTTTTTTGCTATTGGTTGTTCTCTAGACTTTACGCGATCATTCCGCCAATTTTTTTGGGTGACAGTGTATGTGGTAAATGTGGTCCTATATTATGATCGATGTGGTTTTATATTTGGGTGACCATAATAAGAGAATCTAGAGTTCTTCAGTATATTAAGGTTTTATTTTAAATATTCAATCTTAACAGCCAACTTCGGACTATTGTTAATATACGTGAAAATTATATGAGAATTCGTAACATCCATGCATGAAAGCAATATGATCCATTTCTTCACGTTGCTTGGAAGTCAAATCTTCTCTCCCCTCCCCAATTCCAAAAAGTCTTAGTCTTAGGTTTATAATAAACCAAAATTTCTTCGACCAGATCCTCTGTAGCGATCGTCAAACAGCAAAGAGATCTAGCCGTTTACTGTCGCTTGGCAATCCCTTAATAGCTGAATATATATATTCATTATATGGGGATGATCAGATCGAATCGAATCACAAGTAGTATCAGAATCGGACGGTATGTGAGCGATTTGGGGCCATGTAATGTGGATCCCACAAAGGGGTGTTCTCGCCAGCAAAGGACCGTAATAATTTACTCTCCACTGTAGTGTAGTGTCTACCTATCACGTCTGGTCCACGTAATCCTTCCACGAAGGGGGGTTTGTTAACATGGGCGCCCGTAGTATTGAGGATAGTTTTGCCGCCTTTGCGGTTGCCGCGGGTTTTGGCAAAGTGAACCAAAAGGCGGAAGCCCACGGATTTTATTACGTGGGGTGGGTCCCATTGCAAAACTGTGGACTTCACTTACTTTCACCAGCTCCGTAACGTCACCGATCTCTCCCCCCCACCCCCACCCCCCACCAGATCCGTAACGTCACTTTCAATTTGCTTCGTGAGCCCCACTTGCAATATTACTGACATCCTCCCATAACATCTTTCCCCGTGCGCTAGCATCCTTCCCAAAAAATCATTTGGAAAGGTATGCGTATGCCCAACGTGTTGAACGTTTTATTATTAATTAATCGGTACGGTATATAATCTATAGATGGTGGGTTCCTAAATTTTAAAATCAAATCTCTTACCCAAAAAAAAAAAAACAATTTAAATCAAATTGATTAATTAAATGGTGTCAAAATTATTATCAGATTATTAATAGATTTTGATTATCTAATTTTTAATTCATTACAGTTGTTTACAAATGATTTAACATCTTGGCTTCTTTGATCGGTTTCTAAATAATTTGGTTTTCATTAAACAACGTAATTGCTAGTTTTGTACATAAGCTTAAGATCTAACAAATATAAAACATGTAAGAACAAATGAAAAAAATGTGTTAGACTTGAAAGTTGAAACATTACCCAATTTATACTGTTCAAACACTCAATTATACCAATTTACATCATATTTTTGTTGGTACGGTTTGATAATGAAAAGGGTTTTTTTTTATTTCTTTTACTGTATCTAAGTTATAACGAATTACCGATATCATATCAATTGACACCCTACTTGCACGTACATACGGCCTTTGATTGTTAAATGTCCAATGTCCAATATCCAATATCCAAACAAAGGAGTTTTTCCTATCAACTAATTTCTATCCCCTTTGTAGTTGTAGTTTTCAGTTTTTTCATCCCATTTCTGCTTATTTTAACAATGAAAGAGAATTGAATTGATAGACTCTATTCTTCTTTCATTCTTCTTACAACCACAATCAACAATATTGCGATCGTGAGTTGAAAACAGAGTCCAATATGTACTCCTTTGTCTTTCAACATGGGTAAATACATTTGTCTGCATTGTCATTCCTTATTCTTTCATACCTCTACCCTTTGTCTAGGAGACTTGAGGAAAAGTCACTCATAATGTATTGGGACACATTTTGATGCACTATGATTGATCAAGATCTTCACTTCCAACAACAATCACTTGTCACTATAAAGGATTTTTTTTTTCAAACCCGGACATCCAACAATTCTCTGGTCTTTTGGTACACTAAGGTGTTGGATCCCTTTTGTAGAGACAATAAATTTGGCCAATAATGAATATGAAGCTCTTGAAGAGAGCCCATCTAGTAATGTTCTCAATCCCACTATTACACTTGGGATCCAAATCGTCTCCTCCCAGGTGTTCAGGAGGAGACTCGGCTCTCACCAGCTGATGCCTGACACGTGGGCATCGGCTAGATCCGAGCCCTCCATCTGATCCGGTAAGGTGAGCCTACAGGGGATGTTAGCTTATGCACCAGCTCGGATGGAGGGCTTGGATCCAAACGACGCCCACTTGTCGAGCATCGACTGGTGGGAGTGAACCGTCATTGAACCAACGGTAAATACTTTGAAGCATGCATAGGTAGATTGGGAAGTGTTCAAGATTGTCTTCTTCGATAAATACTTTTCTAAGAGTTTCAAAGATCAATTGGAGAAGGAGTTCCTCAATCTACAGCAATCCCAATCGACCGTGGATGCTTATCAGCAGAGGTACGAGGAGTTATTATTCTTCGCACCGGCAAGTATGCAAGAGGAAGAGACCAAGACACGTAGGTTCACCATGGGACTACGTGGGAGCATCAGAGAGCACATATTGGGTTTGGACAAGAAGATCTACAATGAGGCTGTGCAGGTTGCGAGGGTGATAGAATCCAGTCAGAGGGACAACTTTTTTGCTCAGAACAGGGGAGTGAAGAGATCTGCTAGTGAGAGTTCGGGTGGCGGTAACAATAGACCCTTCCGCCCATACAGGGCTCAGACCGCTACAGTACCCGCGAGGAACAACACGGCACCCCATGTGCCACAGAATGCCGGATTCAACTCGAATATCAAATGTTTCAACTGTCAGCAAGTGAGTCATATTACAAGGACCTGCACTCTACCTAAGAAGCAACCTCCCCAGCAAGGAAAAGTTTATGCGGTCACCACTGAAGAGGCAACTGCATCACCTGATGTGGTCACTGGTATGACTCTATTCTTTACTATTTGGCTTACTATTTTCATTGTGTGTATGCGCATATAGAACTAAGGGATGATAAAATTTTAGGAATTGTAAATGTAGCTGGTATACCTGCCAGAGTACTATTTGACTCTAGAGCCACGCACTCCTTTGTTTTTATTTCTTTTGGGAAGCGAATGGAGTTACGAATCAAGCATTTGAACCCAAGATTGATAGTTCGCTCTCCACTAGGAGTCGAAGTGGCTTTGACCGAATATTATGGACCATGTACTGTATGTATTGAGGGCCGAGACTTAGAAGCAAACCTAGTACTACTCGAGATGGCAGACTTTGATGTCATCTTGGGAATGGATTGGCTAGGCCATCATTCAGCCGTCCTATTATGTGGTGAAAGGAAGCTTGTGCTTACTGACAAAAAGGGAACGGAGTATAGCTTCACTGGGATCAAGCTATCTAGGAAGTGGAAGCTGATCCTCTCCGCCCTAAAAGCTAAGAGATGCTTAGAGAAGGGGGGAGTGGGTTATCTAGTATCTGTAGTCGATACCACTATGGAGGTGCCAAAGATGGAAGATATAGATGTGGTTCAAGAGTTCCCAGATATATTTCCAGAGGAGCTTCCAGGTCTACCGTCGGACAGGGCTACGGAGTTTGTAATAGACCTTATGCCAGGTTCGGCGCCAGTGTCCAAAGCACCATACAAGATGGCCCCTACCGAGTTAAAGGAGTTGAAGACCCAATTACAGGAATTGTTAGATAAGGGCTTCATACGACCTAGCATATCACCTTGGGGGGCACCGGTATTATTTGTCAAGAAGAAGGACGGAAGTGTAAGGCTATGCATTGACTACCGTGAACTGAACAAGTTGACGATCAAGAATCGGTATCTTTTGCCTAGAATCGATGATCTGTTCGATCAATTGCAGGGTGCAAAGGTTTTCTCGAAGATTGATCTCCGATCGGGGTATCACCAACTGAAGATCAAGGCCGAAGATATTTCGAAGACTGCTTTCAGGACGAGGTATGGACATTATGAGTTCCTAGTTATGTCTTTCGGGTTGACCAATGCTCCAGCGTCGTTCATGGAACTGATGAACCGAGTGTTTCATGATATGTTGGACACTTCGGTCATCGTATTCATCGATGACATATTGATCTACTCTAAGGACATGGAGACTCATACATCACATATGAGGGCAGCCCTACAACGGCTGAGACAAGAAAAGCTTTATGCTAAGTTCAAGAAGTGTGAGTTTTGGCTGAAGGAAGTGGCTTTCTTGGGCCATGTTGTATCTGAAGACGGTATCAAGGTTGATCCAAGTAAGATAGCTGCTATAGTAGGATGGGAAGCACCAAAATCTGTTGCGGAGATTCGTAGTTTTCTTGGGTTGGCTGGTTATTATAGAAGATTCGTGGAAGATTACTCCAGGATCGCTGTTCCACTCACTAGATTGACCAAGAAGGGAGAGAAATTCATATGGACAGAGGAGTGCGAGAAGTGCTTTACTTTGAAGTCAAGACTAGTCTCTGCACCTATCTTGACCATCCCAGAACCAAACGCACCGTTTACTTTATATACGGATGCCTCAGGGTTGGGTATCGGGTGTGTATTGATGCAAGGAGAACAGGTGATTGCTTACGCATCAAGACAGTTAAAGGAGCATGAGAAGAACTATCCTACGCATGATTTGGAGTTAGCAGCGATTATACATGCAATCAAGACTTGGAGACACTACTTGTACGGTGAGAAGTTTCAGATTAAGTCAGATCACAAGAGCTTAACTTATCTTTTCACTTAGAAGGATCTGAACATGAGACAGAGGAGATGGCTGGAATTGTTAAAAGATTATGACTGTGACATCCAGTACCATCCGGGTAAAGCAAATGTTGTGGCTGACGCCTTAAGCAGAAAGTGGGCATCGAAACCTGAGGCAGGACCAAGTACAAATGCTGCATCGTGTGCCGCAGCCTCAAGTTCAATCGAAGGTGATGAAGAGTATATTATAGAGACTGCAGAAGATCCAGTTGAGCAAGACTTAATTCATAAGTTCACCATGATGTTGTATGTCACACCCCAACCGATCCAACCGAACGGTGTGAGGAACCGTCATTAACCAACGGTTCACACCAGGATCTCGAATAGGCCGTGTCCACCCATACAAACCAATTACACATAACCACAATCAGAATATAAATATACAAACGGAAGACTTTAAATAGAATGAACCGAGTGTCTAATGATAATTTAAATAAATATCTCATTATTCAAAATCAACACATAAAAATAATATCATTACATCCCTTTAATCCAATCAAAATAACGAAGTAAATAAACAAAACAAATCACGGTACACGCAGAAAGGGCACTCGCATGAAGCGTCATGCTCGCCCTCTCCGCTAGCACATCTAGAGCAGCCACACCTCCATACGCCGGAGGCGTTCACATAGTCATCCACAGTGTAACCTCGCATCAACATCTAAAAACAATGTTACGTACAAAAGGGTGAGCACACAACCCATCGGGACGGGAAGGGTTTCACAAGATTATGCATGAGTAACAACCAATTTTATCCGTGGTCCGGTTTTAAGTTTGCAATGTGCTATAGAAAGGTTTGGTGGCCCCCGCACCTCTATACACGAGTGTGTGGCGTCGCACAAGAATCACACTACCACCAACCCACATGCACCCATCATGGAATAGAGATAGAGCTAAGGTATACCCGCACCTCCCCGATACTCTACCCATACCAGACCTAAGCCCCCATCGCGCGGGGCTCGCAAACGGGCTCGCAACTAACCAATCCTATATGTCAACAATGTATGCTCTATCCCAAAGCCAGCCGTCTACGGCATAGAGATAGAGCTAGAGCCGGCCGGGTCGGAGACCACCAAACCTCACCTCCCCGATACCCTATCCGTAACTAACCCACTAGGAAGAAACATACGAGGTAGACCCTATCCTAACATAACTCCTACGGCATAGAGATAGAGCTAAAGCATCGTGGACAAGCCGGTGTCGACTCGAATCCTCAGTACCACCCAACGATGGCCGGACAACATCAATATCGAGACCACCGTACCACGATCTTCCCCCGATACCCCACCCGTACCAAGCATGTTAAGACGAATACTACAAAAAGTGTTAGTGTGAAGAGCGATCCAGGCCCATGCCCCACTCCACACACCAACGAAAACAATCACATGCCTAACAATCACATCCTATGAATGCATGAACAATAATAATAGCGAAAGTAAAGGATGGCATGTGAATATGCACAAACATCACATCATAGATATTCAATGATTAACAACGATATCTGTCCATTAATTATTAGGTTTAGGACAGATTCCCTTACCCGACGCTCGACGATTTGCTCCACGTGCGAGATCCAAACGACAAGTCACAGGCGTCCTACATAATATTAGGGTTTCATTAGAATATATTGTTTAGGATTTCATGTTGATCGAAAACCAACAGAGATCACAACCCCCTCACAGAGCCGACCGGTGGCATGTACCGGTCGCAGCTCTGTGGAAAAGACCCGGCGACCGGTATGGTCAGCCGGTCCCCCACGATAACCTCCCGAGAGGAGCGGTCGCAACATACCGGTCGCACTATGTGCAACCGGTATGTCTCTCGAAGACCATACATGGGTTCTTCGACCGCTCGATCATCCTCCACGGATTTTCAGGGTTTCTCCTATCCATCCTAAGTCTAGGCTTTGAGTTAGATTTATCCCCAACTCATTCAAGTCTCGTTTCGACGAATATCATCTCGAAACTCGAATCTAGGGTTTGACGGCAACTTAGGTTTTATTGGCCAATTTAAGGTTTTAGATCAATACCTAGTTTGCGTGGTATTGATCCACCCACACAACTAACATAGGGTAAAAAGAGGGATTCAAACACTTACCGTTGACAGCGTAGCGTGAGCTTCGTCAAACGGTAATGGCGGCACCTCCTTCTTCTTCCTAGCTCCTTCTCCTTTCCAAGCTCTTTCTCTTCTCTAGGGTTTATGAGAGACAATGGAAAGGATTTGAGGGGTTTAAGGGTGTATTTATAGGCTAAAAATAGGGTTTAGTAACCCTACTAGGATTAGGAAACTTCTAGGATTCGAAATCAGGAGAGCGGGACCCGTAGAGACTAATTTCCAAATTCCCGCACATAGTGGTGCCAGGCCGGTCGACCCGGTACCATCATCGGTACCATCGACCGGTATACCTAAAATCAGGTATAATTGGTCGACTTCGGTCCGATTTGACTGTTTGTTATCCGCTTGCCCCTCGGCTCGGTGATGATCGGAAGACCTGTCACGATACAAAACCAAGGTTAGACTGGGTTTTCAGAGTGCGGGTCTTACATTCGCAGCTTTGAAGATCTCACCGGATCTAGTTGATGAAGTCAAGGTAGCAATCCTATAGGATCCTCATCTCAAGACAGTGCAAGAAGACTTAGAGAAGGGTACGGGCAATCCTGACTTTACCTTGGATTCAGACAAGGTACTCAGGTACCGTGGACGGTTATGTATACCTGAGAGTGAAGACTGCAATATTAGAGATCGAGTTATGACTGAAGCTCATTACACTCCATATTCGGTACATCCGGGAAGTACCAAAATATATCATGATTTAAGAAGACTGTATTGGTGGAGGGGTATGAAAGCAGATATAGCTCATTTCGTATTCCAATGTCTGAATTGTCAACAAGTTAAAGCAGAAAGGCAGAGACCCGCAAGTTTACTACAGCCATTACCGGAACCTGCATGGAAGTGGGATTGCATTACCATGGATTTTGTCACGGACTTACCTTTGACACCAAGGTCAGTGGATGCAGTTTGGGTTATAGTAGATCGACTCACCAAGACGGCTCGATTTATTGTGGTCAGACCTCAGTATACCATGGAGAAACTGGCCAAGTTATATGTAGATAATATAGTCAGACTTCATGGCGTCCCAGAGAGTATAGTATCTGACAGAGATCCCCGTTTTACATCAAAGTTCTGTGAATGATTACAGAAAGCTATGGGAACGAAGTTGAAGTTCAGTACAGCTTTTCACCCTCAGACGGACGGACAGTCAGAGCGAACTATTCAAATTTTAGAAGATAGGCTCCGAGCTTGTGCAATAGATTTCAAAGGAGTTTGGGATGAGAAGCTATCACTTATCGAGTTTGCTTATAACAACAATTATCAGACTACAATTCAGATGGCCCCATATGAAGCACTCTATGGGAAGAAGTGTCGTACACCTCTGTTATGGAACGAAGTGGGAGAAAGAAGAATTGTAGGACCGGAGTTTGTTGAAGAAACTTGTCGAGTGATTGATCAGATCAAAGAGAGAGTAAAGACAGCTCAAGTCCGACAGAAGCACTATGCGGATAATCGACGTCGAGATTTGGAGTTTGAAGTGGGTGACAAGGTGTTCTTGAAGGTGTCACCGGTGCGAGGTCTGAAACGGTTTGGTAAGAAGGGGAAGCTATGCCCCAGGTATGTGGGATCATATGAGATATTGAACCGACGTGGTAATGTAGCATATCAATTGGCCCTACCACCATCTATGTCAAGCGTTCATAACGTGTTCCTTGTATCATTACTGAAGAAGTATGTCAGAGATCCATCGCACATCTTGACCGCTGATCCCCCAGACTTGACTGAAGACTTAACTTTTGAAGTGGTGTCTGTGATGCTCTCAAGTCAAAAGGCAGCAACTTCGAACCAAGGATATCCATTATGTGAAGGTGCATTGGAGAAGCCAAAATGTGGAGGAAATTACTTGGGAAGAGGAGAGCGCGATGAGGAAGGAGTACCCTAACCTTTTCAATGATCAAGGTACGTTCAAATTTCGAGGCCGAAATTTCTTTTAAGGGTGGGGGAGTTGTGAAACCTATATGCAAATTTCGGAGACAAAATTTCTTTTAAGGGTAGGGGAGTTGTAAGACCCGTACTCCGTAAACCCGGTCTAAATCTTGGTTTTATGTCGTAACAGGTCTTCCGATCATCACCGGGCCAGACAGGACGAGCGGATGACAAACAGGTACGAAATTGGATCAAAGACGACCAAATCAACATGATTTTATGTTGACCGGTCGATGGTACCGGTCTTGGTACCGGTCGACCGGTCAAGTTTGCGCAGCTAAGTGTGGAAATCTGGAAATTGATTTCTGAGGGCCCCACTTACCTGATTTCAAATCTAAGATTTTCCTAATCCTAATAGGGTTACTAAACCCTAATTCTAGCCTATAAATACACCCTTAAACCTCTTCAAATCCTTTCCATTGTCTCTCACAAACTCTAGAGAAGAGAATGAGGTTGGAAAGGAGAAGGAGCTAGGAAGAAGAAGGAGGTGCCGCTATTACCGTTCGACGACGCTCACGTTACGCCAGTCAACGGTAAGTGTTTTAACCACTCTTCTTACTCTATGTTAGTAGTGTGGGTGGATCAATACCGTGCAAGTAGGTATTGATCTAAAACCTTAAATTGGCCAATAAACCCTAAGTTGCCGTCAAACCCTAGATTTGAGTTCCGAGATGATATTCATCGAAACGAAACTCGAATGGGTTGGAGTTAACTCTAACTCAAAGGTTAGACTTAGAATGGATAGGAGAAACCTTGGAAATCCATGGAGGATGATCGACGGCAGTCGAAAAACCAAGTATGGTCTTCCGGAGACATACCGGTCGACTATATCGGATGCACACAGTGCAGCCGGTATGTTGCCACCGGTATCCCTTGGGAGCCTGGTCTGTGGGGACCGACTGACCATACCGGTTGCCAGTCTTCCCCACAGAGCTGCGATCGATACATGCCACCGGTCAGCTCTATGAGGGTATTTTTTTAATATTTTTGGTTTCCGACCAACCTGTAACCCTAAAGAAAATATCCTAATGAAACCCTAATAATATTGTAGGACTTTGTGACTTCCCGTTTGGATCTTGTGACGCGGAGCAAGCTAACAAACGAGCGTCAGGTAAGGAAATCTGACATAAACCAAATAATTAAGGGACAGTAAATCGTTGTTAAATCACCTGATTATATATGATGGGATGTTTATGCATATTCACATGCCATCTTTTATTTTCAGTTATTATTACTGTTCATGCATTGATAGGATGTGATTGTTATGCATGTGATTGTTTTCGTTAGTGTGTGGAGTGGGACATGGGCCTGGGATCGCTCCTCACAGTAGCACCTTTTGTAGTATTCTGTCTTAACATGCTTGGTACGGGTGGGGTATCAAGGGAAGGTCGTGGTACGGTGGTCTCCGATATTGATGTTGGCCTGGCCATGTTTATGTGGCACTGTGGTCTCCGAGTCGACGTTGGCTTGTCCATGATGCTTTAGCTCTATCTCTATGCCGTAGGGAGTTGTGTTGGGATAGGGTCTACCTGCGTATTGTTTCTATCCTAGTGGGTTAGTTGCGGATTGGGCATCAGGGGAGGTGTGGGAATGCCTTAGCTCTATCTCTATACCGTAGACGGCTGTGCTGGGATAGAGCATACATTGATGACATATAGGATTGGTTAGTTGCGAGTCTAGTTTGCGAGCCCTGGCCAGTAGGGGCTTAGGTACTGGTATGGGTAGAGCATCAGGGGAGGTACGGGGGTATCTTAGCTCTATCTCTATTCCATGATAGGTGTATGTGGGCCAATGGGGGTGTGATCCATGATGTGCCACACACTCGTGTATAGAGGTGCGGGGGCCACCAAACCTTTCTATAGCACATTGCAAACTTAAAACCAGACCACAGTATAAAATGATTGTTACTCATGCATAATATGTGAAATTGTCTGATTGTCTTACTGAGCTAAGTTGTGAGCTCACCCTTTGTGTACACATTATTTTTAGATGTTGATGCAGGTTACACTGTTGACGACTACATGAATGCCCCGGCTTATGGTGGTGTTGCTGCATTGGATGTACATGCAGGAGAGGACCAGCATGACTCTTCATGCGAGTGCCCTTTCTGCGTGTACCTTTGGTTGGTTTTATTTATTTATTTTCATTATTTTCGATTGGATTAAAGAGATGTAATGATATTATATTATTTGTTTGTATTTGAATAATTAGATATTTTATTTAAATTTATCAATAGATTCTCAGTTCATTATATCTTAAAGACTTCCGCTGTATTATTTATATTCTGATTGTGGTTATGTGTAATGGTTTGTACGAGTGGACACGACCTATTCGAGATTCTGGTATGAACCGTTGGTTCAATGACGGTTCACTCACACCATTCTGGTTGGATTAGAATTGGGGTGTGACAAGTCTCTTCCTAAACCTCTGAGAAGAGACGATTTGAATTCTTACACTTGGCATTACAATAGAAAACTCCAATGAAGACATACCTAACTACACGTCAAGGATATATCATCATTATCTAAACAAGTTTCAACATTCAGAAAGAGTTTATATAAATCAGAAAAAGGAAAAGTCCTACGATACAATATGCAAATTCAAACTTCTTCAAATTATATAGACTTTCAAAAGATAGCATGTAAGGGTATAAGCCGAAATTAAACATGCCCTTTGTTTTCAAATCCTAATCTTGATTATTGAATTAACGAATTGGGGTTGTAATTACTTGAAATCTGCATAGATTTTACATATCTGTACAACCTATTTTCTTAAACGTCAATAGATTTAATTATTTATCCTTGATTATTTATCTTTGTTACTTACATTTTTTTAGTTGAACTCATGACTTCTTAATTATGAGAGTTGATTTTCGAAAAAATAATTCTTGAAGCTTTGGCGAGGTTCTCCTAGTTTATCGGGTAATGCTTTCAAACGAGGAACTCCCCATATTCTCAAACTTTATAGTGCACTAAGGTGCTGAATCACTTCTGGTAGAGATGATAAACTAGTAGAGACCATAAATTATGGCATTGAAAAATTCCAAAAAATGTGATTAAGGAAGTTCCAATTTTCAAATCTCGAACTATCAATTCCCCGTAAATTGTGGTCACAGATCTCTTTTCTCTGGTGGTTTATCTGGTTGAGCAGGAATGAGCTATGTTTTCATGGCAAGCATTGGTCACCCAATGATGTAATTGGGAAAGCTTTTAAGGCTTTTGAGGAGTTTATTAGTAGTGCTTCCCCTCTTTCTAAGGAGGTTTAGTTTATACGGGCTTCTCAATTTTGGTTTCCTCCTTTGCCTGGTTACACTAAACTTAATACTAATGTGGCTTTCCATGTTGAACATAAATTTGGTTGTATTTGCTTCATATTTCGGGAATCTAATGGCAATTCCCTCTTTGCAGCATCACAGAATGTTTCTGATCCTACCATCCTCATGGGAGAAGCTATGATTGTTTGGGCGGATTTCACTTAGTTGTTGTTCATGGATTCTCAAATCTGAAGTGGAGTCAAATAATGCTGAGTTAATCTCTTATATTAACGGTCCTACATCTGCTCGTCCCTATTCTCTTCAAGTTGTATTAGATGATATTATGTCTCTTGGTACTCAGTGTAATGCTATTTTTAAACTCATCTCTAGGGACACCAATCGGGTGGCTTTTACCCTAGCAAGGAAGGCAGTGATGTCCACGAGGATGCATCATTGGTTTAATTCTTTTCCTTGGCTTCATAAATTTTGTTTTGATGATGCTTTGATTGTGTCCTTTTTCTCTAATCAATGAATTTCTGTTTCACAAAAAAAAAAAAAAAAAAAAAAAAACTATCAATTCAGTTTAGGAAAGCCGTTGCTAATTTCTTTTGGTACAATGGTAATCATAAGAAGGATATTCACTAAGTTTCATGGACCAGGCTATGCAAATCCAAGGAGAATGGGGGTCTTGGCCTTCGTGACCCTCTTATACAAAATCTGGCCTTTCTTACTAGAATGGCTTGGCGCCTTTGGTCCTCTCCATTGTCCTTCTGGGGTTTTTCATTAAATCCATTTATTTCCCCAAAACTGATTTCCTTAATGCTCATCTTGGTAATCGACCATCATGGCTGGAAGACGTCTTTTAGAAGGATGGAAGTTCCTGATTATGGATCTATTATGGCAAGTTGGTTATGGAAACAAAATTCGAATTTGGGAGGATCAATGGATCCCTTCCTTTCCAGGATTTAAGCTTAACACCCCTAAGCCCGCAGATTGCCAATTTAATTTGGTTTCGGATCTTATTGATCACTTTAACTGGATTTGGAATGTGGATATTTTGGATCAACTCTTTTCGCAGGAAAGTAAGGAGGCCATTCTCAAAATTCCTCTTAGAATTTATCCTCATGAGGACTGGCTTATCTGGAGGGGAAATAAACATGGTAGATTTTCTGTCAAGTCGGCTTGTCACCTTATCTCTAGGGGTGTAAGTTTTACCCTGACAACCCGAACCTGCCCAAACCCGCCTTGAACCCTAACAGGGTTAAACCCGGCCCAAACCCTGATAGGGTTGGGTTAGGGTTCAAATTTTGATAAACCCTGGCAGGATTGGGTTGGGTTAGGGTTGATCCCCTGGGTTGAGCCCAACCCAGCCCGACTTTTATATATTATTTTTTTATATATTTTTTTATTATATATATTATATATGTATTTATATATATATATATATATATATTTGTATTTGTTATATCTTTAAGTTATAATTGTTATATATATGTTATTTGACAATTTGTTGTATGTTTATGGGCAATCAGGGTCATTCCAACCCTAAATCAGGGTTAATCAGGGTTAACCCAGTCCAACCCGGTCCTGTCAGGGTCAATCAAGATAGGTTAGAGTTAGGCTCAACCCTGCTAGGGTCAGGGTTAGGATTGTATATTTTCTAACCCTAACAGGGTTGGGTTGGGTTAGGGTTAAATTTAAATAGCCAGAGTTAGGGTTAGGATTTTGAAAAATTCGACCCAACCCGACCCTGTTGCAACCCTAATTGTCTCTAATTTTCTGAAGGAACCCAATAACAACTGTGCTTCTTCTTCTTATTCCAACTCGTGGAGGTGGTCCCTTAAATCGGCATGGAAACGTATATGGTATGCCTAAGATAAATCCTTTTTGTGGCGTGCTTGTGCGCAGGGCTGGCTTAGGGTGAAGAGCTTCTGCATAGACAGATTCCTCTTGACGCATTATGTAAGCGATGTGGGGCAACTATTGAATCTATTGACCATATTCTATTACATTGTCCTTTTGCCAAGGGGGAGTATGGTTTGGTTCAGCTTTCACAAAGATATTAAATTATTCCAATGGATTCTTAGCTGGGATTTCCTTTTCAGTTCCTCTAAATCTGTTGCTATAAGAACTTGGGCCTTTGCGTCCTTTATCGATTGGTACCTCTGGAAATCGCAAATGACCTTTATTATCGAACCAAGACTTGGAGTCTGACTGCCCGATGGAGGTGATCCACAAAGCATCTCTTTCTTTTGAGGAATTTTCTAAATCTTTGCGACCTTTGATTAACTCTACTGCTGATATCAAAAATTAATGGCAATAGAGTTTGGCTTTCCCCTCCTTTGGGTATTGTCAAAATCAATTTGGATGCTGCGTTTCTATGAGGAATCTGCTATTGGAAGCATTGGCCTAATATTCGGGGACTCAGAAGGCAACTCGCTTAGAGCGGTTTCTCAAGAGGTGGCTATCTCTTCGGCTATCATGGGAGAGGTATTGGCTATCCAGAAGGTGCTTCAGATTGCTACCAGCGAGGTTTTCTATAACCTGATTGTGGAATCAGATTGCGATGCATTGATCCACTGTATCTTAAACCCTTCTCTTCCGTGCTTGTATGAGGTCTTTCCTACGAGGGAGGATACCCTGTCTCTTGCCTCTCTCTGTCAGTCGAATTCTTTTGCTTCTATTTTTGGGGATGCTAACATAGTAGTAGCTCATACCTTAGCCAGGAAGGCGGGGAATTCTATGGGGACGATTCACTAGCCTATCTCCCCCTCCCTGGCTTCCAGATCTTTGTAAGGCAAAGGCCATGGCTGTAACCCGTTTGTTGATTGAATGAATTTTGCTTTTACCAAAAAAAAAAAAGTTTTTCCTATCCATTAAAATAGAAGGTAATAAAATGAAAAAAAAAAAAGGCAATCTCCAAAAGGGAATAAAAAATTAGATCCCAGTGGATTTGCTCTTGGGGTGTTGCCATGTTGGACACTCTTCTACCTACGTGTAGGTGATCCGGTCTGGACGGATTGGTTGAGTCTTTCAGAAGTTTAGGTTTATCTGGATCCAAATTGTCTCTTTCAAGGGGTTCGGGAGGAGATTCGGCTACACTAGCAGATATCAGACGACACGTGGGCGTCGATTAGATCCAAACCCTCCATCCCAGTAGGTGCATAAGTCAGTCTTCTCCAGAACCCCTATGAGGAGGCGATTTGAATTCGGTCTATCTTCGGTTTAGCCAGGGTGACCCAATCCTCCAAAGGACTTCGAGTCCTGAGATACACTCTCTCTGGATGAGAACTTCGATATTAATATAACATATCGCCCCGGGAAGTTGGAACTCCCCGGCTATTCCATAATATCTGCAAACTATTTCTCTGAACTTCAGTGCAGAGGAAACCATCAATTTATTGGGGAGGATTTAACTCCAACCTACTTGATTTGTCACAACTTGTTTATAGGTAATCGGTTCTTCATATCTTTTTCCTTTTACCTGTTCTTTGTCATTAATTTTTTAGCTTTTGATGTAGATCTCTATCTAGAATTAGCTCTTAATTGATGTTTCCGCCTTTCCGAGTTGGGTTTCCTAGTTTTATTCTTTTTCCTGTCTTCTCCTCTGCATTGCTAACGGTACCTATGGTCATAAACAACTCTGTTTTTAAGCAATTGGTAGATCGTCTTAGTTGGTCACCTAGAAGGACATAATTTTTTTCCGAATGAAGAGTTGGATCGGTGCGTGGGAACCAACCTGAACTGGATCGATACTTTGTCTCCGGGTTCGCATGCACCAATGCAAGCTCATTGGTTGGTTCTGTAATTGGCCAAACTTGTTGATCCCGCTGGTTTCAGATTCATACCTGTTCAGTTTTTAGCTGTTGCATGCCAACTGTTTGACGATATTTTTTTTTAAGAGATTGATAGTTTGTTATATTGGTTTCAGGATTTATTGATAACAATGGCTATGAGGAAGCCGGGTTTAATTGCTTTATTTGATGTCGATGGAACACTTACAGCTCCAAGAAAGGTATAATTTCTGATGCTTGTTCTCTTTGTAAGCAGTTATGTGACTTGATTCATATGACAAATTGCAATTTAATTTGTTAAGTTAGATGTTCCATCCTTTTAGTTTACCGACATCCAAACGATTTTAAGTTTAGTGTTCTTCTGCAAATTAATCACAACTAAGTATGACATATATGCTGATCTTTGAATTTTTTTTTGAGGAATCGGAACTACATATGATCTGTCTCAGTTGTGTTCATGAACACGACATAGCCCACTCTTGGCTTGTACAGGCCAATTTATCTGAATCAATAAGTGACTTGGACTGGTAAATCAATCAGAAGGAAAAAATTACCAGTTTTTTTTATTGGTGTGAGTTAGCTAACGACGTCATAAAAGGTAGTTCGGCTCAGTAACTCAGACAGTGCCTAATAAAAGGGTGCAAAACAACCATCTTTTCTTAACTGGATTTTGCTATCTCATTATTTGGGTTGGGTCAAGCTGTATTTAATAGTTGAGTTGTCTAAATTCTCTTTGAAATGTACAGAATATTGGTAATGATTCTGGCGGTCGTCTTATTCATTTATCTTTCTCAATCCCAGGTGGTGACTCCAAAGATGTTAGATTTCATGCAGAAACTTCGAGAGGTATTCAATTAACACTATGTTTCATTCGAATAGAATTTCCATGATATCACGATTCCTCTTTCTGTATTTGGATTCTTTTTGTGGATATCATTCTTGAGTACATCCCTTTCTCAAGTGTTAACTGCTTTCTTTTGATGGCAGGTTGTTACAGTTGGGATTGTTGGAGGATCAGATCTTGTTAAGATATCAGAGCAGCTTGGCAAGACAGGTCAGTATACCAGGCACTGAATTTTCACGTGTATGTAAAGTAATGAAAAGGAATCCAGAAAATTAGGATTTTATTGGTTTTCATATTTTCGAGCAACCAATACTAGAGTTTGGATTCTCTCATTAAAGCTTCATTTCAAATGTCGACACAACAATTTTTTCTTCAAAAGATTTTTTTTCTTTGTCCAATTAACAGTTCTCTTTGGAAGTATAAAATATGAAGTAGAATCAAGCGCTTTATCTTAATTGTGTTGTTACTTTTACTATTTATTACTTATTGGTTATTTTTAGATAACTATTGAGGAGCATGGATGCACCTCCAACAGAGGTGGGAGCTACTTTGCCTCTGTCAGCTTTGTTTGGACCTTTTTTTTTGTTAGAGGAAGGAGGGGGGGGTCGGGGTATCTCATTCTTGTGGATTGTGCACTGTTACCATCTTATGCTAGTCTCCATACACTTTCTTTGCTTAGATATCAGTTGTTAGCCTCGTAAAGAGGGAGAAATGTTTTTGGATCAAGTGAATAAATATGTGTTACTGAAGACTGCAGCTTTGAAAAGTTTTTGAAGGCCTGCTCTTGCAGTTGTTTATGAGATTTTCTTTTGAAGAAAGAAAAAAAAAATTTCTCCTCTTTGATTGCATTTTCAAAAATGGTGTCGGGGGAGAAGATTAGCTGGCAAACAAGTGTTTTATTATTTTAGATCCAATGTATGAATAGTAGAGAACAATAGATGATTTAGCATCCTCATAACTATTCATATTATAATAGAGAACAATACATCACTTGACACAAGTTGGGAAATTCGTTTCTTTATTTTTCTTTTTCCTCAAACTGAGAAAAGGAAAGGGAATGTTGAAACATGGACAAAGTTCTGCATTTGAATATCAGTTAAAGAAAATAATGGATATAAAAATATGAAAAGTAGAATGGAAATAAGTAGAGGCCCAAGTCAGGAAATAAGTAGAGGCCCAAGTCATCCATATTTTGTTTTCCCTTGTCCAACTTTTACATGAAATATCATCTGACTCATAATAATACACTATGTAAAGCATTCATAACACTCGGAAGAATATGAAATTGAAATTGCTATTTGCATTCAAAAACCAGTTCATAAGATAGGCATTTTTCTTTAAACTTTTCCCTTCAATCCTTCTTCAATTATATGATTCATTATTTTGATCTATAGAATTGAGATTGAACTAGTAACAGGATCCACTTGATTCAACTCAAGCTATGAGATTTAGTTTACCCAAGTCTTGTGACATTTTCTCCGCTTCACACAATCAACCTACTTAAACTAAACTCCATTTTTTTTTACCATTTCATTAGGCATAGTTCTTGAGAGATCTTCAGATAAATACCTAGCCACTAAAGCCACTATCTTTTACTTGTAAACCTCGTGAAAAATATCTTGTAATGCAGTTATTTGTCTGTATGGATTTCTTGCAGTTATTGATGACTATGATTATGTGTTTTCTGAAAATGGTCTTGTGGCCCACAAAGATGGGAAGCTTATTGGTACTCAGGTACTGTATCCTTGTTAATAGAAATTTTAATTTTAGTTTTCTAGATCTAGTTAATCATATTGATCTTTCTTTTTAGTTTTCTGGATCTAGTTAATCATATTGATCCCTCTTGACCTTGCAATTGGATTCCTTTTGTTCTGCAGAGCTTAAAGTCATTGCTTGGAGAAGAAATACTAAAGGTTAGGCTCATTACCTTGCGACCTGCAGGCACCCTTTTTAGTATTTGTAAATGGAGGAAAAAGTTACCTCTCAGGTGAACCATCATAAGTGGGTCTACAAATTGCAAATTCAACACATGTATAGGTGCAACCAATGAAAGTTAGACTGAACCATCAATTGATCACGGCTACCCAACCTACCACTATCTTGACTTCACACAGTCACGATCAGTTCTGGGGGAAAATGGCAACATATGGTTCAGTCAACTGGTTGTGTCACTAGGGATATCCAAGACTTCATGAAGTGAATGGTCCATTTGGTTGCTTGTATGCAACTTGCAGGAAGTATTCCTTGGGTAGGCACCTTTTAGTGTCCTCTGAGAATATACACCTAGATTTCCTCTTTGTAACTATGGGTTTGTCAATGATTGCAAACTTTTGCTTGAATTTATTATTGCCATTGTCTATTTTTGTGGATGCAGGAATTAATTAATTTTACACTTCATTATATAGCGGACTTGGATATCCCATTAAAGAGGTTAGCGAAATTTGAAAAACCTTTCTTTTTCAAGTTAGGTCAACGCGTCAAGCTTAAAATAATATTCTTTCTTTCAATCGCTTTTCCAGGGGAACATTCATTGAGTTCCGGAGTGGGATGCTTAATGTATCACCAATAGGAAGAAATTGCAGTCAAGAAGAGCGTGTTGAGTTTGAAAAGTATGATAAGGTATATAATACACTAACATGATTTATTTTACATTTTTGGTTACAAGAAATCTTATCATCAGGTTGATTGAATGGGACCATAATCTATTCAGGTGCACAATATTCGGTCAAAAATGATTTCTGTGCTCAGAGTGAAGTTTGCTCACCTTAATCTGACATACTCCATTGGAGGACAGATTAGTTTCGATGTGAGTGAATGCTGATCTTGGTCCCTGCATTTGTGGTTCTTGAATAGCTAAAGGACATACAGAAAAAATATGTAAAGTTGAATGTTGATTACTAAAAGAAAATCTGTATAATTTAATCAGCAAAGTTCATATGACAGGTTTTCCCCAATGGATGGGACAAAACATACTGCTTAAGGTACCTTGGTGATTTTCAGGAAATCCACTTCTTTGGGGACAAAACTTACAAGGTTATTTTTCTTTTCCTTTTGGAGTGGCAATCTTTCCAAACATGAATCTCTCTTTCTATTTGAGAGAGAGAAAAAAGGGAGTTAAAGGAGAGGGTGTCATGATGTTTGCTTGTTCCCATTCTCATTCTTTTCATACTTTTTCTAGTAACATTCATTCAGCTTGAGAAGTTAAATTATTTATTTTATTTTTTCCAGGGAGGAAATGACTATGAAATTTATGAATCTGACCGAACAGTGGGTCACACAGGTTAGCTCTCATATCAAGTGTCTTAATGGACATATCCTTTCATGTTTTCTCTTCCACATGAAGGTAACATAGCCAAATGCGTTACGGAGATTTCTTCCAATTTATTTCTAGGGTTTTTCATAGTCTCAAATGCTATACCTTGAATTCTTACTTTCTGGAACATGTTTCTGTAGAATATATTACATGTATTGTACCAAAACTATGAAGCATAAACTTTTTGTTTATCACAACAATGATTTTGAGTCAACTATAACACAACCCCAGTCAAACACAAATTAAGCAGGGTTGCACCACACATTTTATTGTGCCTGATTTATGGTTGTAAGCTGCGGAATGCCAACTTCCAACAATCACTATAATTCTGAACCCCCCACTCCCCATAAAAAATAAAAATAAAAATAAATAAATAAATAAATAAATAAATAAAAAGAGAAGAAGAAGAAAACATAATTTGAACAGGCAGACAAATCTCCAACTGTCACCATACTTGTTAGCATTCACAGAATCTATTTCTTGCCCCCAGTACATTGGCTTCTTGATTGTCAGAAGTTCATTGGTGAGATACACAGTAACTGATATACTTTCTTCCTTATGTTTTGAAACTCAAATATTTCATCTTTAAAAGTGACTTCTAAATCTAAGCAGGAATTGTTTGTAAATGAGAAGTGCCTACTTGATTTCACTTTGCTTCTAAAATTGAATGCTGCCATTAAATGTCATTCTTATCTGGGAAGGAGAAGAAAAATATAAGTAGTTAATAAAGCATACGATGATGATAATGACTGGCCACATCATGTTTGTGATGCACCAAAAAGTGAAATATCAAGGCTAACCAATGTAGGGTTAGCTTCGTTTTTTTGTTCTTTTTCTGATAGGTAATGTATGGTTAGCTTCTCTAGAAGTGAAATCATCACAAAAATAGCCCCACGATTGACACTATAATATTGAATTTCTGTAACTGAATATTAGAATAGTCAGTTGCATATTTTGAAAGTTGCAACTCCATTTTGGCCTCTACTGTACCCCCCCCAATAAAAAAAAAAGAAAAAGGTGAAGATCTTGCACAGAATTTGATTAGAATTTTTTTTTTCACATTCTGTGTGCAGTCACCAGTCCTGAGGATACGGAAGAACAGTGCACAGATCTCTTCCTTGCAAAACAAGTTGGAGATTTATGAGCTAATGGTGACTTTTCAGTTCTCTGTCTGTCTGTTAAATTTCTTGAACTAGTGAAACTGTCAATTTGAATTTCTTCTACTGTTGTAAAATAGAAAATTATAACTGAAGCTAAGACTGTGTTTGGTATTATTTTTGTTTTTGATTTTTGTCTATTTATCAAAAAATATTTTTGAAAATCATTTTTGATAAAAAAATAAAATATTGTTTGGTAATAAAATAAAAAATAGATTATAGTATGAGAAATAGATTTGGTATTCTTATGTCTAAAAATAACTTTGAGATGGACTTTCTGTTAGTCAAGTGCACATTAGTCACACCCATGACTCCCCTACCAAGATGAGCAGGCAAACGCAAGAACTTCTCTCCTCCATCCATCCCATAGAAGCCCTTCGTGAGGACTGAAATAGGGTGAATCCTCCTCTGATCCCTGAGTATTATTCGAGCAAGGCTAGTTACAGAGTACCCAATCGCCCATGAGGTATAGCCCTTGAGACAAATCACCTCCCCATGTTCGCCAATAATGTATGCCTAAATCAGCAAATCAAAACAATTAAGATTTACCTAGATTTGCTTTCTAACACAGTAATAGAGGATCTAGGCTACCAAACAGAAGACTCAATGCAGTCTCTTTCTTCAATTTACCCCCCAAAAAAAAAATGCAGAAGAAAGCACAAGTTATAATTTCAATGCACGGAAGAAAGAAATTAGATGTATTTACTCAAAACAGAAGGCATTTACTCAGTCATTGGATGTATTTGGGATTTCGTCTTTCTTTAGAAGGGAGAGAGAGTACACAGCAACATCAATGAGGTTTGCAATGTTGTAGAGGGATTTCTCCTTGGAACATAGCATGAAGATGGTACGGAACTCTACTTTCTTGCTCTACTTTCTTGGCCATTATCGCGGCTAAAGTTAGTGGCAGCTTGGAGAGTTAAGGCTTCTCAACAATTGGTAATATAAAGAGGAGATTCTTCCTCTGTGAAGTACCAAATCCTCAGCAATTGCCCATATTAGACTCTTCACCATTTCAAACTAAAGAAATCAAGGCACTGAGACCAAGTTTAGTGGGAGTTCATGTCAGAAACAAAACCCTGATCACTCATGAAGCAAGAAGCACAAAGTTTGCAAGGAGGAAAGAAGTCTATCTAGGGAAACAAATGGGTATGAATATGTAAAAGATGCAAGCGAGGAGGGAAGCAGGGGAGTGATTGATGTTATGTTCGGTTAAGGGTTTCAAGGAGGATTTTATGTTAGAATGAGAAATTACCAGTTTACCCCAATTTACTTACACCCACGTGATCATTAAACTTTACCGCAAAAACCACCAGAAACCATTTTTGGCCAAAAATCAAAAAGAGGTCTGGGCCTTGTTTTTATTTTTACTTTTCATAAACAACACTTGAAAATGATACCAAACACTTACAAAAAAAAAAAATTATCAAAAAAATAAAAACAAAAATGATACCAAACACACCCGAAGTTTCTTGAAAATTACATGGACTGCAGTCCATTTCCTTAATGACCAAGGAAGGAGGTCAACATTCTTACCCATTTGGTGAAATTTCATACTTGGAGGGAATAACAGTAACAGCACCTAGATTTGATCATAATGGTGAATACGCATCCTAAGATTGGACTGTGATTGTGAAGATGCACAACACACGTGCCTAAATCCAAATTCAAATGCTCCAATTTTTGTTAAATAGGTTCAAGTGCTTAATTTCAGTGATCTAGTAAATAATTTTTTGATATAATTAATTAAGAAATTAAAAAGTATTATGAATACAGAGATCAATGGACTCTGCTTCTGCTTCATCGGAGCCGCCCTCCCCTCCTGGTCCTTAACCTTGTACCGCACTTGGACTCGCTTTCTGTCTGGAACAAATCTCATTGACACTTGATGCTGCATCTTCCTACCTCTTAGCAACCTCGCCTGAATTTCATTCATTCCGACACAGAAAGTGGATGATGAATTCAACGAATTTCATTAATTTCATTAATACGTCGCCTGAAAGGCAATGAGATTTATTAATACGAATTTTATTAATTTTAATAAATCACAAAATTAATAAATCTCATTGACACTTGATGCTGCATCTTCCTACCTCTTGCTGCATCAACCTCTCAGGTGACGTATTGATAAATCTCACTGACTCTTGATGCTGCATCTTCCTACCTCTTTCTCTCGTAGAATTAAAGAAAAAATATATATACAAAAAAGAACAAGAGTGCAGCGACTCCATTTCTTTGGAATGCTTTGAAGAAGTCGTTTTCAAGGTGGATAGACAGACCCAGTGAGGGCGACGAGGATCATGATGGATTTGGATGGAGAGATTCCACGAATTTTTCTCCAACCCAACTTAGTGGATTCTTGACAAACGACAGTCCCCAACTCCCCTGTTTGATCCATTCACTGTTGACACGCGATAAGCCACGGCCTTCAACAGGTAAGGTCAGTTGTCTCAAACTGTCGACCGGCTTGTGGACAACGATGGATGACCACATTCGGAGGAAAAAAAATTAATTCATACGTCGCCTGAGAGATTCGAACTCTCGCGGGGAAACCCCATGTACTTAGCAGGCACACGCCTTAACCACTCGGCCAAAGCGACTCTTGATGAAATGATTCCTTCTTCAAAAGTACAGATAATTTAATATCATTCGCAACGTTTCAACTCCAATTCCCGATCATTGTCATTTGTATTATTGGGACAATGTCACAATCTTTATTTTTTAGAACTTGATTAATAAAATGCAACGGGGTTGAAAGAACCCAAGATATTTATTTTTTCAGAATTATAAGAATTTGCAAGAATTTTTATTCTTATCAAACAAACACAATAGAAATCCTCTCATGTCCCTCATGTTGGCATGAGAAAGCCTAGTGCCAATAGTTTACTGTGCACATATACCGATATATTGGTATATGCGTACAGTAGATGACAGTCACTGAATTTTCTGTGAATTCATTCATTCAATCATATTTGTTGTGAGTTTATGTTTGAAGGCAATGTATTCATTCAATCATATTTTCTGTGAGTGTTTTCTCAAGAGCAGTATGAGATGAAGTTGAGCGATAGTTTGGTGTGTAAAGTTTCCAACTCAAAAGTTCGAACTAGTAAATGGAGGGACTCTCCATATATAAGACCACAGGATTCTAATATAATTAGCAATGTGAGACTATTCCAATACTCCCCCTCACATGTAATCCCACCGTTAGATGATGTATATGTTGTAGTATATGTGGCAATACATGACATTTTTCAAGTGATTGATCCCTTTTCTTGGGTGGCTGATCCCTCTTCTTGGGTGACTGATCCCTCTTTGGGTGACATATAGTCCATCTTTTGGGTGATCGTCCCTCTTTGGGTGACCATAATCTCTCTTCTATGCATCTGACGTCTCTCTTTAGGTGACTTGACCTCTTTTTTAAGATTATTATGAGAGGGAACCTGGAGCTCTGATACCATGTCAAATTTTCAACTCAAAAGTTCGAACTAATAAGTGGAGGGACTTTCCATATATAAGACCACAGGATTCTAATCTCATTAGTAATGTGAGACTATTCCCAATATGGTGTGTCTATTCCAATTTTATAGGATACGATGGAGTTATTTGAATGGTGGAGGAGTAAAAGGAGAGTAGTTTCTCTAAGGAAAATATGGCTGGCTGTGTTTTTTACTATCCCTAATTCCGTAGGGCATGCTTCAAATCGTCTCATCCCTGAGATTCGGGAGGCGTGGCGACGACCCCACTGGATGCTCGCCACGTGGGGATCGGATGAATCCGATCCCTCCGTTCGAGCCGACACTCTCTTGTCGGCTCGAACGGAGGAGTCGGATTCATCCGACCCCCACGTGGCGATCATCCAATGGGATCGCCGCCACGCCTCCCAAATTTCAGGGATGAGACGATTTGGATCCTGCCAGAAACCAATATCTTTACAGAAATGTAAGAGTTGCTCTGGTCTTGGTGCGGAAACATATCAAGAGAGGATGTAAGGACATCTCTATTAGACAGCCTTGTCTTGTCAAATCAGTGGATGATTTGAGAATAGTTAAACTTCTGAGTCTAACGATGAAGCAGGGACGAAAAGGTCATAAAATGGAACTGTTTTGGAATCCCCCTCCTTTATATTGGTGTAAGCTAAATACCGATGGAAGAAGCTTGGGCAATCCTGGTCACGCTGGTGTAGGAGGTGTGATTAGGACTGGTAAAGGGTTGGTGGTGTATGCTTATGCCAATCATATTGGTGTATTGAAGGCTACTCGTGATCTTGGGTTCAGAAGCATATGGTTGGAATTAGATTCCATTGCTACAATCTTAGCTTTGAAATCAGGTAAGATGCCATGGTGCTTGCTTCAGGAATGGAGGGCGATCTCTACAGATATTGCTGATTGTCAGATTATGATTATCCATTGTATTTGAGAATGTAATACACTAGCTGAAAAATTGGCTAGAAATGTTGCTGTGGATAGGGTGTCTCGATCTTGGTGTAATTGTCCGGATTTTGTTGCTTCCGAGGTTGTATAGAATGCTTCTCATAGACCTCGGTACATATTTATGTAATCGCCCTGGTTGGCTTCTGCTGATGACAATATTGAAAGTGGGGGTTCTTCCCTCTGAGGGTGTTTTGTATTTTTTTAATTTTTCGTTTTTCTAATATTATTCTTGTTTTTAGCTAAAAAAAAAAAAAAAAAAAAAAACCATTGAATTTCCTCATGCCAACATAAGGGGTTTGAGAGGATTTGAATCCAACAAACACAAACTTACTTTTAAGCTTTGTTTGGTATGCATGTCAGGTCAAGAGTACATTCTAAGAAGATAAATTAGTGTTTAATATGCATTCTTGTACTTTTATCATAGAATGTATTAGAATATCCGATCCATTATGGAATGTACTTTTCCTATGCTTTGAGCGTGAGGACAGAATGAAAATATCTAACTCTTTAACCGCTCTCAGCATGAACACAGAATGAAAATATATAACTCTTTAACCAGTTCTCATTCTATATTAAGAATACATTTAAAAAAATGCGTACTAAATGTAGTCATAGATTTAATATTGGCTGGAATTTGTGGGGTTCTTTTTTTGGGGGGGGACTTGGAATTTGTGGTTCAAGGTATTGAAATTGGATCAGCCATTAGATCAACCAATTTGTATCTATTTGGAACATGACCAGTCGTCAATTCCAACCTTTTTTAATACCATTTTAATTATGGAACACGAGTCATTTTCATTAGATCATACACGTTTTGATCCGAATTGAATCGATTTTGAACATGACCGATACCATATCTGATAACAGAATTTAGAACCATGCCAAACACTAAAAAGGATATGAATCATCAAAAAGGGATGATAATTGAGTAAACGGAATCCATTGTTTGATTACTTATGAGCCTTGATCACTCTATGCACCACGTTGTCTTGCAAAAAAATCGTCTCCAGCGCGCCAGCCTTCCAGCCCGTCATCTGACGGGCTGGAATGCATCGGTATGCGTGCCGGTGCATTCCAGCCCGTCAGACGACGGGCTGGAAGGCTGGCGCGCGGGAGAGGATGTGAGTCCCGTTGTCTTCCATCCTAACGCAACTTGCAATCAGATTAAACAGAAATATATCAGTTTCTCTTGAAATTTGGGGCGGAAAGCCATGGTTAGTGACAATTGAAGTTTTTCTTTTCAACATTTGGGTCGAATCTCGATTCCTCGGACAATAAGGCCTCCTTTAAGGTGATGGCCTTTCACTTCCTTCAAACCCATCGTCACCTCTCCCTCAATCCCATCATTAAAGAACTCCCCAAGCTCAACCTCCATCCATCCATCGCTTCTTTCACGAGGAACCTTATCTTCACCTTCTTTGGCAACCCTGGACCTGAGTACTTGAATTCGATTCGAATAATAAAGCTGCTCCAAAGATCGCTTCTGACTGTTACTACAACGTAGGTAAGCTGTTCCTTTCCATTGATAGCTACTGGTTTGAACTGATGTCTCCGATGGCATCGTATCAAGCCCGTAAGCACGATCAGCAATTTTCACTATCAGGTATGCTATATAGGTTGTCTTGATCGACAACATACTAGCAGCGATCTTGCCCTGAATTTCTAACCAGCAGATTGTCCGGAGCTCAGCCACCTCTGTGAACCTGTACAAACCAATTAATCAAATTAAAGAAAATTACATCTTAATGAAGGGAAAGGAAGAACAAGAAGGTTAAGACCTTGATTGTGAATGAGGGAGACATTTCCAGGTCCAGTATAATGGATTGCTTCCCCAAGTAATCGACAGCTCTCTTGCTAACAACGTATAGCATTTCTTACAAGTTGATCTATCTAGCGAGAAAATCTGCCATTCACAGAATCAGCAAGGGGAAAGGATTAAAACTAGAAACCTAGAAGGGAGAGGATAGGTTTTAATTACCTTCTTGTCACCATCGAGCAGAATTGGATCACATAGGGAGAAGTAGAGTTGCTTCTTAGGGGATAAAGGTATTGAAGAATCAGATCTGGACAGGATTTCTAGAAAATCAGAGGGCAGAAATTTTTCCCACACAGAATCTAATTGCGAAGCAGAGCGAAAGAAAGAAGAAACCAAAGCCAAACGACAGACATCTTGAGGAGATGTTAAAGATAAGATGTAGGAGAGACAATCTTCCGGCAACGAATCGAAGATGAACTCCATCTCCCTGAGCTTTTTTTTGTGTTCATATCCATCAGTCACGCATTACTATTTTATATGTTTTTAGGCATTTCCCTCGGTTGCTTACTATGACAATCAAATGACGACATTTTTATATACTTAATCAAGAAATGGCGACATTTCATGAACGACGCGTGCACATCTTTCTCTGGTTTTGAAATCTGAACTAACCCCTAGGGGAAAATGTTGTTTTCAAGGGAGAGATATAAGGAGCTAATCTGGATTGAAATCGTCTCCTCTCCAAGATTCACGAAGAGGGATGACGGTCTGGATGGATGATTAATACCTAGTTCTCGAATGAATTCGAACCGTCCATCCCAGTTGACACCCCAGCTGACAAGCTGAGCCGATAGATTGTCGGCTCGGATGGATGGCTCGAATTCATTCGAGAGTCAGGTGTCGACCATCCATCGAGACCGCCGCCCCTCCTCCTAAATCTCAAAATCTCAAAGAGGAGATGATGTGGATCAAGCTAATTTCTTGTCTATGGTGTTCGAATCTAATTCGTTTACATATATATCACATGTTTTTAAGTACGTATCACATGATTGGTCTATCATCATTATATTCGTTGGCTAAAGACTAGCCATTCAATCACAATTGGCACTAGATTGGTTAATCGGAGACAATTTTTAACCAGAAATACATCCAGGCGATCTTATCCGTCAACTCAATCATTGATGAAAAAATGAGTGATAAATCATCGTGTGTTTGTTTTTTCTCAATAATATATAAATCCGAATGCTTTACACGACATGGTCACTGGACCTTATCACTCTCTATAATTGTAGGAGTAGGACCCAATGAACATGTGACCCATTTCCCATGTTAATTTTGTTGTTGTTTGATTTACACACTATTTCAGAACTATGGATGGCTCCATCCAGAGTATGATACAATGATAGTGGGGCGGCGGTTTGATGTACACTGTTTTTTTTTTTTTTTTTTTTTGGCAATAATTTCCATTATTCGTCAAATCTATCACAAATCATTAAAACCCATCTACATTAAATACCAATACCAAATTCTATAAAACAAGCTACTTATTTTTATAAAGTTTTATTCCATAAAGAAAAGTGAAAGATATACACGCATGTGGTATGTTAGCATACATGGTACCATTTGCCTACAAAATTAAACTGTTAAACATGTGTTGAATCATGTGCCATGTACAAATCAAAAGTCCAAGAGAAAGTGTCACATCTCAATTTCAGACAAGTCAAAAGTGTGAGTGAACCATCATATGAACCAATAGTTTATACCAAGATCTCGTAAAGACCGTGTCAATAATTCAAACAAAACACATTCCACATCACTATCAGAGATAATAAATAAATAGTAGAAGTCTTACTAATAATGAACTGAAGTCTAATATGATAAATAAATATCTAAATCAGTTATCTTCAACACAAAACATAAATAATATCCAATACAAATCTCTATATCTCATAATAGAAAATAAACTAAGAGTAAACGCATTGGAAACACTCACATGAAGATTCATGTTCGTCCTCTATAGTTTGCACGTCTATAGTCGCCATGTGTCTGTACGATGACACAATAATGTAATCTTCTACTGTGGTGTCTGTATCATCAACTAAAAATATTTGACGTCGATATGGGAGTACACAACACAGCTTAATGAGTAAACAAAACAATGCACAAACATATGCATACAGATACATTATTATTTTTGGTCTGGTATAAGTTTGTAAATGTGCTATGGTAAAGATAGACAACCACCGCACCTCTATGCACGAGAGTGTGAGCACGCCCAACGGATCACACACCGCTATCGTCCCACATCATCTACTATGAAATAAAGATAAAGCTAGAGATCCCAGATCAAACACGGTCAGAACTCCCCATAATACTCTACCCGTACCAATACTTATGCATCTACTAACGAGGGCTTACAAACTGGATTCATGACTAATTAATCATAGATGTCATCACAACTTTGTATCTAAGATTAGCATCCCTCAATATGCCCATAGAGATAGAGATAGAATCTGATAGTCAGGCCAAAGACCACGATACCGCCTCCTCCCCCTAATACCCTACGAAGCACTGGTTCCGCTAAGATAACTGTGTTACAACGATGTTAATGCAAAGAACAGAATAGAGATAGGGCTAAAGCCTAACGGATCATACACTGCTATACTATCCCTGATACTCTACCCAATCCAACACATCAACCACATATACAAACACATACATATTCCTAGCATCATCATTATGTCAAGTAAACACAATAATAAATATGCATGGACAGATATATAACAAATATTGAATAACATGTGAAAGGCACAAACATTCATACAAGCATGACATCATATCAATTTAACAGAAAAATTAAAGAAAGAGATAGTTTGTTAGTTTAGGTCTTGTTCCCTTACCTGTCAACGATGTTTGTTTCTCTTTCAAGCCTTGAAACTTACTTTGAAACTAATTGTAAACCTAAAAAATTTATAGATTTAAATTAGGATTTGATTTCGTCAAGCTACAGTAGTTTAAATTCAAAACAGGGCTTCCTGTTAATGACTGGTCGACCTTGACTGGTCTTGCATCATGTGACCAGTGACTGCGACCAGAGAGTTCCTAGAAACCACCCGAGAGTCTCTGGTCGACTCACTGGTCGCACATATAATCGACCAGTGATGCGATCACAGAAACTTTGGTCATGATATTTTTCAATCTGAGTTCTCTTTTGAGTCAACACCTTGGCTTACCAATGGTGTTCATCCTAGAGTCATTTTATGACCTGAAACCAATGGTTCCCAAATGATAATTCTCAATTAACAATCATAGACTAACCCTAATAAACAATCATAGATTAATCATAATCTTCTTTAGTTTGCTTAGGAGATCTCATGACCCCATTCACATTGTGAGGTTCAATTCACCCATAAAAAGATGAAAGATCATACTAACTAATATAATAGCTACAGAGATGGTCCTCTTACCTTAGTTTTTTTGTCGTAGAAGGATAAAAACCGTCGGCAACAAGCTTCTCTACAACTCCTTCTCCAAACTTCCTCCTTCTCCTTGATCTTCTTCTCCTCTCTCTTCCTCTCTTAGTTTTAGGATTTGGAATTAAGAAAAAAAAGTGAGAAAGAGTAGAGAGACGTCTTCTATATAAGGAGAAAATTCTCATATAGAAGAATCCTCTCTCAATTAGGAGAGAAACTTCTCAAAATATGAAAAGTTTTCTAATTTCGGAAGCCAGTCAGGGATTTGCTGGTCAACTTCACTGGTCGAATTCCCATCGACCAGTGAGTCTCAAGGTGTCGACCAATGAGTCTAAAACTTGACTGGTTGACCGGTCTTAGTTTTTAATTGTGACCGGTCGACCACACAGGTTCCTACAGTCGACCATTCAAGTAAAATCGACTATTTTTAGCTTTCCTAGCCTCACGGTTCCTTCATACAATTGGTTCGCTTGAGTCGATTATGATGGGAAGACCTGATACGACACGATTAAAATTAATTAGTGAAGTGTGGATCATACAGAGAGAGAGTGTGTGTGTGTGTGTTTTTGAACTGAAATATGCAAGCTTTTGAATAAAGAAATTCAAAAAAAATTAAAGATACAATGAAATTAACTTCTTTTTTTTTTAATTCTATTTTATAGGGTTTTGATTGATTTTGGTTAATTCTGATCTGATTCAAATAGAAATTAATAAATACTGATCCGATGTCCTATTATGGGTTTTTAAACCTTGAGCCTTGCCTGGATGCCAATGCATCCTAATCCATCCAATGGATGACTAACATGTTGGACGACAGGAGATGATCTTTTTCCTTTAACATGGGTGGTATGTCAACCCCCATGCCATATGATATAAGTGAGACACAAATTTCAATAATGTTAGGGCTCAACACCCCTTATTCATTTCTTAACTCTGAGTTCAATAAGACCTTAATCTATCAAAACAAACTGAAAGGTAATTACGAAAAATATAATTTTTATAAAATATAAGAAAAAAATACAATATATGGCAGAACATCAAATTGTCTCCGTATTTCCCTCTAACAGTATGGATTGGTTGTTTGATTTGCCAAGTGGCCAGAGTTGAACTAGCAAAATTTACTTATATTACTTATTATTTTTCAAATAAATACTAAAAAATTTATAATGCAATTAATTGTATCATCTTTTTTTTACCATATGGCATGCCAACTGGGAATATTTGAATCGTCGAATGGAAAGGGGGCAACATGTATTGATGTTCAGATTTTCTTTTGGACAAGTAGAACACAGGTCAACACCAAATTAAATGGGGTTAGGTAACTGGTAATAAGCCATTCTATTGATTGCTATCATCGTGTCTGATTTACACAAATCCACCAACCAAGTGGAGGATTGATCCCAGCATAACAAACCAGAACTAAAAAAAAGCCTGTTTTGCCACCAAATGAGCCACCGAATTCGCTGACCTTGGACTATAACAAAAACTAACATTACAGGAATTACTTACACGACCCAGAATATCCTGCCTGTATAACAGTATCCAAAAAAACATCCTGCGAACAACTACCACAATGAAGGCATTGAATCACTTCAAGACAATCGCTTTCCACCTGTAGATCAGTGAAGCCATATTGCAATGCTATACGGACAGCCATGTGAATGGCCAAAGCCTCTCCAATGGTTGGTGAATAAAGTTGATATTTTCAGTTGCAGCAAACAGCATCCTCCCCAAGAAATCTTTGCACACCAAACCATCACCACTATGAGTGGGGGCTTGGATCTTCTGTAGTCTTGCAGTCCTTCCAGCTTTATCTGGGCAGTTGAATTGCATTGGATGCACATGTAGATGTGCTCTCAATGGCTCGGATGCTATGGCAGAGACTGCACGGTTGTAGGAAACCCAAACCCCTATGAATGAAGTCTAAAGATAAAGCTGTGGTATTTTTGTGGTTTGAAATTTAGGTATTTTATGGTTATTATGGATCATATCGTATCTTTCTCTTTTAGTTGGAGAGAAAATATGAAAGTTGTGGGAAAATGATTCTCTATTTCCTCAATCACTTTTCTCCCATAAATATAATCGTGGGAGAGGGAGTAGATGATTTTTCTGACTTAACTTCAAAACGCAAGAGGAAGAGAGAAAAGAAAAAGAGAGAGCAACTAGGGGTTCTTATTCATTGTTGAAGCTGGTTGCAATCTTGTGTATTTGTGCTACTCTATAAGGTCCACTTTGTAATCTTCTCTTTCTTTTCTTGATCTAGTGAAAATCTCTTCTCGTCCTTAGACCTAGATCACATTGATTGAACCACGTAAATTTCTTGTGTCTTTATTCTTTATTGTTTATTCGAATTTCATACCGTCATTACCTGCATTCTTCTACCATGTTTATTGTAACAAGTTGTATCAGTGTTGACTTTAAAAGTTTTTGGAAGAGAAGGGGTCCATGCAATTCATTGCATCGAAGACTGCAGATCAGAATGCGATTCCACAGTAGACGTTCCCAAATGATGCACTTGACTATATTCAACAAATGCCCGTTGAGCCATCATAATGACATCATAAGGAGAGGATTGTCGATTCTTGAAATAGGGTAAATTACGGGATTGCCATAAGGACCAAGACATAAACCCAATGAAAGAAAACAGCCTATCACTTTGGGGTTTGGGCAATGAAGAAGCCAAACGACAAACATTGAACAACCATCGGTGAAAAGGCATCAAACCATCTGGTGGAGAAATCAGAGAGAACTGAGATCCTAACCATGTAGCCCTTGCAAAAGGACAATAAAGTAAAACGTGATCAATAGATTCGGTGTCTATATCACAGCATCGACAAACAGGATCAACAGGAATATGGCAACTTGCAAGAGCAACACTAGTAAGAACCACTTGGGCATAGCAGCGCCACAGAAAATGTATAATTTTAGGCAACGTTTTCCATGACCATATTTTCCGCCACACTATAAAAGGAACTTGCTGCCATGCAGCAGAAGTTATGGAAGTGGATGGGAGTAGAGCTTAATGGTGGGTAATCGAGAGCATATGGTAAGCACTCTTAACAGAGAATAATCCAGACTTGGAAGCCTGCGAAATAAGAATATCAAGCATGGGATGCAGCAGTAAAGGGATGTAGCTGATAGCATGAATTTCCTGGGGATGAAACATGGATCGTAAGATGTCCAGTCTCCAAGACTTTGTGTCATAATCAATAAGGTTTGAAACCCAGACAACAGAAGTATGAGGTGGAGGAGGAGAAAAAATCCTATAGTGAGGAAGTGTGGGTACCCAAGCATCTTCCCATATGCGAATCTGTTGCCCATTTCCTACCTTCCACATGAGACCCTGCATTAAAACATTAAGCCCCTTAATGATACTCCTCCATATCCATGATGGTTGAGACCCAAGGGTGGCATGAACAAACTTTGAATGAGGAAAATATATATGCTTGAGGCATTTAACCCAGGAAGAATTAAGAGTTTTTCAAATTCTCCAAGCCAATTTAGCAAGAATGGCTTTATTTTAGAGGTCGGGATCTCTCATACCTAATCCCCCTTTACTCTTAGGCAAACACAACCTTTCCCAAGACATCCAATGGATACGATGTGAATCTTTGCCATTACTCCAGAAGAAATCGGCCATTGCTGATTTTAAAGCTTGAAGAAGGGTTCTGGGCAGTTTAAACACAGAACAAATAAAATTGGATCGAAGTAAAGCCACTCATTTAATAAGAATTTCCATACCTACATAAGACACTAGAGAAGCTTTCCAATTCCTCAATTTGAGAAGAGTTTGATTCATTGAAGCTTTGAATAATACAGACTTGGAAAGTCAAAAGTCAGTAGGCACCCTCAGATACTTTGAGGGAAACTGTCCATGAGGAATCTTCTGAATCCTAGAAAACCAGTGACAAAACCTTACAGGAGTGTTAGGACTGAAAATTAAAGAAGATTTATTATAGTTGATCCGCTGACTGGAGACCCTACAATATAGATCAAGACATTCTTTCAAATGTAAAGCTGCCTCCACATTCACCTTAGAAAACAAAATGCAATTATCTGCAAACATTAAGTGATTAATGGGGTCTATACGGCCGCCTCGTATACTCACCTCCTGATTGTCCATATGGTGGGGATGATTCTTTAAAATGCAAGATAAGGCATGTGCACATAAAATAAAGATGATGGGTGACGAGGGGTCCCCCTGTCGAATGCCTCTAGAAGGAACAAAAGATCCCCTCTCCACCCCATTAATCAGAAGAGTTTATGATATTGAAGATACTTCACCGGAAACCCCAATCTTCGAAGCATATGCTTTATAAATCCCCATTCAAACTTATCATAGGCTTTTTGTAAATCTAGTTTGATGGCCATTAAATTTCGTTTTGGTAGTCTTTTGTGAGCTGAGATAACGAAACATTTCATGAGCGATAACTATATTGTCAGAAATATTTCTATCCTTGACAAACGCTGATTGATTTGGTACAACTAACGATCCCATATGAGATTTCAACCGGTTGACCATCAATTTTGAAATAATTTTCATGCAAAGATTACACAGATTAATGTGGGGCGAAAATGATCCAAAGTTTGGGGATGTGGAACCTCAGGAATTAGGCATAAATAAGTTCTATTGAGATCAGCTGGTAGAGTGGTAGTGTTAAAGAAATCCATCACAAACCTGAAGATATTGATATGAGTTTCTGCCCAAAATTGTTGGAAAAAATATAGTGGAATGCCATCTGGTCTAGGAGATTTGAAAGGAGCAAACCCAAAAACCATCGATTTAAGTTCCTCTAAGTCTGGCATGGATAAGAGCAAAGAATTAATCTCTGGTGAGACAACCGGCTCCACCAAATTTAACATCGAAGAGAGATCCTTCGAAGTAATTCAACTTGGTCCGATCCAAACACAAAGTGGATTTCAATGGGATTTGATAAGGCAAATTAGGGGTGTCAATGTGCTTGTCTGGTTCAGTTTTGGTTCAATCAAATTGGTAATCTGTGTTGAGTTTTATTGGGTCTGATCGAAATATGTCCATAATGAGGTTTGGGTTGGGTGGACTGCACTGTGTACGTTAACTAATGGGCTTAGTCCAGTTTTGGGTTTAACTTATTAAATTGTTATTGGGTCAATTCGGTTGAAAGCCCGGTAAGAATCCCATTAAGGCCATCTAGAAGGTTGAAGCTGAAATAATGAAGATAGGGTTAAATATTCAGTCTAGAGCAGTCTGGTCAAGGCCATTATCGGGTTCGGATTCATCGGTCTAATTTTTGGGCCAAATTTTGACTAGTCTAGACTGGAAAGATATACCATACCTTAACTCGAAACATATTCAATAACAGTTCAGTGAAAATTGATTTTGAGTTAATTCGATCTGAATCGATCCGGGCTACCGATTGGATCCCAAAATTAATACCCTAGGGCAAATACGAACTCAATTTCTTGTTGGCTGGGCTTGAATTCGATGTTCTAAACGAAGACGAGCGATCTAGTTATAGGATACTGGACTCATATTGGCATCGTCAGATTGGAATCCATTCTTCCTCAGGATCTCACCTGCAAACCCTAGCCAGTCTGGCGCAAGTGCGCAACCCTAGCCGAGTTAGCCCTTGAATATAAAGGCATCTGTTACCTTCTCCACTTCTTTTGCTTTGCAACGGCGAGCGTGGAACAGAGAGGGACGCGATGGTGTCGTTGAAGCTTCAGAAGCGGCTCTCCGCCAGTGTTCTCAAGTGCGGGAGAGGAAAGGTCTGGCTCGACCCCAACGAGGTCAATGAAATCTCCATGGCCAATTCGAGTACGGTTCTCTGTATCTAATCTGTCCATTTCTTTATTCTTTTGTGCCACTTACATCTTTGAGGTTCAGTACGATTCATGTAAATGGTTTGCTCAGTTTCCGCTAGATCCAGGTACTACAGATGGTTTGCTATTCTATTTTCTTTTTATTTGTTTATTTGTCATTAGGGCATCTATGCGAATCTATGGCTGGACGCCTGGAACTGATAAGAACGCACCTAGAGATTAGGATGTGTATATTATCTTTGTACGTGTTTGCCAGTTTTATATCAACAATTTTCTTTTGGAAATTTTTGAAGCTTTATTACTAGCTTTTTATCAACAAATTGAGAATTCTTATAGAGTATCCTTGTAACTGTGTCGTTCATCACTTGACCGTGCTGTTTGACAAGTATAATTTTATCCGCCTGTTCAGATTAACACTGTAATGATGCCTATACGGACTAACTACGTTTGGGCGTTTCTAATTATATATGTTGCCTGTATCCTTTTATCCTTCGAAGTTGGATTTCTATTAGGGTAGTGCAGTTTTTCTCATTCAAGACGTCCGCTTTCATCATCGTCATGGAAGCTTAGTGGCCAGCGAGGTTGGAGGAATATCAAGCCATAGGAAGCTGTGGTTGCCCTGGTTACTGATTCTGATTGTTAAACATTTGTAGCATTATTGAAAATTAGCTCATATGAAGTATTGGAGGCTCTTGTGACAATTAGAACGAGGAATTAGATAATACTACTATAGTAGTTCTCTTTTCTTTAGCCCCTTAGCTTCTTAACTGTATCTCTCTTTGATGGGGAGTCCTTAATGATTGGAAAATCCGTTTTGTAAACATACTTAACCTATCAAGCTCTATGCTATGACCTTTGGGTTGCTTCAGTTTTTATTCCTCGTTTATTTATTTTTTCTGTCGCCTTACCTCCAGCAGTAGGACAGCCATATTTTCGTGATGTTGGAATTTTGTTCTGGTTGTCTTTAGTTTTTTTAACTGATTGTCAAATGCAGGACAAAACATAAGAAAGCTGGTGAAGGATGGCTTCATTATCAGGAAGCCAACCAAGATCCACTCTCGCTCTCGTGCACGCCGGATGAAAGAAGCCAAAAGAAAGGGACGACACTCTGGTTATGGTATGTTTTGCAATGTGAATCCCAGATATTAATTTATTACTAATTACGATAATTGGTTCTACACGTATTTTGATTTAATTATTCAAAGCCCAAATGGTTCCTGAAAGATCTGCATTTGTCGATACAAGTGATGTGCTTTACAGCCATTGAGGTCTTCTTAATGAGAAGTGCTGTGAATGTTTGGCCAGTTCCTTTTAGTTGGACTGCTGGAAATTCCATGGAGGGGTAAAAATTGGTTCAAATTTTTTTTTTTGGGTGAATAAATTGGTTCAACCTAAAATAGCAGTAGTGTTGTTTATTTAACCAGTCACATTACCTTTTGGTTGCCTAGGCCAAAAGATCAGGACTAATTGGCAGCCTTTCTAACCTTACGGTTGCTGTATTGGTTTTCTTATTTGCCAACTGGATCGTCTTAGACTGTTGTTTGCAATGTTTGCAGGTAAACGAAAGGGTACACGGGAGGCAAGGTTGCCAACAAAGATTCTCTGGATGAGGAGGATGCGTGTGCTGAGGCGCTTGCTCCGCAAGTACAGGGAAGCAAAGAAGATAGACAAACATATGTATCATGACATGTACATGAGGGTGAAAGGTAATGTCTTTAAGAACAAGCGTGTGCTAATGGAGAGCATCCACAAGTCGAAAGCGGAGAAAGCAAGAGAGAAGACATTGTCTGACCAATTTGAGGCTAAACGGGCCAAGAACAAGGCAAGCAGGGAAAGGAAGTTTGCTAGAAGGGAGGAGCGTTTAGCTCAGGTAATATAAGCTCCAAGAAAGCTTCCATGTGAAATTGTATGAGAGATACTTCCACAATTTTGATGGTGAAGAATTCTGTTACATTAGAGTGATCTGAGTTGTACTCTTACATCCACAATTTTGATGGTGACCTGAATCTCCAATTACTGTTTGTGTACAGGGACCTGGGGAGCGAGCTCCACCAGCAACTGCACCTCAATCAGCTGAGTGAGTTTTTTTTTTTTTTGTTCTTTCTTTCTTTCTTTTTCTTTGCCATCATGCCTGCGCTTTTACTCAAGTTGATCATTTATACAATTTCCAACTGTTCTGCCTTTGCTTGTAGGGGAGGTGCCAAGAAAACAAAGAAGTGAGAAATCAAGGTGGCCAAGGATAGATGACCGTTGAGAAATCACTTTAGACATCCTATAACTAAGTTTTTGTTGCATATTTTTCCATTTCAAAATTCCTACCTTTCCAACCTCTTGTTTTTGTTCATTATATATGGAGACAAGGCTTAAAACAATTTGATATGTTGGAACCTAATTCAGTTTAATTCAGTTGTAGTTTCAGTTTTGTATCCAAGTTTTGTTTTAGTGGGTTTTGATTGTGGTGCATGGGCAAATTATGTGTAGACTTCTCTAGCAAGATTGGGACCTGAAATTAAATCCACACGTGGTTGTAGTGTTGTACCATGGTTCCATGGCTGCCTTACAGCAAGGTTTGACTGGAGATGCTGAATTGTCCTGCTTCGCATTTCGTTGATGTTTGCTGATCTGAATCTTTCTGATTTCCTCTTGCTCTTGACCTTAAATAAATCTAAATCTTGATAAGAAGATCAAGCAGCTGGATCTTGCAACTCAAAATATTTTGAATTGGTGAATCATGATTAAACAGAATGTTAAGTTTAGCGGGGTTGAGAGATCGCATAGATGCACAGTTAGTCTGGCCGTGATCCCACGGTTGGAGTGGTTGGAGTGATCTTGTCTGCGTGGTACTTCTACTATTTATTTATTTATTTTTGGGTAAGGCAGACTAAATAAACAACCTTGTACTTGTCATGGTCTTCCAAACAAGGGAACCGATAACAAAATTAGCCTCCCTTGAAATATGATGAAAGTACTTGTCATGGTCTTCCAAACAAGGGAATGGGCAACAAAATTAGCCTCCCTTGGAATATGATGAAAATCACATGATTCGTATTGAGTAGGCGTATATCAGTTTGACAGAAAAGAACCATGAGATGTTGAATGAGTTCTAAACAATCAGATTGCATTGTTCTCGTGATCTGAGATTTCCCCATCTTAGTTGAAAAATATGGCACAATATTTGAGCATGCTTTAAGAGGTGATCCATTGGAGTCTCTAAAAACTCTGAAAATGATGCCAATCTGACAACTTTAGAATCATCTTCATAAGATATTTCTAAATTAATTTTTATAACTCCTAAAGGAGCGCTTCATTTAGGTGGTGCCAACTTCTTCGTAACTTGAGGAATGAGTTTTTTCTAAAATAAAAATCATTTCTGGTTTTTCAAAAGAAGCAGCAAATAAACGCGGCCAAACAAAGTTCTCTCTTTTTTTTTTTTTCTCCTTTTTTTCTTATTGAGGAAGAACAGGTGACCAGCATTGGATCCATTTATGGAAACTAAAATCAAATGGATAATCCAAACCATGTAGCACTACTGAAGGCACAAAATAAAAGGAAAAGAAAGTATAGCTTGTAATTCCTTGAGCACATACTCTCCAAAGGAAGTACGAATTTTTGGATAAGCTTGATGAAGCCAGATTTGTTTCCAAATTTGAATAGATTTCCATTGCTGACCGTGTGATGAAGAGGGAAAAGTCGTGTGCTATTCATTCAATAAATTCACCAAAAAAATGGTATGGTGATTTAATTGAGAATACACTCTTCTTCCTTCTGTCCACACAAGTTTATCCTCAAGGAAATAAACCAAGTTGATTAGTTATCTTACAGATAGCAGCAGTCACCTCATCTTGCTGAAAGATAGTGTGTAATAAATCCACTTTCCAAATTCTTGACACTGGGTCGATAAGATCTGAAACAAATTTGATATTGGAGGAAAGGGGCATTAATCGAATGAGTTTGATTAAACTCGGGCCTTATTCTCTCTATTTCTTCTCAAAGGGGTAGAAATCATAAGCCATCTGCCACTCTTCTTTAATGGCGTCGAAATGGATATCTCAGTCCAATGTTTCCGTGTATTCCTCCGCCTGCTGCACCTCGCCGGTGGATTCGGTTTCCGCATCGCCCTTTGCTTTCAAAACCCGCAACAAATTACCCTTCTCTGGGATTACTCCGTCCAGGATGCAGTACAATCAAACCATGGAACGAACAGTGTCTAGACGGTTGTTCCTACCTTCGGTGTCAGGGATTTGGAATGCTTTGACGGGTGGCAGCGCTGCTCATGACGCCGTGCTTGCCATCCGACGAGGAATGCAGCTCTTCAGACAGGTAGACTTTTGAACCCTTTTACTCTGCTACAATTGTAGTTGCTTCGTGTGAATAGCTTTTAATGCTTCTGGTTCTTCATTTTATCCCAAGGGTGATGTTCCCGGGTCGTTAATGGAGTTTGATAGAGCAATCGAAGTGGATCCTCGGCAGAAAGCATGTGGGTTTATGTCTCCGATTTTATGCACTTGAAATATTCAACTAATCACCTTATAGATGATGTAAATTCTGTCGTGTCTGTTCCCAGATCTTTGGCAGAGGGGACTGTCCTTATATTATCTGGATAGGTTTGAAGAAGGGTCAGAGCAGTTTCGATTAGATGTTGCACAAAATCCGAATGACACGGAGGAGTCCATTTGGTGTTTCCTGTGTGAAGCTCGATTACATGGGGTGGATGAAGCAAGGAGTCGATTTCTGGAGGTAAGTCAGTGGTTTTTGGGTACTGCAGTTCTGCTTATTCTCATATCACGTTGAAGCAAAGTTCAATACATTTTTTGAAATGCATGCACTCTGATACTTTTTAAGAAATTCTTGGGAATTTGTGGACGGATTTTGAATTATTTCTTTTAGGGTATGGACTACTTGGACATGTCCAAGAATAAAAAAACTAATCTCTATAAGGTATTAAGGTGAACATGCTCTTTCCAACTAAAAGGTGTCCTAATTGGCTGTTTGCTCTATCTTTAGATTCTATATGTCCCAATTAATTTTCCAACTAAAGTTGGTTATGTATTTTAATGTAGGCATTCTAATCAGCTAGAAATTGCCAGGTTGGCAGAGATTCACGGCCTGTCATGCGTGAAGCTTATAATTTATTCAAAGATGGCAATGATCCAGAAAAGGTAGGGCTTGACAATTATGATGTATAGTTATCTTTCCTCATGTCTGTAATAGTGTATCAGTATAGTTGAAAAGAATTCCAAATATATGCTCATGCATTTTCAGCCATTATATGTCACCTGAAGAAATATTCTATTACTTATGTTTGTTTTTTTATCTATTCTCTGTGGGGTATGCATTTATCGTTCATGTCTAGGATGTGTACCTACCATTTTGATATGCTTTAAGATTCATTGAAGGGTTTGCTAATTACTGCCATTGTTTCTCCTATGTCAAAAAAATTCTCAAAACCTGTATGTAGTAGTGCTTTTTTTTTTCTTTTTTCTTTTTTTTTTAAAACACGCTTAACCAACCAAGTGATCATAAGTTTCCTTTTCCTGGATGTGGATAACATCTGCATTCTCCATGGGCGCACTGTTATAATAGGCCATTATTTTCTTCGCCAAGTCTTGACAGCCCTTCAGATTGTTCCCTCTGTGTAATAGTAGTCATGGAAAACCTGACTTCCTGAGTGGTTTATGTTTAAGCCTAATATGGTTATTTCTCTGGGTTTACATTGTCCTATGTCTAGTCCTACAGTGTCATGTGAAAAACTAGCATTAGAATGTACATGTTATGTTTCTTCAGAAAGTGTACAAGATCCTTGAAGCTTGTTTCTGTAACCTGTCATTTCATTACCAAGAAATAAGATCAAATTCAGAGGCTGACATTGACACATTGTAAGTTGATTGATCAATTTAATGGCTCTGATATCTTCTGCAACCTTTGAAATTCGTTAAACATATCTTGAGATCCAGTCCATTATATAAACAAATACTAAGGATTATATAAAAAATAAAAGCAAAATAAGATAAGCAATTCTGTAATTCTTAAGTAATATATGAAAGAAAACTGTAGCATTATGACATAGGTGGCTGGATTTGTATCATTAGATTTATTTCCTACTCCAGAAGGTTCATCTAATAACAATATGTTTTTGTCCTGTACAGCTTGTTTCTGCTTTTTTGCATGCACAGGAGCATGAGTATTTCTATGCTTCTTTATATGCTGGGCTTTATTACGAATCTCAGGTTTGTTATCAGCCTCAAACTTCTCCTTCATTGGCTTTTATCTGGATCCCGTTAAATGTTCAACATATTACCGTGCCTCTTTGAATACTCAATATATATTATATCTTTAAAGGAAGAAAAATATAATATTTTGTAGAATTATAAGCACTTTGGGCCAGTAGTATGACTCGAGGATTATTACTTTTTCTTTGAACCAATAATAGTTTCAGTTTCATGAGATACTTTATTGGGACCATTTGGGAGCCCTGAAAAAGAGAGCTGTTTTACCTGCTTTATGTATTTAAGGTGCTCTCTATCACGCCATCATTTGTTGTAGTGGTGATTATTGGCCAAAACCAGGATTACTGCTGTTATTGTCTTTGTGCAAAATCTGGGGTCCTTGTTGCAGTACTGAAGGCTGCTTTGGTTTTGTCATTCAAAATCGAGGGTCACCACCACCAGATGGTAGAATAGGTTCCGAATGCTCTGCAAAGAGTGGAGGCATAGAATACTGATGCCGACATGCGAACAATTAGGTTTTGTTTGTTGGTACTCAAATTTTTGCATTGCAACTCCATTATAGATTGTACAGATATGCCCAACCATTTGTTCCATCTTGAGAAAAGCAATGGTTGAGCATTTCCAGATCCAACCCAAATTTGAACCATCTTCAAAATGCTCCCATTAGAAAGTTCACTCAGATATAATGTATAACATCAAAGCTTTAATTTAAAATTCTAAGAATGCTGTTAGCATGGGCCATTACTCCATTTATTATTATTTTTTTTTGCATTATGTATACTTAGATTATTTTCCATGGGGATAGTAAAAACACAAGATGGCATTGTGGATGCATTACTACCATTTAACACTTCCATGGTTTCACCTTAGCAGAACAATCCAGATGCAGCAAAATGTCATCTGCTTGCTGCATGTCAGTCCCCTTACGGACTAAGGTTAGAATTCATGAATCTTTCCATTTTATTGGTACTGCGTTTCCATATTTTCGTAGTTTTGCAATCATGCATCACCATTTTTTTGAATCTAATCGGTTACCGTTCCTTCCAGGTCTGATGATTATATGGCATCCCTTGCTAAGGTTCACTGTCTTTGTCGAAATTGGAGCCCCAATTGACGAAATTATTCAGTGCTTCTCAAACTGATAACATGTTGATCCTTACTACAGATTGCAGTGACCTAACTGTGGATATGATTTCGTCAAGATTAGTTTGTATGTTCAATCAAGAATAGAATTTCTAGATATGAATGCATTATATCAGTTTTCTAGCTGTAGTAATGTTGTATCTTCCTACATTATTTGTGTTGAATAATATAAGGGAATGGTATACTTGTAATTTAATATTTTATATTTGTTTATTTGTTTTATTTCCTTTCCTTAGAATCCTAATCACTCTAGAGTTGTGACTCCTAGTCATTCTAGAGTTGGGACTCCTAGTCTCTCTAGAGTTCCTGTTAGTTTGTAATCGTATTCATTATAAATAAGGACGTTGTGTGGAGAGATAATTAATTCTCTCCCATTCTCTGATTCAACATGGTATCAGAGCAGGTTACTAATCTGCCATTTTGAGAGTCGTCTAAAGTATTTCGTTGTGGTGCAGCCACCTTTGCTGCTTCTGTTTTATTTATTTTCTATTCTCTGCAATTTCTAGTATTGTCCCTTTGCATATCTGATTTTTTTATGAAGAATAATTCCTGATTGTCTGTTACTCTGAAATTTTTTGCTACTGCTGGTTTGTATCGTACATACCTGCTGGTTCTATTTTTTATTATACTGCTACTACCACGGTCTACCGATTTGTTTTACGGATCTGATTTACTGATTTATTTTATATGATCTTGATTTCCTGCTACTGAAACTGCTCCTGCCTTGTTGCTGTCAACACCTTTAGATCTGAAATCAGATCTGATTGCTTCTAATCTGCTGGCCATCAAGATCTACTGATTATGATCTGATCTATTGCGATATATCGCTGCTGTTCTCTGCAATATAGGGTTGCTGTTCAAATTCTCTACAAAATCTGGTTATTGCAACATGATGCTGGGTTAGCATCGCTGCTTCTGGGTTAGCAGTTCTTTTATCTTTCTTCCTCCTCTCTTTAATTTCTATTAATCATCAAATTTCCATTACTTTCATTGCCAGTTCAGTTTCTAGATATAAATCCATTAATGTGCAATTTAATTCTCATTATTGCTGAGCATTAAAATTCTATATATCAGTTACAGATCTGAATTTTATTCCACTTAAAACATATCAGTTACTGCTCATTCAAATCTGGTTTCTCTTTCTTAATCTCGGTTTTACTTCTCTACCTAGCCACGGTTTCTATCTTGGCTTTCTTTTTGTGTCAGACTCCAATTATTGCTGAGTTATTGCTTTGTTTACTCAATCTGGTGCTGATCCTTTAGTATACCTGAACTGGGATTTGTTTATTACTGTTGCAATTGATTTCTTCAATTGAATAATATTCCTAATCTATTAAGGACTTTTCGTAATTCTCAATCCAAACATTGGATTGACATCATATTTTGATATTTTGTTTAAGTCATTGATGTTTTCGTGAATACCAATTCTGGTTGACAACAGTTGGTTGGATTTTGACTATTGACATTTGTCACAAAAAAAAAAAAAAAAAAAAAAAAAAAATTCAAAGTCCTAATGTTGCAAGGACTTATTCATATCTCTTAGTCCAACCGTCGGATCGACTTCAAATTTGATTCTTATTTTGGCTACGCTTCAGCTTATGGGATTTCTAGTGTTGTTCATCCTTCGAGATACTACTTGTTGCTATTACCACATCCATATCCCACGGTTTGACTTCTCTTGCCATAATTTGTCCACGTGGAATATTCCACGTGAGGGGAGAGATGGAGATTCTTATCCGCTCAAGTTATCAGTTGAAGATTATTTATCGGCTCAAGTCATCAATTGAAGATTATTATTATTTATTGGTTCGTATCTACTCATGGAAGAGACGTTTTTTTCTACTACTTTGTTCATGTTAGAGCCTACTACCACCTTGCTCGTATCGGAGCCTACTATCGTTGCACAAGATGCAACCTTTTATTAATACCAGTTGTCGTGTATCTCTTATTGCCGGGCTACTTTAAAGAGATCACTCGAATAGCGAACCTCGATTCTTCCCTAATTGTATGAAGATCGTAAAGTGCTGCATATGTGTCTCTTGTTGCCGGACTATTTTAAAGAGGCCACTCAAATAGCGAACCTCGATTCTTCCCTAATTGTATGAAGATCGTAAAGTGCTGGATATGTGTCTCTTGTTCTCAGAAGTTTGATACACGACAACACTATTAAAGGTATTTTACATTGTTTTGCTCCATTGTGGTGGCCCGTTCCAATGCTGAAGTAAAATTTCTAGCAATGGCTTTGGGAATATGTGAACTATTGTGGTTGAAGGGCTTACTCAAAGATTTGAAAGTCAAGTGTTCTCTATGACTTTGTTTTGTGATAATAAAACAGTCATCAGCATCGTTCGTGATCCAGTTCAAGATGATAGGACTAAGTATGTTGAAGTAGATTGTCACTTCATCAAAGAAAAATTTGAAGTGGTCAGATTCAAATTTCACTTGTCAGATCAGAGGATTAGCTGGCAAACTTTCTCACTAAATGGTTACCTAGGAAACCGTTTCATATTATATTGTCCAAGTTGGGTATGCATGATATATATGCACCAACTTGAGGGGGAGTGTTGAATAATATAAGGGAATGACATACTTGTAATATAATATTTTATATTTGTTTATTTGTTTTATTTCTTTTCCTTAGAATCCTAGTCACTCTAGAGTTGTGACTCCTAGTCATTCTAGAGTTGGGACTCCTAGTCTCTCTAGAGTTCCTGTTAGTTTGTAATCGTATTCATTATAAATAAGAACGTTGTCTGGAGAGATAATTAATTCTCTCCCATTCTCTGATTCAACAATTTGCCCCTGCCTTTCAAGTGATATAACAGTGGGAATGTTCATGCAAGCATGAGAAAAATGGAGAATAGATGTATAAACTATTGAATGCTTCTAATTTCTACAATATTTTTGTTAACTGCTCCATCTTCTTTATGGGAAAAAAAATGCCATTGTGATGTTTTGGCAATTCTCTTATGATATTGTGGCTTCACTTTCTAACAACTAAACCACATGTGCCCATGCACCAAGGGAAAGAAGTCAAGAACAGGAACCCAATTGAAGGAAGTTAGGGTGGAGAGTTGAAGTTACTCTTAATTTGGCTTGAATAATTACTTTTCATGTTTGGATTTCCAAAGCCCCGGGTTTGGATCCTCCCCAGCTACTGATCCAACGTCCGAGGATCAGTTGGTGCACATACTCTATATGGTTATGGGCGCCGGTTGATTCTCAGCCGTTGGCAGTTGGCCAGCCGGCTGGAGTGGGTCTTTTCCCAAAGCCCCGTGGTTCACCCTAGAGCCAGTATGGCAATAAGATTGTTTTGCTAAATAAAGTACATCTGGACAACTTCTATACAGACAATATTCAGTTAGCGACAGCCTGGATCAAGTGTATTACATTTTAAAACTACGGCAAACGGTTTTATAGTCACCTACCTAGTTGTTATCTAGTTGTGCCATATGTATTAGTGATATGACAATTCAATGGTCTGGACGTCTGTTAGTTAAAATTCGTTTTAAATACGTATCGTACTGTTGTATTGTACTCAATTGTTTAATACGCGTATTATCGTATTGATCTCAAAAATATTATAAAATACTCTATACTCTAATTCTTGCCGTTTAAAATGCGTACCGTACCGTATCTATATTTAATGTATTGTAACCTGCATCTTTAATAAATAATGAATCGATTAATCCCATATGGTTTAATATTCTTATTGCTTTCTACATGTAATCGATGTGGGATTAAAGGCTGTCACTTCCTCATAATTGTTTATAAACTCATTACTTTATTACTTGTTAGGGTGGGGTGTGGGTTATGGGTCATAACAATTGTATATTGTAAGTCACCATTGATATCTCTCTCTCTCTCTCTCTCTCTCTCTCCATATGGATTCATGCTTAGAGTCTTGGACAAATATAAAACATCAATTAAATACTTGACTAAAGATGATAATTCTCACCATTTTATAGCCAAACACTTCATAAATGTCATCTGTTCCTATTGATTTAGGTATGATTTTTCAATAGATTTACATGTTTCAATAATGTAATTCTTCAATTTATGGGAGAACATTGTCATTTTTTTCATCGTACCGTATTATATCTGATCCATTTAAAACTATAGTCCATTTTTGTTTTTTTTGCCATTCTCTAAATGTTTGACCATTTTTTTGACCATACCGTTTTTGTTTTGCTCCGTTTAAAATCCGTTTCGTCCCGTTTTGTTTTTTCGTCGTTCCCGTTTTAACTAACTATGGTCTGGACTCTGGATAAAATTTTTTCTTTTTTTTTTGGTAAATAAGGTCTGGATTAATTATTTACGTTGTCATGAACCTTTTGATAATATAAGGTTATGTTTGGTATTCATCTTTTGAATGCATTTTAGGTTTTTGTTTTTGCTTTTTTTTTTTGTTTTTTTGTTTTTTTTTGGAGATAGGTAGAGCCCCAAAGGAGAATTGAACTAATGACCTCTTCATCTTTTGAATGCATTCTAGGTTAATAACACATTTTGCGACGATAGAAAAAACAATGTTCGATATGCATTCAACTCTTTAGCCTATTCTCTATCTATATTAGGCATGTATTCTTCATTTCTAAGAATAGAGGGTTGTGTTTGGTATTCATCTTGGAATGTGTTATAAGTCAAGAGTACATTGAATTTTTTTTTTATTTTTTTGGTAAAAAGAGTATATTGAAATGATAAAAACAGTATTTGACATGTATTTTCATTCTTAGATTATAGAATGTTAGAATATACTAAGAAAAACACGATCTTTTCTGGAATGCACCTTTTCTCTCTCTTATCATGGTTTTGCTTGGTTGCAAGGGGAATTAATGGGAAGGGAAGTTGAAAATTTTAATCTTAAAAAAAAAAAAATTTTGTAATCATGACATCTCATGCTATTACATGATTATATAAATAACTCCAAATCATTACATATTTAGTTATAAAATGTTATTTCACTTTGCATATAAATCCATTTGAAAAGTAAAAATAAATTTTATATCTAATAAGTACCATTACTTAATATGATAAGAAATTTATATAATCATGTTATATTATAATTATAAAAATTTATTTTTTAATTAAAAAAACTTAAAACTTTACTTTCACATTTTTTTTTTAAATTCTTCAAATTAAACCTATACATTTTAAAATCATAAAATGTATAGGATTCATCAAGAGCCACGTGGCAATCATCCGAGGAAAGTTGCCACCGTCCTCCCAGAACCACTGGGAGGAGACGATGTAAATCCCATAATGAAAATAACTCACATTTAACCCATTTTTTTAAATACCAAATGTACCCCTAAAACTCGAAGCATTATTCATGCACCCTTTGATACTTTCTTTTTTGTGGGTAAAACCCTTTGATACTTGATAGCAGTTAGCATGTGATTTTCTGAAAGCTTTAATTTGCCATATGTCCAATTTCAATTGAGTTGAAAATGACATGTGGACCAACAACCTTTGTATCTACTTGTCAACAAAATTTTAGGGGGCCGTCCATAAAAATCCAACTCCGTTTCCGTTTACAGCGGCATGAGCACGACTGAGGACTATTAAACTCGGACAAACGAGAAAAGCTTCTGGAATGGTAATAGACGTGGTTTCTTAACGGAAACCAATTCCAAAACATCTTACGACGGAAAATCAAGAAATACGCGTCTCTATCTCTCTCTCTCTACTCAGAACTCTCGCAAAATAAACAGCGTCGGCTGCCAACCGGCCGTAGAAGGATATGCCAAACCAGTTTGCTGGTAAGTCTCTCCAGATCACAATCGAAGCAGTGGAATTTTCAAATTCCAAATCGGACAAACACAGAGAGAGACACATTAATGGCGTCATCGGAGCAATTCATGCCCGGAGGTGGACCTGTTTACGTTCAAATGCAATCGGAGCCATCTTCGATGATGTCTCGCTCTCATTCCTTACGTCAAGGTGCCGAGCAGAGTCGGATTTTCGAAGAATTGCCCAAGGCCAACATCGTCTCCGTCTCCAGACCCGATGCCGGCGATATCAGTCCCATGCTTCTCTCCTACACCATCGAATTCCGGTATAAACAGGCATGGCTCCGTCTTCCCTTTATGTGAATTTTACTCTTGATTTGAAATCTGTGTTTCTACCGGAAATTCTCAGTCATATTGATCAGTGGTTTACTACGCCCAAGTAAAGATTTTAGTTCTTTGGATTTGAATTACGTGTAATAGTGTCGTACTCAAGGCTCAAGCTATCATGATGAATTCAATGCATTTTTAATTTGTTTCTATTTCGGATCTCTCCGCGTTTTGTTTTATTTATAATTCTATTCTGAGTAATACTCTTAGATTCAATCTGGTTTCCATTTTTTTTTATCCCGCCACACCTTCGCTGCACGTAAGAAATTCTTTCTATTATTTGGAGTTGCAAGTCTACAAAGTTACCTTATTATTTCGAAGACAGAGCTGCTTCACTGACAAATGAATCAGATGAATCTGACGGCTGACGCAACATTTAGATCCTTGGATCATCTTAAAAATAAGCCCAACTAAACTCAATCAAGCCTTTTCATCGAACTACTTCAGGTTGGATAGAAGGCTTTATCTCTTTATCTATTTCTATATCCTCCATTAAATCAACGGGTTTCTATCGTGCTGGCTAACTGGGATTTTTGTAGTTGAGTTATTCATTTATTTACAGGAGTGCTCACTGATAAATTTGTTGATGGTACATTATCACCTTATAGAGGCTGGATATTGGACTGCTTCACTAGTTCTCACAAATTTCTTGAGCTTCTCCTTATGTATTGGAAATATGAATGCTTTAGTTGACGTAACAGTAAGGTTGCTCCATTGTGACCTGGTGGTCATGGGTTCGAATATGAAAATAATCTTTCTGCAAAGCAGGGGTAAGGCTGTGTACATCAAGCCCTCGCCAGAACCTGCAATGGCAAGAGCCTCTTGCATTGTGTACGCCCTTTTATGCTTTAGTTGATGTAACTTCCAATCTGAAGCTATCCTGAAATTCCTTAAAACCTTTAAGTAAATATTTGTAATTGGCCTCGCAAAAATGCTCGTAAAAAGAGAGGTTAAAGCCATCCAGGCCTGGTGCTTTCTGCCCTTTCAACTTATTCACTCTTGACCATTTTTCTTCATCTTCAGAAGCCATTTATGAATTTCCTCTGATTTCTATAATCTTTGGAAGGCCCGAGATAATCCAATGCCACTGCGCCCCTACCATCTAATTGATATAAAATCTTGAACTAAGCATGCCATCCCAACTCTTTTCTCCTCCTAAAACAGATCACTTCCGCCCTTATTCTGCCGATGTGATTGGTTTTCTTCAGATATTGTCTAGGTTGTAGTGAAAGTTAGCATTTCAATTCCCAATTTCATCCAATTTTTGGGAGATTGTTGTATTTCCAATGTATTTTTTCTAGGTGGATGACTTTCGCCATTCAACTTTAAAGATCTTCATTAGCACTATCCTCCTTCCCTTTGGAGTGCAAGTACCCGGATGGCTTTTCAGCTTAGTGTCCTTCTTTTTAAAGTGAAGTATCCAGCTGGGTTTGCAGCTTTTTCTTTGTCCCACTTACATTTGCAATTCTTTCAAAGTTAACCTTTTAGTTTTTCATAAAATAGATTTTAATATTACTGGGAACCCTCTGTCCTACTCAACCATTTAACTAAATACCACTTCACGATTCTGGAATCAAAGCACTGAACTCCTATTGGAGCCAAATCTCTTTAAACCTAAAAAATCCAGCACTGCTTTGGCTACCATATAGAAGATTATAGGTCTTTGATACCAAAAATTTCCCATTAAAACTTATTTCACATAATGATTGGGGAGCATCTCAACCTTCAAAAGATGTGGATTCTTCTTTAGAATGTTCATATTCAGTTCAAGGGTCTCCACAATTTTCTTGAGTTCCAAATCAGTGTATTACTATTTTTTGATGGCTGAAGCTCATCAATTTAGAGTGATTGTGCACTATTTTAAGTCAGATTTCAACAGTATGAATTTCTTGCGAATCTGAGCTGTTTCCAGAAGGTTTATAACCAATTCATGGAGTGGGTGTCAAGCTATGGTGATCCTTATATTTCTAAGAATTTTGATTTGATTAGGAGTTTGATTTAAGCTTTCTTTTAAATTGCTATTTTTATTTGTTTGAAAAATATGTTCAGCACTAATGATAGTTTCAAATTTGTAATTGGAGTCAAAATAATATATTTTAGTATTTGGTGCAAAATTTGAAGTTTAGTCTTAACAGTGCTTTTTTGGTTACTTTTAAATTCCATTTTTTCAGTATTTAGCTAGGCATAATTAAAAAATTAATAACATTCAACTCAACTCAGCCTTAGCCCAACTAGATGGGGTCGGCTACATGGATCCTTTTTCTCCCATCAACTCTATTCAAAGGCATAATTGTTGCTAGTCCTAAGGTATGCATGATTTTCCTCACACTTCTCTTGAAGCTTCAGCTTCTTCAATCTGAATCAAATCATCCTTCCATACTGAAACATTCAAAGGGCTCTATTGCACATACCCATACCACCTCAAATGACTTTCTCTTCAACTTGTCATGTGTTGGTGCTACTACTAAATTAAATGTAATTTTTTCATTCCTTATTTTATTTTTTCTAGTTTTACTAACTCATCCATCTCAACATCCTCTTTTCAGTTACACTAAGCCTGTTTATTTGTTGTTTCTTCACTGCTTAACATTCAGCCCCATACTTCATTACTTGATGTATAACTGTCCTATAAAATTTTTCTCTAAATTTTAAAGGAATATGTTGATCACATAAGACTCTGGACACACCCATCCATTTCATCCACCATATTATAATTCTTTATGCAACATCACCGTCTATTTCTCCCTCTTTATTTATGATTGAACCTAGGTACCTAAAATTTTCACTTTGCAGTATCTCCTTATCATCAATTTTCGCCACCCCACTTTCAATACTATTCTTACTAAAGTTACACTTCATATGCTCTGTTTTTGTTCTATTTATCTTAAAACTTTTTTATTCCAAAGAAGAAGCATACATCAAGGGATCTAATCTTGAATGTCTCTACTCAACTCATCTATGATTAGAGTTCACTATGTTGCCCCCCACTCCACCCTATATATATATATATATATATATATATATATACACTTGAAATACTTTTCTTCTCTAACTCTTGCCAAATTAGCTCTCTAGTAGTTAGTAAATGAACAGTTGATACTTTAGTTACTTTTTATTTCCTCCATTGTTCTCGCAATGGAATGTGTTCTGTACTGAGAAAACTAATTGTTTATTTCTTTTTATCAGTTCAAATGGCGCTTACTGAAGAAAGCTTCACAAGTTATCTATTTACATTTTGCACTGAAGAAACGTGCATTTATTGAGGAATTTCATGAGAAACAGGAGCAGGTTTGTCAATTATTCTTATGACCGTCTTCCATCACAATTCAGCTTTTAGCACTTTCATGGCTACTAGCCCTGACGTTGTTTGGAACTTAAGAATGTTCTCCATTCTCTTAAATATATATATATTTTTTGGAAAATTTGAGTTTTTGATGTATTTCTTATCCAAACTTTGAATGAAAGGTTAAAGAATGGCTTCAAAACCTTGGGATAGGAGAACATACAGGAGTTGTTCAAGATGACGATGAGGCCGATGATGAGGCTGTTCCATTACATCACGATGAAAGTGTTAAAAATTGGTGAGACAACCGATTCTGTATCACTTGTGTAGTTGCATTTTATGCAGCTAGTACAACCTTTTGTGCTGTGATTCTTGTATGTCTTACAGTTTTTTTTTTTTTTCTTCCGGTAGGGATGTTCCATCCAGTGCGGCTTTGCCGATCATTCGCCCTGCACTTGGAAGGCAGCATTCTATTTCAGAGAGAGCAAAGGTAGCAATGCAAGGTTATTTGAATCATTTTCTGGGGAACATGGATATCGCAAACTCCCGAGAGGTATGGTTGTAATTTTTCACTTTGGAATATGGAGCCAAGTTTCTTTCATTTGGTCCCAAACTGATATTGGAATATGGATCTACCTAATCTGTTTTTATCCATTGTCATCTTACAACTTCATGGTCATGTTCTTCGTATGTTTACTGAAAAAATGGATATAGCCGTATAGCCATATAGGTTTCCAGGATTTTTGGTTTAATATTGATTTCAGGTTCCTTTTAGTCATTGTCTGAAAACTTTATTCATTTATTACTGTATTCATAAATTCATTTCTTTTTTATGGGTGATCTTGGTAACTTTCCTCAAAAACCAGCTACCAACCACATCTATAGGCTTGGTCTGGTTATGGTGGATTCAAATTAAAGATTGAATGGTCAGCTAGTTGTTGGTGAGCATTGCTGCCATATTTTTTTGTGTGTGTATAAATATGAAATTTTAAACTTTTTGCAGGTAATTTTCTGACAAAATAACAGTTTTAAATTTGATCTGCATAATTTACTAATTTTAGTTCTTGCTTAAAGATTGAGCCCCAGCATACTTATAAAGAAATAATAATCTTAGATATGATATCAAGGAGAAAAGAGGAGATACTACAGAAAATCTAAGCCACGAAATAGTAATAAAAAATTGTATTCCTCAATCCTCAAATGGTGGTGCTAAATTCCTATTGAACCTAGAACCATGTTTTTTAGCGTTCTCTTGTTGATGTATAACTAGTTAATATGCGTTTTTTTTTTTCCATACTTTATTTTTTTCATTTACGCGTATTCAGTATTAATATGAAACAAACGGAAAAATACTCCATACACTTGGGTCGCCGTTCTAAATGCGTATAATACGCTCTTACATTTTTTCCATTACAAAAAAGGGCCACTTTCAAAAAGGTATAAAAGCCTTAAAAAAATTTTGAATGAAATAATAAACGGCTAGCAGCCACCCAAATTTTGAATTGGAACCACTAAGCCGTGGAGCCCCGCTCACAATTTTTACTCTTTACTTTTTAAAGCCAATCGTTGCTCTGTGTACTCTAAATCCCATCAATGTGGGACTAAAAAGAACCTACTTTCAAATCTTTTATTCACTTACATGTTACAGGCTTACAACCCTCTCTCTACCTATATCCATCATTTCACCATCCTCAAAAGTCGGATGGCAACTAGCCAAATGTATTATATAATGCCAAATGATCACATCCACTATAGATTCTATGGGTATCCAAGGGTTATTTCATTTCTCTCTCTCTCTCTCTCTCTCTCTCTATATATGCTTTACAAGGATACCCTATAGCTTTATTTTACCATCATAATGTATTATATAATACATTTGGCTAGATGCAGTAGACATATAGAAGTATATATGTGATTACCATTAGTGGATTTGATCATTTCACCTCCATATGTCTGTTAGAACAACCTCCTTTCAAATCTTTATTCACTTTTATGTGAGGCATGATCATAACATTAACTCTAGAGGCAAAACGCTGGTTGGTAGATGCTCCTTTAACTCTCTAAATCTATGAGTTGGTGGGCAAAATGTATTATATTTAGCATTAAAATCTGCTATAATAGTTGTCATTTCTGATGCTCTTTAGATATAATTGCCATATGAGTTGCATTCTTTGGATGTGGATACTCATATGTATTTTTTCTTAGATGTTATAGTTGCTTTGAACTTTGGATGCACACATTTAGGTAACAATTTCTCAATTTATATATTGCCTTTTTTTGGTCCCATATTATTCGAATTTAAACGTTTAAAACCCGTACCATCTGTTTTGTTTTTTTTTCCTCAAAAAATTTGACCTTTTTTTTACCATATCGTTTAATTTATGCACTGTCTTAAACGCTCCGTACCGTTCAAAGTGTTTTTTTTCCCATTTCATGTTAACTAACTATGCTTGATAATCTTGTCATATTGGTTGTTTTGACTTATGTTTCTTTCTTTTTCTTTGCTTCTCAATTGTTATGCTGACTATTAAAATTCTACCTATTTTTGTGATGCCTAAAACATCTAGTTCCTAGATACAACAAAGTGATTATTTTAGGTACCTAGGTTCAATCATAATCATAAATAAAGAAGATGATATAGAGGATGATGTTTCTCAGAAGATTAAAATAGGATGGATGAAGTAGAGAGGTGCGTCTGGAGTGTTGTGTGATCGGTGCATTTTTATAGAACTTAAAGGAAAATTTTGTAGTTCGCCATTCGACCGGCTATGATTTACGGTGTGGAATGTTGGGCAGTGAAGAAGCATCATATAGATAAACTTAGTGTAACTGAGATAAGGATGTTGAGATGGATGTGTGGCAAAATTAGGAATGACAAGGTAAGGAATGATCGTATTAGAGCTGATTTGGGAGTAGCGCTACATGTAAGCTATGAGAAAGTTGTTTGAGATGGTATGACTATATTCAATGGAGGTCATTAGATGCTCCACTACGTAGGAGTGATTTTATTTAGATTGAAGGATTTAAAAGAGCTAGAGGCAGACCTAAAATGATTTTAGGGGAGGTGGTGAGGAAATACATGCATTGCTTAGGCCTTATTTCAAGTATGACATCGAACAGAGCTGATTGGAGGACAATAATCGATGTAGGCGACCTTATTTAGTTGGGATAGGACTTTGTTGTTGTAGTATTATAGCTAAGAGGATTATTACACTCTAGAGAGTTATAACCTATGCTTCTATTAACCAAATCAGAAGTTTCACAATAAGATAAAAACAATGCATCACTAATCACCTGCCTTTTTGATGTAGATCAAAAGATGTTCCAGACAGGTATTCACGCTTAAATAAGCCCAAATCCTAGTATAATTGATTAAATAAGTAGCATAATGGGTTATATGGGTTTTAGGCGGAGAATTTTTTAACACGTTTTCTAGTGTAATGGCCTATTTTGAAAGCTCATATGTAAGAAATAGGTTGTGAACTATTGGGGATGTCAATAGGTTAGTGGAGTCAGTTAGTTTCATTATTAATATATCTAGTCCTCTAAAGTTGTGAAGTCTTGGGGATTTCAATAGGTTAGTGGAGAAAGACCTTGAAAATGGAAAGTTCATTGAAATTTGAATATCTTGAAAAAAATTCCATTGTAAATCCTTAGAAATGTACATGCCATTATTCACCTCCAAAAAAAAAAAAAAAAAAATGTACATGCCATTGAGTCTAGGAAGAAGTTTCAATGAAGGTCTAGAATCATCTCAGTTTCTCTATAAAAGGAACTGCTTGTAAGCATTTGGGAAAAATTTGAAATGAAATTGGTTATACTATTCTTCCGTGAGAAGCAAAACTGTAGTGAGAATGAGATGTTGTTCATAGAGAGAAGTTGGGGTTGATTGGTGAGACGTTGGTTGAGGCTTAGGTGGGATGCCTAAGTCATATCCTTTTATTTTGCTTTCAATGTAAGGGAAAAATGGGAAAGAGAAACAAAATCCTATTATCAGCTTTGATTTTTGTCTCTGCTTTGTCGATCCTATTACAATTGATCTCCCACTGGTTCTTCCGTGGTTCGAGATCGATTCTGCTTTATTTTTCATCTTTATTTGTTACTGAATATCTCTTAACCGATTATTTTACTAATTGATAAAACAGAAACTTGACTTGGATATGTAACACTTAACTAATTGAAATTCATTTTGAAGTTTGAATTACTCATTGAACTTTATTTATTTATTGATGGTAGCTCCTTTGATATGCTTTTAAATAATCATGCTAACTACATAGTCGTATGATGGAAGGAACAAAAATCTGTGATGGCATATGAGGTGCATAGTATTTCTAGTTCTCCCTGAATTTATGCTTGCATATCTTCTTTTAGGTCGCTACTCTCTACTTTTTGCCTCTTGCACTTGTAATAAACAGTTCTAACTGTAGGTTTGCAAGTTTTTGGAGGTTTCAAAGTTATCATTTTCACCAGAATATGGGCCCAAGCTGAAAGAAGGTTATGTAACGGTGAAACATCTACCAAAAATTCCAAGGGACGACGATAATTCTCGATGTTGTGCTTGCCACTGGTGTAGTTGTTGCAATGACAATTGGCAGAAGGTAATGCAAATTTTGTTTTTGAGAACAAAGCTTGCTCCCCCCAACCCTCTGGTGGCAATGGCAATAGTTTATCATCTTGTTTGCATGCAATTGCAGAAAGTGGGAAGCCAGCGACTTCTTCATTCTATTTTATTTTTTAAAAGCAGCATTATCTTTTTGGGAGGGGTCTGCTAACATGTTGCTTTTGTGCTCTTAGCATTCAACAATATTTATGGTTATAAAAATTTTCTTACTACTACTGTCAGTTATCCTGAAGGAAGCCCATGTCAGCCATTCAGTTGGTTTTAACAAGCTCATAATTTAAAGCATTCTTGTGATTTCTGATTCAAGTATAAATAATTAAGTTCATTGAATCGTGGACACTGGATACGATTTTTGCATTACTCTATGTTATTCTCTTCTCTTCTCCTCTGCATTGAAATCAGAACCCTAGGTTTTAAATTCCAACCTAGTATTAGAGTTGGATAAAGATCGAAATTGATCCTGGTGGTAGATAGGCTCATCAAGAAATGTTTACAGTGGGAATTGCCTAAGCTGGGTCTGACATCCTGATGTTGGAAAACAACAATAGACTTTTTTGGGACTTAGCAGAAAGGTTGCTAAATATATGATACTGTAGACTCCGAATTTTGCCACCTCCCCTTTCAAAGAATATTATGGGCATGTTATCCTCAGGCTCTCTCGTGATGGAAGGATTGACCATATTCACCTATTTCGGATCCCCCCCATTTATATCTATGGAAAGATACCTCAAATTGAGCCCTGCTGACTCAGTCGCGGCTCCATGGCCACTTCTGTGGCACCGCCACAAGGCCCGCGGCTTGACAATTTGTCCCTGCGGTGCCGCGAGCATATTAAATTGATTTGACACTTGACGACTTGTACCCTTGTGTGGTGTCGCAGCATCAGTTTCTCTCGTGTATAGTGGAGCCGTGGTAAGCTCCCATGGCGCCGCGTGCACAAAGCCGAATTTGCTATTAATATTTAATAACCCCTCCTTCATTTGAATTCAGTCAGAAATTCCCAAAAAAAAAAAAAAAAAAAAGAAAAGAAAATTTCTTCTAGAGCCCTTTTAGCTCAATTTCTTTTTATCCCCTACACCTTTGCACTTGTCCCAAGAGTTACACTGTGGCCGGTCTTTCACAGCGAAGTGAGCGAGAGTGCTAACTTCTCCTGAGCCGGGGGAATCCACTATTAAAAGTTGATAATTCAGAGCGGAAGAACCTCATGTATCATTTTCTATCCAACTTTTAATTAATTTATTTCTGCAATTATCTGTGTTGACTCGCCTTTAATATAAAGTTTGGGCAGGGGCTTTGCCCTCGAGCCCTTGGTAGGGGAATTAATTTCCCGAGGTCCTTTGCAGTTCGCTAATCAGTTGGTGGGACCGTTATTTTAGGGAAAGTAAATAATACTATCCCACGAGTGCCTTAGCTAAAGACGATACAATATACATCTGTTTGTCAACTTAGCAACATGCAGTTAGGCAGTATATCTAGGAGAATATTTTATATCCACAAGCGTCTAGTAGAAAGACCGGCTTATGTTAGGTGGATGGGGTGCCTAATACCTTCTCATATCCGTAACTTGACCTTTACCCAAAATCTTTGAGCAAACCAGTCATCCTTATTCATGCTCGAACTATGTTTGAGCTGATTCCCGACTATTTACTCGGATGCATAGGCAGTTCAAGAACACAGTCTTGATTTTGGTCATACACACTATCGGGTCCTGGGCCCTTACAGTAGGTGGCAACTCCCAATTCTAATTTGGAATACAGAGCGACAAATTTGTAGCAGACGAGGTTTCACAACGGGACCAATGAGTGCGTCTTGCACGCAGTAGGGGCCATCCGACGGTGTATACGCCACCCACAAATACTTATCCTGGTTTTGATGACCAAGCAGTCATCCTTTTTTTTTCCCCTCAGTTGAAAATTCTTCTGTACGGTTTTTCTATTCTTCTACATCAGTTATATTCCTTATTTTTGCATAAACAGTTATACACTTATAGTGCTTGCCCCTTTAGACTGCGATGTTGTGATCTTCTAATCTGACAAACTTTCAATTTCCTTCTTGGTGCCTCTAAATTTCATTTTCCGTTGTTTATTTTCTTAGAAAATGTATAGCAGCAGTTGAACACTTAAGGGTCATATGAGACTTTTCACTCTTTAAATAGTTGTGACCAGTGGCTATTTTAATTGTATACCTGCTTATGTTTTTTGTCTGTTGAAAATTTATTGGTTGCAGTGCTGATGATCAATAAGCCTATCACCATTTTTACCATAACGAGCGTAATGGCCAAATACTTGTTAATTAATTCCATGTTCTAGTCATGCTTATTGGTTCCATTGACCATTTGGTAACAAAGCTTGAAATTAAACTTATTTGTTATTATGGAAATTGCTCTCATGTTACTGCATGACTGCATATAGGTGTGGGCTGTATTAAAACCTGGGTTCTTGGCCTTGCTGGAGAATCCTTGTGATACAAAACTTTTGGACATAATTGTTTTTGATGTATTGCCATCATCTGATGGCAATGGGGAAGGCTGGGTATCATTAGCAGAAGAGATAAAGGACCGTAACCCTCTGCGTTATGCATTTAAGGTAACGTGTTATGAGCTTTTCTATCCTGTTAAAGCTAAATTTTTTTGGTTGTATCTTGTTGCCTCTGGCTAGTGAGTGTTCCTCTTTTTTTTTTTTTTTTTTTTTTTTTTTTTTTAAGACTTATAATAAGCTAATAGAGAGTTCACTTTCATTTCATAGGGTTATCCTTTGTTTACTATTTGTAATCTTCTCCCTGGATAACGATGGGATTTTAGAACATTAATTACAAGTTTTTATTTATTTATTATTATTAAGCTGATATAGTCATTTAGTATAATAGTTCATTTTAATTGAAATATCAGTTGTTTGTTTAAATGTGGAGTACTTAATTATTGTTGTTGGTGGTGGTGTTGTTCTTCCTCTTCTTCTTCTGGGTTGCATTAGAGAGAGAACAATTATGAATATGTTTGATCAAAGAGTATAAATGACTCACAAAAGGGAATTGAAAGAAAATGAAAGAATAGCCAATGACTGTGCCACTGGAAAAGTATAACTCCTTCTCAGACACAGTGAATATAATGACCAATAACCTTCCCTTCTTTCTCAATAACAAACTGAGACTTCAACTCCACCCAACAACCAGGTGCAACCCAAGGCAAATGAAAGAAACCGGATCCATAACAGAACTTCTCTTTATGACTAGCGGGACTAAGCTTCAACATGGAAGCACTAATGCAGTGATGGAGTACACCTCTGAAAAGAGAAATAAAAAGAAGAATATGATTTCCACACTCTTTTTATGGAATGAGAATGAAACTTCAGCCAATACCCAAGTAGTTGGGACAGGGCTTGGTTAATTGAATTGGGCTACGAATGAATTTTACCACTTACAGGGCAAACACTAGAAAAATTATTAAGAAGACACTGATGTAAAAATCCCAAGAAGATTTTACCTCCAAAAGGGGAAGAAGAATAAAAAAATGGTTGTATTGTGTCATCCCATTTGTTCCAAAAGTAGAAAAATAAAATCCTGGAGAAAAAAATGTTAAAAAGGGGGGTGGTAATGCAGATCGAATGATGGATCCGCAAGTGATGGACTCACTTAAGGATTGGAGGAAAGATATCCCAACCTGATGGTCAGATAAATGGGGTAGATATGATATCATAATGGTTCAGAATTAATGGGGAATAATAGCAGATTCAAATATATGGAATTCCAAATTCAGATTAAGAAATATTCAACCAGAATTAGAGGGGTTAATGGGGTGGATTGATGAGTGATAAAGGGGTGATCAATGGGTGTGGTGGAAGGGAGAAAGTTAGTATGTTAGATCAATACATTTAGGATCTAAAACTTTCAATCGTTGGGGAATAAGGAAGGGAGAGAATAGAGAAAGTTGTGTACTGTGGAGATAAATTAGGGGAGAACTTTGTGGAGAGGATAACCAGAGAAGGAAGATAAATCTTCAGCTGTGGGGAAGGAGAGAGAGGGTAGATAGAGGCTAGAGAAAGAATCCAACCTTTCAGCAATTGAAATAAACTTGTATTGGGGTTCCCATGTACTCTATCAAGCAATCCAGAGGGCTTGTTAACGGTAGAGGGGAGATCAAGTCGCTGTCTTTTCCTCACTAAATTGGATTTAAATATGGAGTATAAGGACAAGTATAATTTAACAATATGGTCCCTGATCATATTATGATGAAAAGCAGGTATATTCTGTGACAAACTACGAGTAAGAGAGATAAAAGTATTGTAGATCAAGAGAGGTTTCTGCAGAAGTATTCACTCCATAACAAGCCTAAATCCCAGTCTAATGGGTTAAATAATAAATAACCTAATGGGTTATATGGGTCAAGGTTTGAGAATTTTTATGTTTTCTATTGTGATGGGCATATTTTGAAAGCTCATATGTGAGGATAAGTGGCCTATACGAATTTAACTAGTGAGTTGTATCTAGTCTTATAAAGTTGTAAAGTCTTAGGGATATCAATAGGTTAGTGGAGTTACTTTCATTTTTAGTAGAGTTAGTTTCATTGTTAGTGGAGAAAGACCTTGAAAATGTAAAGTTCATTGAATATTTTGAAATCAGTTCCAATATAAGTTCTTGGAAATGTTCAGGCCATTAAGTCTAGGAGGAAGTCCTAATGAATGTTTGGAATCCTCTCAGCCTCTCTATATAAAGAGAAGCCTATAAGAATTTAGTTATAAGAATTGAAAAATGAAATTGGTTTATGCTATTCTCTGTGAGACAGAGCATAGTGAGATGTTGTTCCTGGTGTGAGGTTTGGGTTGATCAGTGAGATGTTGGTCGAGGTTTAGGTGGATGCCTAAGCCATATCCTTTTATTTTGTTTTCATTGTTGAAAACAAAAGGTGTTGAAAAAGAGGGGGGGAAAATTCTGTTCTCAATTCTGATTTTTGTCTCTATCTTCGTCGATTTTGTTGCAATTGATCTCCCACTGGTTCTTCTCTGGTTTGAGATTGGTTTTGCATTATTTAGTATCAGATTTATGGAGATGTTTTCAAGTGCATCAACTTAGATGTTTATGGGCATTAAATATCCTTTTTACATCCGTCGGAGTCGAAAGCTTCAAGCAGGGAGAGCTATAGGGAGAGCTATAGTCAAGAGAGGTTCCAACACAAGTATTTGTTAGACTATAAGTAACTCAAGAGAGAGTGAATTGATTGGTTTGCTAAAAATCTTCCCAAATAGAAACTTAACCGATGTGATAAACATAGTTCGAGGAGTTTGTGGTTTCGATCGATTTATCTCGGTTTCACAGCTAACCGAAATGAAACCCAACCTCAGTACTAAAATATCCCAGGATTCGACTGGTTTCGACCAGACCTGGTTCAAACCAGCATTATAAAATGACAGGTTTCGATCCAAACCTGTCATTTTACACAAGTTTCACCCGAAACATCATGTTTCGACTCTACAAGATGGGTTTCAACATTTTTGAGTGAAAATCTTCAACAATCTTCGATTTTTCTCAAGTTTCTTGTCTGAAATCTTCTTCCAAATTATCAAGAAGCTACTTTCCCTGTTCTAGCTCTTGAAGGTAAACCTACTTTTCTCCAGATTTGATTTTTGGTAGAATTAGTATGCAGACATCATGGTTTCCATTCAATCTTATATATGTTAGTTAGAATGGTCCGATCTATGAGGTCCATGGAGTCAGATTAAACGTATTAAATGAATGCTTTTATTGTTTTAATTACATAATTTCATGTCCAGTAATTATATTACAGTTAGATGATGTTAATGTTTAATAGTTGGGGCCATAAGGCTTAGTTTGCTAGTATACAATAGCATTCAGTCTTCAGTAGCAAACATGGGTCCACACCACAATATCTTTTTGGATTTTTTTTTTTACATTAATAGGAGAAATAGGTGTAAAAAGGATAAAATATGCTACACAAAAAATCAGATCGAAAAAAAAAAACCCACTTTTGGGCTTCGAAACCAAGGTTTCATGTTGAACCGGTAAAAATCCCAGCAAAACCTAGGACAACTCAGTTTCACGGCTGGTCGAAATGGGCCTCGAAACCGACTCCTCGAACCTTGGTGACAAATGATGCAATTAGATGGAGCACAAGTGCAAGGTGAGACATTGTGAATCAAAATGAGAAGAGAGGAGAAGAAGAAGAGAAAAGAGACTACACAAGGATTTCTATAGCAGTTCTGTAACCCATGTTACCTATCTCTGCTCTTCAAGACCTTGCTTGGTATCCACTAATCATCCTTTTCAAAGGAGGGACTAACCTCCATGCCATATTGTTTACCAAGACCACATGCAACCCTTGCAGTTGCATTTCTTGGTTCCAATCAACCACTCTCAAGGGATACCTTTTCCCCTCACAACAATTTTGAGAATAGTGAAGAAGATGAGACAAGGCTCAAGATAGCCAAGTATTCAAATGAAAGCTCAACAAACTCAAAAGGCAAATATTCAAGATGAAGTATAACATTTGAATAATAATCTCCAAGTGCTCTAAGCTCAAGGAATTTGATTTTCCAGTGAAGGCTCAAGTGGTTTGAAAGTTTCCAATAGTTAACTTTTTATAGATGGCTAACAATCAAAAGAGATTGAAACAGAGTATGTTAATCTTGAGTGCCATCAGTCGATTAGAGTAAATGTCAATAAAAAAGACCATTGCAAGCTCACCAACCACATTAAATGATCCCATTGGTCGATCTCTACGGTTGCATCGGTCTACTACTAAGAGAAGGAAGGCATCAAATAATAAAAGTAGGCCGACCGGGTAAATATTTTATCAGTTGACCGTATATAAGTTGTCGGTTGACTGGTCGATACTATTTTGAGCTTTTCTGAACAGATTGGATTAAGGCATTTGGACAGCTTTTTGGGATGATTTTCAGGCCATGCCATGTATACCAATAAGAGTCCATTTTCCCATTAACTAGTAAAAGGCCTAAAGCTGAAAGTAATCTTAGAAACCAATCGCGTTCCGGGAAAAGATCTCAATATCGTATTCGTCTAGAAGAAATACAAAAATTGCGTTTTCATGATGGTCTGACAGAGAGACAATTACTTAAATACGTTCGTATCGCTAGAAAAGCAAAAGGATCAACTGGTCAAATTTTACTACAATTACTTGAAATGCGTTTGGATAACATCCTTTTTCGATTGGGTATGGCTTCAACCATTCCCGGAGCTCGGCAATTAGTTAATTATAGACATATTTTAGTTAATGGTCATATAGTAGATATAGCAAGTTATTGTTGCAAACCTCGAGATATTATTACAACCAGGGATGAACAAAAATCCAAGGCCCTGATTCAAAATTATCTTGATTCACCCCCCCATGAGGAATTACCAAAACTTTTGACTCTTCACTCACTCCAATATAAAGGATTAGTAAGCCTACCTTCGCACACCTCCGTTACTCTTTAAGAGGTATCCAGGAGCAGAGCAGTCAAAGAATGAACCAAACCAAATGATTGTTCTAGAATGGCTATTCCTCCCAAATGTTCTTTGTGATGCTGCGGAACGGAGAGGTGCATGTAGAAGCCGAAAAGAACGCATTTTAGTACCAAATGGCTAAGTCAAAGTTTATGTGTATGGTCAACCATTGGTCCAATTTTGACTTAGTCTCTTAACCTATGTCTTTAGGGTTGTGAGAGAACTTTTGGACTTACAACCTAAGTTCATCTAAACATATTCAAGATGAAATCATAACCTAGGATTACATCTTAGGCTTGCCACTTCATCTTAGGCTTGCAACTTCACTATTTGGGATCTTCCATGAAATCATTTCATCTTCCATTCAAAGCTTATACTCAATGACACATTTCCCAATGCTTGTATGTTGCTCACTCTACATGATACTTGGAGGAATACTTGGCCCTTTCACGCTCAAATAGATTGTTAACGCTCAAATAGATTTTTAGCACCAATACATATAAACCAATTTCATGGAATGTTTACCTCAATAGTATTCATCCTAGTGTAATGAATTAATTAAGTTGCCTAAAGGGTTATATGGGTCATGACCAGGAATTTTATGGTTTGTATTGTAATTGGCCTATTTTGAAAGGTCATATATGAGGGATAAATGGTCCATGTGAATTTAACTAGTTAGTTGTAACTAGTCCTCTAAAGTTTGAAGTCCTGGGGATGTCAATAGGTTAGCGGAGTTGGTTCCATTGTTAGTAGAGTTAGTTTCATTGTTAGTAGAGAAGGACCTTGAAAATGTAAAGTTCATTGAATATCTTGAAATTAGTCCCAGTGTCAAGCCCTTGGAGATGTTCAGGCCATTGAGTCTAGGAGGAAGTCCCAATGAAGGTCCAAAACCTTCTCAACCTCTCTATATAAAAACATCTTATCGATATACTTAATCCTGTGGATGGGATTACAACCCCAAATATGGGCTTATAAAAGAAGCTGATTGCATCAATAAACCCAAGAATAAAAAGCCCAAGGCTAATAGAAACCATCCATGGGCCAAAATAAAGTCATCTGAGGCCCAATTGGACAATCTTAACTGCATTAGGTAGGAAAATATGTTTCTCTCTATCAATGTTCACTTCATGCAAGCTAGAGCAATTTTCAATACTTTTCTAAAAGAATTTCATTTCATATTTTACCAATTGGATTTTTGAACTTGATATATTTTTCTGCAATGTAATTATATGATATTAACATGATACATGCATAATTCATTGTCAAGAAACCTACGGTCCTCAGTCTATTAAAAATAAATAAATAAATAAGAAGACAAAATAATGCTGCATAGTACTGAATTTCTGAACTTGTTACAGTCCTCTTAAGTGGAATTTTTATGGTTTTTATATAATACATTTATATTACATCAATGAGGAAATTATGGTCCTCAATCTAGTTAACGAAAGTGCTGCTAGTAAATATGAAAAAGCCAGAAAAACAATTACCCTTTTTTATTTTTCCTGCTGCTAATTAGTAATGACAATGACCTAATTCACTACAAAATGGCCCAAGAAGATCCTGGTTGGCTTTATAAACATTTGCAATAGATGCTCAATTAAATGGTCAAAGAAGATGAAGTTGGCTTCATGAATGAAAATTTAGTAACAAAAATTGGACATGAACAAGCGCGAATATATATATATATATTTTTCTTGATTGAAGGACTTTTCAATCCATTAAGAAGATAGATTGATAAATGGAAGTCACCGGGGATTGTTTGCACAGGCTTGTATTTCCCAGCATAACAGAAACCACAGTGGTGGTCTCTTCTACAAATCTACAAAAGCCACTATCTGTGCAATTACTTGATTGCCAACACTGCATTCAACTACTCACAAGACACAGATTGCCACAATATGTTAAAAAGACTGTGTTTGTTTCCAGGTAAACAGTGTGAAAGGAATACTATCTGGTAAAATCAATAAAAAAAAAAAAGGATTTACTTGAAATTGTCCTTTTACATGTTTTTTACCTGGAAACAAACTGAGCCTTAAAAAGCCACTCGCATGGCCAGATTTTGATGGAGCTGACTAGTCCATCTTAGACTTGTAGGATTTTGTCTAAGATGAGGATGTTAAGATGGATGATTGGTTACTAGAAAGATAAAATAAGGAATGGACATGTTAGAGGTAATTTAAGTGTAGCTTCAATAAATGATGAGAGAAAGTTGTTTGAGGTGGAATGGGCATGTATGATGAAAACCTCTAAATGCATCAATAAGGACGGGTGATATGTTTCAGATTGGAGGAGCTAAATAAGCAAGGGGCAGGTCCAAAATGACTTTGAAGAAGTGGTGAGAAAAGATATCCATGGATTAGGATTGAGAACAAGAATAGACTTGAATAGAGCTGAATGGCAAAATGGGTTCTTCACTTCTTTGTAGCCGGCCCATTTACTTGGGAACTTGGGATAAGGCCTAGTTGAGTTGGGCTGTGACATAGCAAGGGAAGAAGATAAGAACACTACTCTGTAAAATCTTCCTTAAATTTTCTCCTTTTACTGTCTTCACATTTTTCTTTTGTAGACACTGCCACACTTGGGTATGTATATCAATTAGCCAACTTTGTTTATTTGCTTTTTTACCTAATTGATCCCTACCAAAAATAAAACTCCTTCAGCAAAGAAAGGATAAAATAAAATAAAATGGAGAGAGGTGGTTATAATCATGATAAGACAAGACTCCAACACAGTGGTGTTCAAATGCTAATTTTATTTCATCAAACATGATGTGATTAATAGATGGATGCAGATGTACTTCTTATGGTAATACAGTATTATGACTTGACTGTCTAATCAACATTTGGACATTTCAAAAGGTGTCTTGTGGAAACCGCACCATAAAGTTAAGAACTAAAAGTAATGCTAAAGTTAAAGAGTGGGTCGCTGCAATTAATGATGCTGGATTAAGGCCTCCTGAGGGCTGGTGCCATCGTCACCGCTTTGGTTCTTTTGCTCCTCCGAGGGGTTTAACTGAGGATGGAAGCCAGGCTCAATGGTTCGTAGATGGGCAGGCTGCATTTGAAGCAATTGCTTCAGCAATTGAGGAGGCAAAATCAGAGGTCTGTCTCCTGTGCTGACACAAGCAAATTCTACTTTAGCTGAGATTGATTGCCTGAATATAATTGTAAGAAAGGCTGAGCTGGTTAAAAGTTCCATGCAGATATTTATTACTGGCTGGTGGGTGTGTCCAGAACTGTATTTAAGGCGTCCGTTTCATGCTCATGGGTCCGCTCGGCTTGAAGCTCTTCTGGAAACAAAAGCAAAGCAAGGAGTTCAGGTGCTTATTTTTCCTGTCCTGGTCATCATTCGTTGTTTACTTTGATCACCATGCTACTAAAATTACGGGCATTTGATGTAACATGCAGTCATTCATAGTTGACTGAGATAGTTTGTTTCAGAAAGAATTTTGATATTACAAAAATGTTTGGTTGCATAGTAGTTATCACCTTCAACCCAGCCTAAATATGTCTGATGCTTTGGTTGACACTTACCCAGTTCCCACTCCCAACCCCCTCTCCCCCTCTCCAACTATTCTATTTCTTTATGCAGATAATTTTTTATTTTTATAGATTTCCATGCCTTTGGTTACACGTAACTGTTTCCAGAATTTCTGTTGTGGATTGATTTGGATTTTATTTGATTGTAATCCAATTGATTATGGTGTGCAGATCTACATTCTTCTTTACAAAGAAGTTGCTCTTGCATTGAAAATCAACAGTGTCTATAGTAAACGAAGGCTTCTTAATATTCATGAGAATGTAAGGGTACTCCGTTATCCAGACCATTTCTCAACTGGTGTTTATCTATGGTATGCAGTTCAAATGTGAAACTAGCTGAAATTTTTATCAAGATTGCAATTAGGAGTTCCATTGTTGCTTGGTTAATCGGTGCTTTCTATTAATTTGGATTGTTGCAGATGCTGATGAACGTTTCTGGTTACGTATAGGTCCCACCATGAAAAACTTGTTATTGTTGACTACCGGATTTGCTTCATTGGGGGACTAGATCTGTGCTTTGGCCGTTATGACACAATTGAGCACAAAGTGGGTGATTACCCTCCTCAGATATGGCCTGGAAAAGACTATTACAACCCAAGGTAGATTTTCAACTTCCTTGTTTTGATCCTTAAGACACAATTGAACACAGAGTGGGTGATTACCCTCATCAGTATGGCCTGGAAAGACTATACAATCCAAGGTAGATTTCTATCTTCCCACAAAGAGCTGACACAACACTTCAGCAGGCAATGGTCTAGAGGGAGAACGAAAAATTCCTGTTTACTTTGGAGCCTAGATTATATTATACACTTGCATCATTTATGATATAAACATAATTCTTGGGAGTTGGGAATAATTGCAAGAAATTTCTAGCCTAGTCCATATCTATGCAGTATTCATTCATTTATTTACCTACCTATTTATTTATTGTAAATGTTTTTATCATAGAGAATCTGAGCCAAATTCTTGGGAAGATACAATGAAAGATGAGCTAGATCGTTGCAAATATCCTCGCATGCCATGGCATGATGTCCATTGTGCTCTTTGGGGACCCCCTTGCCGTGATGTGGCAAGGCACTTTGTTCAGCGCTGGAACTATGCAAAGGTTGACCTTTTGTTTTTTGCTTATGTTGCAGTTTACTTCTCTATAAATTTATTTCCCCTTGAGATTATAATCATTTATGAATTCTCCAGAGAAATAAAGCTCCAAATGAACAAGCAATTCCACTACTTATGCCTCAGCACCACATGGTTATTCCACATTACATGGGAAAAGGCAAAAAAATAGAGACCGAAAGTAAGAAAGTGGAGGACAAACTTAAAGGCATCACAAGGAATGATTCCTTCTCCTCCAGATCATCATTACAAGACATCCCATTGCTTTTACCTCAGGAGGCAGATGCTGCCGATGGAAACCAAAAGTTAAATGGCTTGGACAAGACACAAAGTCTCCTTGATCAGCAAAGCAGGAGTCGAAGTCTTCCATTCTCTTTATGGAAGTCTAAAGTTGAACCCTCAGTTCCAGACATGCAGATGAAAGGCTTTGTTGATGATCTAGATTTCATGGATCTTCGGGGGAAAACATCTGTGGATGTAGTTGCACAATCTGATAAAATGAGTACAGAATGGTGGGAAACACAAGAGCGTGGTAGTCAGGTTGCTTCTGCTGATGAAGCTGGACAAGTTGGCCCTCGAATCCCATGCCGTTGCCAGGTTCGCTACGATCGAGAATCCACTTTGGCTACTCTTTTTTCTTTTTTTTTGCTTGGCCTTTAAATTTTCATTTCAGTCATGCGAGATGTTGTTGGTTCCCATTTAGGTTCTTATTTACCTATTGTTTATATGAAATTATGAACTATTCTCCCATGAGAATTTGATTTTTGTTTATTTCAATTTCAAGCTAAACTGCCAATTTGATGACCTCTGATGGGTAGGTTATTAGAAGTGTTGGGCAATGGTCTGCTGGTACAAGTCAAATTGAATCGAGTATTCACAATGCTTATTGCTCTCTTATTGAGAAAGCCGAGTACTTCATCTACATTGAGGTACTAATTCTTTCTGAAGTAAATTTTCTTCTTAGTTCACTATTACGTAAAGTAGTTTTATGACCTCCTTCAACATTTTCTTGTACCAGTTAATATTCAATATTGAAGTTTCAGTTTAATGTTTGCATTATTAATAAGCTATCATGTTCACTGGGTCACTTGTTCCCAGAATCAATTTTTTATATCAGGTCTCTCAGGGGATGAAGTAATACGGAACCGAGTCTTGGAAGCACTATACAAGCGTATAATACGAGCATACAAAGAGAAGAAGTGTTTCAGGGTTATTATTGTCATACCGCTTTTACCTGGTTTTGAGGTACTGATACTTGGTCACTGCCAAATTTAAGTTCAAACAATTTTTTTCTTAGTGGGTGGGCAAGTGGTGGTTGGTTAGTGATGGAGTTGGGTAACATACCAAGGTCTGGGCTATCAAGACTCTTTATTTCCTGTTGTGAACTTCAAATTAAACAGGGTGGTCTGGATGATGGCGGTGCAGCATCTGTGAGAGCAATAATGCATTGGCAATATCGAACCATTTGCAGGGGTCAACATTCAATATTGCACAACCTTTATGGTCTACTTGGTCCTAGAACACATGATTACATACATTTCTACGGTCTAAGAGCTTATGGCAGGCTTTTTGATGGGGGACCTATTGCCACCAGTCAGGTGAGTCCTTAGGTGCCTTGCATGAGATTTCACTCTTTTTTGTTTGCATCTTTTGCAAATGACTCAGGTAGTGACATGATGGCAAGATCTCCAGTTTGGAATGCATTAATACTTCTTTCTCTGAGTTATAATTGTATTGTTTCTGGCAGGTGTATGTGCACAGCAAGATTATGATAATTGATGATCATCTAGCTTTGATTGGATCAGCTAATATAAATGATAGGAGTTTGCTTGGATCAAGAGATTCTGAGGTATTATAATGTGTATTAACTTGAAGATTATTTTGGATTATGTTTATGCATAACTTGTGATCTCAGTTAAAGTTTAATGATTTTGGTTACTCTGTAAAATGGAGATCTAATTTCTTAGATAATTGACTTAATTGAAAAAGAAAATAAAACGAAATACTGTAAGTAGAAAATGTGAGCTTTAATCATCATGGGAACTACTAGAGTTATTCCAGTGACTACCTACAAAGTACAAACAGAAGCAATTGGTCTTTGCAGCTAGGCTGAGTTCTTGATCAATCCAGAGATAGAGCTAACTTCTTTCTTGACTTTAGGTTTATCTGTCTAGTCCGTTGTCCTTTATTTTGTGATGATAAAATGTCTATCCTATTTATCTTGTAGATTTTTTTCTTTATTCCTGTTGAAATAATAATGAGGGATTACTTGGCTTATCAAATATGATAGAGGTCTTCTCTGTTGATAGGAAAAGAGATTTACATTGACATTGTAACAAAACTACACAAACAGTAGTACCAAACCAGAAAAACAGTTAAGAAGAAGAAGAGAATTGAGAAAATAAGAAAGAGAGAGGAGAAGACCATGAAACCAGCAAAGCATTGGTATCGAAATCAGTGTGTCTCTCCTCTCAACTATCACTTTGTATTTATAAATAAAAAGGTACCAATTACATAAAGAAAGTCTCCATAAACAGTAGAGACATAATAAGAAAGAAATAAAAGACAATAAGAGAAACTGAATAAACTAAAATAAGGAAAGAAAGGAGCAGTCCAGCTTATGTCGCTGGCGCTAATTACCGCCAGTGACAATTGCTGGGCTGTCAAGATGGGCTCTGCTGTGGGCCTTATTTATAGGCAACGTTAACACCCTCCCTCAAGCTTGAAGTATACAGATCACCCAATCCAAGCTCGTAACAGTTTAACCGATACACTGGTCCAAACAATAGCTTCGTAAGAATATCAACAAGTTGATTTGAAGAAGATACGAAGGGAGTAACAACTATCTTCTTCATAACTGCATCTCGAACAAAATGACAAGCAACCTCTATATGTTTGGTACATTTATGGAAGACTAGATTACTAGCAATATAGATGGCATTTTAATTGTCACACATCAAAGACATAGGTCGAGAAACAGAAAATTCAAATTCTTGCAGAAGAGTTTTCAACCATAACAACTCAGTAGTAGTATGTGCCATAGCACGATATTCAGTTTCAGCACTGGACTTAGATATAGTAGTTTGCTTCCTACTTCGCCAAGTAACAAGGTTACCCCCAACAAGGGTATAGTATCTAGTAGTGGAACACCTATCACCGTCAGCACTTGCCTAATCAGAATCAGAATAACCGTGCCAAGAGATTTCTTGAGATATCTCAATATGCGACAGGCAGCCTTCCAATGAGCAACTTTAGGAGCATGCAAAAACTGACTAACCACCCCAACAGCAAAGGAAATGTCAGGCCGAGTTACAGTTAAATAGATCAGCTTCCCAACCAAGCATCTATACTGATGAATATCAGAGTATTCAGGACTATCATATGATTCAAGCTTTTGATGTGGGTCCATTGGTGTATCAACTGGTTTGGCTCCAAGAACTCCTGAGTCAAAAAGCAAATCAAGTACATATTTTCTTTGAGACAGATTAATACTTTTACTACTGCAAACCACTTCAATCCCCAAAAAATAATGAAGGAGACCTATGTCTTTCATCTGGAAGTGAGTATTTAAATAAGTATTAATCTCAGCAATGCCTGTCTTATCATTGCCTGTAATAATAATATCATCGACATACACGGCAATAATAGTGACATTGGAGGAACGGCGTCGCACAAAAATGTAATGATCAGAGTAACATGTAATAAAACCAAAGTCTATAATAACAGTGCTAAACTTATCAAACCATGCACGAGGAGATTGTTTAAGGCCATAAATAGCCTTAAGCAATTTGCACACCTTAATTGAGTTTCCTCCTTGAGCAACATACTCTGGAGGTTGATCCATATAAACTTCCTCGTGTAGGTCCCCATATAAGAAGGCATTCTTAACATTCATCTGATAAAGAGGCCAGTCAAGATTCACAGCCAAAGAAATAAGACACAAACAGAGTTGAGACGAGTAACAAGGGAAAATGTCTCATAATAATTCACCCCATAGGTCTGAGTGAATCCTTTGGCAACTAGTCTAGCCTTCAGTCTGTCAATAATTCCATCAGAATTATGTTTGATGGTATAAACCCACCTGCAACAAACTACTGAATGATCTGGTGGTAGATCCACAAGAGTCTAAGTTTGGCAAGACATTAAGGCATCCATCTCAGCATCCATAGCTGCTTTCCACCTTCGATGGGACAAGGCTTGGGAAAGAGATGTAGGAACAATGGTAGTAGATAAGGAGTGAACTAAATTTTGGTGACAACAAGGAAGATGGTCAATAGAAACAAATTTTCAATAGGGTAAGTAATTAAAGAACGTTGAGTACTAGTACGAGTACCTTTACAAAGAGCAATAAGGAGGTCAAGAGAGACCTTAGGATCAGGAGAATCAGTAGTCGTTGGTGGAGCAGCTGGTGCAGTAATAGTTGTAGCCACTTTAGAACGTCGTTGATAAACCTGTAGGGGTGGTGGGGGGTCAGATGGAGGATAATCATCAGAGGTAGGTGAGAAATTGTCAGATGGGACAGAGGGGATCGGTGGGTTAGATGGAGGTGAAGGCGGCGGCACCGAAACTTGATAGTATGGCTTGTCTTCGTAGGATCAAAACACCTATAGCCCTTCTGAGTACGAGAATAACCAATAAAGATACACTTGAGAGAACGAGGTGAAAGCTTTCCTAATGTAGGATGCATAATGTGAACAAAGCAGGTACTACCAAAAACCCTAGGATAAATAGGAAATAAAGAGGTGTTTGGACAAAGAAGATGAAATGGGATTTATCGTATAAAACAGAAGGCGGCATACAATTTATGAGAAAGCAGGTTGTCAAGACAACATCACACCAATAAAATTTTGGGACATTCATATGAAACATTAGGGACATAGTAATATTCAGAAGATGCCTATTTTTGCGTTCAGCAACCCCATTCTGTTGAGGGGTATAGGCACAACTCGTATGATGGATTATACGATTATCAAAACAGAAATCAGAAACAGCATGTTGAACATATTCAAGAGCATTATCTGTACATAACACTTTAATTGGAACTCCAAACTGAATAAGAATTTCTTTGTGAAATTTTTGGAAAACAGAAAGAAACTCAAAACAATCTTTTATTAAATAAAGCTAGGTCATCCAGGAAAAATCATCTACGAAGGTTATAAAATAAGATAAACCTAATCTATTGGGGACACGACATGGGTCCCAAATATCAGAATGAACTAAAGAAAAGGGGGTAGAATTCCTAGGAGTAGAACTAGCAGGGAAAGATGAACGATGATGTTTTCCCAATTCACAGGCCTCACATTGTAGTGTAGTGAGAGGCTTGCAACTAGGAATAAGAACTTTCATCTTAGACAAAGACAAATGACCAAGTCATTGGTGCCATTGAAGAGGGGAGTAGTAGAGGTAGTTGCAGCAATAAGTAGATGTTCAGTGGGCTCTAAGTAGTACAGACCAACATGCTCACGTTCGCCACCAATCATCTCCTTGGTCTTGAGATCCTGAAAGGTATAATGAGAGGGGTAAAAAGTAGCAACACAATTAAGAGATTTAGTTAGTTGACTAATAGACAAAAGATTAAGAGGAAAATTAGGTATATGTAGGACCGAGGGTAAAGACATAGACTGATTAAGGGAGACATGACCATGCTGAGAGGCAGTTGTAAAAGACCCATCAGCTAGGTAAATAGTAATAGGTTTGTTGGTTGCATGAAGAGACGAAAAGATAGAGGACCCACCCATCATGTGACAGATGACACCTGAATCAATGATCCATGGGTGAGGGGATGTGTAGCAAAGAAGGGAAAATGTACTTGTACGAGTCAAAGTGGCAGTAGAAAAAGAACCAGTAATCTTAAGGTTTTGAACCTTCGAAGGAGGGCCTCATACTGATCAGAAGATGGAGCAGGTGTAGATGGTGGAACCAGGGCAGCCGGAGATGCATCATCAATGATAACAATATTCACCAAATTATCCGCCCATTGAGTGCATCCAAACTTATCCCAACAGATATCAACAATGTAGTTGGGTTTGTTGCAATGAGTACAAAAGCGGGCAAACTTATCAACTGGTGGACGGCCAAAACCACGACCACGACCACGACCACGGTGAGAGCCACGACCCCTAGAGGAGGAACTCCGACCATGACCAGCAAACAAGGTAGTTGTATCTTTGGGGGAAGGGTAAGTATGGGAGCACCGACAAGGAGCTGACTCTTTATAGCTTAATACTCGGGAGTAAGGCCAGCCAAAAACTTGGCCACATAAAATGCAGACTGTTGGGTTTTTATCTTATTGATATCAGTGATAAGGGGCTGCACAGCCTAGATTTCTTCAATAAGGCCTTTGAAGCCTCCATAGTACTCAGTCAGGGATTTGTTACCAATAGAATAGGTGAACATCCTCTCATAGAGATCATATACGGGAAACATTTTTATCCTGGCCATAGGTTTCTTGGAGATCATCCCATATGGCCTTGGCAGTATTATGAAACATTACAGTAGGCAAGATGGAAACTTCAATACTGTTTCATAACCAAGTTTGAACTAAGGAGTTGTCACGAAGCCAAGTATCATAAACTTTAACAGACTCTGGGTCTTTAACATCACAAAGAGGAGCATCTTTAGAGAGAATCTTAATTTTGTCCTTATACAAGATGTAGGCCTTGATAGCCTGAGCCCATAGAAGGTAGTTTGAAACCCCTTTCAATTTTACAATGATGATCTGAATCTCTGAAAGCTTGTATTCAGTCATCTTTAGTAATAACTAGTAATCAATACAACTAAGCAATGTAAAATTGTTTTTCTTTCATCCGTTTTCGCTAACCGAGAGACCAAAGAGATAAGGCTAAAAGAGAAGCAAAGGATGATGGAGGTAATGGGGTTACACAATATATATCTTTGCTCAAATAAATACAATCTTGGTTCAGCCAATCAAGTGGCCAAAGGAATGATGGCTCAAGAGGGGTAGCGTAGGATGATAGGTAGTAAAAAAAATTAAAATTAATTAATTAATGTTTACCATATTGACAATAAGAAGATGATCAAGAAGTTATCAACACAATATAGTAGCACCAAGAAGTAATCACATAGACAATGTAGTAATAAGCACAGCAAGTCTTGATCTCCTAGTAGCACCAAGAAGAATCAGTACATAGTTAGAGCAAAAATATCAAAGGCCTATCAAACCAAGCTTTAATGAATGATAGCCAAGATCTAATGCTCTGATACCATGTAACAAAACTACACAAACAGTAGTACCAAACTAGAAAAACAGTTAAGAATGAGAAGAGAATTGAGAAAATAAGAAAGAGAGAGGAAAAGACCACGAAACCAGCAAAGCACTGGTATCGAAATCAGTGTGTCTCTCTTCTCAACTATCACTTTGTATTTGTAGATAAAAAGGTACCAATTACATAAAGAAAGTCTCCATAAACAATGGAGATATAATAAGAAAGAAATAAAAGACAATAAGAGAAACTGAATAAACTAAAATAAGGAAAGAAAGGAGCAGTCCAGCTTATGTCGCTGGTGCTAATTACCGCCAGCGACAACTGCTGGGCTGTCGAGATGGGCTCTGTTGTGGGCCTTATTTATGGGCAGCGTTAATAGACATAAATATTAGGATTCCTACCAACCACTCATCATAAATATGGTATGATGATTATGGTGACATAGCCTACCAAGATTGACTTATCATGCCTACCAAAGACTTATACCACTCTTATCAAGATACAATGAACCTAGACATAAACTCACAATTACAACACTCCCCCTCAAGTTGGCGCATAAATATCAAACATGCTGAACTTGTTAATAATAAGAACAAAACTCTTACTACTAAGCCCTTTAGTAAAGACCATAGTTCGAAAACTCGAGTCTCGAGGGTGTCTCGACCCTTTGAGAAATCGAGAATTCTAAGACCTCGGTCGAAATCTCGGCGAGAACATGTATTTTCTACGCTAAAGTTCAAATTATGTCTTGGGGCTCAAATAGTCATTTTAAGACCTGATACTCCAGGGAATCACTCTTTTAGCATACATAATCACATTTAAACAATAAAATTGAAAAAATAATCACACATGGTGATTGTTTGGGTTTGTTTACACCCATGTTTGATAGTGTTGGTTTGAAGTTCAAGTGTAAACCTAGGGTAATATTAATTATTCTACTTAATACAATTATTTATTCATCCAAAAAAAATATTTACTATTCTACATAATGTTAAACTAGTAGAAGGCCAAATGAGCCAGTAAAATTATATTTTGGAAGAAGAATAAACATAATAGCACTTAATTAGTTAATTGTCGTAGTAAAAAAACCCAAAATAATCAAGTAAACCATAGAGTCATAATTTATACATTATCACATTATGTCGAGACCAGTCGAGAACTTGTCGAAAATGTCAAGAACTGGTCGATACTAATTGAGACCAGGTCTTGTGTGAGATCTCGTCTTAACCTAATCTAGAACTTAGAGAATCTCGAGATCTCATTGTGCAATTTGATGTAAAAAAGGCTTTCCTCCATGGGGAACTCTTCTAAGTGGTGCGACTAAAATAAAGGAAACAAAACATCGGTAACCATAAGTAGATATACAATGGGCAGGGCCCCAGACATCAATGGATTAAACCAAAAGGAACTAAACTATTATTATCAGAAATAAGATAAACAACTCCACTCTGCTTTGCAAAGACACATGCATCACAAAAGAAATTATTGGGATTACATTTCTTAATTAAAACTGGAAACAGAGTAGATAAAATTTTGAAAGGAGGGTGACCAAAACAACAATGCCACCGATAACTTGGATTAAGCAATAGTAGAGGAGTTGGGGTGAGAAGCCTGAGCCACCAAAGGTGATGGAGAACTGTCAAGAAAGTGGAGACCACCAACCACTTTACCACTACCAATCGTACAACTTGAATTCAAGTCCTAAAAGACACAACGATAAGGAAAAAAATATTATTTTACAGTTCAAATCATGAGTAAGATTACTGATAGAGAGAAGATTAGTAGAAAACTTCGGAACATGCAAGGTTTCAATTATTGTATCAATACGGGGCATATCGGCCAATACGTATCGGTATTGATAGTGGTCGATGCGATACACTGCGATACGTCTCCCAGTTTTTATAACAGGAAGTGTATCGGTGGGTTTCTACTGCATTGAACCGATACAGGTCAATACAGGTCGATACTCTCGATACAGATCGATACCCCTCTAATACGACCGATACGTAAAAAATGAATGTTTGCATTTCCATTTTCTCATTTAAAAAATTGGAAAAAAAAAAAGAAAAGAAACGTATCGACCTATATCGACTAGTATCGGACTGACAGGTCGATACTTGTCGATACAAGTCGAAACAATAGATGTGAATGATACATCTCATTAATTCCTCATAGATTAACTGACTGTTGATTAGCTTCAGTAGCAAAATGAACTCACTGAATTTTGTCTTGGGTGACTGGTAGAACCGAAGAAGAAGGCGAAAAAATTAGAAGAAACAAAGAAGATTTAGGAAAAGCAGAACAGAAATCGTTGGCGGTGGAAGAAGAAGAAAAGAAAAAAAATCCAAAGAAGTAGAAAAGAGAAAAGAATAACATAACAGAAATCAGAGGAGTAAGAAGAAGAAGAGAGAAAAAAAAAAAGCAATAGAAGCAGAGAAGATAAAGGAAAAACAAAATAGAAATCGGAGGAGGGAGAGGAGGAGGAAGAAGAAAAAGAAAAACAGACAAGTTCCTCAGTGCTCAGTCACCGGAAGCAACCTTGGAGTTGATCGATGTTGGGACAGACCTTGCTTCCTCTTCGTTGAGTCCGGCGGAGGAACCAGAGCCTTCGATAAGCAAATTGTTCTGATTTCTCTCTATCATTTAAGTATTGATATTGTGTATGGTGTGATTTAATGTATCCAGATGTAACATAATTCTATATACAATCCAATAAAAAGTTAGATAAATCATTTTATTTTAATATACAACATGCTACATACTTGACAATGTATTGAAAATATCTACACCATCCAATGAAAACAAGAGAAACAGTATAAATTATATAAAAAAATAAGGCATGCAAATACATTTACCCTACAAGGTTGAAACCAGCATGGACACCATCTTAATAAGGACTAAAGACTCAAAACATAGTCCCGAACTCGGCCAGGTATTAAACTTAATGTAAGAAACATTTTTCTTTTCAATACTACTTATTTATAGTATTATTATGCTTTAAAATTGTGTTTTGCATTTCCCTAATCATTCTTGTGCGTATCTTGCCTCGTATCCATGTGCATCCACCATATCCACAATACGATACGATACGTCTCTTAAAATCATCTGACTGATACGACACCGATACATAATACTTTAATCCTTGGAAACATGTAATACAGAGGAAAGGAGTAAAGGAGTACACTGGATAGAACCCTTGCCCGAAACAGTGGAAAGGGAACCATCAGCAACACTTACTTTACTATTACCAGACAAACGGAAGTACTGAAAAAATTGATTGAAGGATCCATTCATATTGTTGGTGGCACTCGAGTCAATTATCCTAGGTACAGAGACTACTAAGGCACAATGGCTACCAAAAGAAATACCTGAAGGAGACGGAGCAAAAGGCACTGGCAAGATGGTGGCAAAAGCTACAGATGGTGCTGAGAAAGGTGATGAGTCCAGTTTGATAATTAGATGAGGAGAGTCAATAAATCCTCTTGAGATAGGGAAGAATCTTGAGGAATATCATCAGCGGCAGTATGGTGCACCATAGTAGAGGCGGGACGACCTTGTCCACGACCATGAGTATCAGAATTACGGCCATGTAATTTCGAACGCCTGTCTCGAGTATGTCGATCCTTCCCACATAAATCACACTTCACAGGAACCTGATCAGAGGCAAAACATTCACTTACACCGCGAGTTGGACCTCCACGAGATGAGGAATTCGAGCCAGAATAGAGAGTCGTTCCTATGTCCTAGGGAGGACCATTGCGCTGAGGCGACTATCCTCAGAAGACATTATATCATAAGCTTGTTCAGGGGAGGGTAACGGATCACGATTAAGGACATGAGCCTGAATCTGATCAAACTTGATATTGAGGCCAACAAGACAATCAAATACCCAGAGGTTGTCCTCCAAATGTTTAAAGGCAATGGCATCTGTATCATAGGTAGCAGTAAAAGAACCATAGAAATCTAACTCTTGCCACATACCTTGTAAAGTGGAATAATGCTGGGAAAGAGATGACTCCTTTTGTTTGGTCTTGTGAATCTTATTTCTGAGTTCATAGCACTGGGCAGCATTGCTAACCTGAAAGTAGGTGTCTGTGGCAGTCTTCCAGATCTGAGCGGCATTGAGAAGAAGATAACCCCTGGAAATTGATCCATGGAGTTGATAAGATATGACATGACCAGATAGTTTGAGCCTTTGAGGTAACCCATTTATCCTGAAAAGGACTAGCAGTGGTAGGCTTAACAGCGTCCCCTGTAATGTAACCAGAAAGACCACGAGAACTAATAGCATAATAACACGAAAGAGACCACATTAGATAATTGCTCCCATCTAACTTGATGGAGCTAGTAGGGAATGAAGGAAAGTCACAAACATGATTGCTGATCAATGCTAGTCACAAAAAAGGCACATGTAGACAAATATCTGTAAGTTTCAACTTGGCATACCAATTTCCAGAGAAAGCATCAAGAAATCACGATTCGGTTTGTGATCTAGATTGCATGGTGTAAGAGGCCCTTGCTGGAAGAAAAAAACTCACCACCAAAGGTAAAGAGGAAAAAAGACCAAAACGGCCGCTGCTAGCGGTAATGGGAGGCGGCAGTGACTGGTGGCGCTAAACCAAGGAGGAAAGGGAGAGGCGGTGGTGTTGAGTGGTGCTTATGATCTTAGCTCTGATTCCATGTTGAAATAATACTGAGAGAATACTTGGCTTATCAATATGACAGAGGCCTTCTCTGTTTATGGAAAAGAGATTTACATTGATATAAATATTAGGATACCTATCAACCACTCATCATAAATATAGTATGATGACTAACCACTCATCATAAATATGGTATGATGACTATGGTGACATAGCCTACCAAGATTGACTTATACCATACCTACCAAAGATTTATACTACACCTACCAAGATACAATGAACCTAGACATAAATTCATAATTACAATACTTCCCCACCCCTTGGCAACACAAGATTACTTAGAAACTAGGGTGACAACCGGTGGCCCAACCTAGACTGCTTTTGGTTGCTTGGCCTGAACTTCATATTTTAAGGCTGGCCGAAGCCCAGGCCCTGCCCAATATTCACTTTATTGATAATGGGAGAGGGTTTCCCACAATGCCAATATGGGGATAATCTCCCACACCAGACCAATGAGGGATGGGAAATGGTATCGTCTATGGGGGACTACATGGTCAGGGAGGAGAGAGAATGAATGTCTGAGAGGAAAGAGAACATACCAGAATGTGAAGGGCATGAGAAGGGATCCTCACAACGTCCTCACAACAACGTGTGAGGATCTTTTTTTGATAAATAATAAATACTATTTTATATATTTATATTATGCTTATGTACCCATACGAATTTAACTAGTTAGTTGTATCTACTCTGAAGTTGCGAAGTTTTGGAGATGTCAATAGGTTCATGGTGTTAGTTTCATTGTTAGTGGAGAAAGACCTTGAAAATGTAAATTTCATTGAATATCTTGAAATCAGTACAATGTAAGTCTTTGGAAATGTATAGGTCATTATGTCTAGGAGGAAGTCCCAATGATGGTTTAGAACCATCTTAGCTCTCTATAAAAAGAGTTGGCTGTAAGCATTTGCAAAAAGAAGTGAAAAAGAAATTGGTTTATACTATTCTTCTATGAGAGACAAAACAACAGTGAAATGTTGTCCTTGGTGAGGAGCTAGGATTGATCAGTGAGATGTTGGTCAAGGCTTAGGTGGGATGCCCAAGCCATATTCTTTTATTTTGCTTTCATTGTAAAGAAATATATTGGAGAGAGGGGGGAAAAAATCCTGTTATTAATTCTTATTTTTGTCCCTATCATTGTCAATGTTGTTGTAGTTGATCTCCCACTGGTTCTTCTCTAGTTTGAGATTGATTCTACATTATTTGGTATCAGAGCTATGAAGATTATTTCAAGCGCATCATCCCAGATTTTTATGAGCATTATGTCTTTTCTACATTCATCGGAGTCTACTGATTTCTAGTCAGGGAGAGCTGATGTAGATCAAGGGAGGTTCCAACACAAGTATTCACGTTGGAACAAACCGAAATCCTAGTCTAATGGGTTGATTAAGGAGTATGGGGCATGGGTTAAGGCTGCTTATGTTTTCTATTGTAACGGGCCTATTTTGAAAGCTCATATGTGAGGGATGAGTGACCGATACAAATTTAACTTAACTAGTTTGTTGTATCTAGGCCTCTAAAGTTGTGAAGTCTTCCGGATGTCAATTGGTTAGTGGAGTTAGTTTTGGAAATGTACATGCCATTATGTCTAGGCATTATGTTTAGGAGGAAGCCCAATGAGGATCTAGAACCATCTCAGCCTCTCTATAAAAGAGCTGCTTGTAAGCATTTGCAAAAGGAATTGGAAAATCAAATTGGCATATACTATTCCACTATGAGAGACAGAGTGGCAGTGAGATGATGCTCCTGGTGAGAATCTAAGGTTGAATGGTTAGTCAAGGCTTAGGTGGGATGCCCAAGTTTGCCAACTGAGCTGCCTCATTGGATTTATGCTCAAGTCATATCTTTTTATTTTTATTTCTATAACAAAATAGAAAAATAAAAGAAGATAGAGAGAATCAATTTGTCCTGCTACTCTCCTAGTAGCTTGTATTTTTAGAAAATAGAAAATAACTATTACGTAGGATCTAGGACTCTACAAGGCAAAGTTCTAGTCACAAAGTAAAGACAAAGTAAACTCAAAATAGGAAAAGGAAACTAACAAGCCTAATTGGTAAAGAAACTAATAAAGCAAACTAATAAACTAATTAGAAGTCCATATACTGATAGGAGTCCAAGTCCTATAAATTAGCACTAACTACTTTAACTAAGTCAAAGCAGTATACAGTTACAATATTATTACGCTAACACTTTCATTCTCAAAAAGAAAAAAAAATGTTGGAAAAAGGAGAAAAAAAATCATGTTATCAATTCTGGTGTTTGTCCCTATCTTTGTCAATCTTGTTGCAATTGATCTCCCACTGGTTCCGCCTTCAGACAGAAGTTAAGGCCATTAATCCTTACGTACTTGGAGTATCTGCTCTCGATATGGTTCTATTCCGTTCATCGTATCGGAGGTTATATTCCTTTTTGCTCTTTTTCTGGCTTCTTCTCATTCTTCTTTGGCACCTACAGCAGAGATCGGAGGTATTTGGCCCTACATGGGGGCTGTTTGCCTTTGGCAAAGATGGGAAACACTTGCTCGCTGACCCCTCTTCCTATGGACGACAATAAAAAAAAAAAAAAGCAAGGTAATGGTGTGGGCTTACAGGGCTAGGGCTTGTAAGCCCTTTCTTTCGTTCATCAATAGGGCCCTGGTCGGTCACTTTTCCAGGCCGGGATCGAGAAGTGTCTACCCATGTCAGCACACGGAGAGAGCCCGAAGAAGAGCTCGGTGGTCGTAGATCACCAGAACAAGCAAGCAACGGTGGTCGTGGACCAGCTCGACCTCAGGGTGGTCGTAGAGTAGCTAGCGCGCTCATGGAGTTGATTCTTGGGTAATCCTAGCGCTGTGCCTCTTCACTCACTTCTGAATGACTCAGTGAGGGTTAATGGAAAAAGCTCAAATCGAAACTATCACTAAACTTTGTCTTTAAAGGGTCTTGTTAGAACCATTCTCCGAAATGGAAATCGAGGGCACGTCGGTGAATTCAAGGGTGGCAGGCGAAGAAACAAGGCCTCGCACCAACCCTTCATTGTGCACAATACGAGTTTCAAATCCTCTATGAAAAATCGAATTTTGAGGCCCTCGGTTGAGATTTGGATATGCTTATTCTCTTTATCCACTAACAATCAGAACTTAATAGCATTTTTTTAGGAAAAAAGGACCGTAGATGGGATTCGTCATTTCTTTGTGGTCGTAACGATCGCTTCAAGCAATGCCTATCATAGGTCAGGGGAGACTGAAGAAGTCTTTCATTTAGCTGTTCGAGAAGAGATGGAAGGAAGGAACCCCAAAACCCTGATCTGACTGACAGCTAAAGGTAGGTAGCCGACTAACGTCGACAAGTCTCGAGCTCTAGATGAAACAAAGTCAAGCGAGCCCCTACCTAAGCTATAGCAATAGCGCGAAGGAATGGATTAGAACCTAGGCCCGGGTCGTAGAGCAGCGGGGCGGCTGCGGAATAAGCAACTAGGAAATAAGGAGAGGTAGGGAGGGTTCGGGTGCGGATGAGCGGGAAGAGGCGGGGATTGAATCATCGGCTTAACAGGCAGTTGAAAGGGAAGTAATGAGGTAGGGATTTGAATACCAAGGATCGGATGCATGGCCTGCCAACTTGAGCTTGGTGTCCTAGTTGAAAGCCTTCCTGTCCCCTTCTAGGCCTGGGAAAGAAAGAGCTATGCCATTGACCGACCCTTTTGTAGTGACTTCGAATCCATAGGCCTCCCCTTTATTTTCATTTTGTTTGAGGTGGGAAAAATAGAGAATGAGTAGGATCATATTCTTTTCTTAGGTTGTGCTTTGTCTCTAAATAGAGACAAAGGTAGGTGATTCAACATTAGGCTGAAGGGACCGTGGCTTTGAAATGCCGAGCCGGGTGTTGATCCACTTAGGCGGAGTAGACTATACTTTTTACCTCCCTGGATTGAAATTGATTCTGCAATACTGGGCCTGGAACGAAGTCTCCGGTGAATTGTCACCCCTAGGATCTAAACTTGCAAAGCGGGGCCATATTGCACTAGGGGATCAGGGCATCCATTACAACCAGGAGCACTCATAGAGACTCAAAAGCAGGACTTGCACCTACAAAAAGTTGGGGTGCCAACATCAACAGCGTTTGGTATGTTACCTGATGCAGATCAAATGAAGAATCTACAAGTGATGGTCTCATTTCAAGGTTGAAGGAAGAAGATCCCAATTTGAAGATTAGATTTGGATCAAATCTGATGTCTAATGTAACAGTCGGATTTCAAGAGATTAAATACCGGATGTGAATAATTGATTTCAGGCGTAGAAATCAGAAATAAATATCCAAAATATAGAAGTCGATGAGGTGGCAAGGTGGAGAGAGAAAAGGGGATCGTTGGTAGTTATGGAAGAGATAAAATAGGGAAGCAACCTTAGCAATCAATGGGAGTAAAAAAATGAAGTAAGATAAGAACTAAATGGAAAAGAAGGAAGTGGTCAATGGGAGGGAAGAATTAATAACGTAAGAAAGCAAAGAGATAAAGTCTTCTTAAAAAAATAGATCTGAAATTAAAATAAATTGATAGATGAGAGAGAAGAGATAGGCGACAACTTCCTACTGTGGGGGATGAAAAAGAAATGATGAGTAATAATGAGTGAAGAGTTAAAAAAAATGAGAAAAATAATGATAGAGTAACTGAAGGGGGTGGGAAGACTGAAGAGAGAGAATCTCTTATCACGTTAAGGGGAGAGAGAGAGAGAAAGCTAGTGTAGGGAAGGGGTGTTTTTTGGGTAAGTTGTGGGGAAGGGTTGGTTACATATATATAGAAAACAAATCTCCTAGGTTATCTCAACTATTAAAACCTTCTCAACCTAGGACTAAAATTCTTAAACTAACTCAAAGACTAATACTTAAGGGATAAGATAAATCTTATCCAACTACCAATAACATGGGATCTACTAATGAAATATTAATTTCCGTACATCTTTAAGACCCCCACTATTAGGCTTATAAATTAGGTCCAGTACAACAATAAAACCTAAAAGCTAAAATCCAGTCCAAACCTATACTAAAACCTGGCCCATATTTATACTGGGCCTACATTATTACCCGTTGGCTTGAATTATGTTTCTAAATAAACAGAAGATATCCAAATGGAAAGAAAAGGATCTGCTGTCTGAAGGTTTCATTGAATGTCCTTTATAAGGTTTCTTTCCTTGCTTTGTTCGACATACTTATCCCTGTTGACTATCTAAACTATTATCGGTTTTATATTACATTGATCTTTCTGTTTCAGATTGCTGTATTGATTGAAGATAAAGAGTTTGTTGACTCATCTATGTCTGGAAAACCTTGGAAAGCCGGAAAGTTTGCTTTTAGTCTTCGCCTCTCTTTATGGTCTGAACACCTTGGCCTTCGTCCTGGAGAGGTAAGAAAAATTATCTAAAAGCATTTTATTATCTTTTAACCTCAAAGGAATCTTATCTATTGTGTGCTACTGGATATGATTTGCAGAGTATCTGATCTCTCCTTTCCTGCCCATTGAAATGAGTTCATCCATATCAGCCCAGTGATGCTTGACAATTCCATTATTGGGTTTAAAAGGATGATGCAGTGACACAATAACAGAAATGTTAGAATTTAGTGGATACACTGGTTATATAAGAACATTACAATTGTAACCTATCATTGGCTAATAGTTGTTGCTCCTTATTCTTTCCGATCATTTATGCCCTACTGGATATTCTTGGTTTTCCGCTTTCCTTTCATTGATGCCAGTACATCCATATCACCCTGATAGTGCTTGCGAGCCCATTTTCACTTTTATCAGGTTGTAGAAAGAGATGGGCAGAAATGCATGATGGAAATGATAGAGTTTAGGTGATCCACTGGTTTAATAATATGTTAAATGATATAAAATATCTTTTGTGCTCTTTATTATTTCAGGTCAGTCAAATTAGTGATCCTGTGGTTGATGCAACGTATAAAGATATTTGGATGGCCACTGCGAAGGTGAGTCAAATTTTGGGTTTAACCTACTATGTGCTTGAAATTCCTATTTTCATATTTCTGGGATTTAGCAAAATAAATCAGTTTTTAATATTTTTGCGGGAAGTTATATTTCTTGTTAAAGATAGATGCTGGTAATTTTGTTTCTCAAAAAGATGGCCTCAATCCCTGCATCTTTTTTTTCAAGATTTTGATGTTGTTTTGATGAACAAGTGTGTACAGAGGCCAAGAATTGTCTTTGGCTTCCGCATGGGACTTTCCACAAAGATGTTTTTATACAGAACCTTGGGAAAAATTATAAGTCAATACGTCATCAAAGGCCTAGATGTAGAGGCTATATATCATACACTAGGTCATCAATCCAGATCTTCTGTGTATTAAGACTATTCATTGGTTTACCAGATCTGACCAAAGGGTCTAAGTTGGCATGGCCAAAACAATTAATAGGCCTGGGGTTAAAATAACATCCCGGGATAAATTTCAATGGTTGCTGCTGTTGTAGCAACATGGTTTTCTGGTTCTCATGGCCCTCAGGTACGCATAGTTATGGTACTCATCTTCGTCATGCATGGTAAGGACCTTCGTTTTCTACACCTCATGGTCGTGGAGGCAGGACAAACCTTTTAGTTTGAACTGGAATAACTTCTTAGTGAAAAATTGACAATGACCTAACCTTGAGTTGTTTTCTTCTCTCTCTCTCTCTCTCTCTCTCTCTCTCTCCCTGGTTTTTTTTTTATGTTGCATCCAATTATAGTTTTTTTAAGAGGGCGAGCCTTGGTGTGATGGTAAGGTTGTCATATTGCAAGCTGGTGACCACGGCTTCGAAACACGAAAACAGCCTCTCTACGTTGTGGGGGTAAGGCTGTGTACGTTCTGCCCCTCCCCAGACCTTGCAGTAGCGGGAGCCTCATGCACTGGGACGCCCTATCCAATTATAGTTTTAGTTTCTGCATGGCTGCAGTCTTAGATCCTTGAATTATATTTTCCACAAACAGCATTCTACTTGTCATTTGTCAAAGTGATTGTTTCATGTTCTTTGTCTTTATTTTATTAATCCTATATTTATTAGAATCCATTTCATTCCCTAATGCCAAATGACAATGAAGATTTTTTTTTGGCAGACAAATACCATGATCTACCAAGATGTGTTTGCATGCGTACCTAATGATCTTATTCATTCCAGGTGTGGCTTGTTGCGAATATGTTCTCTTCTTTTTGTTTTCAAATGGCAGAATTCCCATTCCCATGCTTTTGTTAATGTAATACTTATCATGTGCAGAGTGGCTATCAGGCAAAGCATGGCCCACTGGAGGGAAAGGTTAGTGTATACTACAACTGATTTAGGTATAGCTCCTGAAAAGCTAGAATCCTATCAGAACGGAGATATTAAGGCCACAGATCCCATGCAGAGATTAGAGTCGTTGAGGGGTCATCTTGTTTCTTTTCCCTTGGATTTCATGTGTCAAGAAGATTTGAGACCAGTGTTCAAGGAGAGTGAGTACTATGCTTCCCCTCAAGTCTTTCATTAAGCTTGGTTTTTTTGAGGAACAAGAATGTTATTGTTTGTACGTCTGCAGAACATCCAATTCACTCATGAAAGTGGGCCATCAGTGTATTTGTATATTCATTTATTTTATAGAAATTCGAAAGAGTAAAAAGAAAAGTCATGAATTCATGACAGAAGTAATGAGCAGTCTTGATGAATGAAATCCGTCACAATTTGCCACAATTACAAACATGGACCCGATGCGTCCACCTCTTTATGATACCTGTCTTATTGTTCAAGTTTTGGTCCAAAACGAAGTATTGAAGGTGTCTTGAAATTCTGTCCAGTCTCCAGAGTTACAAAAGAATTCCAGAAATACCGTAGGACTGTAGGAGCATAAGAGTGAAAGGGCATTTTGTATTTTAAAATAAACTACTTCCTGTGCTTATGCCAGGATGAAAATTGACACGTGAATGGGGTGTAAGGGTCATTTACACATGGACCTATTTGTGCCATTCAGTCTGCCAAGGCCAAAAAGTTATAAAATTTTCCTACATGGACCGTGTAGGAAACTATTCCTTATGTAAGGATCAATTATTTGGCATATTTGATTGTTGGATAGATGGAGAACATCTTGGATAATCGCATGTTAAATTTAAGGCCCGTCTTTATTGTATGCCTCGTCAGCTCGTCTTGTATTGTCTTTTTTATTCGTTATTGTTTGTTTTTCAAATAATCCAAAGCAAATTTGACATTTATAAAACAAAATTTAAGGTATTACGTTGACATGCATGGGGGTTCGGATAATTTTGGTGTAGATTTGGGTATAAAGGTGAAAGATTAATCGAATCATCTAGTAGTTGGTTTCTTCTAAAGTTTCTCGAGATAGTTGGAGTTTGTGAACGAGTTTTATTAGATAAAGCCAATGATTAGAGGTATTAGGGTTGCAATGCTCTCAACTTATTCTCAAACTTTAAATGGGTAAGATGGCATGACTGTTTCATTGAGTCATGTCACATAATCGAGAGCTCTAAATGGGGCATTTTTTTATAAGTAGAACTAGTGATGCGAGATGAATTAAAAATCGAGTTATGATGTTGGGTTGCACGTTGATCTAGAATTCACAAAAAGTGTTGATCGATTAAGATAACCGCGGAATGGTGGTCATGGAATCGAAATCCATCAAGTATATAACAATGCACTTGTAGAATGAACTAGTCTTGAAAATGGTAATCAAGGATTGTTATATTGAGATGGAAAATCCCAAAAAAAAAAATTTTTTGGGTAAATTAACCCCAAAAAAATTTAATAGATCATAATGTACAATACATATACAACACAAGCTTTGCCTACTCAAAAATATTCACCGGGCAAACAAACTACATGGGTGATGAAAAGATAAACATAGTTATAAGGCATGCCCAAACACAAATCAAAACTAACTAAAACACAAGAAGAAACTGCCTTCATGGCTATGCCCATGAGGCACTTTTAAACACTCTTCCAACGCAGCAAGAGGTTGGGGACGTGATGAAAAACTTAGGTTAGGTTTGGAAGTCAAAAAAAGGAAAAAAAATTAATTAAAATATATATATAATTCATCATTATTTTTGTCTAATATTGTTTTTTTTTTTGTCACTTCCAAACACAGCCTTAAATTTGGTTAAAAAAAAAGTCACACTTAATTTTGGTAAGAAAAAAAAAAAGTCATCACTCTTTTTGTGGCTTATGATACAAGACGAAGGCAGAAGCTTTTTATAGAAGTAAGCAGTAATATTTCATTCGGTTTGCGTTTGCATTTTATCAAAACGTAAAGCTACAATTGGGCGCGCAAAGATCCTCTGTAGTCTCTCCCTTGAAATAGAGACGCTCAGGTGTATGGTGGCCCACTCGTTCGTGCATTTGGGACGAGAGGGACCGGCTCAGAACCATTGACGGCTGTATGACTGTAAAAATGTGGCAGTGGACAGCAGCCGGCAAGTGTAAGCCTTTCTTCTTCATCGCTACGCTTCCTTCTCTGTATGTGTTGGAATTGCTTTATCTGCTAATGTGAATTCCATGTTTGGCTTTTCGGCTAATATGCGATTTAGTAATTGAATATGGTTTCTGGAACCCTCAAATCTTTCTGGGTTTTAGTTTTTCTGTCCTCTGAGTGTTTGTTTAAATGACCATAAGATGGTGACCATAAGATTGTGACTGCAAATTTTGAAATTCGGATCTGTCAGATAGAATTTTACTAAATGACTTATAATGCACTCATTATACAAGTCGACATTCAAAATGGATAAGTGGCGTGTGTACTGAATTTTGTGATTGTATTTTGGAGTCAGACTGCTTAGTGAGTTAGACTGAGAAAAGCTGGATTATTGCGCCAGTTTTTAGTAGTTGGTTAAGGCCTTTGTGTATTGAACTATGTTTAGATACCAAGCAAAGAAAAAAAAAATTGAAATGAAAGAGATAGACACATAAATTAATCAACTTTTTTATCATTATTTCTGTCACTTGTGTCTAGTCTATAACAATTGTCGGTTGTTGATTTTTTCTCCAGTCCAGGTATCTCAATGATGTCCTGAAAATTGTTTGAATAACTCAATTCTGTCTGAAGAACATGGATGAACATGAACCTTGAGAGAAAAAAAAAAGGCTAGGGGAAATGAGACAGGCCACTAAATTCTTCCCAAAATATATTCTTCACCAAGAAAAATTAAATCATCAGTCTACATGGCAGAAATAGGTTATGGTGTTGGTATTTCCCCCCAAACTGTCGGTTCAGGCTCCCTTTTTCCTATATAAAATCACTACTTAATAATCCCAGTAATTTACTGTAGCCCACTGTTTTAATAATGAATATGGTCAACATATGAAGGGCTACTGATTCTTCTTATTTGCTTTGTGGAGGAATTTTCTGCGACTTAATGTCAGTCCTTACATCCTTACCATTTTCCTCTCCCTAGATAAAAATGGCTGTAATTTTCCATGCACCCATATGATGCCTGTTATTATTTAATAATTTTTCAGAACCTATATTGCTTCACCAAGATTGCAATGAATCCTATAGATCCCATTCTTTCTGATTAACTTCTATTGTGGCATCTGGTATGTGATCCTCAATTTGCAGGAAATCAAGTGATTCTTTAGGTTGAATAGATGCTGGTTTAATGGCGTGTTCTGAGATAAAACCTGGCATATTGGTTTCTTTACAGGATTTACGCCCATCTTCTCCATTCTTTAAGCAAGGGGTTTCCCTCCGAGTTACTGGAAAGTAGGTACCCTTCCCTGCATGCCTCTATTTTTACCTTCTGAAGTTTGCCATTATTCCAGTTTTTGTTTTATATATGTTTTGACTCCAGTTGTTGTTCAGGGTTTGCATGTTGTCTATGACTGTTTCTTTTCCTTGATCTTATCTTTTCTCCAAATATTAAAGATGGATTACCTTCGTCTACAGCTGCAGCCATGATCACTTGAGCAAATGTCCGTAGACATAATTTTTTATTGTCTCCTTTCTCAAAGATTAGATTGCTTAAAGCCCATAGATCAATTAGTTGGCATCACAAGCATGAGTTTATCAGTTTGGGGGGGTCTCTTTTGAAGATATTGTATGTACTCCTTTTTTCGCTATTGTATTTATTGACTTCATACTCTTTACTCACTATGGTTCATTTATTCCAAAGATATATGTGAATCATACATTTTTGGGTTATCTTCTTTACTTCTCATTTTTGGTATGTTCCTTCATCCACTGCTCACTACAACCTGGCACTGATGTGGTCATCACTTCCAAATGAACCTATGCATTGCATTGCTTCCAAGGGACACTCTAATATGAGGTGACAATAATGAAATTTGAGCAACCATGCTAAATGGTTTGGTTACAAGTTCTTGAATGCAGGTTGCCAAATCTTTAACACATCCAACCCTTCGTTGTCATATCATGGTCTCAACACAGCTCTCTCTCTCTCTCTCTCTCTCTCTCTCTCTCTCAGGGGGTGGGGCCCTGAGGGGAGGCAGGAGTGGAGAGGGGTAAAATAAATTTGATTAGTAATTTACAAAATTGAAATTGAAATTACAAATTCTAAACTATTTGTATACTAAAGTTGGATAAAAAAGCACTGTATACCATATTTTCCTAGTCTTTGTTTTTCAATCATTCATTGCTCAGATTTTTCTCAAAAATCAGTGAAGAATGTTTCATGGTGTTCCTTTTATAGACTTCAGGAGTACTCTGTAGAAACTGCAATTGCCATAATTACTGATGAAAATATCAGACTAAAGATTGACACCCAACACCTAAGGAACCTCAACCTAAGACTTGGATCCATCTATCAGTTCATCGGAGAACTCTGCATTGAAAATAATAATGAGGTATGGAATGTTCTCGGACAGTTTAAGAATATTTCACCTTTTAATTTTTCCTTCCATCTTAAACATCATATGATTGATTGGTAGTGTTGAGTGTTGCGTTTGATCTCCTATTATATATGCTGTTTCAGGCTACCTTGCAAGCACGTGTAGGTAGGGATGTAGATGGCATTGATCTCAGCCTCTACAGTCAATCTCTGCAGCTGTTGAGAAAGTTTCAAGCTGACCACTTGAATAATCAGAATGCTTAATAGCCAATATTTCTTGTTCAGAGGAGAGTCTGAAAAGCAAACTAGTTTTCAAGGTAAACCGGTTGTAGCTTGGTCCAGTGGTCACCTATGACATTATGGATTGCCATGGGCATGATGCTATCAAGTTTTGAACTGTCGGATTCAAACTGAACTTAATCCCTTCCCCTCTCCCCTTAAATTGGTCTAATGTCCTTTTAATCCCTATTGAACTGATGAAATGGACAATGGCATCTGGCCATGAACATATGAAGTCTGTCTTTGTTTCTTTCCCAATCAGGCTGGAGGCGTGAAGCTTCTTTTGTGTGTGTGTGTGTGTCTGTGTGCGCCATGAGATTGTGTCAGGGTGTGTTGAGATTCCCAGCATGATTGTAAAGTCAAACTGCTGTAGGCAGAATATTACTTCTGATGATGGGCTTCCCGAGAAGGTGTATTTGGGCAACAATGGGGTTATGGTAATGAGGCAGTGTCAACTTGGGTCTGGGTCCTTTCACTTGTTCTCGTCACTCTTGGTAAGGGTTTTAGGTACACCTGAAGCCCTCTACTCTTGATAACTTGATGGATACAATTGGAGCACAAGGACCCATGGCTTGAGGAAGCGGAATCAGCAACTCTGTCAATTCTGATGGCCAAAATAGCTGGCACTGATCTGAACTGTTAAAAAAGTCTGATTTTTTTTTATTATCGGGAATTACCTGGCCTGATTCCAGTTCATCGAATCATGCAAGGACCTCAACAGATGACCTAAACCTCTATTTATCTCTGTCACGTCCAATAAGGTGTTGGTCTGAACAGTCAGAAAGAGCTGGGAGAAGCTCTAAAGAAGATAATGTTAGGTCAGGATAGGCTCCGCCCTTCATTCTACCTGGACCACCTGCGTGCCTGATGCCTGGACATTGTCTCCTACTCCCTCGCAACAACAGGCAAGAATGAAGGGTCATCATGGAGATAAGTAAAACATGAGAAATCAAAGGAAAACTAGAAACCCATCTACTTTCTAGTTTAAGTTAGTTTACAGCTTACACATGCTTTTAAAGAATTCCAAAGAGGCCAATCATGATTTCATGGACGTGTGGATGGCTATTATTGAGAGCCTATCATCTCCAAAAGTTCAGAACTTGAACTTGCTCTTGAACAGGATAACTGAACTCAGGAGAAGATCCACCATATACGGCTTCTTGCTTTATAAAAAAATATATATAATTTTATTATAGAGAGACAGAGAATAAATAATCTACAAGATACTAAATGGGATAAGCAGTTGTGTTCTGTTGTGTCATCACAAGCCGAAAACGGCGGGAATGTTCGATCATCGTCATCATTGCGTGGATTCAACTGAGTTCACCTTTCTTTCCATTTACTGATCACCACCAAGCCACCAATATTGTTTGTCTTTGTTGGTGATTTATCTTTTTAATTTTTAATTACTGGGGATGGGGAAGGGGTTAGTTTTCTTCATATGATCATCAGACCTGTGCCTGACTTTTTGCAGGTGGAAACATTTGTTTGACGAAAGTATACACAGCCATATCCATGTGTTGTGTGTAGACAAAGCACCAGCAAGTGTCAACAGTCAAGAACCACTAACTATTCCTTAATGTCAATGTTGTCCAAATCCCTTTTACAGTTAGTTGCAACATGCAAGCTCCACCTTTCAGTGTTTACACTATCAAAGTCAGGTCTAGTAATTGGCGGTCGATCCAAAGTTTCAAGTTGCCAGCAAGAAATCCAAAACTCAACAAAAGCGTTAGCAATGAATCAGCTGAACCATCGAAAAAGAGCGATCTATCACGGAAAGGCAGAAATCCAGCAAATATTTACTTGTAATATAAACTTTTATTATACATTTGCAACAAAGCTGGAATAGCTCAGTTGGTTAGAGCGTGTGGCTGTTAACCACAAGGTCGGAGGTTCAAGCCCTCCTTCTAGCGAATTTTTCTTTTCTTTTTGGAATGTCGGTTTTTGGACTTTGGAGAGATCATGAAAAATCTATTCCACAAATGAACGTATGGATCTGGTTGCTGAAATGGGATTTGGGAGTTGGAGGTCGGTTGACCACCACCCCCCCCCCCCCCACCCCCACACCCACACCCACCAGACCACAAATGCTCCACTTTTCTTACTTTAGTGTCAATTTTCTTGTTCCCTGGACCACTGACCCACTTAGCAAGCATTCTAGTTTCCATTACATGATGGAGAAAAAACACCCTCCTCTTTTTAGTTTGAAATTCATTCGGAAAAAAAAGTTATGATTAGTGAAGAAATGCCGTGTAATAAGATGCGGATCCGCGTAAAGATATTGTGTTTAAGGCCGCAGAAGTTTCTTGGAAAAAAAAAATTTTAACCTCTAAAAAATTCCCACGTGACAAAATTTATAATATGGCACCTAGCCAGCTACCAAGTAGGACAAACTTGAACCATGCGTGGAACACCTTGGATCCACTTACATCTAGAAAAGGGGGGTTAGGAAAAGTAGTGTACGCTTTTACATTGCATGCGTGGTTAATGCATTCAACTGGTCAGTCAATATCTCAGTGCAAATAGATTGGTAATTCTGCTTTTGCTGATCTCATTGAACCGCTACTGTTTTAACCAAATTTGGCTTTTCATGTACGTCCATGAATCAAGAGGTGGACAAACGTGTGCCACTTGTCTCCTACAAGGGATGATTGACTTAATATCTACCATGTGACAAATTAATTAGAGCTAAATATTTTATACAAATAATATGTTTCATGTATCAAATTTGAATTTAATTAAAATTGACCATGTTGCACGATAAAACTATGAAGATTCATTATATTTTGTAAAATGATTGAGTTTAATATGCAATGAAAATTATGTAGCCAATTTAGACCATGTTTTTCTTATTCAATGGTTGGATTTTCCAATTTGTAATTCATGTGATACATTAGGTGACAATTACGAGTAATCTCCCATGTCATTGACATGTGAGAGACCAGTGTGTACATCATTATATTATAATTATTTTAGGAGAGCTTTATGACACATTGCTCATAAAAAAATAAGGTTGTATATCATTTTTTAATAATTATTTTAAAGGAATTCTATTAGTCATCTATTAAAAAAATGAATAAGGAGTGTCTCACGATTTATATACAAGGATCCACATGGTCAAGTGGAGAAAATATTAAGAACAAAAAAGAGTATGGAGAGAATATAATATGGATATGGTGTAAATTTTCACTTATTTTAAGCAAAACATAAATTATTGGCTACCATTATGTTTTTATTATTAGGAAGAAGGTTCTCCCACATTATACAAATAGAGATGCAAGAAATGGTATCTCCATTGAGAGGTCCACATGTCTAGGGAAAAGAGAAAACTTAAAAAAAATATATATGTGAGGAGTGGGAAGAAATTCCCATACGAGGTTGTGAGAATCTTTTTCCTTGTACATCTCTCAAACGAGAACCAAAGTAATGAGAATTGAGATGCTTGAGGCAAAAAAGAAAAGACTCAAAACATCAAACCCATAACCTTCTTTGCCTGATGCCAAAAGTTTACATGTAAAATTATCAACCCTCACCTCATTATTATTATTATTATTATTATACCAATAACAAATGTGTGCATTTCGAACAGACTTTTCTTAAATCCAATCGCCTCTCAAGTTGTGATTTAATTCGTATTTTCATATTTCGTACCTAATAGAGGACGAAAAGTAATAAATTACAATGGCCAAAGCATGGTATTCAAATCCTCTCCCCCCAGGGGTTTGGGAGGAGGGGCGATACCCCCATTGGATGGTTGATATCTGGGACTCGGGTGAATCTGAACCCTTCATCTGAGCCGACACCCCCTTATCGGCTTGACTTATCGATTCAAATGGTGTCGGTTCTGATTCACCCGAACCCCAAGTATTGATCATCTAACCGAGTTGCCGCCCAGCATGGGTCATAAGGGGCCCACATATGAGAGGATAAGGACTGGGAGGTTGTAGTCCCTTTTACCCTTTTGCCTTTTGGCCTTTTTCATTAAAAATATAATTAAAGAGTAATATAAGAATGATTTAATTATTTTTTTTCTTATCATTGTTCTTCCACGTATCTAATCCTGAATAAATAAATAAATAAAAACTGTGTTTTTTTTTTTTTAGTAGAATAAAATCAATGTTGAACACTTGAACCTCGGCAATCCAAAATATCGGTAAGAGGAATTAAGAATTATGGAAAGATGCTGAATAAGGACGACAGGAAAGTTACAAATCGCGGTAACTTTACACGAACCTTTTATTATGTAAGCCTGCTTTTTTTATTCACAGCACAGCTAAACGTACACAGCGGTGAGTAGTGTGTTCTACAGAAGACGGAAGGTGGATTCTTTATTCTCATCTCGGAAGTTACAGAAGTTCATGGATTGCAAGCGATTTGAGGCTTTTGAATCTCCATATCTTAGTCTGAATTGTCAAAGTTTCCTTGGACTCCGGACGAGACAACCCGCCTTTCACCGGCGCTGTCAGATTCTGGTTCTGTAACTTCCAAACGAGGTTTAGTTTCTCTCTTAGACCTTGCTTTGTTCTAATTTCTGATATTATATGGAACATGGAAAGATTTTGGTGAAATTTGTATTTTCTTCTTTTGTCTGCTTTGAAGGCTGTGATGCTGTGGAATTGGAGTAAAATAGTTTCTGATGTTGGAAATCTGTGTAAGACTGAATATTCTTTATTTATTTTTTTGTTCAGTGTGGGGTTCGGCGTGAAAATGTTACTTTTGATTCTCTTTTGAATAAATATCCTTCTTTTTTTGTTACTATTAAATTTATAGATCCTGCACTTTTGGGGATGGATTGCTTTATTCTGCTAGCGAACATTGTTTTTGCTTAGGTGAGTCGTAAATTCTGTAGAGAATTCCATACATAAATATAGATATGCATGCGCAAAGGTTCAGAGTTGTAACTCGTCCTGTTTAGCTGAATTGTAGAGGCAATGGGGCATCTGTCGTCTCTCTTCAACGGATTGACGAGGTCTCTTTCCGTCAAAAGGGGAAAGAATTGTGAGAATGACGTCGGGAAGCAAGCTGCTGAAGCAATGGTGAAAGAAGCAAAGAAAAACGACTTGATATTGCGTTCTCCAGGGATTGTTAATGCCAATGGTACAAACAATTTTGCCTCGGTTTTCTCTAAGAGAGGAGAGAAAGGAGTGAACCAAGACAGTTTCATTGTGTGGGAGGTATGGTGTCTGTTTCAGAAATTTGATGTGCTTGCTTCGTAGTTTCACATATGGGCAAACTCTTCTCTTTTAAATTAACAAAAAGGTCTAGAAAACAAGAGCGGGGTAGTTGGAGCAATATTGCAGTTCGATTGTCTTCTGCTTGTGATTTAATTGAGAAATATGGTTTGTTTTTGTGGTGGGTAGGAATTTGGATGCCAAGCAGACATGATGTTTTGTGGGGTTTTTGATGGGCACGGCCCATGGGGCCACTATGTAGCAAAAAAGGTCAGGGAATCGATGCCATCATCTCTACTGTGCAATTGGCAGGAGCACCTTGCTCTAACTGCCATGGATCCTGATTTTGATATGGAATCGGATAAAAAATTTCATCGATTTGAAATTTGGAAGGAATCCTATGTAAAAACTTGTGCAGCCATTGACCAGGAGCTTCAGAAGCATCGTAGGATGGATTCCTACTATAGTGGTACGACTGCTTTGACAATCGTAAGACAGGTAACAGGAAACTTAGTTTTGTAATGTTTCATACTATAGATGTGGTAGCTTAATTATAGTATTTTATTTCTACCTGTTGATTGTTTATGTGTACCTTCAGCACTTAATGTTTGTACATTTGAAATTCCAACCTCTGTAAGCTTTCTTGCCTTATTAGTATATGGGCTGAAGAAAGGGACAAAATTACTGCTTCCTGATGCACAATGTGTTGTCTTTACTCAATCATTCATGCATATGACTTGGCGCTTGGTAGATAGTATAGACTTTATGTCGTGGATGTTGCTTTTGTGTGGATTCCCCATAGGTTGTAGCCGAGCCGAGAGTAGAAGCATTTAAAGTAGTGAATAAGCAAAACATATTTTGGAAGAAGTTAGTTAGACAATGATCTATTTACACAGTGGTATGTAATCCCTAAACAATTCTTGCAACACTTTATAGTGTCATAGGGAAAGAAATCAAAATTTTAATAATGTGCCAATTGTTAGTTAAATTTGTGATGTTTTCTGGTGCTTAAATTGTGAACCAGCCTGCCATAGACACAATTTACTTGCCAAAATGGAAAGTAGGTTCCATTTGGTGTATTCAAGCTATTTAAAGAAACTAAAAGATTCAGATGAATGACAATGGAGACGGAATTAGTAATGAAAGAAGAATGAAGATTGATGCAAAATTAGTGATGAAAGAAGGAATGACAACAGACTCAAAATTAGTTACGAAAATATTTCATGGTGATTAGTCAGAATAAATTGTTGCCTTATGTCAAAGCATTTCTACCCAATTCTAATTGTGTATCCTACATACTATATCAATCAGAATGTGTCAAGTGTATGCAACATAATTTCAGAGAGCAAATTTCCAATTCTTCCATCTTCAATGAGGAATAGGCATCTGATATCTGCAAAAAATAAACCTAGTTAGTCTTGTGCTGCTTTTGAAACACCTGTAAATTTTCTATTTATCTAAACTGCCCAAAGGTTTAAAATCCAATGAATCTTATACCACTATCCTGATTCAGACATTTAGACTGTTAAACTTGATAAGCCATCTCTTTGCTGCACTGCTTCAAATTGTTTTCAATGAAAGGTTTTTTGGGTGGATAGTAATGCCAACTCTGTTGGTGCAAGTTCAGGGAAATGATCATCCCTGATGCGGCACCTTGATTTGATGGTTTGAGTTGATGACTTGTGTATGTTGTGTTAATTGCATATATGATCTAGGAGCCAAATTCAAGTTACTAGTAGATAATGGTTAAGAGGTCAATCCTATGTTATGAAATGTTGACAAAGTTAAATAGGTAGCTTGATCTTCTCATGTTTGCTTCATCTCCCATTGTTGCCTTTATTTGCTTTGTCTCCTCATGATTTCTTCTTCTTCTTCTTCTTCTTCTTCTTCTTCTTCTTTTGGCATTTTAATGCAATAGACCTTGTTGAGATGGTGTTCCTATTTCCTAATAAGGCCAGAATTCTGTCATGGGATGAAAGTATTAATTTTATTTTAATTAAATGCAGGACCTACTCTAGTACTTTATGCTTAGTCAGGTCCACTAAGACCCAGAGTAAAGCTTTTCCAGTTTGATGTTTTATCAGGGTGACCTCATTGTTATAGCAAATGTTGGGGACTCACGCGCTGTGTTGGCTACCACTTCTGATGGTGGAAGCTTGGTACCAGTTCAACTTACTATTGACTGCAAGCCAAATTTACCTCGTGAGTTCATCTCTCTCTCTCTCTCTTCCACCTCTCTGGATATATATATATATATATAAGCAATCTACTTGACTTTAACCTCTCTGTTAATATCTGTTCAGAGGAGGCTGAGAGGATAACACAATGCCAAGGGCGGGTGTTCTGTTTAAAGGATGAACCTGGGTTGCACAGGGTCTGGCTGCCAGATGAGGAAACACCAGGTCTGGCAATGTCTAGAGCCTTTGGAGACTATTGTGTGAAGGACTACGGACTTATTTCTGTCCCTGAAGTCACACAAAGGAAGATAACAAGCAGAGACCAATTTGTTGTGCTGGCAACAGATGGGGTATGTCTTGGTAGTGTTAGTAGTGCTAATGTTTAAATGAACTCTCAATCCACTGCATCTATTCTATTTATAGATTTGGATATTGTTGTGAGGATTTAGCAAAAGAAATAGAAAATCTTTCTTTCGTTGTTTATTCTGACATGAGGACAAGTTCTGGCCCTTCTGGCTAATTTGGAAGGACATAGAATATTTACAGGCAAGCTAAATGTAGTATATTTTAGTATAAGCTATGGATATCTCTAGAAATATCACAAGAATATGAACATGAGTATTTGGTATATGCTATGGTTATCTCTAGAAATATGCAAAAGAATATGAACATAGAACTGAATATTTACAGGCAGCTAAATGTAGTATTTTAGTATAAGCTATGGTTATCTCTAGAAATATGCACAAGATTATGAATATGAGTTTTCTTGATGAAATATTTGGCCTCTTTTCCCTATTGATTAATTCAAATATTTTCTGCTTCTCTTTATTTTTCTCACAAAAAAGATCAATAGGAGATCTTATGTAATTGTAGGTTAATTTTAAGGGGAGTGGGAACATCATATTTACGTGAGGCATGCAGGGGAAGACTTATTGGTCCAATCTAGGGTAGTAGGATCTCTATGCATACCCACCCTGAAGGGGAAAAAGAAAAAAAGAAAAAAAAAACTCTTGTATTGGGAAAAACTAGCAGTTATATGTGGAAATGTCTTGCTTTCTCTCACTCCCTCCCATACATACAAATTTTGCCCTGCCAAACATCTTTTATGGCGCTTGTTGTTGGGATTGATCCTGTGTCATGTTTCTTGGCTCATCTCAGCTATGTAACCCACATGTTTTGTACTGTTCCCAGAGTATTGAGAGCAACCATAAATTTTTGGCTTTCAATCAAATATCTATCATTTCTAAGTTCTAACATAGTAACATGTGTCAAAGTCTCTTTGGACTGAAACTTGACACGAGTCAAGGATGACGTTGATATGAACATGTTTGACAAAGTTTGTGTGCCAACTATACTTAAACATCCCATAAAACCAAAGCCTTTGGAGAGAGACTATCTCCCCAAGCCATGGAGAGAGCGTTCTCCTGTTATTCTGGAATATCTTCAAGTGGTTTTTTAACTGTTCTTTCTCACAGTATAAACCCAAGCACGGAAAACTAATTATAATTTCATTTCCTTCTCTTTTTGAGGTGTGGGATGTTGTCTCCAACCAAGAAGCAGTACAGATTGTTTCATCGACGCCAGAAAGAGCTAAATCAGCAAAACGGCTGGTTGAATGTGCAGTACGTGCATGGAAAAGCAAGAGGCGTGGAATTGCAATGGATGACATTTCAGCCATTTGTCTCTTTTTCCACCCTTCCTCACCCCATCAACCAGTCGACTGCATATCCTGGCAGAAAACGGCCTGAAAAAGATTAAGGTTACTGCTGTTTTTGGTATATGATAACCTTGTGTATGTACATATTAAAGTTGGATGAATGCATCTGATTTTTGAAGGCACCACATTGTTGATTCTTAATCTGGTTGTTTAGCATGCTTGTCTATGGGTCGATGAATCTTTTGTATTCAAATTGCAGTTTCTCATGAAAGGAAGGGGAGAGAAGTCAAATTGGTTTAAAAAATACAGAAGAAAACTTTTGCATAACCATGATTTGTTGTTATATTGAATTTTGTCCTCCATACATGTAAAAGAGATAGTTTCTTTTTGGGCTGGAAATGTTACATACCATTTTACATATTCATATAATTGTTCTTTGTAAGTTAATTAGGTGCCCTTTGTCTTATTTGATACGCATGATTCATGATTAAAATTCCTTGTATCCGAGCATTATTACAAGGAGAATATAAAATAAATAAATAAATAAATAAATAACTTGCATGAACCATGCCGGGCCTGGGCAATTTTCTGCTGTTCTCTCCCTATTGGACAACTAATGCTTCACGTGTGGATGACTCATCCAATCTTTTTCTTTTCAGTTCATACCACAAACTGATAATTAAAATTAAAAAAAAAAAAAAAAAAAAAAAAAAGGACGTTCCTAATTGTCACGTCAAGGTGAATTCTAACACATGCCACACATGGTTGGCATTTGACTGAAAATTTATGAATACATAAATCTAAGGTTTCAATTCATATATCAAATTTCAATTGAATCGAAGTTTTTCATGTGGCAAAGCAAACTATCAAAAAATTCCAGCACTACAAAAGGGTGCACTGATTATTTAAAAAATCTGAAATTTTTTTTGTTTGGAAATTCAATAATTATTAAAGGCTGAGAGAGAACCACTATCATCCTATGTGTTTCATGGGAGAAAAAAGGGCAGGGATGCAGAATGGTAAAGGCTAAGACAATTTTCACATTGCATAATTTATATCAGAGAAATTTCGCGACTCAGTTGACTAGGAAAGTAAGTGCATCTTGACCAACAAATTCAACTTGAGATATTAAGGTCAACTAACCTTTCCGGTAACACAAGTTAACATTGTTTATGTATATTGCCCATTAGAATTCATTGAAAGATTTTTCGAGATGAGACATATCTATAAATGATTAGGAGGAAGCACAAGAAGGGTTGCGTTGGACCTTTGATCCTGATGTCGTTTTGATTCTTAAGTCGTCAAAACTCAAAATCACAAACAATAATAAATGAAAGAGCAATAAAAAATAGATTTCGATTATACCCTTGATTTTTGTGGATAATATTGGATGTGTCTCCCAATATCATTTTGGTAAAAAATGATTTTTTTTTTTTTTTTTTGCTGATACCCTAATTGTTGGGATCTAGATTCCAAAGAGAGAAAGATAATTCCGAATTTACGATAAACAGACAGAATTTTCGGGCATGAATCATTACATTTCCTGATTCTGATGGCCAAGCCCATTTGTCCTTCTGCGGCTTCCTGTGGTTTCTCGTCACGGCTGCGTTGTTTGTCTTTGTGCCCACAGCCCACGTCTGCTTTCACTGAACTAGCGTCCTTCACTGTTTTCAGTTACAGAGAATCGCGTTTCTCTCTACGTCTACGATGCTCCCTAGCATTAGGGGGAGAAATAGGAGATGAGCAGAAGCTGAAGCTGAAGCAGAGGATACCGCGCTATTCAGTAATCATGGCGTCGTCAGACGGCCGAGTAACCCTTCCCCTGAGTCACTCTCACGCTCAGTTGACCGAACTCAACGAGGAATCAGATTTCATGGCTCTTTTCTCCCCAGACGGCTACCTCTCCATCTGTGGCTTCGGTTCTCTCCTCTCTGGTACGTCTCTCTTCGCTTTTTCATTCACAGATTCAATGTAGTCACGATTGTAATTTGAACTTTCAAATATAATCTCTGGTGTCGACGGACCAGAAAGAAGTGCTCGGAGTACATTTCCGGATCTCGTGAATTTCAGGGTTGCGAAATTGAATGGCTTTCGACGCGTCTTTGCTCACGCTGCTCCCATGTTCTTTGAGCGTGGCATTGCCAATTCTGAAACTGGGGTCAGTCACATCATCTCACCCCTACCATGCTCCATTTTATGAGATGAACTTCTAATTCCTAGAGCAATCAGTAAGCAATTCTTTTCAAATATTCCAGGAGATTTCGAGCCTAAGCGTAGAACCTTGTGAAGGTGAAACCCTCATTATCACCGTGTTTGAGATTAAACAATTGGGGGTAATAATCTCCTTTCAACTTTCAAAATTTCTCTTTCAACCTTAACCGTGTATTTCTCATGTACTTTGCCCTGGTTTGCATTCATGTCTAGATCCCATCTTTCATCGAAAGGGAACACGAGTTTCGTTTTTTGGCTGTAAGTTGCTAAACTCTTAAGTTCTACTTATGAATAGTAAGGGGAAAAAAATCTTTCTTTGGTTGTAAATAATTCTTCTTATTGAAACAGTCCTACTTCGAATTTATCTACTCTTGCAGGTGGTGCCTGAGACTCTAGATGGGATACCGTTCACTAGTCCTGCGGTGAGTGGAAATGGATAAATTACCTTGCAGGGCTGATTATAGACGATTGCATGTTATTGTAAAGTTACAGGAATAACAAATTGCTGGTGACTGTAGGTGCTTTGTGCGCGTTATAGTGATGAGGAATATTTTCATGTTAGATGCGAAGGTAAATCTTATTACTGCTGTGTTTACACTTCCTCTTTTGGATAGATAATGATTTTAATAGTGAATAAGAAACGGGAGAAGAAAACAAGAAAAATTAAATAAAGCTGCAGTACAATCCTAGCAATTAACAATCAACTAATCATGGAATATTTATCACCGCATACATAAAGAGATGTTCTCCCCACCACAAACTTGCCTAGCTCATCCAATGAGAAGTTAGCTGACCTTGTTTCCCAATGGAATGAGTTGTTCATTAGGTACACTATGGGCCATATCCATTCGATAATTTGAAATCAGCAAATCAATCATAACACCTTACAGTGACGGACCGAGACATGCTCAATCCTTCTCAAACAATTTCTACGATGGACTCTTTATTGTAGCTGACCTTGGTAGGCAATAAGCAATTGTTAGATTACCTTTGCTTTATGTATTGTAATAATTTCTATTGAAGCATGGTCCCTTCAATAAATTTGGTCCTGAATATTAACCTCTTTCTTTCCCACTTCATCTATTTCATACGAGGGATGGCTAGTCTGTCATATTTTCTCCTGACCAAGGAATGTCTCTCTTTTACGTGAACATTAGATTAGTCTGTCATATTTTCTGATGATCAAGGTTCATGGAATGTCATGTTCATGACTTCATAGTTGTGAGTTAATCATTATAAATGACTTCGAGCTACATTACATTTACTGGCTGTTCATATGTTGTCACTAAGCATAATAGTTCCCTAGGTTCTGAGAAGAGCTTGACATTTAATTCATCTATTTCACTTAAGAGATGACTAAAGAAACACCTGATTCTTCTGTGTTCACCTGGAGTGGTGAGTAAATTTATAGTTGTAAACAAGACATATTATCAAATTCTTTGCTCCTGTCCTCAATAAATCAGCTTATCCTATTCCTAACAACTATCTTTACAAAAATGCCAGACTATCTGACATATTATAATTAAAAGTAGCAAAAGCATCTATTTTACTGATCTTAATCAGACTCTTTGTCAGTTTTCTTTAAGTCTTCACTATGGTATCCTTTCCCATCATATTTTGGTATCTTTTACATTTTTTGCACTTCAACTTCTCTTTGAATACATATTAGTCCTATGATTCCTTTTCCCCTACTGTTATGCTTATTGAGACCTTACTAAGACTTACTGGGATACAGCCTCTCCGCGAAGGGTAAGGCTGCGTACATCTGCGCCCTTTTTCTATGACTTTTTCTTGTAAATTATATGAGAATGTGAACTTGATCCCATATTGGAATGAAAATAGTGTGCCAACCATCTCATATACATTAAGATTGAATAGTGGCTGACTTATCTAGAAAACTGGCAAGTGATATTACTAGTTCTCTTGTAATTGAGGTAAAACATTCATACTATATTAAAAGGGAAAAGAAATAGTAAGTGCAATTAAAATTACATCCTCCCATGTGTCATCATTTCCTAATCGTATTTATTAGATAAAACTTAAATGAGTTTTATCCACTAGATAGCTCTTTTTTGAGGGCTGTTTTATTTCATACATCATACATGAGAGGTTGCTAGTGTCCTTCCTCATTCCTTTTGCAAATGGATAATGGCAAGAAAGAAAACAATTACCTCCTATCTACAACCTATGCCGTCCTTAGATCCACTGTGGTGTAGTGCTTTAGATTTTATGGTTTCAATAACCCTCTGCAGGAAACAAGGAGTTATATTTTCAGCGTTATGGACGATATAACATCCATCAGATATGGCGGGATGATATCTTACCTTGCCGTGTTTATCTACGACACTGGTAAGTACCACTTATTTGCCTGCATATCTATATGAATGCTTGCAGTGCTTGCTTGTGAGTGGTAAAATTTTCATACAACAAACTGTGACTTTAAAGCCAAAGAAAAGAAATTACCTCTTATAGTAAAGAGTGATTCTGGTAACTAGGACTGTGTTTGTTTTGCTGTAAAATATTTTCCTGGAAAAATAATTACTATTTATAATTTTTTTTAATATATTTTCCTACCTGGACATGATCACACACTTGAACATGATTTGAGTGACGGGATGGATCCTGTTGTATGATGTTGGGGGGGGGAGACCTCCATGGATGCTAAGAGTAACAGTGACGAAGATACCATCACTATTTTGTGAAAACAACATACTGAATTTTGAAATAGATTTTTTTTTCAAATTTTTGTATTGTATTTCGGTAAAATACTTTTCCCTTTCTAACCTTAAACAGTGTTGTATTAGTTTTTAAGAAATCCTTTAAAATATTTTATGGTGAAACAAATGTAGCCTAGTGAAAATGCATTTTTTTTTGGCTTATTCTGTAAGTTCTTTTTCTTGAATCTTCAAATGTTTTATTGGACCACTAGGATGTGTTTGGCCTAGAATAGCACCTTATTGGGACCAACTCCAAAATCCAGGCACCCCATTTGCATTTTATATTTATAAAACATGGTGGTAAGAAGCATGCATCTCAGAATTAAGAGGTCATAAGTTAAAATCTCCTTGGGGCCTACCTATCAGAAAAACAATTGCAGAATCTGAGTGGTGGTCTGCTTTAATACATTGACGTAAACTTATACTGATACTTCAGAGCCAATATTCACGCATATTTTATGGATCACTTTACACTTGCTAGCCAAAGTCCTCTCCACATTGGGTACTTAGTAATTTCTTATGTCATACCCAATTACAGTAGGGATTTTTGGCTTATAGTTTTGCAAGTTGTGGTTGTTTGTTTGCTATTAAAATTTTCCGTCATGTTAGCTATGTTTATGGGAAGTTGGCACACAGGCACAATTTGATCAAATAGTTTCTATAGTGTTTTGGCAGCAAAAAATTTAGGTGATGCAGCCTACGACGACTTTTTGGATCACACTTTTCTTGGTGACCGTAAGACAACAATCCGTCAGTACTTCGCCACAAGAGGTTCAGGCATCATGGAAGAGGAACCTCCAGAACCACTCAAGATCCGTTATGGTGGGTGATACCGTAGTCCATGGAGCCCAATAAATATCAGAAAACCTTATTTGCAGGGATTGCTCCATTTGCTTGTGCCCTAACATGGTTGGATGGGACAATCTTATCATAGTCCAGGTTTGTTTAGAAGGGGAGAAAGATAAAAGCAGTAGGACCAGAATATTCAATAAACCTCATTAATTGTTCCTCTTGAATTGGACAGACCCTGATTAGGAAGGGAAAACGTGAAATTCTACTAAGACTGAGGAAGAATGCTGATTGATTTTGTAGTTCGTCCTATAATATCTCCCAATGTGACTGATGAACTCTTATATTTGTAGCTTATGCAATAAAAGTCTATCATGTTGATTACATCAGTCACTGACAAAAAAAATTCATGATAGAACAAAGCAGGTAGAAGAAAGAGATTACACATCATAATGGGAGGAAATAGAGCTTTGCGTAGCATGGAGCAAGGTGAGGCTCCCCCGTAGCTGTACTCAAAAGTCTTATTGGGAATATAGATATGTAGACCCCCACAAAAAAATCAAGGTGAAGCTACCTACCGCATAATTTCTTAGGAGCCTTGCTAGTCTTACTTGGGTCTAACACTCGTCTTCAAGATCTTAAACAACAGAATAACATCATAAGAGATCATAATGCACTCAGAAACAAACGGAGATAGAAGCTTGCTTCAACTGGGACGTGAAAACAATCTAGGAGCCAATAGAAAACAAAACAAAACCAATGTTGCCCCTCCCACCCCACTATTGTGGGATTTTAATCTAAGATTAACACCCATGGCTGTGGAGATTCTATCCAGACCGGGGTGATGTCCTTTGTCACTCCTTCCTCTAATATTGATTTTGGAGGAAGTATTTCTCCCCCAGCGGTGAGCATTCACTTACCATTGAGATATCATTATTATCTCCTCTTACTAGGTGAATGTTCCAAACTACTTTCCACTATTTTAAATGTCCCATTCAACCACCAAAAATGGCGGATGAAGAATCATTTTTCACTGGACGGAGAGAAACTCAAATCCATCAATTTTAATTCTGTATTTGCAGAAAGTTTTCTCTCCAACAGTTTTGTCGTGGTAGCTTATATTGGCATGTGGTAAACCGGGGTTGGATAATTTTTGACTTATGACTGGATGTTATTGTGGCAATCTTCTAGTTTTCAAGACCTTCGCTGCCAAGTACCTGATCCCTTTTCTATTGTTAGATGTGCATATATGAAGGGATCATGATATATTTGGAGTCTAATGCCGCCTACTCCACAAAAAGAATAGTATAATCCCCTACTCCCTAAATTTGTGAAAAGGACAAAGGTATCCTTAAATTAGATTTTTGATTATAGCATATAATTAGCAACATGGAAATACTACTCTCAATTACAGTGACCTCACCATCCAATCTATATCAAGTAAAATATCAATTTCATTTAAATTCCTAATTTTATGACATTTTCTCCAGATAACGAGCTCACCATGTGACTAGCAAAACTATAAAAATAAAAGGCTAAAAATTCAAATTTTAAAAATATTGTTTATTTATTTATTTATTTATTGGCATTTTCATTGCTTTTAGGTTAACATGTCAATTGAAAGTGGCTGGTAACTGCCATTGGGCAATCATAGTTGACCTGTATGAGGTAAAATGATACGTAGAGATCTCAAAGTCTATAGATGGTGTGATGTGGATATGTTTAACTAAAATTGAACACAACCACACCGTCATGTGGCATTTATAAAGGGCGAGTTAAGCATCAGCGAACAAGAACTTCATTGCCGAACACTAAACGTTACCCATTTATTCTTTCAATTTTTTCTGGAGAACAAATCCCTACACCTATACAGATATCAACAACATTATACCCATCCCAAATTAAAATATTACAAACCCTAGCTGACACATGCATGCACTTTCTTTCTTTTTTCTTTTTTTTTTTTGGTTAAGGACACATGCATGCACTTCCCTAAGTGAGGCAAGGTAGGTACCTGGCCTTTTGAAATGCCATAGCAATCCTCAAGTGACAAGAAGTTACACCATTGCGACTCCTAATTAAATTGAACATTCATTTATCCCCCTCGTTGAGTAGGTATTAAATAAAAATAAGGGGGGTAAAACAAGAACCTTTACATGCAGAGCCGACATGATTTCATCCATTGAAAGACATGGGGTAGCGTTACACCCACCACATCGACATTGAAAGGAGCTTCCTTTCTTCCCATCCAAGGATCATGGCTTGCAACATAACAGAGGCAGAAACAACAGACCAGAGGGTTGGTCAATGCCAATCTGAACTATTCACTCTTGCACAAGGTACTTGCAACTTATCGTTTGTTTTGATTTTCTTCTATCCACACTATACTAGGTACACATTTCTTCATCCTGCTCCAGCTCACTTAGCAATAGTTCCATCATCTTCTTATACATAGGCATATAATGATCATTTATCATGGTTTTTGAGAGTCTGATCTTACTGTAGAGATCACGAGGAGTCTCATAGATACCCACATGGTCCCTGGCAGAACCATCATCACCAGAAATAATGGCATCAGATGGAGGCAAGGCAACAATATGCATAATCCGACCAGGGGGGTAGAAGCGTTGTGTTTCTGGAGCATTAAATGATGTGCTGGGTGTGTCATCCACTGCATCAACCAATACCTTCTCCTCTTCTGTTATTTCTTTGGCAGCTGCTTCTTCTTCTTCCCGGACATGAACATTGCCTTCCATCTCCTGTCTATTAAGCTCCTTCTCTAGCTCATACCAAAGCTCACCTTCAGTCAAGTCTTCCACCGTGGATGTACTAATCACACGGTCGGGAATAAGTTCCTCCTCTTCCTCTGTCTCATCATGTACTGAGCTACCGCTAGAGCAACGATCCAGCTTGTCCACCTCTCGATCTCCCATGTCAGTAACAAAAGATCCAGAAGTTCTTTTAGATATTAGTAAAGATTCTGTTGCGTCTTCTTCCACTTTAGGGTTCGATGATGATGGGCCTATAGTACGTCGGCGTGCACCCATGCACGACCATGATGAAATGGAGGAGCGGGTCCTAACAACAGCCTGAGCAACATTTTGTGCACGCTTCATCACAACCTAGAGTGCAACAAACAAATATTGCAAATATGAGATCTGAACCTTAGGACGAAGACAAATGAGTTCAGGTACAAAAAGACAGAAAATACTCGAAGAGTGAAAACACACAGACGAGCGACAGATGGACCAATATGGTACCACAGAGCCAATAGGATGCAACTCAAAACAGACGAAGTCGTAACTTGGAACTAAAGATATGTGACTTGAAACAGTGCTAAGCAAAATTGAGGCATGACTCACAAAAAAGGGATCAGCATTGCCGCTTCTGTACAAGGTGCAGCAGCAACCTTATGCCAAATTCATACTATCATGTTGTAGAGCGGGTACAGTGTTATACTGAACCAGCCAAGCTTGCCCATCTAAAATGGTGCAACATTTCACATGGCTAAAGTGTGAAAGAAATCTTTTACTGGCATAAACCACATCATTATTTGTTGAACACCAAGTTTGAGTTCCAGACAAAGAGATTATTAGATTTCACCTGTGTACCACTGGAAACAGGCTGGAGTAGCGCACCGGCACCAGCAACCCTTGCTCTTGCACTAGCTATAGATGGTAGACGAGATCCCAAAGCAGTTGCAGAGCGAAAAACAACATTTAGAAACCTTGTATGTTCCACTTGATCGCGCAAATCACTTAGCCAAGATGATGCCGTTACCTGCATAGACAAATATAATTTTAGTTGGTAAAAATATATGAGACAAAGAAGGATTGTGTCTGCAAAGAAGATGCACATTAGCATACTCTAATCACATTGAACCACATACTTATCAAGTACAAACATCATCGTAAGCATTTATTTACTCGGGAAAAAGTTACAGCACCTCGGAGCGAAGATCATCAATAGAAGCAGTCGAGAATGTGGGTACCAGATCACAACCATTGATGATTGTTGTAATGAAATGTTTCCCAGACTCTGCCAAATCCCATGTCATACAGGCAGCTGCAGAGAGCCAAAATGTCGTGAGAACATGGAACTACCCATTTTGCAGTATAAGGTTCTAAAAGCTCCATAAGCTTACAAACCATAAAACTGACATAGAAAACAACCCCCTCTCCCCCCAAACAACAACAACAAAAAAGAGAAGAACAAAGTAAATTAAGCTTATATGTGGAATATGACTCTTTTAAGAAGGAAGGAAAAGAAAACAGTCTACACCAACCATCCAAGTATCTACCCACATCCCCCTCCCCCAACCCCAAATAAAAAAAATAAAAAAAAAATAAAAGAAAAGAAAAGAATCAACTGAAACCACAAAGGTAAATAGTTACAGTAGTGAAACTCCTCCTCATTAAGAGACACGTTGCATGTTGCTCAATTACTGTTCTATATCATCAATGGCAGCCTAGGAGCGGTTCATTCTTAATAGGGAAATTTACATGGACCTCCCCTTGACAATCCATTTATTAGCATTACCCTGTGCGTTTTAGACTTACACTCCACTACAAGTAATGGTGTTAACAAAATATATTATCTGACAAAAATACCCTTGTAAAGCATTTGCTCCGTCAACATCGTCCTCTCCGTCCACACCACACACGGGAAAAAATATTCAGGTCCATGTCCTCCTTGTAAGGCGTTTGCTCCACCCCGGCATTGCCCTTGTGGGAAGAAGACGATTACGACAAGATGCTCGGTTCGGAAGTCCATGCTTACCTGTGGGCAGCCCTGTAATAAACTTTTGGAATGTGGGTGGAGGAGGAGGCGGTGATGACACGGGTGGCACAGGGGAATCTGACAGAAGAGGAGAACTAGTCATTGATGGCAGTGGCGATAACACCAGAGGTGGTGACGAAGCTGATAGAGAGGCAAGAGTAGAAGATGGTGGTGAAACCACAGAGGTGAGAGAGGATCGAAGTGAACAGAGAGAGATTTACCTGATATGTGCAGACTAGATCTAATACTCCCAACACTTTCGAAACTAAATTGCAAAGACCATCTACAGCCGCAAGGTGTTCAAGACCCAATGAGCCTTCCTTGAACTGCAGGACGCAACGTTGTTTGAGCTGATCAGCATACTGAAAACAGGCTCTGACTCGCCACTCACTGCTGCTGCGTATGGGTTGCGGTAATCAGTTCGAGCCTCCTCTGTAAATTTGTAGAGGAAGTACTGGAGACCAGGGCCATGTCAGGGAGGTTGCTCACACAGCTGTAGCATTCCCCATTAGTTAGATCCCCCCTGGATTGAAATAAACTGGAAATGGTGGCTTGTCTTCCACCTGTGCTAGTTTTGAAGAAGGCCGTCTGAGACGCCTGAGCAGTGAGAGAAGCGAAAAGCGAAGAGAGGATTTGTGAGTAACTGGGATCCGAGAATGACTGGCTGGCACAACCCTTGTAAACCAAAGTGTGGGTATTTGAGGCTGTTTTTACAGATTGAAGGAACCCAAAACCTGCTAAGAAGAAGAGAGTGAAGGAGAGGCAAAAGGGATTTGCAATAAAACCCATCTGCTGGAGGCTTCGTTCAAATCATGGCTGATTATCTTTCAGAGGGATTTTTTGGGGTTTGCGGAGTTGTGTTTCGATAAGAAATGGGGAAAGTTTGATGGGTTTGGTTTTTGGGTTTTCTTGCAGAGGCTCTGTGCTCGGTTTTCTTTCTTTTTGGATGGCCTACATCTGTCTAATTTTGGACATGCAGAGATAGGTACCTTTTTCTCTGTGAAGGTGGTGCACTGATCATTGTGGAGAAGATGATGAGTAGTTGACAGAGATCACAACCAAAATCGCTACGAGCGAAGAAGAAGAAACCCAGATTCTTGAATTCAGTGGCAACGCAGAATCCTTCCTCCTCTATATCCTCAAAGCAGTTCCCTCTGCTTTCACCCATCTAGATGCCCTGCTTTTCGATCTACAACAACAAAATCCTACAAATCAAAGAATCTATACAAACCCTTGAATCAACATTGATGGGATCTTGAAAAGATTCAGCAAGCACTGGAGGTATAAGTGGCAATAATCAATTATGGAAAGAAACTTGGAGTTGGAACAGTTGCGGGAAGAACTTGGAGTTGGAACAGCAGTTGCAGTCTTGCAGAGCCATAAGAAGAAGATATGAAAGAGAAGTAAATACGATGGTTGTCAATTTTGTTTGTTTACAACTAAAGGTAAATAGGTAACTTCATATAATTAAGGGTTTTTTTGTCTTTAGAAAAGTTTAGCTATCTCCACATCAGCAACTAACGTCCTTTGCCTAACTGAGTGGACCTATGTGTCACAAATCTGACTTTCCAAGGGTAGTCCGTGTCATTTATCGCAAGGCAAGGTAGTGATGCGTATTAAAAGTGTCAAAGGGAGGTTCGTGTAAATTTCCCTTCTTAATAATTACACCAATTTCTTGTTTTAAACTTTATCAATGAAATTTTTTTATCAGACAACCCTACAAAACTCGAATTACAGAACCAAGCTTTTACAAATGCAGGCAAAAGCAATCAAACAAGCACAAAAAATACAGCCCTGGCAATTGAAATGGGAAATTTATAACTGTGGGCTTGGACCATAAGGCTAAAAAAGGCCTAGACCTCATGAGCTAGGCAAGCTCTTATCGATGAGACTAGCCAATCTATAGCTCCACCTTAAGAAGAGCTTAATACACTGAACAAGCAAGCAAATCATTCATGGTTGTCAAAGCATAGCCTTGGAGATAAGGCAGTCCTTAAGGTTCAAGTTACCATGGCCAAGGCCTGCCTCTAGAAGACAACTCATAACCACAAAATGTCCTCAACTATAAATTCTGCAGTCCAAGGTGAACTAACCTCATGATAAACTAGCACAACTCATCATGGAGCATGATGTTGGTCATTTAAGACACAACAAATCCCTAGAATGAGAGGCCATCAATAATATGGACACCAAAATGGATGAGAAGAGATGATTAGAAGAAAGAAATTAGAATGGAAGCATTTGATGGCAATTTGGGGGCAAGCCCTATAGGTGAACAAATACAGGAAGAAATCAAATGAGAGGGTCCACCGATGTGCTAAGACTAATGAAAGCTCCAAAAAGAAAAAATGTTTGAAAACTGATACTTTAAGGTTCCATTTGTTTCAATGGAAAAATACTTCCAGGAGACACAAGTCTTATTAATTATATCTTTGTAATTTTATCCCTTTTCTATCGTACATTGCCAGGAAAAATATTTGCTGAGGGGAGATTCAAAGGAAAAGATCTAGCCATCTAACAGGGATGGTGTAGGTGGCACTGGCATGATTGGACCAAGATATAATGATTTTTTCAGGAAAGGATTCCAAAGAAACTTAATCAGAAGTTGTTTTCCAAATTTTCTGTACAGAACTTCAGTACAACAATTCATGCCTATCATTATTCTCATACAACTTTTTACTTCTGCAATATATTCTTCAATCCTCACTGAAAAAAATTAAGCCTAAAAGGAAAAGGATGGCCCTAAAAAGACTGGAATAGTAGATTCATTTAATCTGAAACCAGAAACCAAGAAATGTGGGATAATCTTGGAAGATGATGAAACAGTTGTTGAACACTACAGAGTACAGAGTCCAAAATTAATAATTACGATTAAGCAAGCAATACATATAAGCAGGCAGAGTCGAAGGACACAAGACCATAAATACTAATCCATGTGACTCGATCAGAATTTATAAGACTTATTTTTTATAATGGTAAATCATTAAAAATTTTGTGGAGATATATTTGGAGGTCTCCCACAAGTATATTTTGAACTCAATTCTGGTGAGAAACCCTTCCAGTAATCACATAAAACAAAATTAGAAATTACTCGAATTAGAAGGTCCTGAAACTACAAGTTTTCTTTGCATATGAACAAGATTTAAACTACTAGGGCTAGTATAATATTTTTCAACCCATTTACAACATTTAAAGAATAAATCAAACGTAGCAAACAAAAGGATAAAGTCACCACTTCATCATCAATATTTACAAAATGCATCACATTATCAACATGATACTTGCCTGGAGCAAATGCTATACAGGTGGTTGAAGAGAACTCTTTACGTTCTCGAAGAATATATGTGAAGAGAGCAGCAGTACCACCACCCAGTGAATGCCCAACAATCTGCAGCAAAGACAAGAGAACACTAGTTATCAGTTCATTAGTAGTGAAGAAAGACAAGCAAAAAACCTTGAAATTGGGTATAGAAGCTATTGACAAAGCTTGAGTTAACTACTACTGAATTCTGCACAATATGCTAATGCTCCAAGCTTCTAGGAGGCACCCACACAGCATTAAAAAAAAAAAAAAAAAGGTAAGAATGTTCTAGATAAGTCTGAGAACAACCAATTCTTCTTCTCTCTCCTTTTGGTCTAAATCTTCTTTGATACTAAATTTATTTTTACTGGTTAAAATCCATGCATCTGTCCCTGCCAGCAAGTAGTTTCTAATGGTTTCCCATGCATCTGTCAGCAAGCTTCCCAGTTTGATGGTTTATATATTCAGGCCTGCTATCAGCCCAAACTGTTCAGTCTTCCATTCAAGGGTAAGGGTCAATCAGTACAATCTTCCAGGCCAACTGGCCAAAATTAAAAATGTTGGCTCCATTATGCACCTTTTTTTTTCTTATATCAGATATGTTTTCCAATACATACTCCTAAGTGCTTTCATTAATCTTCAAAATTTGTTCTTCATTTCTACTTTTATACAGTTCAATTCATCCCTTACCATTAAGCATTCAGTTTCTCTAGTCAACGTAAAATAAACTAGAAGATAATAAAAAGTTGGGAAAGTTTCAACTCCATTAAAAATCCAAATAAACAATATCAAGAAAAACATAACTTATTTTTGCAAACAAATCAAACTTATAGAACCCCGAAAATAACACTACCAATAAATATTCCTTTTCCACTTTAGGCCCTAAAAAGCTTTAGGAAAATACAACTGATCTCATAATTAAGAAAGAATAGCACATAGGAACTCCTCCACGTGTTTTCATGAAATGAGAAGAGAGGAACCAGAAACATACATACATTACACAGCTAAGTTAATTGGTAGATGTGTGTTACCTTGACACTGTAGTCAGGACATTGGGCAAGTGCCTTCAAAAGGCAAGGAGTACTATGTTTCGCAATCCAACGAGCTGCAGCAACCATCCCACAGTGTGCATATCCTAAGACTAAGTTACTGACACCACCTTCATGTAAAACTGAATGGTGGAAAGGGACCACTGCGCCAGTTGCTGCTGTTAGTGTGTCCTTAATGCTATGAGTCCCACGGATTAACAGCAGGAAGCATTTCGAACTTCTATCACATATGATTGTGAAAGCAGGCCTTAGAAGCTGCAAACGATAAAACAGATATTAGAACAGTTTAAGCTATAATCTTATTACCAGAAAAGGCAAATTTGTAGTTTTTTTCTTCAGAAATAATAGCAAGAATATGAGAAATCCCAAGTTAGTTCCACAGGGAAATTAAAATGTGCTAATTAATGGCTTTTTCAGAAGTAACATACCCCTGCCTTAGGCTCTTGAAGAAGCACATCTTCTTTCGAGTAACCAGCAGAATCCAAAAACACTGGAAATGGCTTTTTCGAGAAAAGCATGCAAAGGGTCAACAACCTCAGATGGTAAGTCAGTTCAGCTCTAATTTCAGTACCTTTAAGTTGTACACAATCATTTCCAGCATAAACACTAGCAACTTGTACATTACCCTGCAACAACAAACAACGGTAACCATCTTCTCAATCTGCATATGTGAATCTAAAGTCTACACAAAGCATTTTTGACCATGCCAATTGTGTAGCTACCTACTAAACAGACCTACACTGCCCAACAATGGCTTCATAAAAGCATGAAAGAAAAAAGAGTAGAAGCACAAACATTTCTTAATAGAGACTTCTGATCTAACTTATGAAGAGAGATTAGTGAAAAAAGGCTAAGTGTACACTCACTATATCTGCACTAACATCCAAAAGAAAGAACGAATTCATCCCAAAGCTGGGACCCAAGCGCAAGGGGGACAGCAAAAGTTTATTCAGGTGAGATATTATCAATATGATAACATAATGATGCAGTCAGCTTTCAGAGACCTTTCATCTCCCTTCTCCCAAACAAGCACCAAATATTTGTGTACAATATCAACTGTCAAAAAATTACATGTGTCGCCTATACACAACACAAGCATGTGCTAAATAGAAATATCGTCCCACAAGATTCTTTTGAACTCCAGAACATCCATGAACTCTTTAGGACCTGAGATCCAGCATTGAAACAAGACATGCCACATCAGGGCATACACTAGGGCCCAACTTATGCAGTCGTTCAAATATCTTTTAATCCATTCTTTCCAGCAACCCAAAAACAGCTCAAGGGGCCAGACTTCGTAGTATTTGCCTGCAAGGTCCATGAAGGATGTTACAGCCAACCTTCAAAGCGCATTCTTTGCTTACCAACTCACCACCCATTCTACCATAATGTGTTCACTTTGACAATTTTTCTTAATTGATCTTTCTGAGACCTAATTTCAACACTTACACACTTTTGTTAAAGAAGCCTACAAAGCAGCTAAAAGATAAGTTGAGAGACTAGTGACAGTAGCTTAGCCATTAGATTTGTTTAAGACCTTTAAGAGGAAGTTTATGCACCTTGAATTGATGAGAAGTTCAAATTTTTTATCCTCATAAGAATTTTTTTTTTTTTTTTTTTTTTCCCTTAAGACCTAGCATTGTTCAGGTTAGGCTGTTAGCATCCCCGAAGAGCTTTTCCGAGTGTTCAACCCCAAGAGAATCAAAGCAACACGCCATGACTAACCACACATAAGGCTACATTAGAAGTTTGGCACTTTCTGCAGCTATTTTCTTTTACTCTGTGGAATATTAATTCCAGACAAGATGAAAGACACTAATTTATAGTTCTCTCTTTTCTTTTTCTTTTTCTTTTTTTTTTTTTTTTTTGGGGGGGGAATGGGGGGGATGTCTGGAAATAATTTGGCATCTTAATATGAAGTACCCTATGATCCCCGAGTAGAAGTGATGAAACTTAGTCGAGTTAACGTTAAATATCATCATTATAATTCTAAAACTGAAAATTTACGCATCTTCTAGAGGTTGAGCTTCTCAGTCATAAATCCACAGGGAAAAGGAAAAGGGATCAATAATCTTACGCATTTCCAAGGGAAGAATAAATAAATTATTCACAGTAGCTGGCAAAGTCTAGCAAAACTAATCTCAAAAAAAAAAAAAAAAATGTACAAATGCAAATGGAATTAGTAGGTTCAAAGACGGGAACAATCCTCGAGAGCTATTAAAAATAAAAATAAAAACGTAAAGGGTAAAAGGAGCATGATCAGAGCATTACCTGACGCCGCATTAGATAATTGATGCCGAAGGCCAAGTCTCCAATAGGCCATTTACCTAGGGTTTCCGAATACGTAAACCTAAGCGTCTCCGACAACGTAGTGATAGCTTCGAACCAGGTGGCGGGTGCCTGCGCAGGTCGACGCACAATTCTCCTCCTTCCAGAACGACTCGATTTCGAGAAATCTCCGCTGATATCATCTTCACCGTCACCGTCCTTGGAGGACAGTCTCCGACTCAACACGTAATAAAGAAGCATCGCCGCACCAGCGGCTGTAGCCATTGTCGCCGTAGCCATTACCTTCAAAAATCCGCAATTGCGAACGAATTCTCAAGGAAAATCCCTTAATATCGGCGATCTTGAAAGCGGAGATCATTTATAAGTCGACACAAGAAAGAAAATTGACAATTCTGCAATTAAAAACTCAAGAACCATTTACGGGTAAAAGTCCGCAAATTTGAAATTGAAAATCAATTAAAGATTGAACAAAATGATAGATGTTTCCAGATATATATATACATATATAATGAAGCTAGGATCGGAGGGAACAAATCCGCTGTTGTGATAATAGCAGAGACAAAAGAGAATGTGCAGAGACTAAGTTGGAGGGGGAGAAGGGTAGAGAAGTTGCGGTTTTGCCTTCCCGGGATTTTTTTTTTCTTTTCTTTTTCTGGAATTAGTAAGACGAGGTAGCTGAGCGTGACGCTGCATTAACCAACCTCTTCGTCGCCCCACTGCAAATTGATTACATGGCATCCACTGTGTGAGATGACTAGAATAACCCTTAAATTCTAATAAATCTGCTACTGAGATGCAGAGACATATTCGTAATTTAATACATCAGCGGTGGAAGTTTGGTACTCGTGAGGGAGAATATACTTAACGGGTGGCAAGCTCCGCACACCTTCACCCGGAAGTAATTTAGGCCGTTTAGTTAAAGATAAATATAAGGACACGTCACGCAAAGCATCCTTTTTAGTTGGGATTATAAATGAAAAAAAAAAAAAAAAAAACCGTTTACTCAAATCAAATCGAATCATGTAAACCGAAATCGTTTAGTGAAACGATTCGATTCTAGTTTTAAAACTGAAACCACATAAAATCGAAATTGATTATTTGGAGTCATTTAATTAATGATTCGATTTTGATTTATTCATTTCAAATCGAATCACATAATTAAACCAAAACTACACTGTTTATCAGATTCAAATCATCTCATCCCTGAGATTCGGGAGGCGTGGCGACGACCCCACTGGATGGTCGCCATGTAGGGGTCGGATGAATCCGACCCTCCGTTCGAGCCGACACTCTCTTGTCGGCTCAGCTTGTCGACTTGAACAGAAGGATCGGATTCATCCGACCCCTACGTGGCGACCATCTAGTGGGGCCGCCGCCACACCTCCCGAATTTTAGGAATGAAACGATTTGGATCTCTGATTATCACCTTTAATTTTTAAAGGTAAATCCGGAGGTGGCGTGCGTGAGAATGTAATTGGTGGACCTTGAGCCATCGTACTTATAAAAAATTAATTTCATTTCAAGTCCGTCTAGCGATAGTGGACAGTGGACTGACGGTGGTGCCTCAGTCGCCATCCATCAAAGATCGAAACTGTGATGTTCTGTCTGTCTTCGGCCGCCAACTGTTTTACCCTTTGAAATGGATGGATGGATGGATAAGAGTGGAGACTATATGATTGCTTGATGCACTGACGCTTTCAAATGACATCCAATCTAACAGTCCCATGCACCTAATCTTTTATATTTGCATTAATGCCAAGCCAAATTCAGTTTAGTCGATTACTAAATAGACTTGTCCAAACTATATAATGCCATACCGTGATTAGCTATACAGTACCAAATCTTGAACCCATACCTTTACTAGATAAAAAATAATATATCCGATATCGGTATAAACAGCATGTTTATCGGATTCGGTATACAGTTTCAGTATCAAATGGACACCCTTATATACCAATAAAAGTATCTTAAATATTAGAAACTTGGAGTCGTGATATCTATATCGAATGCTCACCATATGTAGTCTTCTGATTGGAATGGTTTGAAATTTCCATGAACATGAAACCCAGGAGGCAATGGCAGTACAACGGCACACCAACTTTTGAAAGTTAGTTGACCAATAATACTTCCCAAGTGAACCTTCACATGTCAAAAGAGCAAGTGGTTCTCCCTCCCTTGATGGTGGATAGGACGTTATGATCCATCGTGTGACATTGGGCTTTCTATGACCTGGTTTTAGACTTTCCTTCCATTTTATAGTTAAAAAATTGGAATACTTCTGTGCAGAAATTATGAAACAAGTTCTTTTCAGAGAGTAATGGTTTCCATTAATCTACAATTCTTTCCTTCCAATCAGTCCTCCCGTTACAAGGTAAGGCTCGCTCCTTATTAACCGGATCAACTGCAAGAAGCACTTACATGCACCGAAAAAGAAACTCAACAATAGGCAAAACAGCTCAGCTTGTCAAAAATATTACAACTTTATTGGCTCCATGCACAGCACAACCAATGGAATCCACCCAAAGTGTGAGATGTGAGTGCAAAAATGGAACTTCGGAGATTTTGGCTCTGAAGTCTAGCAAGCAATTATTTAGAGAACACCCACATAATTCACCGTTCAGTCCATTGGGCTAATCATCTTCTCAGGTACAACGAGCTGGTCAAATTCTTCACTTGTGAGCAATCCAAGGTTCAATGCAGCTTCCTGCCAAAATAAGAATTTCATAAGAGAATTTACCCAAAAAAAAAAAAGAATTTCATAAGATGGAAGTCTATGGAAGTGAAAGGAACAAAAATCCTACCAAGCAATGAAAGTATGAAACTACTTTGGATTGGCAATATATATTAGGTCGATTGCCAACTGATGGAAGCAGACCAGCAGGTAAAGGCCAAAAAAGTAATTGGCCATCTATCTATTAATCAGGTTGGGTAGTATAGATTCGGTCAAAAATTGTTGTTGCTAAAACCTGCGGCATTTATTTTGGGTCATACCGAACCAGTTCAGATAATGTAAAGATGGCAAACCCAGGAACAGTGAGAGCAGCAAGGATTTTCTCCAGGGGCGACGAGGGAGTGCAAACAATTAGAACATAGTTCGGAGATTGAATGTCCTAATTCCATCCTTCGCCACCAAATCTATCACCATTGTTTTGCCACAAGATGTATAATGTTTCAAAAACCATAAAAAATCATAAGGGCTAACAATTGCTGATTCCACAACCTACCAATCCAAATCAAACAAACAATCTAAAGTCTGATGGGCTAACATAGGGATATTCTTGTTGTAACTGACCCAGTTACAGCAAGATATTGGACGCAGGGCCGGGATTGCGAGGTGACATTGTCACCTCAGGTCCTCTGTTACATCCAGACCAACCCGTTAACATAAGCTATACTTTACACTACAAAATATATACGGCAAGGTAAAGATAGTTCACAAAAAATGATGCAAGATTAGAGATCAAGCTTTTGGTGTAAGAGGTTGTTAAGCCATAAAAGTCTTATGTTAAATCTTTTAACAAGCATGTTTCTAGAATAACATTTTAAAATGAAACACATGCCTAATCACCTCATCGCTTAATGGTCCAAATGTCTAATTTGAACAGTTCAAGTGATCAAATTGTTTGAACCAGTGGTCTATTGGCTAATCAACAATTCTATTAAGACATTTGGTCAATCGCAAACAATCCAATCATGGTTTTGGGTACTGCATAAATCATCCGAAACACTAAGATCTAACACTAGGTTATATATTATGTCATACCAACCAGGATTCTCTTCCAAAACATTATCTTTAGTATATTCTCAGGCATCAAGTAATAACAAAATTTTGGGCGATCAATACTTTGTAAATGTAATATGAAAAGGTATCATCTAAAATGAGGACATGAAAATAGGAAATGGGAATTGAGGGATTGGTACACTCATATAAAAAGTGCTGGGGGGCACTTCTTGGGTTTCTCAACTTCTGATGCTAAAGGAACATGAACCCATCCACAACCACAGCTCCACCCCCCCCCCCCAAAAAAAATGCCATTATAGACTCCACATGCGAGAAACTTACTAGACTAGTAGACTCAATTCTTAGAGCTGCTCATCCGGAAAAGCTGGCTTCTCAGAATCTAAGAAGCAAAAGCACGAGAAGGTCCTCCAAAGATGCACTTAGTGTAAAATATACTAGCCTTAAATAAACCACATTAGATATAGTATATTATATATTAGAAGGTGGGACTTTGGAGTTTGAGTGTGGGGTGGGGGCATATGGTGTGTTTGGGGAGGGAATGCAACTCCCAGGTTCTAAAGTCTTCTGAGCTTCCCCCTTTTGATTTATATAAAGAATGAAAATCCCCCCCCCCCACCCGGCGGGCCTAGGAAGTGGCAGTACTTCAGAAAAGCAAGCTATAAATCTCCATGTGAAATTATGCAACCAAGGATGCTTTGGGTAACACATTATCCAAGCAAAGATGCTATGGTAATTCACATATGGCCAAGTTGGAGTGAATGGTAACTGTAAAATCCAAAAACACCCTAGGCTTTCGCACCTTGATACTGAAACCAGATTATTTTTGCTGCCCAATTTTGGATTAGTGTTCATTAATACTAAAATGCCAAATAAGTTCCCATAAAAGCATCCATGTTTGTCCTGTAGTCTGCCACTGGGCTTCCACAAAAGAAGAATTCCTCACTCAAGTTTCAACTGCAGTCTTGTCCTGAATTCCTCTAGTTAATTTTGTTCTTTCTCAAGACAGGTATTTGTTTTTCTGTAGTTAATTCTATTATTATTTTTCCTCCAGAGCATACATATGCAAGTCTGATACACCTAAGCGAATGCTCCTAAAGTGTTCCACTATGATAACCACAGCAAATGCTTCTCAGATAGATAAGTTGCATGAGCAATAGTTGAAATGTTTTGGAAACATAATCAACCTAAATGCCTTCCATTAATGCTTTAACAGACCATTTAAAAACACTTGTATGACAAATTGATTACTTATATATTCACACACCCCCCCCCCCCCAAAAAAAAAAAAAAAAAGATAAGTTGATTACCTATCAGTTAACACGTGCGGATTTTAACAGCATCAAGGACACAAAAAAATATATTGATATAGTTGTTAATCAAGCATGAATACTGAGGCAAATCCCATTATTTCAACCACAGGATAAAAGTCATCACCTTTAGAGTGGTTCCCTCCTTGTGTGCCTTCTTGGCTGCTGCTGCAGCATTGTCATAACCAATTTTCTGGAAGAATAAGGATGAGTCAATGCCAAGAGGGTGAGTTTGTTTTGGGTAGAAGGGGAAGATCAGAGGGTGAAGAACTCTTCGCAGTTCTGGGGTGGGGATGGGAAAGAATAAGTAAACTTACCGGATTCAAGCATGTAACAAGCATCAGTGACTGCAAGGGCCAGGCAAATTAACATATCTTATCAGTTACCGTCAAACAATCACATACAAGACTATTAAACATAATATCTAAAGTGACATAGACTTACCTCATGTAATAATTTTGAAATCCTTTCACGATTCGCTTGTATTCCCCTTACACAATTCTTCTCAAAAGAAGCTGATGCATCTCCAAGCAACCTCACTGACTGTCAATGAAGAATCCAATTACGAAATGAGTGATACAGTTCTTAATATCATAACAAGAGCTGGTCGACAAGTTTTTTTCTATTCTCTTTTCTTCTTCTTTTTTCTTTTTGGGGTGGTGGGGGGGAGCAGGGGGAGGAAACTCAAAGACTGGTTGTTTGATAAAAACACTGCAGTATGCATGCTGCAGCATTTGAAAACCAAGGATAAAAAAAAATTTGATTCACCCCAAAAAAAAAAAAACCAAGGATAATAAATTTGAAATGTTTTGGTTGGGCATAGCCAAGATCGGGCCACAAACATTCCATTCATTTGTATAGGCATCATGAGCATGGTTGATAGGAAGGAAGCATGAGTTCCATGATACAACACATCACTAGTAGCAGAACCCTAAAAGGCCAAAATAAATTGCTAGTGTTTGTAAGGTGGTGTTGTCTCTAAATAAAGATGGTAGAAATTACAAATGATGAAACAGAACATACACGTAGAAGGCCACTAGCAATCAGTGGCTTGAACACATTGAGTTCAAAGTGACCATTTGATCCACCGATAGTAATTGCAACATGGTTTCCCATAACCTGCAAAAATGTTGGCCCATCAATTATTCAAATCGGCAAATGCAAATGCTTTTAATAAAAAAAAAAAAATTGACATATCAAAAAGCAATAAATGTCATAATTATATAACAGAATCTCGGCGAGATCTCAGAAATCTCGACCTTGCCAAAGACAAAACAGCATACGAATTAAAAAAACTCAAAAATCTCAGAAGTTTCGATTGGACCATGAACAAATTAAATAAAATTTCGGCAAGATCTCAGAAATTTCAAGAATCTTGGCCTCTTAATCAATATATTGGCTCCATCTTACATATACTTCCAAGTTTGAACCACTATGAAAAAAATTTAATGTCATGGCGCCAAGATCTCGAAAATTTCATTCTGACCGAGCCAAGACCGAAATCCTAGATTTTAAACCTTGGTCGTGATTCAGCAACTCTAGGTAGTACATGTCTTCACTCAACCCCTGACAAGATAGTCTACTGCATACATCTTATGTCATCAGGGAAAAGCAATATCACGCTTGAAATCACTTTACAGATGATCTGTCATATCAGTATTGTCTAATACAAACAACATGTAAGAACTAAGAAGAAGACTATACCTGAGCACAGACCATTGTGAGAGCCTCACATTGAGTGGGATTAACCTTACCCTGGAAACAGACAAATGTCAGTTAGTTTAGTCATTAAAATATAATAAAAAGACTATATTTTTGGCAATTATGTATAAATAAACAAAAGAACTAGAAAATTGAAGTGAGGAGTTAAGGACAATACAGGCATGATGCTGCTGCCTGGCTCATTCTCAGGAAGAATCAGTTCACCAAGGCCACAACGTGGACCACTGAAATAAGTAAAACACATTAACTGTTACAAACCATGACAGATGGAAAAGATCATCATGCATGATAAAATTGAGATTAATACCTTCCCAACAGACGTATATCATTTGCAATCTTCATAAGAGAAGCAGAAAACGTATTCAGGGCTCCACTAGTTTCAACAAAAGCATCATGTGCAGCCTGGTAAAACATAAAAAGTTTGAGAATAAAGAATTATCATGAAGGATACAGGACATAGAGAATTCAATCAATCCATTGATTATTTTTACTTGTTACTACCAAAAATAAAAAGAAAAGAGTCAAAATTCAGAAATTAACCAGAGCTTCAAACTTGTTTTCGGCTGTGACAAATGGTAGATTAGTTTCCTCAGCTACTGCCGCTGCAATCTTTTCATCAAATCTGAGATGAAATGCAGAATAATAGCAAGTGAATCAAACATAATCAGTAACAAAGAATTATACAAAGCTCTTCAGAAATAATATCTCAAAAGGAAAGCATACAGAAATTGCACTACAAATTAGGTAGACACTAGGATTCCAAGAGAGAATACAGTCTCCCAGTCTAATGCCAATAGTCATCACACTGTCTAACCATCTCAAATCCTAATCCCCATTGTTTATCCAAATCAACATCCTGAAATAGTTTTGCTCAGAAGGTTTTTTAGGATCTATATGTTGAGCTGATATACGTCGTTGTGGCCCTTACTAAACAGATTGAGCTTTTAGAATAAGCGGTTGTAACATGGTATCAGATTTTAGGTCTGCCCCTAGCTCTTTTAACCCCTTTTGATTCAGATTGAAGGGGTTAAAAGAGCTAGGGGCAGACCTAAGATGACTCTAGGGGAGGTGGTGAAGAAAGACATGTATAGCTTAGGCCTTGTTTCAAGTATGATATCGAACAGAGCTGATTGGCGGACAAGAATCCATGTAGCTGACCCCATTTAGTTGGGATAAGGCTTTGTTGTTGTTGTTGTTGTTGTTGTTGAACATGGTATTAAACCAGCCACATATACACCTCATTGGAGGTTAGTAAATTTAGGAAGTTGTTGAGGGAGGTAGAGTTATCGTGGGTGATAGGGAGTGTTATCATTAATTCATTAGGGGTGAAGAGGCAACACCTGAGTAGGTTTAGGGATCATTTAAATTCAAGTGTTAATGTGTGTTGAATAAGCAAAGTATGGAAGTAGTTGTTGGGGATGGGGTCCTAATTTATAGGGATTTTATTTAAAGAATCTAGGGAGTGTTTATAGGAAATTGTTAACCCACGTAGGGAGTTTTTATATGGATCTATGTAACGGGTTAAAGGTTTTTTTATGAAAAGAATTATCTTTAAGCAATTTCCTAATTGTAGGAGTTTGGTTCCCTCAAATGAACCACTATTCTATCTTCTTCTTATCTACTTGTCAAAAAATAGAGAGCGAAAAGAGAGCCTAGGTTTTTGACACAAGAGAATATCCTTGGTGATCTTGACACCTCTAGCCGGTACACCCGTTCACGTGACCAAGCTCATCACAGATGTGCAATGGGGTGTCCCGATAATTTCTCCCTTCAGTGCCACATGATGATGTTTCTGCAAGAGTGCGTGTCACGTGCAAGACCCTGACCTTGACCCCTTTTCTTTTGGGGGAGGGGGGTCATATCAAGGTGTGTACAGGCCTGCACGTGCAGGGTGTGTTGAGTTGATATACATTGTTGTGGCACTTACTTAACAACTAGAGCTTTTAGCATAAGCAGCTATACTATATGGTAGATATAGTTCTAACTATAAAGGGCTCTCAGGCTTCGTATTTCCTGCTATTCCAATCAAAGCTGACATCCCATGGAAGGAGCAGTTATATACAGTGTACTCGAAGTTTTGCCACAAAACTCTTCAGCTTTGCTAGGACCCATAGCTGCTGCATCCTGCTTTATGCTGGCACTAACTGAAGAATGGTCACCAAGTAGCATTACCCAATAGGCAACAAGGTGATCCAGGGTAGTGAAAGATTCACCCAGGAGATGACAAGATGATCACCCAACATCCATTTACACACACACACACACACACACACAAAGATCGTCAATGCTAAAGTAGGTGAGGTTGTACGAATAGGGCAGAGTATGTGCAAAATCTAGTGGAACTAAAACTTAGACCGTAATATTCTCACAGATGAGAAAAAAGAAAATGCTTCTATGAATACAAAACTTACTTCCCCACAGACATTGTTTATCAACTCTAGAGGAGTTGAGCAGTGTGCTTATCCACAGGTCAGAAATAAACCAACACTTTATCCAGACAGAACTAATCTCAGTTTTTAACCACTTAGACAAACTTTACATGGTATACATTACATGGGCGACAAGTCACTTCTGGCGAAGCAGTGAGTTCATGAGCAAGTGACTGAACGAGGATTTGTGATGTGAAATATTCGGGGTGACAACGTTCGGCTGGAGACTTTGGTCATGGCTGGATAAGGGGGCAAGTTCTTTCAGAAAAGATTTGCCGCTCTCCAATCCTATATTGTACACTAGCACAACAAGACTATATTAGATAAATTTCAAAATGTTCTCAAATTTTCTGAACCCCCTGTGATGCAGCTAGAAGAGCCAGAAGGGCTAATGAGGCTAGGAAGACAGCCTCGGGTTTTGGGCTTGGATCTTTTCTTCTATGTTTTGTTCAAGCGTTTAGTTGTTTTGGGCTTTTATTTGTTTACTTAGTTGGGCTTTAGTAGTTAGTTCTTTATATAAGTTCTCTTTACTTGTAAGGCCCATTATGAGGCCCATGTGTATTTAGTTTCAGCCCATTAGGAAGTCCTTATTCTTTAAGTTTAACAGTATTCTTTTAGTAGGATTGGTAGTCCACAGGTGGGAGAACTAATTATTCCAGTCAGTTACAGCTTTAGTAGTTTCTATTTATATCATTGTAAGGCTACAAGCCTTCCATAATTTAGATGAATGCATTATTTGGCTGCTGCCATATGTTATCTGTGAGATTCAGATGTGGCTGTGTGATTCAGCTATGCTAGTGGGTAGCTAATACTGTGATCCAAGGGAGGATTCCAAGGAACATATCCTTTACTTCTTCTACAACAACTCAAATTAACCGTGATTCTGGTTCTTGCATAGTTGTCAAGGCGTCGCCTTGTGGTCGCCCAGGCCAGACGGGAACAACATTTATCAGGCAGTACTTATTTATGACTAATATCATTTAAGTAAATGTTTCTTTCATTTACTTAAGATATTATTCATAAATAAGCAAATACCCCCTATTTGAATCCAATAAAAATAGTCTAAAATTCAAATTCCAGAAGGAAAAAAAGTCAACCCCCCTGTTCAAGAACAAAAACCATATTTTTTGGTGCGAGGGCGATTTTCAACTTTTAAATGCTAGGCTTTTTTCTAAATATAAAAATTCTATAAATCTTATTATAATAAATCATCACTAAAAACCAAGAGTGCGCCAAAATAATCTTTTGCTTTGATGCCCAAAAAATAATTTACATTCAGACGACTTTAAACAGCATTCCCGTATTCCGAACAAGGTTTGACCGGAGTGTAACTCCTTCATTATAATTTGGATTCAAGCAATCTCGGATTTGTTGGAAAGCTGATTATGCTAGCTTTGCAACGAATTCGAGATTGCTTGAATCCGAACTATATTAAAGGAGTTACGCTCCGATCAAATTCATTAAAAGTACGCAAATGTTAGTCATAAATAATTGTTTACTTAACTCTAGACACAATCCCAGGTCTTAGTGTACATTAGTAAACTTGGGTCCACACCACATATTAATTAAGTTATGTCTTAAATGTTGATTATTTATGTAGAATGTTGCATATATATAAACATTAATATTTTAGAAATAAAAAAAATGCACTGGGAACGCCTTGGTCGCCTAGGCAACGCCTAGGCGCCAAACGTCTTGGATCGCCTTGTCGCCTTGACAACTATGGGTTCTTGTGTATCCTTACCCCATCACTCGGTAATCTCTACCTCACAACAGTTGAAGATTTCTTTAAAATTTCAATTTACTTACCTAGACCTTTAAAGACAAATAACAAGTAATCAATGAATATAACAGCTCTCAGGCAGAAAGTAACTACAGCATGGGACAGTGGAAAGTTGTTTAGAACGATTTCAAATTTTCAATTCTGCCAAGTTGTGACTTCTGAGAAAAGTAGGTCATGGCAACAACAATATGTTCTGGAAGACCATCGTAAGCTCATCAACCTGTATGTAAGTCCCTCCAATGATTTATAATCTGATGGCTGACTAGTATTTCTATGAGGTTGACAACAGGGGCAGTTGTCAGTCACATTGTGTACTCCCCAACCCTGAAGCATATCACACAAGCTGGATAGCAAAATTGCTTGAACTTCTCCTTGTAAGACCAGAACTGAAAGAATCACGGTCACCAAACATCATAGATTTTAGCATCTCTAGTTCTGCTAATTAGTGTATCAGTTTGGTGAAGTCCCACTCCCAATTCATCCCCTTTCTGAAGAGAGAAGAAGTCTTTCTTTTTTACAGCAACAGCATAGGTTAAAGATTCAAAGATTTAATTCTTCCTTGGCAGAAACTCTTGACCAGATTGTTACGAGTTGATTATCTGTTATTACAGTAAGTTTCTTAAGGCTCCTTGCCATTAAGAAATTCAGACCAAACCTCATAAGGCCTGATACTAGTAATTGGTGGGAGGTAACATGCAAGAAGTAAAATGTTGATCGTAATCTCAGATAATGAACTCATAAGTTAGAAGTGATTAGAGGATACGGGGGCTGAACTAGCAGGCCAGATTACATTGGGCTTTCCCTACAGGTGCTACTTTTTGGACTTTGGAGTATGTCAATGGGACAAGAACCAGTGGGTTTTGACAAATATATAGAAGTAGAATATAGAGTTGCAAGTAAAGCAAAAAAGAAGGCAATTTTCTGGGTCAGTAACTCAATAGAACTTTCCTATTTAATCTAAATGGATGCACCAGAACAGAGAAAAAAAGAAATCCAACATGAAGTCCCATTAGCAAGATTTGGACTTTAAGGTGAAGGTTGGAGCAGTCTCCTGCTTCAAACCTCAAAGAAACAGACGTCCCAGTGCACGAGGCTCCCACTACTGCAGGACCTGGGGAGGGGTAAAACGTACGCAGCCTTACCCCCGCAATGCAGAGAGGTTGTTTTCGTGTTTCGAACCCGTGACCACTAGGTTGCAATATGACAACCTTACCTCGAAGAAACAGATCACACAATAGTTCTCCAAGCAAAATAACCACTCATATTATCAAAGTGAGATGTATCATTTTGAACCTTCACCAATACAGGCTCAGTGTCCATGAAAAGGTATAAAGAATACAATACCCAAAAAACTGTAGTACCTCGTTTTTAGAAAACCCAAGGTAAAATGAAATCTACGTTTCAGAACAGTAATTGATATGCATCTAAAAATATCCAAATTAAACCATGATTATGTTGCACATATTGGACAAAATGATGCTGCCCACAGTATCCTCAGTAATATGCCAATGAAATGTAAACACTGATGTTAGTTTGTTTGTTTAACATTAAAGATCGGATGAGTTATTAAGTAAATAAAGTTTCCATTAGGTATTTGTTTAATAATGGAGATTGGACAAGCAATAATATCATCATACTAGGATCTATGCTCAAGTATGCAAGAATGCCAAAAGGAATCAGACATCTGAACAAAATGATGAAGAGGTGAACCTAACAGTATTATCACACATCCAGATCATTTCCCATGCAGGGCAAAAGACCTAAATCGGGAAAAGAGGGGCAGGGAGACAAGTTCGATGTTTCATATAGGAAAGGAAGGTACATCACTGTAACCACAAAAGACTGATGTTGATGCAAAAAAGTTTAACCACAGAGCTACACATACCCTTTTTTTGTGTTCAATCCTGTTCCTACAGCAGTGCCACCTTGAGCAAGCTGTCCCAGAAACAGTTTCATTTTGTTATAACCCAAAAGACAAGCAAAATCCATTTAATATAAAAATTGAGATTCACTGAGTTTCCAACCTGATACATGCGGGGTAAAGTACATGTAACCCTGTCAATTCCATATTTTACCTGCAACGAGTAGTTTAGAGTTCAGAAATAAACTCAACAGAACATCATCCCAACAATTTTGGGTTGGTTACATTAATCCTTTTCTTGCTTTATGCTCTGTCTAGGGATATATCTACCATTAAGTTAAAATCCCTCAATTTTTTTCTGAATAGCTCACCCCAAATTGAGGGACACTTCCCTACATAATTTCTGTCTCATCTTGTACACCATTATCATCTTATAAATAAACAAGGTAGAAAATAAACGGAAGTATAAAGACCATAATAAGGAGAAAAACACAAAAGGCTTACTTGTGTAGCGTAACCACTGAACTCCTGTCCGAGAGTTAAAGGTGTGGCATCTTGAGTGTGTGTACGTCCAATCTTAATAATATCTTTGAATTCAAGAGACTGGCAAGAACAGAACAATGAAAAGTGAAAAGGCAAGAAAGATAGAAGATGGCACATAGAAGTGGAAAAGAGAGAATACAATGTTCAATGGCATGAGATCCAACACAAATATAATATCATAATCAAAATAACCTAATGGAACAAGAAGCATCTCATGACCAGGTTGTAGTTTCATATTAGCAAAAATGAACCTGCCCTTCAAGCTAAGTACTTTTACATGGGGAAATCCTGAATAAAGGGCACTCCAGTTGATAAATTTTGTGCCATGAAGGCAACCAAGTTTACTGTTTTAACCCTCATATCAATTCTCCAAAATAAAGTACCTTTAATTTGAATTAATCAGATGTACTCTTCATGGTAAAATATCTTTAATACGGTCATGTATCCTCATTGCAAGGTTTAAGGATTGAGCAGCCAAGCCAGATTGGTATCAGCCTGTATCAGACAGCTGGTCGATCAACAGTTTGAATAAGATAATCTGTACTAATCTGGATCAGGATTGATCCAATCCCTTGAGCATTCGCTTCTAGCAATTAAGAGAGTGTTACACAACACTGTTATTACATGTAAATACATTTTTTTACCTATTATCCATATGCACCAGAATTGTGCAATCACTAGGGTGTGATAATTTTTACTTTCCTTTTTTTTCCCCTACCAATTTCTCAAAAGGACTCTTTCCAGGATATCACAATAGAAAAGAAATAAAACTAAATACCCAAAACCCTGCTCCAGAATCCTGTTCACTAATGAATCCAGGTTAGGAGAAGATAATTACAGATTGAAGCAGGACAGCAAGTCATTTGAAATGGTCCTAGAAACATAGTTGTCAAGGCGCCAAGGCGAACCAAGTCGTTGGAAGCCTGACGGGGCACCTAGGCGACCAAGGCCTCCAATTTTCCAAGGCGTCACAAGGGCACCTAGGCAGGACCTAGACAACGCCTTGACAACTATGCCTAGAAATAAAGTCAAGAAATTGTGATGCATTAAATGCAAACAGTATTATCTATAGGTAATATTAATGTTAATTGAACAGTGAACCAAATGCACCAAACGCTCAATGCAGGATCCAACACTGCCCCGTTTAGTGATAGCTGGTATTACGATTGTTTGAATTAAATTGACATTGACAATGTTTGAGACTAAACAGCAAGAAAATAAAATACGAAACCACACATGCTTATTAAAAAAAAAGTGTCTTATCTGATTTATAAAGGAATGATTTGCACTAAAATATAATAAAAAGGGAGCACCCATATATTTCTTTAAGCCTATAGTTGGTATCTTACGCTTCCAAAAGTCAACACATTTAGCACCCTAATCTCCGGATGGAACTTGCACAAGTTTACGTCCAACACAACAATTGAATAAATATAAACCACAAGTATGGAAACAAGTACGTATATATCAAACCAAACTAAGATCCAGTATTATGAGAAGCTAGAGTGAAAGTATCCATAGAGACAATATTGATAATCACATTTAGAAGGAAAATGTTAAAAAATCTGATTCAACCTTTGAATGTAAAGAAGTGTGTAACTGTTTCAAGCTCGGTATAAATCTTGAATTTATTTCAACTGCTGCAGCTATGTGCATAACCTGGACGAACAAGCAATCACACTACTCATTAGTATCCCATGAGATTAGTGGTTTAACCACTAAATGGAAGAACCGTAGCTATATGCAATGCTCAGATCAAATATTCAACAAAGGAATAGAATTATGACAGTTTTTTAATAGGTGGAGGCTTGGAGCAAAATCAAAGGTATTGTGCAGAAATCATAAAAGTCTACAGAATAGCTCAAGGTTACAATAAAAAAAGCCAAGGACTTACAGTTGGAAATGTGTCATTGGAAGATTGAGACCTATTTACATGGTCATTTGGGTGTACAAACTTTTCACCCCTTTTGTGGCCAAGAATCTCTGAAGCTCTATTTGCAATCACCTAGGGAAAGAAAAATAATGAATGAATATATAATATATCCTAAATTAGAAAACAAAAATGGAAAACAATGACCAACCTCATTGGCATTCATGTTACTTTGAGTTCCACTGCCAGTCTGCCATATAACAAGTGGAAACTGATCATTCAGTTTTCCCTCTGAAACTTCATGGGCTGCCTGCATTACTGCCTTCCCAATATTTGGATCCATACCATACTCCATGTTGACCTGCCATTGATAACATGACAAAGTATATGTTGTATCACATAATAAATCAGGGCAGTAAGAGAAGATTGTGAATATAATAGGAAAGCAAAACAAACAATGGGCAATCTTTTAGACCATCCATCAGTTTTCTTTACCTGATACCATAAAAAATTTAGAAGCAAACTGGGAACAGAACTAAACAAAAGTTACTTTGAAACAAATATACAGCAGAAACAGGTGTGTTACAATTACAAACACAGTTCCAGAAATCTCAAAAAGAAAATATTTTATCAATAAAAAAATACTGAAATCAATTTTCAGAATATATAAACCTCAAACCAATATAAAATTTTCATATAAAGAAATACTATAATTATAAACCAATTTCCAGCCAAATGATATAGAGATGTAACAAAATAGAAAAAATAGAGAATATGGAGAGAATCAAAATGTGTATTCCTCTCCTCTTAGCAGTCACTATTTATAGACAAAATAAATGGCTAAAGTGATAGGTCTAGAACTCTACAAGATAAGAAGTCATAGTTACAAAGTAAATAGGAGTTTTAACTTTCACATATCAACATGACAAGGACTTTCATGACTAAAAGGGTAAAGAAAAGCAGTCTTACTCTAATAAGGCAAAGCAGTCCTATTCTAATAAGGACAATGGAACTCCAATAAATAAGGTGGAGTCCCAATTACAATATAAGGGGATAGAATGTATTAAAGAATGACTCCACCATAAGGTGAACAGTAAATCGTAAATAGTGAGCCTATCTGTTAGGCCGAGAATGGGAATGAACCTTGCCTATCAGGCCCATTTCTTTACATTAATATTTGTTAACACTCTCCCCCCCCCCACCCCCCACCCTCCTCACCCCTCAAGCTAGAGCATGGGGGAATGTGAGAGCTTCAACTTGGAACAATGTAGCAGCACAAGAAGAAGTAGTAGTAGCAATAGCATTAATAGTGGCAGCAGTAGTAGTGGCAGTAATAGTAGAAGCAACACAGTATAAGTAATCTGTAAACCAAAAACTAGTAGTAGCCATAGTTCAAAATCTCAATGGCGAGATCTCGGTTTTCTTGAAGATCTCAAGGGGGTTAAGATGAGACAACCCCTCGAAACTGTGTTTCGACCAACTTGACCAGTTCTCGAGCTGGTCTTGATTGATCTCGACCAATCTCGACCAACTCAAACCATTTCTCAACATTTTCAATCATTTCTCGACATTTTCAACCATTTCTCGCTCATTTCTCGACATTTTTTACCATTTCTCGATATTTTCGACAAATTTTCAACTACTTCTCGACTGGTCTTGACATAATGTATGAATTATGATTGTATGATCTACTTGACTACTTTGGATTTTTTTACTATAACAATTAACTAATTAAGTGTTATTATATTTATTCTTCCTCAAAAATATAATTTTACTGGCTCATTTGGCCTTCTTTGATCTTCTACTAGTGTAACATTATGGTTTAAATGTGTTTATATATGCTAAAATAAGGTTTCCCTGGAGTATTAGGCCTTAAAATGACCATTTTAGCCTCGAAATTATATTTTTTGCCTTTCTCAGGTTTTTTGCAATTTCTCGCCTAGATCTAGGAAATCTCATTTTCTCTCAAGGTCGAGATGACCTCGAAACTCAAGATTTTAATCTATGGTAGCAACAACACAATATAAGTCACTGTGAACCAAGTAGTAGTAGTTTGTAGTAGTAGTAGGAATAGCAATAATGTTGGCTGCACACTTAACAGAAAACCTTAAACGACTATCAAAACGACAACCCAGATGATTGCTCTAATACCATGTAACAAAATAGAAAAATAAGAGAAGATGGAGAGAATCAAAATGTGTATTCCTCTTTGTTAGAGTAATGATATAAAATACCCTATTGCTGACTATGTTGCTTAATCATGTAGACTGATGGATTCCTAATTTGTTTAGTAGTTTGCTTTATTAGTTTCATTTACCAATTAGGCTTGTTAGTTTCATTTTCCTATTTTGAGTTTACTTTGTCTTTAGTTGTTAGCTAGGACTCTTACTTGTAGAGTCTTAGGTCCTATGTAATAATTGTTTTCTATTTTCTATAAATACAAGCTACAAGGAGAGGAGGACACACATTGGTTCTCTCAATCTTCTCTTATTTTTTCTATTTCATTACATGGTATTAGAGCTGTTGATTTGATCTGCCGTTTTGAGAGACGTCTAAGTTCATCGTTTTCGTATGCAGCCACCATAGCTGTCACTGTTGCATCTGATCTTTTTTTTTTTTACCTTCCATTAATCAATGACCTATATTGTGCTGAAACTACTACTACTTGGTTCACAGTGACCTATATTGTGCTGCTACAACTACTTGGTTCATAATGACCCTATCCTACGCTGCTGCTGCTGCTACTACTACTGGTGCCACTGCTACTACTGCTGTTGTTCTTTGCCACTATTGCCGCATCGCTACTACATCGCCATCAAGCATCGCCATCGCATCGCTACTCTTTGCCGCTACTACCACTACTGCTGTTACTATTACTACTACTACTGCTACCACTACAACTACTATTGCTACTGCTACTGCTGTTGTTACATTGTTTCAAGCTGAAGCTCTCACTATTGCTATTGCGCCCGTTGCTATATTGTTTCAAGCTGAAGCTCTCACTTTTCCTCATGCAAGAGCTTGAGGGGGTATTAGAGTGATGATATAAATACACTATTGTTGACTGTGCTACTTAATCATGTGGACTGATAAACTCCTAGTTTGTTTATTAGTTTGCTTTATTAGTTTCCTTTACCAATTAGGTTTTGTTAGTTTCCTTTCCCTACTTTGAGTTTACTTAGTCTTTAGTTGGTGACTAGGAGTCTAACTTGCAGTCTGACTTGTAGAGTCCTAGGTCCTATGTAATATTTGAATTCTATTTTCTATAAATATAAGCTACAAGGAGAGGAGGACACACATTGGTTCTCTTCATCTTCTCTTATTTTTTCTATTTTGATATACTCTCCTCTAAGAAGGCGTTATTTATAGACAAAATAAAAGGGGTAAGGTGATAAGTCTAGGACTCCACAAGATAAGGAGTCCTAGTTACAAAATAAATAGGAGTTCCACATATCAACATGACAAGGACTCTTATGACTAAAAGGATAAAGAAAAGCAATCATATTCTAACAAGAGAAGCAATCCTATTCTAATAAGGAGAAGGGAACTCTATTAGATAAGGTGGAGTCCTAGTTACAACTTACAATACAAGAGGATAGGATGTATTAAAGAATGACGCCACCATAAGGTGAACAGTACCGTGAAGTCATGAACAGTAACTCATGAATAGTAACACATGAATAGTGAGCCCATCTGTTAGGCCGATAATGGAAATGGGCCTTGTTAATCAGGCCCATTCCTTTACATTAATATTTGCTAACAAAACAAAAACAGTAAAAAAAAAATTAAAAAAAAAAATTCCCATACAATAACTCAAGAACTCTCAAAATGTTGGAAAAATATTTATCATAGGCTTCTACATTCTTGACTGAAAATTATACTTTAATCTGCCAATATCAACCTTGTTCAAGTATGTATTATTTTCTCTAACAACGAAAGCAAGTCTGAGAACAGGATTCACGGGAGTATAGTGTCGGTCCCCCCCAAAAAAAATATATATATATATATATATATATATATATATATATATATATATATATTAAACAAAGAAGCAATAAACTAGCCAATAAACTAGCCAACAGTTTATGTTGCATTAGGGAATTAAATAAGGGTTATAATTGAAAGGATAGTCAAAAGTTCAGACAGTAAGATTCTTGGTACAATTACTCATCAAAAACAGATTTTGATAAGCTGAAACAATTTAATGATGGCACTGATTCATTCTACCCCTCCCCATACCCTACAATAGCGGGAGCCTTATGCACTGGGACACCCTCTATACTGCTACACAGTCAGATCACACTAACTTCGTGTGTAGCTGAATGTGCAGATAATCAACCAAAAACTTTCATTCCAATTTATAACTGTGTTCCAAGCCTCTAGGGTTTACACAAGCTCCTGATTAAAGGCAATGCCTAAATTTCAAATTTTGGTGAACCGAAACCGAAACATTTCGGCAAAATGGTGGAAATCCCACCGAAATTTGATTCATTTCTATGGAAGTTTCGAAACGGTAATTTCATAGCCAAAACCTGGAATTATCCCTGTTTACAAATGTTTAAATTATTAGATTGAAAAAAAAAAAAGAAAAAAAAAACCCAAAGTGACGGCTTGGCTTTAGACGCTAAGTTGCTATTGCACGCTATAGCCTACCGTATTTTTTTCCCTTATATAGTCTATTATACACATAATTTAGTTAAACACACAACATTCAATATAAACAATTGAAATGTGCATTAGGAATTAAGAACCATAAAGTTGGAAAGCATTCCACAATTAAGAAAGTGTGAAACCATTTTACATTACACCAATGTCCAAAAATGTCATCATAGAAAATCAGTATAAGGGAAAAAGATCCCTGCCCAGCAGTGTTTTCCTGCACTCAGACACAGCAGGGGGTCAAATGACCACCCCACCCCCCTAGTTGGATGCTTATGCATTCCTGGGCTGGTGCAGGAGCCACGAAGCCAGACAGAAAACCCTTACCTCAAGTATGATTTACAAATTAGCAACTACTTGTTAGTACCACATAGAGTTATGGGGAAAATCATAATCATTAGAAGATCGATGTTGCCCTTGGGATCAATGCAACTGTTCCTCCAACTATATCACATACGATAGCCATGTCTGGCCCTTTTTTTCCAAAAATAACAAAAAATTAAATCCGACTCCATGAGTGCCTAAGGTGTCGACATATAAAAAATTCAACACCATCCAATATATATTTACTTCTTTCTTTTCTTTTCTTTTTTTGTAAAAATCAGTTTCAAGAACAAAGGATTATCTTCTTGCCCTGAAATTTGCCCAGAACTTGTTCAAATCTAAGAAAATATTGAAGTAGATGGTCAAAAGCAGTGCACAAAAACTTGGTCCAACATAAGTGAAGAATTTTGGCCAAAAATCCAAACTTCTAGCAATTTTCGAACCCTCAATCGAAATGCGCGTAACGTCAAAATTTTGATGAAATGATTCAAAATGTTGGCAAAGTTTGTGTCTATACCTCCACCGAGACTTCTGATAGCATAAGACAAATCGAGTTTCAGCAAAACATTGTATTCTGGGTGTTTTCAACCAATGTCAAAAGCAAGTTATTTTGCCGAAATTTCAATATTTCAATCTAAATTTCAAACTATGATTGAAGCTTCATGGCCCATTAAAGCACCAAAAACTCAAAGGTGAGTGTTTTTGCATGCAAAAGCCGAAAAGTACACGAAAAAAGCATGTCAAGAAGCTTTTATATAGTGGTAAGGCTTTTCTTCGCTTCCTCCGACTTCTTTAGCCACTTCCGCATCTGTTGTATACGGGGAGAGCTTGCTTCATGGCAGAGCATTTAGCAATGCCAGCCTAGTGGAGCTTCTTCTGTGTTTGGAAATAGCTGGTGGCTATGTTATCCATGCTATCTTTCTCAGTTCAGCCCTTTAATGTAAAAAGAAATCCAACTTCTGCTCTTTCTTTTGCAATTGCTCCTCAGGGAGCTTCGGGATAAAGACACTTTGGTGAACTTAGTTGTTCCCAAAGGAAGATCACCTTACCTAGTACACACTGTACCAACCACTAATTAGAATGACTGCCTACTACGAGCACCTATAGGGATTAGTGTGTGAGACCACGATCCACAAAAGCATGGGACTCACCCTTGACTACCAAACGTATAATAATTTCTACTAATAACGATCCAAATCCCAATATTTATACAAATAAATATGATCAAGTGGACGAAGTGGGGAGTCGGATGGGCAAAGACCTTCAAACAAAGGCAAAATCATCAATATCCCTTCCTTCTCTCCGGCACCTCTTTCTTAAACAGCTCTCGCTCATTCAGTTCACTAAAACTAAACCCTTCCACCAAGAAGACAAGTGAAGGGTAAGGCCCGGAAACAAATTCACTGTCGTATGGCTGACCGGTGATTACTAGCGATTCCGGCTTCATACATGCGAGTTGGAGCCTGCAATCCGAACTGAGGACGGGTTTTTGGAGTTTGCTCACCCTTGCGGGATCGCGACCCTTTGTTCCTTCCTTGTAGCACGTGATTTTTTAGGTGAAAAAAAATAAAAAAGAGTCCAACAAATCCACAAATGGAATCCTATAGAAACCTACCACTACCTAATCCATAAAACATTCCATCAAACTTCAATTCATTGCCACTTCACAATTTCAAACAAGAAGCCATCCGTAATGCTAAATAAATCATTTAAGATTAAAAGAGAGAGAGAGAGAGAGAGAGAGAGAGAGAGATCAGCAACATTTAATTAATACAATAAATTTTCTTAGAAAAGAAGAACGAAGAATGATAATAAGAGGGAGAAAATAATAACTAACCTTTGCTGCACATTTCTTAAGAATTCCAAAGGCACGAATAATTGGTTCAGGCATCTGTTCTCGCTCACCACCAATATCAAAATTCTGCAATGACCTCTGAGTTTGAGCACCCCACAACCTAAAAGTATCCGATGGCAATCAAGATTGAAGCCAAAACCATAGGAAGGAAAGGTAAAGAGTAAAAAAAAACAAAAGTTCCTTCAGCCGCGTACGACTCAATGCAAATGGATCAAGCAACAAGAAGGAATGTTGTTTTATTTGTTTTGATATTGATATGATTGACTAGCTTAACACAAGCCATTGTTATCAGCTATCAGTCCGGATGAGAAAATAGTTTCTGCGTCACAATGGAACCAAATTTATCCGAATATGATCTCAATTATCTCATTACAGAAACCTTGATCCTTAATTGGAAAAAGGAAAAGAAAAACACACACACACACACATTTGGAGAAAAGAAGGGGGCAGGGGCGAGGGGGATGATGACAAGAGGTGCCTATGAGATCAAAATCATCTAATGAACTACTGCTAATAACAGTAAACGCCCACGCACTTGATAGTTCTTGTGCAGGTGGGTCAGTATTAATATGCGCAAAGATACTGTAATACAAATAAATAAATAAAAGAGAAAAAGAGCGAAAACGAACTTGTCGGAGGGAACTTGTATCGGTCCAAATGTATCTCGCTCCTCCCTGAACGCCGTCGAAAACGACCTCAAAGAAACTGCATGCCAAGCCCCATACAGTGCTGACGACGGCGAAGAAGACGAGAGGCGACGTGAGACCATAAACATCGCCATGTCCAATCCTGAAATAACAAAATATGTAATTTACAAGAGTAGGGCGAGATCACAAATAAAACAGTATCAAAGCTGAACTGAAAATTTAGAAAAACTGTAAAAAAATTAGTAAATAAGATAAAATACCACTACGGAATCAATTTGAAAACTGGCGAAAGATCGCCGGAAGAGCCAGAGAAGAAGAGGAAGAGGGCTGAAGAAAATGTGGATTAAAGCATTGAGGACTTTGGGAAAGCTCAAAATGTCAACTAAATAAAGGGGAGATCAAAATGCCTGAAGAGGTGGACGAGGGGAAAATCTTTTCTTCCTGCCCGGGTAGACCGGAATGTTACTGCTGCCCGGTTTCATGTCCGCCAAATATGGAATGTGCGTCTTCCCTTAACAGTTCACAAATACCCTCTTACCTTATTTTCAAGGGAAAAAGACAGTTACCTTCTATAATTCCCTATAACTTAATAACAATTGAAAACCCAAGTTTTAAGAAAAAATAGGTATTAAAGTTATATTTTTTTGTAAATAATTTTACCCCTAAGACCATCTTCTGCCTGTCTCTCTATCCCTCTCCCTCTTCCTTTCAATTCGTTTCTAAGCTTTTACTGCAGTGATGATAAGAAACTTAATATCACTCAATCTTATAGACTTATTCTCTCACACTTCACACCTCATAACCCCTAATAACTATAGTATGTATAACATGCCCATTATCATCCCTTCAACAACATTGAGAGAATTAGGGAAATACCCATTGACGAAATCCATGACACGAAAACAGCAACATAAAGCTGTAAGACTGCAAAACACAAAACAGAGGAATTTCGGAACCAGTTTTCAGCTTTAGAACCCAGAAGAACATCATTTATTAAAAAAAAAAAATTAAAAAAAAAAAGCAAAGGAAAAAAACATTGTCCATACACATTCAACTTAAGAAGTCTTGTCGCTTCATACCCATCTTTGTCGATCGGTTTCAGATCTGATTTCTTAATGCCTCTAATGGCCAGATCTAGCTTGGTGTTGAGGGATCTGACTCGAGCTGAGTCTTGTTTGAGTCTTGCTAAGAGTAGACTTTTGTAGTCAAAGTTCTGGTTAGGTATTCTTTCTCATGTTGTCTCACATTATTATTATGGGCTAAGGTTCTTTGTCATTTGTGTCTTATGTCTTCTTATATGAGGGGTGAAATTACTATATCCTCTATACGAGAAAAGGCAGATGGCGTATAATTTTTTTTATTAATAGAGGGAAAAAGATTCATGCATGGAAGTGTACTTGTGCACCTTAATACAGAATGAGTAAAATGACCACTCCGTCCCTATAATTAAATGCCCATGTTTGGGTTCTCATTGGTCCATCCTACATAAGAGCTATGTAACCAAACAAAGAACCCTTGCCCATTATTATATTGTTATGCTACCTACAATGTGCACCGTGGGGTTAGGATGTGAATTTGGGCACCAATGTGTTGGGTTCGGTGTCTTATATTCTGTGGGGTTTACACAGTTACTGGGATTATACTTGTATTAGGGTTTGGATCTACTACATGTATGGGGTAAATCTATAACTGTGTAAGGATTATGGTTTCTAAGGATTCTTATATATTGTCTTTCTTGGAAAAATCTAGGTAAGTTTGACAGAGGAGAACACTCTGTCAGGTAGAAAATTTTGTAAACGGTTCTTGAGAATAAAATAAATCTATATTTTTTCTGATGGACGTAGGTATCCCATGATGGGGTGTTGAACCATGTTAAATATTCTTGTTCGCGCCCTCTCAATCCTGACAAGTGGTATCAGAGCCAAGTTCAGCAGATCAGTCACTGATCTGAGAGAAGGAGTGTGTGGAAAGTATGAAGAAGAATAAGAGAGAAAAAAAAAAGTAGTTGAAAACGTAACAAAGGAGTGATTTTTTTTTTTTTTTTAACTATAATCTTACTTTATTCATAGGAATTGGAAAAAGCAAAACCTCAAGATTGTTTTTTCAATGTATCATCATCAGAGACTAATAGGATTTAAAAATTAAAAAAAAATGGCAGATCATTCTGGAGCTAATCACGATTCGAGAAGAGACGCAATGGAAGTGTTGAGGTCATTGGCCTTAGTGATGGCGCAGATGTTAAGGTAACAATAGTGGAATATTGACCGAAGTTTTGCCGTCGACAATTGCCTCTTCAGATGGCGATCTGCAGGGAAGAATGGTGGAATTTTTTACTAGAGACTCATCGTAGCAGTAGAGTCGTGCATCGAGGGTTCTTGCTGAAACAGTGGTTGGAAACATGTTGTCGCAGGTGACCTTGGAGAAGAAAGGTTGGACGAAGGCTGCCGGCGGTTTAGGTCAGCGTTTGAATCAGGTGCGTGTTGGTGGTGTCTTGTATTATGTGGGGTCCACGTAATTATAAAGGGTAGTATTTGTATTAGGGTATGAGTCTATTACATATATGGGGTTAAACTTATAATTGTGGTGGGATTAGCATTTCTAGGTTTTCTTATATATTGTCTCTATGTGGGAAAACCTAGGTAAGGTCTGAGCAAAGGAGGACACTGTGTCAGGTGGAGAGAATTGTAGAGAGTTTATTGGCAATAAAGAATCTCTGTTTCTTTATGGTGGAGGTAGGCATTCCAGATTGGGTGTTGAACCACAGCAAATCCTGTGTTGTGTGTTTGTTTGATCTTCGTTTCTTTCTCGTGGTTACGCGTTCATCCCTAACAAGTGGTATCAGAGCCAAGGTTCGATAGATCGATCAGTACTCTAGGAGAGAGAGAGGGGAACAGGTAAGAGAACAAAAAAGAGGTGAGTTTTTTTTTGTTTTTTTCTCATGTCGTTTTTTTGTGTAATCATTACAAGGAATTAAAAAAAAAAATTCTTTGTACGGTAACGTGGTGAGAAAAAAAAAATGGTCGTACGATTTGGTGTTCGTACGTTGTATCATCCAAAGAGAAGGGAAAAAACATAGAGGTTGTTGTCCCAAGGATTTTTGGGTGCTACGGTTTCATTGGAAGACACGGATCGGGCAGATTCGATGTCTTTGATATCGATCGCACAGTCTTGTGCAAGATCAACGGTGATTGAAGCTCATGAAAGTTGATGGCAGACACAGAAGGTAAAGATCGAGTTAATAGAATGGCGACGAAGGGTTCAAACTTCTCCATAGAACCCTTTATGGCTATAATGATTTCACCTTGTGGCAACAACGGGTAACGAATATTCTTACGCGGGAGGGGATTGTTAAGGCTCTCAAGAAGAAATCCGATAAACAGGAAAAGTTGACAAATGATGAGTGGCTAGAATTGAGGGATCTGGCAAATAGTATGATTCAGTTGTTTCTGGCGGATAATACTCTTCGTGAGGTCATTGGTTTGGAGGATCCAGAAGATGTTTAGACGAAGTTGGAGAGCAGGTACTAGTCCAAATTGTTGACAAATCGATTGTTTTTTAAGAAACAATTATATGATTTTCGTTTATCAGATGGAGTGAAATTTGAGGTGCATATTAATGAGTTCAACAGGATTCTGACGGAGTTGTCTGCTATTGATGTGAGGATCGAAGATGAGGGCAAGGCACTTATCTTGTTGGCCTCATTGCCTCATTCATTTGATCACATTGTGACTACACTGTTGTTTGGTAAGGATACTCTCAAACTTGACGATGTTATTGTTGTTTTGCTAATGAAGGAGACACGGCGGAAAAATAGTAGTGAGGGGACGTCAGATGAGGGTAATGCCTTGGTTACAGTTGGTGGTCAGGGTAGAGGAAGATCAAATGGGAGACAGGAATATGGCAAGAATAGGGGTCGCTCCAAGTCACAAGGTCGCAAAATAATTTGTTATTATTGCGATGAGGAAGGTCACATAAGATGGGATTGTCCAAAGCGTAAGGAGGATAAAAAGAAAAAGGAAGACAAGGAGAGTGGAGAAAAATCATATACTGCTGGTGTCACAGAAGAATGGAGTGATGGAGATCTCCTTCTCACTACTTCATCAGGTACGGATACTTCAGATTGGATTTTAGATTCAGGTTGTTCGTTTCATATGTGTTCAGTTAGAGAATAGTTTGCTACATATCATGAATGTGATAAGGGTACAGTCAGAATGGCAAATGATGCTGAAAGCAAGGTTGTCGGGATTGGGACTGTACGAATTCGCATGTTTGATGGGATTGTGCGAACTATAACTGGGGTTAGACATGTGCCGGACTTAAGAAAGAATCTAATTTCATTGGAAACACTGGATGCGAGAGGCTACATGTGTTTATCTGAAGGTGGAGTTCTTAAGGTTTCCAAAGGGACCATGGTTGTGATGCAGGGACAGATGGTTAGCGATCTATACAAACTTGCAGGGAGTGTTGAAACAGATGGTGCTTCTGTTGGAACTCAGGCAAGGAGTACAGATGGAAGACAGAAGATGCAAAAAGTTCAAGTTGTGAACAAGTGCAGATCTGGGAAGAAGCGAGTATCTTTTGCTTTGGATTTTGTGAGTGGAAGTGATCTCTCCGGTGATGCTGCAGCAGTGGGAGAGATAAAGTCACTTCACATCGTGCGGCGGTGAGCTGTACGGGACACCCAGACGGGGTGTGAGCTATGCTAGTTTGGGTGTAGCATTTTGGCAGAGACGGATTTACAGAATCAACATCAACGAGTTTTCTTCAAGGTGGTTTGCAGAATTCAAGCCAGGTGGAGATTTGTTGGGTTGGTGTCTTGTATTCTGTGGGGTCCACGTAATTATAAGGGATAATATTTGTATTAGGGTATGAGTCTATTACATGTATGGGGGTAAACTTATAATTGTGGTGGGATTAGGGTTTCTAGGTTTCCCTATATATTGTCTCTGTGTGGAAAAACCTAGGTAAGGTCTGAGCAAAGGATGACACTGTGTCAGGTGGAGAGAATTGTAGAGAGTTTATTGGCAATAAAGAATCTCTGTTTCTCTGTGGTGGAGGTAGGCATTCCGGATTGATTGTTGAACCATAGCAAATCCTGTGTTGCGTGTTTGCTTGATCTTCGTTTCTTTCTCGTGGTTACGCGTTCATCCCTAACAGTGCAACTGCTGGGAACATGGATTAGGATCTGTTGGCAGGACTCGTCGGATCCAATCAACGAAAGCCCTAGTTTGGTTTCAAGGCTTGGTATGAATGAACAAGGGGTGCCATCCTAGACCAGAACGTCTGTTGGCGATGGCAGTGACTAATTTTGGTGTATCGGCGGTGTGGTTACAACACCAGAAAGAGTTGGCGGAAGCGGTTCTACTAGGGGTCATGTTTTATTATTGCATGTGGAAGATGAGTCCCTCAAGGGTGAAGTTCAGCAGCGCATTTTTTATCCTATCCAGAACAGAGTGGCAGTGGCTCACGGTGGTCCTGGAAACAGATCTTGACGGATTACAGATGGTCAAAATGTTTAAGGCCATCAAACGCTGGATCTAGGAAGATATCTAAGGCTTCCAAATGAGGAAACTAAGGTTGCTGTTTCGGAGGAATATCTCAGAGGATCCAGGGCTCTTGTTTCCATTGGTGTATCCAGTGGTGTCGAGACTAGGGTTACTGAGATGGTGGGTGCCTTAGGAAAGTTTGACGATGCTGATATGCATCAGGATTGTATGAGGCTATTATCACATAAGCAGGGCTTTGGTCTTGGGGTGATGGGAGCACAGAGGCAGGCGATGTTGTCGATTTGAGAGGTGAGACTCGTCGCAGCATGGGCGGGGTGGCGCTGGTCAATACCCTATATCACATGTGGGTGATATTGTTCGCAGGGGTTCTTGTGAAAAGAGCAGGACGGGTGCTGTTGCAGTGGAGGCTCAAGGAGTGTCTTGCACATAAAATCTTCTCCATCCGTCCAGTCGAACATTGGACGATTGGGATTACATTGGAACGTGTGCACAATGTATCCCAGCCGTTCGATATTCGAGTAGACAGATGGAGATGATTTCTATCCACATCCCTTCCAAATAGCTAAAGAATTGAATAGGATCAGGAAGAAAGAAAAGAGATATTGGGAGGGGATTGGATAACCCTAAGATCACTTTGATACTAAAGTAGGAAATTAAGTAGTATGGAACTCGAGAAAAAGAATTTGAGTTCTTGTTCTGGTAGGGCCTTCTGTCAGAGAGAGAGAGAGAGAGAGAGAGAGAGAGAGAGAGAGAGGGAGAGAGGGGGGGAGGGTCGTGAAATATATGAAAACCGTCTCCTTTGTAATATATAAATGTAAACATATGATTATTTCCCTCAAAATCTGGGTATTAAATTAAGGGCCTCTTCTTTACCAAAAAAATAAAATAAATTTTAAGGACCTCTATGGTATAAGTTCTCAACCATCATTTATCCTTTCTTTAGGAAAGAGGTTTCGGCTTTTATTCCAAGGGATGCTAGTACCTTAGCATACTCCCTTGTTCGGAAGGCCATGACGATTTTAGGAATGTTCGATTGTGTAGAAATAGAAAATATAATTGGAATAGATGTGTATTCTCATTGAAAGTGAAAGAATATAAATAGATTATAAGTTTGTTAAGTTGGAGAACAATACTGGAAAAATGGAAGTTATGGATAACTGTACACAGTATATGGAAGTTACAGTTGACTATACACAATATATGTAAATTAAGATGATTTAAAAATTATATCAGATCTTGAAGATTTGTGATTGCCAACAGATTGATCACTATCCACTCCTTGGTTTATTGATCATTGTATCATCGATACCTCAGTTTGTACTCCTATTTCTCATCAATAACTTTTATGTTTACCAACAGATAAAAAATAAAAAAAGATAGAGATTTCGGACCAGGTTATGGGTAAGAAAGGGAAATGATTTGGCACAGTAAGTAGCACCTTTTTTTTTTTTTTTTTTCCTTAGTAAAACCACCATCAAAACTTTAATTTATGGTTCTTGAATAGAAATTCAATGTGATAATTATTGAAGGACAAAACGGGAATAATGAAAAAGGGAAAAGGAGTTCAGTATTATCCTATTACATACATTAAAGGCCCGTTCGATAAAATTTTTGTTTCTAGATTCCGGATTCTGGTTCAAATTTGGATTCTACTCCAAGCTACTCCAAGATTATTTTGGAGTAGAAACTTGTTTGATAATGCAATTCTGAAATGGATTTCAAAGCATCTTTGAATTAGAAACATGTTTGATAACACACTTATCCCCTCAATCGAAGTCTAGAAAAACAATTATGGTAGTATTGGTGGGTGGTGGCGGTGGTGGGCGGTGGTGGTGGCGGTGGCGGTGGTTGTGGTGGTGGTGGTAGAGGTGGCGGCGGTGACGGTGGTGGTGGCGGTAGTGGTGGTTATGGTGATGGCAGTGGTGGTGGTGGTGGTGGTGGCGGCGATGGTGGTAGTGGTGGCGGTGGTGGTAGTGCTAGCGGCGGCGGCGGCAATAGTGATGGTGGTGGTAGTAGTGGTGGTGGTGGTGGTGGCGATGGTGGAAGTGGGTAGTGGGTGGTGGCGGCGGCGATGGTGGTGGCAGGTGGTGGTGGTGGTGATGGTCAAGTAAGAATCATGTGAGAATCAACTATTTTCTTTTTCTCAAAAAATTGATTCAATAGCTTGGAGCAAGTTTTTATGACTCCAAAAATTTGAATTCTGAAACCATTATGAATTCGATTCACTTTGTGGGAGTTGAAATCTAACCGGACTTATCAAACACGCTTCTACTCCAAAATGACTCCGTAAGAACTAAAATCTATAGAATCCAAAAGTAGAAGTTTTAACAAACAGACTCTAAAAGTGTAGTAACTGATCAGAAGCATACCAATTAACATGCTTAATTGATAAATATTTACTCAAAATAAAAATGGAATCAAAATCGTCTTCAATCATTCAATTTTGTTTGTGGGTTGAAGACCAATCATACAATCATACACCATAAACATATCCATGTCTTGATATACGCACCAGATAAAGACATTTGTGCCATAACACCTCTTTTTTCCATCTATGAAAAATGGGATATTTTAGGGTTTTTCATTTTTTTTTGCCAGCTATATTAGATGGTCAGGCCTCGAATTGGCCAACCTTAGCATAGACACGTGGCATCTTTAAAAGCACCAACTACCTTACAATGACTTGTATGTAAGACTTATCCTTCAGATTATTCGAGGACGAGCGTGACGACTCACGAGCCAGATAGGCCCAAAAGTCCATGCGGACCCCACACATTCGAGAACATGATCCGTCGCGAGAAAGTTGTTTTCGGCCGACGTGGACATCAGCTTTTTATATAGTTGGGGAAAGGTAATCCCAACGGTTTGATTGGAAAATGCGGATCTTGATTTATATTTTTTTTTATCGATTTTTCGTTTTGATGACGTTATGTTTCAGTAATGTTTTTTTTTTTTTTTTGGTCAGAATGTTTAAGTAATGTTACAATGTATCATGATGAAGGGAGTCAAATTCAATCCAGCTTGGATAAATGGTGGGGCCCTCTAAGAGACTATCTTATTTCTTATCCAACGGTAGGGCTGAAGCGACATACGGACTCCAATCTTGTGAGGTGGTATACTTAAATTCTTTCTTATCTTTTGTTTAAAATGGCAAATAACACGAAAAGAAAGTGCCATAAAAAGTGATTCTATAGTTAGTCAAAGCGTGCAGAGGTTCAATTTATCGCAATAAAAATATAATGAGATATCGTCACGATAATTTGGGTTTATCTTTCCTTTGATATTATTTTAATACAAACTAAAGAGAACCTTACTCTCAGGTGAGAGCATTCGTGACACAAGAGATGAGACTCGAACACAAAATCTCTGTCCAACCTCTGCCCAACCAATCCACCAAACGAACATTTGCGGAGTTTGTTAAACTGAGAGACCTACAAGTTATATGCCTTTATTTGGCAAGAAATAGATAGAAAATGATAGATATTTTTAGTAAGGATTTGTTTGGAGGTCAAAAAAATAAAAATCAATAAAAAAAAAACTTTTTCAACTAAAATAGAGAAATAAACAAATAAATTGATCACATATTATCATTACTTTTATCTTATGTCTTATTTTATTTTATTTTTTTGACATTCAAACAACCCCGAGCATCATGACATGACCAAAGACTTAACCAATGGAGCCTGAAAGGCAAATGTTGGGCTCAGCCCACTTGTGTCTATGATTGAATTGATGTTAGTAACTTAGTAGTTATTCCCTTGAATAAACAATAAAATAATTCTCTAGGGACGTATGGATAAAGATCCTCTCAAGTCATCTAACTTGCCCAACATTGTCCCATCTCTTTTTCTTAGGTGAGAGCATGATCCAACAGTGTTCTAAGATGCACTATCAAATCTCTCTCTCAGGTGAGAGCATGTTCTAATGGTGGACAAGTTGGATAGCTGCAAAGGATCTGAATTCAAGATGCGGACAATGAAATTATGTACCTTTGTATAACGAGATCTTTACTGCCACTTGACAGTCAAACAAAAGATATTTGTTGGTTGTTTCATTCGGAGGCAATTTATGCGCTTTTTTTTATATATTTTTATTTTATTTAAACTCAGAAAGTGCTAGGAAATTGATAATTTGCATTATTACGTGTCCGGAAAAATACAAGCGATATTGAAAGTATGGAGAGAAATCGATGGAGGAGTTGAAACTTAAGAAAGCGACACGTAATCTCCCGACATTATTTAGCAACTTAGCAGTGTGGTGGACGTTATAAAGAATATTCATTATATTTGAGTCCGTGGCTTCGGTTCCGGAGAAAAACCAACGTACTTATCATATGATAAAGAACCTTACTTATCAGAGTGATACGTCAGTGGGAAAAGAAGCCTTCTGCAAAACGCATCGAAGAAAGCGAGTCTGAAGTCATTCCTCCTTCTTTCTCTCTCCTCTTTATCTTTTCTTTCCCCTCTTCAACTCCGCACTCCGCAATTTTTCTTCTCCAGCTTTGGTTGTGAGATGGGAGAAGAAACCCTAGTGGTTTCTGGAATTACAAGCAGCTTACCATCATAAAAGGAAAGAGTTTGGGGTGTAATATCTAGCTTTTGCAGTCTTCTGTGAGTTTCATTTTTACATCATGTTTCAATTGGAACGAAATTATCATTTTTGTCTAATAATTATATTCTGTTTTGATCGTTCAAATCGAAACCCTAAATTGTAACCACTGGTTCGTTTCATATCTGTAGTCCGAGCTTCACAGAGACTTGTGCAACAATTAATCCAAGTTGAGCGTAGTTTTGGGGAGAACAATGTCGTCTTTAAGCAGAGAATTGGTATTTCTCATACTTCAGTTTCTTGAAGAGGAGAAATTTAAGGAGTCTGTGCACAAGTAAGCTTCTTTTTCTTTTTCTTCACTTTCCTCTCTCCGTGTGTGTGTATGTATGTGGATATTTGGTTCCGTTCTTTGGTGTTTATTCTATGATTTGGTGTGGTTTTGAGGTAGGCTTGAGCAAGAGTCGGGTTTTTTCTTCAACATGAAATGCTTCGAAGAGAAAGCGCAGGCTGGTGATTGGGACGAAGTGGAGAAGTACCTTTCTGGCTTTACAAAAGTTGACGACAATAGATACTCCATGAAGATCTTCTTTGAGATTAGGAAGCAGAAGTATCTTGAAGCTTTAGATAGGTAAATAGGATTTTATGTAGCTTTCTTCTCCTTTTACTAGTATATCATTGTTACGAATTTGTAATTTTTATAATCTATTAGTTCAGTATTCATCTGGCGTTTGTTGTCTCTCAGACATGATAGAGGAAAGGCTGTAGAGATTTTGGTGAAGGATTTGAAAGTGTTTTCGACGTTTAATGAAGAATTGTACAAAGAAATTACTCAGCTTTTAACACTGGATAATTTCAGGTAACTTATGTTTTTTTTACTGCCTGTATGGTATTTGCACGCTATCAGTTCAGATTTCTTAATACCCGATTATGGTATAGAACGTGAACTGGTTTGGCTGTATGGGAAAAAAGAAAGTGAAATAAATAAAAAAATTTAATATTTGTTTTGCATTTTATGCAGGGAAAACGAACAATTATCCAAGTACGGTGACACCAAATCAGCACGTAGCATAATGCTCATAGAGCTTAAAAAATTAATAGAAGCAAATCCTCTGTTCCGTGATAAGCTGGTTTTTCCCACTTTAAAGACATCAAGGTTGCGAACTCTAATAAACCAAAGGTAGTGTTGCTACTTTAATATCCGGATTTACATCTGCCTTGGCTAGAAAAACAATTATGCTTTCGTAAGACAGTTCTGCATCCTAATGAGTTCTATTGAACCACGCAGACATATGCCTTCCCTGACTCCTGTTTGAACTGATGTTGCTGCTTCCATTGCTGATTTGGGTTTTTCTCTTTTTGAACTTTTTTTGTTGGCTTATGGTTTGTACGCATGGTTTATGCAGTTTGAACTGGCAGCACCAGCTCTGTAAGAGTCCACGCCCGAACCCAGACATTAAGACCTTATTCACAGATCATACATGTGCACCTCCTAATGGGGCTCGTGCTCCTGCTCTTGCTCCTGCTCCAGTCACTCTTCCAGTTGCAGCAGTTGGGAAGTCTGCCACATATGCATCACTTGGATCACATGGCGTATGATGTCATTCCTCTTATATTGAATTTGTTTAGATGGAGGGTTTTTTTTCTATCGTTCTAATGATCTTTTGGGGCATTTTGTTGGTGGCAGCCCTTTCCACCAGCTGCAGCTGCTGCCAATGCTAATGCTTTGGCAGGCTGGATGGCAAATGCAACTGCTTCGTCATCTGTCCAATCGGCTGTTGTTTCTGCCTCGTCAATTACTGTTCCACCAAATCTAGGTTGAAACTCTACTGCTATTGCAATCAGTACTATAGAATTTGAATGACTCCTAAGAATTCTGTATAGACTAGCTCAATTTTCTATGAAGTTGGGGATGATTTTTTTCCATTTTTTGATGATATCCATATCAAGGTTGGACCTTTGTGCTTCCTTTTGTCCCTCCCCATTCTAAGAATGAAATGAAAATAATGATAAAGGACTATTCCCTCTGTTTCCTTGTGCAGCTAATTAATATTTATGCACTTCATAAGAAAATGGTCTATAAAGATGGCTTGAATAGGGAAGAGGGAAACTATTTCTTTCAACATTTTCCCTCATCTTGTTTATATATCTTCTCTGTAAATATTTAAAAAAAGTTGAAAGGAACACCCAAAGTACAAGTTTGGTCACACCCTATTTTGCTAGTGTAAGCATTATACATCGCTCAAGTCTAGCCAAAAAAGAAGGGGAAAAAAAAAAAGCGAGATGATAAATTTAGGGACTTACATCTTTCTTGACGTTTCTCTTTGCAATCTTGTCATGAGAGCTTAAATGAGTTTAGGAAGGTTTGAATATCCAAGGATTTGTAAATTTTTTAGTAAATTGAAGCATTCAAGTAATTTCTACTCATTTCACCAATTTTGACTTGAAATTTGGTATTTTATATGAAGTTAATGTGACATTTTGATCAAAATATTGACATCTTGATCATTATGTTTCACTCATGTCGATGAAATATTGTATTCTTTGTATTTCTCAAGTGATTTCATTTTGAGGCCCTTCAAAACCGAAATATTTTGCCAAATTTCAACCATTTTGATTGAAAATTTAAATATTGTTTTCCATAAGGAAAAGAGAACAAGCTGAGAGTTCCCAAGCATGTCATGTTGATTTTTTTTTTTGGGGGGGGGGGTTGTTGGGGGGTGGGATGACAGATGTGTTGAAATTCAAGTTATTTATAGGTATTACCCTTATGTGTTCTAGATAAAAAACTTTCAAGTCATTCACCAAATAAGAAAGAGAAGGAAGATAATTTCATATAGCTCAACCTTATTCTTGGAAAATTCCATTCAAAAATATGTTTTAATTGGGTCTCTAGCATTGTAGTTTGCATACACCTTATTTATTTATTTATTAATTTTTTTTGTGGGTGGGGGCGGGGGTTGGAGCAATCTGGTTTGCATGGATATATGCTGATAAATTTCATAATTTCCTCTGTGCTATGAACAGTTTCAATTTTGAAGCGTCCGAGAACACCTCCAAATTCATTAGGTATGGTTGATTACCAAAATACTGATCACGAACAACTAATGAAACGTTTGAGGTCTGCACAACCCATTGACGAGGTAACTCTGAAGAACTTTCAGCCTTCATAGTAGCAACTCTGGGATACTATGAAATTCTTCCGCTGATTATGCTTCTGATTTTCTTGTTACCTTGATACAGCATGTGATTGCTCCTCAATCTTCTATTTTATATTTAGGTGACTTATCCGGCACCTCTTCAACAAACATCGTGGTCATTGGATGATCTGCCACGAACAGTAGCTTGTTCCATCCCTCATGGATCCAATATCATGAGCATGGATTTCCACCCTTCTCATCATTCGTTGCTTCTCGGTATGGAACTATATAATTTTCCTTTGTGCTGCTTCACCTATTCTCAGTGAAAACATATAGAGGATCTAATCTGTTATTACTTGATTCAATGCATCTTTCTTTTCTTATCTGACTTGGATTTTTATTTGGGTAGTTGGTTCTGGCAATGGAGAAATTACATTATGGGAAATTGGGTCGCACAAGAGACTAGTGGTGAAGCCATTCAAGATATGGGACATTTCAGCATGTTCATTACAATTTCAGGTTCTCATTGCATCTTGGCAAGTTATTAGAGTGAAAAAATCTAAAATATAGTGGCACACTTATCTTTTGGAGGAACGTTTGGCTTGTATGCATATTTCTTCCCAACGGGAAGTCTTATGTTCAAGTTTGACTTTTGATGGCATCATTAGTGCTTACTAGTACTGATTGTGACCATACATATAGAAGAAGCGAGGAAGCTAAATTTCAGTATTTATGCTATCTTTTTTTTTTTTCCTGGAGTAAACCTGAAGATGCAAGATGTCTTCACTGTTTTTCTGTTTTGGCAATGTTTTGAAGATTTAGAGTGCTTTTGTTTGAACCTTACAAGCTATAATGGAATATCTCTTCCAGGCTGCTATTGTCAAGGATTCATCAATCTCTGTCACTCGTGTAACATGGAGTACTGATGGAAATTGGATGGGTATGTTCATCTGATCAAATGATGTTATCGATCAGGTTGATGTTGGTACTTCTTTACAATTGTTATTGTGTTACAGGGGTTGCATTTACGAAACATGTGATTCACTTATATGCTTATCAAGGGTCTAATGATCTCCGCCAACAGTTAGAGGTGTGCTCTTAAGCTTTTGTTGCCTGTCCAATAAAACAAGACATTCATTGTAGCTTGAGCTATCTCTACTTTTCCTTTGCAGATTGATGCTCATGTTGGTGGTGTAAATGATCTAGCATTCTCTCATCCAAACAAACAACTTTGTGTAGTAACTTGTGGAGATGATAAACTTATAAAGGTGAGAGCAGAAAAGTAGATGTACTTGTGTTTTACTTTGGTCAAATAAAATATCTTGACCTTCTTTTAATGAAAAAATAAAATAAAATGGATAGCAGGTTTGGGATGTGAAAGGCAGAAAGCTTTATGAATTTGAAGGCCATGAGGCACCTGTTTATTCTGTATGCCCTCATCACAAAGAGAACATTCAGGTAAATTCCTTTTTTAAGTTGGTGATGTATATTTAACAGCATTTGGATTTATGTTATTCACTGTTGACAAAGTTTCCATAAAATGTAAGAGACCCTATTTAAAGTGAATACTTCAAAGAGATGCAATTCGCAAAGCCTTATACCAGTTGCTTCGGTTGTCTACATGGATCCAATATCACTATTCCACTTATCTAGGGCAAGCTATTCCCTTGGAGGAAGTTTTCATGGATGATCCAACTTCCCTTGCCTTTTCTGTTGTCATTTGAGAGCCTTTAACTATTATGCTCTCACCATTTGTGATTGCTGCTGTTGCACAATACTAGACCTTTTCAATCTCCTTGTTTAAAGTAAATGAATAAGTAATGGTTGAATACCGCTCATCTTGTCATCTACCAGTGCTACCCCTCAGCTTCTTTGAATGCAGTGGTTTCTAATTTATTGACATAGGATTAGGTAAACAAAATGGCAGATATGTGGACTGTTCGACCTTTCAGGAAACCTTTGCCCTATTCTTATTATTCAGTGTTTATTGCATACCCGATTTGGTCCCTGTCTTATGTACTTTATTCTTGCCTAAGGGTTGCAATCCAGTGTTTTGTTATGTTACTCTGGTCTAGCCATCAAATATTTCCAGATAAAACCAATATCTCATAGTAAAGAGATTGTGCTTGTTCACCCCAAAAAAGAAGAGATTGTGCTCAAACGTTGTTTATGGAACTACTTGACCTAGGAACTAGGAAACACCTGAACCAAAAGCTCTTGCTGCTCATTTCGCAGCTGATCATGCTATGGTGACATTATGATTTTTGTTTACAATTTGCAGTTTATTTTCTCAACTGCTGTTGATGGGAAAATCAAGGCTTGGCTTTATGACAACGTGGGCTCCAGAGTTGACTATGATGCTCCTGGACATGGGTGCACTACAATGCGTTATAGTGCTGATGGAAGTAGGTAAGATGAGTGTAAGTTGAAAAATTGGGAATATTAGAATTTATTTGGATATACAAACATGCATGAGCACACTCAATGATACATATGGTGCAGTAGATGGTAGATAACTCACAGTTGAGCCGTTTTTCCAGATTGTTCTCTTGTGGGACAAGTAAAGATGGTGATTCTTACCTGGTTGAATGGAATGAAAGTGAAGGAGCAATAAAGAGAACTTATCTTGGATTTAGAAAGGAATCAGATGGTGTTGTTCAGTTTGACACTACACAGAATCACTTTTTGGCTGCTGGTGAAGATCATCAGATAAAGTTTTGGGATATGGACAATGTCAAAATTCTCACAAGCACAGATGCTGAGGGTGGACTCCCGGTAGGTGTTGTTTTATTTTATTTTTATTATCTGCTCTTAAATGTCTTCATATTTGAATCAGATCCATGCATTATTGCTTTGATTGCTTCAGAGTCTACCTCGCATGAGATTCAACAAGGAAGGAAATCTTCTTGCTGTTACCACAGTAGATAATGGCTTCAAGATACTTGCAAATGCTGATGGTCTCAGATGTTTGAGAGCAATTGAAAACCAGTCCCTTGAAGCAGTGAGAGAACCAATTGAGTCTGCTCCAGTTAAGGTTGTGATAGTCCTTTTATCTTCTCATCATCAACATCGGATGTCTTGTGTGATGTGTGATTGATCGACCTCTTCTTTTTTATTCTGGTTTTGTATTTCAGGTTTCTGGTGCTGCTGTAGTTAGTAATATCAATACCAATATGACAAGAGTGGATCGCTTGGATAGAAGCTCTCCTGCAAAGCCTTCTACTATGCTTGTATGTCCGATAGGTGCTTTAACATAATTTTTGTTTTTTTGTTGTTTTTTGTTGAAGCACCACATATGGACTGACAATTTTGGCCAACCTTGATGGCATATCAAGGCTGCTTGATCAGAGTAGTATTAGTTTCTACCTGTCCTGTTGCTTCTTAAGCTAGATTTAATTTGCAGCTTTTATCTAGATACTGTTAGTTTTTATGACCTATTAACATTTTTTATGTGCATGTTTATAACTTTACTAAAAAAATCTGTAGAATGGGGTTGATCCTGCGTCTAGAACAATAAAGAAGTCAAGGTCTTTGGATGATGTAACTGAAATAACCAAACCGTGGGAGTTAACTGAAATTGTGGATCATGGTCAATGCCGAGTAGTTACCATGTCTGAAAATGCAGATCCTGCCTGCAAGGTGTGCCATTCTTAAATTTGTTTTCCAATCTTTTCCAGATATCAAATACAGCAACTTTCTAATGGATCAATTGTCCCATTCCATCCAGGTTCCTTGTCTTCTTTACACAAATTCTGGTGTTGGCATTTTAGCCCTTGGGTCCAAGGGGATTCAAAAACTATGGAAGTGGGGCCGCAGTGAACAAAATCCAAGTGGCAAGGTAATGGTTTGACCTGTACTTATTATTTTGTGTTCCAAGATATATTTTATTGACATTTTTAGCAAAAAGTGATATCTGAGCCAATGAGGGTTAAAGGCCACTGCAAGTGTTGCTCCACAGCATTGGCAACCGAACAGTGGTCTTCTTATGACTAATGACGTTTCAGATGCAAATCTTGAAGAAGCAGTCCCATGCATAGCACTCTCAAGAAATGACTCATATGTGATGTCCGCTTGTGGGGGGAAGGTTTCACTTTTCAACATGATGACTTTCAAGGTAATCATGTATGTTTTAGATTTTGTGTTTGTATTTTGGTGCAAACTTTGTCAATGTAAAAACCTGTTTTTGTGATTGGGAATGGAATTGTATTGGCTTGCAGGTGATGACTACATTCATGGCCCCTCCACCAGCATCAACCTTCCTAGCATTTCATCCACAAGATAATAACATAATAGCAATTGGAATGGAGGATTCTACGATCCACATTTACAATGTTAGGGTGGATGAGGTAAATAGTTCGGACCCTCTGAAAAGACTTGTAGTGAGATTGTGAACTTCTTTCAGTTGGAGGTATTAAATTATTTATATTCTCAGGTAAAAACAAAATTGAAAGGTCACCAGAAGCGTATAACTGGTTTAGCTTTTTCCACCAACCTTAACATACTGGTTTCCTCAGGAGCTGATGCTCAGGTCAGTTTTACCTATGGACTGCCTGCTAATGTGTATATCATGCCATATGCATAATAAGATGTCCAGTCGTTAAACATTATGTTTTTCTTGAGCTGTTATTGTGTTGCCTTTTCCTTTCTGCCTCCCCCCTCATTTTTGGATATGGAGCTGTGCATTCCATCCCCTCAAGGGGCCAAGCATCTATGAGAATGCCTGAATATATTTTGTATTCCTTGTGGTGATTCTAGGCTGAGAATTATTTAATTGTCCTAACTTTATTGAATGGGCTCTTTTTCATATCCTACATGTTGTGAAGTTTGGTTAGCCATGTATATAACAGGAAAATCCCGACTACTGTAAACCCACCGTCCTTTTTTGGCTGCTGTTGCATGCATAGCTACTTGCATGGTTGAATGTAGAAGCTGCTAGGTGGATCATGGAGCTAGTCACACATCACTTAGGACGATTTATGCATATGCTTCATCTTTGAACATCTTGTTCAATAATTCATTAATTCAAAACAAAAGAAAATTCTTATCCAAAATATAAGCCAAGGTCGTAGCTTGCCAAACAAAGTGGTTCTTTGACCAGTCATCATTTGGGGTTTTGGTGCCATTATAATGGTTTCCCATTTATTTGGATTGTGACTGCTCTTCAATGAGCCCCTTTTGTTCTTTTGCCTTTTTTTTAGTAACGTCATAATTAATTTTTTTTAATAGACATGACGTCTTTATACATTAGAAATTGTGACTCATGGTTGCGGATGATATTGATCTTGGTCTTACAGGATCATTTTCTTTCCACAATTTGGCTGTAAGCCTCCAATCTCTTTTGCAAATTTTGTGGGTGCCTGTGGAGCTTTCAGCATAGAAGTTGAAGAAATAATTGTTTTATGTTGGTTGTTTACACCGAATTGATGACTTTTTATTAGTAGTATTTATTTCTTGTTCTAGCTTCCTGGTCCATGTGATGAGCTCCTGTTGTCCACCATATCTTACTTTCGTGGGCTTTATTTAACCTTCAACATAATTTTGCTTGTATATTTAAAATACAACTTTCTTTTCTGACCTTTTATTCATATATATGCATGCAAGTGGGTTGAGTTGATTTCATGTACCTCTTGATTGTATTTCTATTGTTTTCTAGAAGAGGAACTTATTTTGATCAATGGCAAAGTCCATCTTGATAACTAGAGAGTGAGAGGGGGCTAAAGATGATGAATTACACCGTACTAACATAACAGTTCTTGTGTGCAGCTTTGCATATGGAATACTGATACATGGGAGAAGCGGAAATCGATTACAATACAACTGCCTGCAGGAAAGGCCCCTGTTGGTGACACTCGAGTACAGTTTCACTTTGATCAAGTTCATCTATTGGTATCTCATGAAACACAACTTGCAATATATGATGCCTCCAAGATGGACCGTATTCGACAGGTAGGCAGCTTATATATATATATATATATATATATATATATATATATATATATATATATATATATAAAACAAAGGTTTGTTACGTTTCAAAATATGGGCCATTCATTTTTATTTATTTTTTAATCTAACCCTTTCAAATTTGGGCAGTGTTATATTAATGTTTAGAGTACTCGTACACATGCATGGGATGCATGCCAATACATAGGGGGTATTTGATTGAATTAGAGTTTGAAATTCAACATGTAGGTAATCTAGACCATGTTCTTTCTATCCAACAGTTGGAATGGACACATCATCTGCCCATGTGGCAGAATAGATTCCTTGTTACGTTTAGAAAAATAATAAACCATTGTTTCAATAACATTTCCCCATATATATATGATAATATAATATTTACGAAGGAACACATTCTTAGCTGGCCTTTCTTTGCAGTGGGTGCCACAAGGTGTACTTTCTGCACCCGTATCTTGTGCAGCTTACTCCTGCAACAGTCAGCTACTTTATGCTACCTTCTGTGATGGCAATATTGGTGTGTTCGATGCTGATAGCCTGAGATTAAGATGTCGTATTGCTCCATCGGCGTATCTGCCTCAAACAGTGTCAAGCAGGTCAGTTGGGCCATCTAGCATATCCTCATTGTTCCATGTCTTTCACACACTGATTCTCTGCTGTGACTGGTTATTTTATTTTATTTTATATTTTAAAGTTCCTTGTATTTGTATTTAACCAGTCATTTTTGATTGATAGGACCTTGTCGTTGATTTTCTTTTCACATGAACATACTAGCTTGTGGTTCTTTGTTCTTGGTATTCTAGTTGAATGCTTTCTGTCAAAGTTTATGAATGATTAATGGATATCACCAGTCTGCAGTTTCTTGAATAAAAGTACTCTGGCTATTATTGTCCTATGTTATCCCCTGGAATCAGCATCTTTGTTTTTCAGGTTGTCGAGAAAGATAGCTTACGTTTTGTTACAATTGGCAGTCAAAAAATTTAAGAACAGCTCTTCATCTGCCCTGTATCTCATCACTTTCTGTTGACATGATCAACATTGCTCTCATATTTAATTTGGCTAAAATCTTACGAGCATTTCCTTTAGTCCAACTGAATCTTCACCTTTTTATTTTTGGGTTCTGCAAATCTGGAACATTGAAGTATGTGGTGCTTTTGTTGCAGCCACAATGTGTACCCCCTTGTTGTCGCGGCACACCCTCAAGAGCCAAATCAGTTGGCTATCGGGTTAATTGACGGATCTGTTAAGGTAATAGAGCCTGCAGAGTCTGAGGGAAAGTGGGGAGTCGCAGCTCCAGTAGATAATGGGATACCCAATGGCCGGACTGGAGCATCATCCACCACCAGCAACCCCGCTTCTGGACAGATCCAAAGATGAGTATCAATTGTAATTCATCTTAATTTGTATTTTATTAATTGTACAATAGTAGGTTTTTAACCTTTAATGTGTGCCTCCGGGAGTAAAGAAATTGTTGTATGCTCTTATGTTATTGCTTCTAATCAATGTCGTATATATTCTTTGAAAGCACAGTCCACCTCTCTCTCTCTCGCTCTAAACGCATTGCTTCTGTCTACTCTGCTACTATCGAATTATGCTCATGGTTCTTTATATCTACATGTGGAAAGTATGTTTTAAAAAAAAAAATTAAAATAAGAAAATGCCAACAGACGCTGGCCGCTTAGGGAGAGGATCCGATGGCGGAGACTCACTCGGTGCGTTGGATCCACTCACTGGCGGCCCAGTCTAGAATCTAGATAGAATCAGGCGCAAGCGTTGGTTTTTTTTTTTTTTTTTTTTGGTTGATATTTGTTTTTGGGAAACAATCTATAATCCGGGTAGTCTCTTCAAGCTTCATCGGATTATAGTTGCGGGATAAAGCAAGCCATCTTTCTCTCCTACTAAAATATTGTAGTGATCATGGTTTCTGGACTCCAACTACGGTCAAATCAGATATAATCATCGCAGAATAAATACTTCATTCCTTCCCAGTTTTCACATGACAAAATCTGACAGTTGAATTTAGCTTTGAACATGTATCAGTGTACTGCAACTCTGCATCTGCAACCCCCACTCCAATGAGAGATGTGTTTGCGTTTTTTTTTTTTTCAGGTTCAACTCTGTCTCTCCAACTCGCTATACCATCCCAAACCCAAAAGGAAAAAAAAAATTCCCCATTTGTTCGGGTTCTGATAAAAGTGCAGTTTCTGCATCTATCTCAGCGGTGTTGTAATTCTAGGATTCTCTGTAGTAGAGAGAGAGAGAGAGAGAGAGAGAGAGAGAGAGAGAAAAGAGAGTGTCTCGCTTTTCCATTGACAAGGTGATCTTTTTTTTTTTTTTTTTTCGGTAAAAATTGACAAGTTGATCACAGCATAATAATGGGCTGCAGGGCCTGACGGACACTGGCAACCGCACCAGCCAAGCGCAGCATGTGATTTTTACAGGCTCTTCGTTTCTCACACTGAATTCTCCACCAAAGTCATCTTCTCACAGTCGGGGTCAAAGATAAACGACCGGGCCGAGAACGATTGTTGATTGAAGCTTCTCTTCTTCAGACTCCGCGTCTGAACTATAATCCCAGGTCACTCTCTTCTCTGTTTCACTTTCACGCTCGCTCAATTCAGTGCTGTCACCTCTAAATTTGGATCAAACAGGTAGGGACAACTATCTCCCAATGGGTCTTCGCTGGAGTGGTTTTGGAAATGTTAATTAATTAACAATCAAGACACCAGGGTTATTCTTCTTTGTTTGCGCAGTTCAACTTGGGAAGGTCTTTAACCAAAAAAAAAAAAAAAAAAAAAAAAAACTAAGCTTGGGAAGGAGGTAATACGTGGCATAGTGGTTAAAAGTAAAAACCTGATACAGGGATTACTTTGGAAAGGAGTGATGAATTTACCATAGTTGCACTCCATCAAAGTAATTCAAGCTGAGTTTTAATAATCGGTATCGAATCGGTCTAATACCGATTCAATCTCCTTATTTTATTTAATTTTAATAATTTATACCATGTATTGTTCTACTATTTGTTGTATCATTGAACTTTTTTTTTTTTTTTTTTTTGGTAAATAAGTATTTATTGAGTAGATCGTGTAGGACACATAGTTGATTGATTACGAAGATCCTACAACCATGGAGTGGATAATGACCAAACTAAAACACACATCAGCGCAACAAGACTTTCTATGTGGATTGTGGATGCATACTTATACCTTGAACCATGAATATAAATTATTGTATGGAGGCATATGAGATAAGATTGTAAATTATGTTGTATCTGCTTTATCATAAACAGACAAACCTAATTATTAATATTATATATTCTTCTAATATTTATATTTCATTCTACCGCCAATGGTTATATTCAATGCAAGAAGGTATGGTATTTGATGTATGTGATGTAGATAGATTAATTTTATAGCATATTTTCTATTTACATATTATTTTAACATTGTCATCTATTAGAATAAATTAATACTTTGATTAACCTACAAGTTTATTGAAAATTTTAAAGAATGTGCACCATAACATTGAGGGGGTGTCCATATGTGGATATCAAAACTAAACACACATATTAAAAATAATAAACAGTATTAATAAATATATAATATATAGTTAGGTCATCTTTTTCTTTTTTTTTTTTTTTTTTTTGGGGTAAAAATCGTTGGTCATCTTCGATACATACTTTATTGAGGGGTAATAATTTTAAAAGGTCAAAGTAGAAGAGAAAAAGTAGTAAAAATTAACTTTCTTATTTTATATATAAGAAATAATATTTCATGCCAAATTTTATATTTTATTTTTTATCATCCTAGGTTTTAATATCATACCCGATTTTAACGACAATTACTAAAGAAGTACAAAGGTGAGAATAGTTCATCTTTGTGTACTTGTGCCCTCTATGGGATTTCATTACTGTCCATATTTAATGGGTCCACATTCTAGAAGTGGGTCTTATACCACATCGATGGTGATGGAATCTCATGAAAAGTACATACATATGCAATGCAGATGATTCAAAACTCAAAATAGGTACCTTAGAACACACTAAATATAGGGGAGTCAAGCCCGTGGCCTCTCAGGACATTTGTACCTTGTTAGCATGTATTTATAATAGAGTTTGTTTGAGAAAATAGAAGTTGACACTTCGTTTTTAGTGGGAGAGGATTCCCCATGTCGCCAGTGTGGTGGAAATCTCCATACCACACCAATGTCGGAACGATATCATCCTCCTGAGGCCATCGTTTGAGCCTTTAAGGCCCCGTTTGATAACACTCCAGCTCCTTACTTCTTAGTTCCGGAGCTAATTCGGAGTAGAATGGTGATTGATAAACACGGTTCAATGTTTGACTCCCATGGAGTGAACCGTTCCAAAAATGTCTCTGGGAGCTAAAAAATTGGAGTTAAAAAAACTTACTTCTCTTGCTCCGGAGCTATTACCACTATTGACTGTCATCACTACCACCACTAGCACTGCCATCATCACCACCACCCCTCCACCGCCACCATCCCCACCACCACCCACCACCCACAGCCGCCACCACCATCACCACCGCCGCCACCACCACCACTGCCCCCACCACCACCCACCACCCACAGCCGCCACCACCATCACCACCGCCGCCACCACCACCACCGCCGCTGCCGCCGCCACCACCACTCACCACCTTCCACCATTACCGCCACCACCACCACCAACTACCCACCACCTACCACCACTGCCACCACTGCCGCCACCACCCACCACCACCGTCGCCACCACCACCCACCAGTACTGCCACCGCCACCACCCACCAGCACCAGCACCACTACCACCCTCCCAATCGCCACCAACACCACCACCACCAAACAATATTCTGGAAGCATAGTCTTTTGATTTTGGAGCAGCGTTATCAAACAGCATTCTATTCCAAAAATCCTGACTCTGGAAAAGAGTAGAAAACGATTTCGGACCAGAAATAGCTCCATGGGAGCTGGAGTGTTATCAAACGGGGCCTAAGGAATTGGAATCGTATTGAAATTCCGATCCTTACTACAGCAAAATCAACTGATTCACACGTGATTTCTAAGCTTTAGGCCGATTCTGGCCAAATCGAAATTGGAATCCATGGATGCCGATACAGTATTAGGCTTACTTGAATACAAGGTTTTAGAGGATGGAATTGGACACAGGATCGGCCTTAGCCGATTCCTACCCTGATTTTTTGCTTTGCCATTTGAAGATCGGCCTTAACAACTCGTTTGTTACCGAGATCAGCTCGGATCAGCAGATTCAATCCGATCCCATCACTCCAGCGTTGCTGCTTGAGCCCTAATGCCATATGGTGTTGCTCTGTCTTTGTGGGAATGTTCCCTCCTTTTCTTAATATCGACGCTGATCAATGGAATTTAGATTACCTTTTTGTACATGTAGTCTTCATAAGATCTCATTATTATTGATGTGGTGTGAGATCTACGTCTAGAATATGGGATCCCCTAAATATAAACGGTGATGAGAGATCTCATGGTGGTTTGTAGTTTGTATCATGCAGATGAACTGTGCGAGAATTTATTAACAAGTGAGTAACTAACTATTATACACGATCGTACAGGATTGGAGAGAGAGAAGATGGCAGTGGGTCAAGTGTATGATTGTGCGTCCCAATAAGGGTGTGACAGGGACAAAACTACACCAGATACAGGCATGCAAGTTCCATTGTCAAGTCAGATTGGGGCTCGGGGCGCCAGGTGCGGCTCATGGGGCCCAATGGAGGGCCCTACCCATTCGGATTCCGCGGTTGTAGCGGTGGATGGTGGGGCATCAAAGTTGAGTCGCGTTATGTCAAGGACGTAAGGGGACTAATTGGGTGTAAGTAGTGGGTCCCACCCTCATGTTAAGGTGGTAAGTATGTCCAACGGAGTGATGCCAGCCTAGCATCAAGGACCATGATTGGTGCGGGTCCCACTCTCCCCTGTCATCCACATGCGTCTCGAAATCCCATGCCCACACACCACTGGACTCTCTCTCTCCTCTCTCTCCTCTTCCTTCATTCATTCAATATTTTACATTTTTTCATCTTTCATCTTCTTCCCCTTTCTAATCTCAGAATTCATTCGACACAATCAAACCTTTCTTGTCAATTACAGACAGTGAAATACAAATCCATCCTTGCCTTCCTCCTGTTCCCATAATAATTGTAATCTAAATTAAAGTGAATAGCCGTTAAAAAAAGAACAAATCGCCTCCCCTGCTCCCACCCTCCTCCTGTTTCCCCTGCTCCACCCCTCCTCCTGTTTCCCCTCTCTCTTCTCACAGTTTTCACACACGAGATTAAACAGAGGAGAGAACATGGTGATTGTGAATGTGATGGAGAGACGTTTTATGCGAATTTACTGTCGTCGACAGGCGTTTTTGTTTCACAATTTAATACTATGTTTATAGGAAGAACAACTGAGCAATTAGCGGTAATTATTATTATTATTTTAAGTACTTATTCTCTTTGCTGTCTTTCTAATTTTGATTTGGCCTAATAGGGTGGTGGGAGTGTGTGTTTGTCTGAATTACAGACATTGAAGAGCTGGCCCTTTCCATTTCCAACTTTCCACTATTATTTTCTTACCTTCCTCTCCTTCGTCTCATTAGATGACAACTTGACCTGTGCATATTTACATATACCCAAGCTCCTTTTCTTCTTCTTCTGCTCCTTCTGCTTCACTTCTTTTCTGATTCTTCTTCCGATTGCAGCCCCTTCATTTTTCACTGGAGTTGCTGCTGATTTCTTTCGCCTGGTGCCCAAGGTGTTGAAAAAGGGCACAAGCTAATGAAGGGGCTAGTAAGTACGTTGTTCTTTTTTTTTTTTTTTTTCATCCATGGGTATTTTTTTGAATGATTCCATAAAATTTCACGACTTGGGTATTTGACAACTTCTCACACTGATTTCTTTTTCTTCCCTTTCTTTCTCCTCTCAGTTGTTGAGGTATTGTAGATTTTGAAACCGTGAATGATTTGATGATGCTACTCTGTGCCTTAAATCATGAAATTCTGTAGTTTTTTTTTATTATAATAATCTTTGTGGATGTTTCAGAATTTCCTTTTGTTGATAGATTTTCCGCTATTAAGATTTAATTTGTAAGGTGCGCAATGGATTTAAATCATGAGTGCCGTTTCTCCTTTACCGGATTTGCAAGGGGGAGGGTTCTGTAACCTGGTTTTGCAGGCGCTGTAGATTTTTTTTTGTCTTATGATAGTGCTTTTCCATTTTGTATGGCGTGTTTAGACTTTCTTACAGTTATCTTTGTTATCGATGTCGTGCTTTTGATCAAGTTTCTGTTTTCTCGTGGGGGAGTTGTGACTTTTGACCTCTGTCTCGTTTCTCATTCTTCCTGTTTAGCTAAGAATCTTAACATCCCGTTTTCTTATTTATGAAACATTGTTCTAAAATCTTATTTGGTTGGTTGTTGATTATAGCATTGTCTTCCTTGCTTTTGCTATCGTATAATGTAAATTGGAGCCTGTTAAGAACAGCTCCTTGTCATTCTTGGTAAAACATTTTGATAATCAACTTATCTTCGTCCATTCCATGTTGTAATTGTTATGTAGTTTGGCTTTGATTTCCTGGGAGATTTAGCATTTTTTTGTTTGTTCCTTGCAAAATATTGTTTATTGCTCAATTTCCTATGACCTCCATTACTTTGTCAATTTGGCTTCAATTTCCTTGCATTGTGTGAAGTTATTGATCATGTCTTCTGGTGGCATTGCTAGTGTTTTGGGTGAGGCAACCTCTGTTTTCTCACTTGCACAATTATACTTTAACTTTGTTTTTTTTCATTAATTTTTGCAAATTTTATTGAGTCCATTCTGGACATTTCTATCAGCTCTTTCACTTCATTACAGACCTGAAGGCAGTAACTCTTATTCTCTCTCTAACCTATCGTCCTTTTAGTTACAAAGCGTGTCTAGTCTTTTCCCAATATTTTTTTCTTTGAATTTCATGCTTTTGAACTTGCAATAATTTTCTTTCCTGCAAATCTTGTTGGCGATCCTAATTTTTGGTTAACCATTGAATATGTCTTAATTGTGTTTTCTTTTGGGGATGGAATTTCCCCCTTTTATTGTTTTTGTTTTCTAGTGAATTCGTTTTCTGCATCAATGAACTTTGATCAGTAGAAACTGTTCTAAGAATTGGTTTTGTTTTTCTTCCTTAAACCTATTCTTTACTCTCTTTTCAGGTGGTACTGCTTTTGTTTTTGGCATTAGGAAATGCTGTTGTCATTGATGGTGGATGGAGTGGTGGACATTGTGATAACAAGGGAACTTTGGACCCTAGACCTCATAGCGTATCCATCTTAGAGTTTGGTGCAGTTGGAGATGGGAAAACAGTGAACACGATTGCCTTTCAAAATGCTATCTTCTATCTCAAATCTTTTGCTGACAAGGGAGGTGCTCAACTCTATGTGCCATCAGGCAGGTGGCTTACGGGAAGCTTCAACCTCACTAGTCACCTTACGCTTTTCTTGGAAAAAGAGGCCTTCATTCTTGGATCACAGGTTCTCATTCCATCTGGTTCTTCTCTTGTTTTTTCCTTTCTCTAAGTGACTCCTTTCCTTTTCTCTGGTAACCAGGTAGAATAGTATACAAGAAGGAATTCCTAATGGGTAAAACAGATGAAGATTAGCTTACAATCTTTTTGACCATTGACTAGGAAATCCCTCTTTAATGAAAGACTGTATCAACTCCCTACCTCCTTGGAAAGATGCAATATTCTGCCTGGCTCTTAGTCGCTCCTTTAACTCTACAGAGGCCTCGGCATGTCATTGAGCCAAACTATTTAACTTTGGGATATCTTGTTGATGGTTAGACAGACCCAATAACGGTATTTGATGTTTCTTAGTTAGCACAGATTTATTTTTAAATTCAATCTCAAGGTATTGTCAGATGCTCCAATTTGGTTCAGCTTTTTGGTGCCTGAACTTATAATGTTTATGTTTGTCTGTCCTTTTCCTGTTCAGTTCCCCCAAATATCACCATGCTATCTAGATTAGGTGTAAAAGCATGTCCCATATCAACATATAGAGGTGGTATTTCTTTTTCTTGTAAATTCTAGTACTTGTGATTCTTGTCTCTTTCTCATTCCCTCCCCACCCCTTCCTCGCAGGATTCTGCTCACTGGGATATCATTGATCCCTTGCCATCATATGGTCGTGGAATTGAACTCCCAGGTGGAAGATATCGTAGCTTGATTATTGGATATAATTTGACAGATGTGGTGATAACAGGCAGGGAATTTTGCTTCATCCCTTCTGCACCATTGCTATTTGTCTCACTGTGGGCAAGTTAATTCTTTATCCCATATAATATTCTTTGTTTTATTAAATGCACCAGGCAATAGTGGAACTATAGATGGCCAGGGTTCTGTTTGGTGGGAATCATTCAGCTCTCATTCTTTAAAATATAGCCGTCCTCATCTTGTGGAATTTATTGGCTGCAAGGATGTTGTAGTTTCAAATCTCACATTCTTGAACTCCCCCGCCTGGAACATCCATCCAGTTTATTGCAGGTACACTGGGTATATTCTAATGAGTTCACATTCTGTTCCGATATTGTGAATTCTAGTTATTTGTGGTAGGGAAGCTTTGAGTAATTTATTTTACCTTTATGCAGCAATGTGCTAGTACAAAATATTACTGTTCATGCTCCGCCTGAATCTCCATACACTGTTGGTGTAGTTCCAGGTTTGTGATGCTAAACGCTTCTAGCTTAAGTGGATTTTTGTGTGTACTTCTACTCAATGCTACCCATGTATCTGTGATGGAAAATTAGAATAGCCATATGTTTAGTGCACCACTGCACCTATGCTCTCCTTTGTGCCTTATGAGCACTAAGAAGTGTTGATTTCATGAAACGTGCTAGACTTGTCACCACACCCTTCTTCGTGTAAAGATAGGGCAGCTGTCCGTGCATATTTCCCACCAATCTGAGTGTTGTAATCTATCAATGTGTCATGTTTTAATTGTTATATAAGCAGAGATCGTGGAAATAGTCCTTAAAGATGTTATATGACTATCTGTAGAAATCACACACACACACACACACACACGCACACACACACACTCTTCATTGGGCACGTATATGATTGGTCTCTAAAGTTTCTGCGGATACAGACTGGCCTGATGCAGTAACAGTTTATGCACATCTTCCATGGAATTTTTTGAAATATGCATCAAGCCTTCTAATTTAGCCACACCATAGTTATTATAAAAACTTAGACTTGAGCTTTCTGAAACTTTGATCTCTGCCTCTTAACCATCAAACTTCATGTAAACTATACAGATGGAGAGTCCATTTGTGTACTTTTAATGTCAGCTCTAGATGCATGAAATCCTTGGTCGTTCTCCTGTCTGAGCTTTTGTGCTTCTAGTTATTTTCTGTTTCCCACTGTTTGAAATAGATAATGAGAAAGGTTTATAACATTTTATCCTCTTTTAAGGCGCTTGAATCTCATTTTCAGATTCTTCTGACAATGTGTGCATTGAAGACTCCAATATTAGCGTGGGTTATGATGCTATCGCGCTTAAGAGTGGTTGGGATGAGTATGGCATTGCCTTTGGAAGATCGACCAGAAATGTTCACATCAGAGGGACTCACCTTCAAGGTTCTACAGGTGCTGCCCTTGCTTTTGGTAGTGAGATGTCTGGTGGCATCTCTGACATTATTGTGGAGGGCGTGCACATACAGAATTCCTCTACTGGTATTGAATTCAAGACTACCAAGGGCAGAGGTGGTTATGTTAAAGACATTATTTTGTCATGTTTAGACATGAAAAATGTCTACAAGTCACTCAAAGCTACAGGCGAATTTGGATCCCACCCAGATGATAGGTTTGATCCCAATGCTCTGCCAGTTATTGATCACATCACCTTGAAAAATGTTGTTGGCACAAACATCACTGTTGCTGGAGACATTGCAGGAATTCAAGAGTCTCCTTTCACCTCAATTTGTCTTTTCAATATCTCTTTATCAATTACTTCTGGCCTTTCCTCTTCATGGTTCTGTTCAAATGTATTGGGTTTTTCTGAATCTGTGTTCCCAGAACCATGTCCAGATCTCCAGAGCTCCTATTCAAATTCTTCGTCTGCCTGCTTTTCTTTTGCATCTTCTGTTGGTTATGCTGCAGCTTTTTGAGATTTTCACTTTGCAAATACTTCCATTCCAGCTCTTCAGTATAATGAGAGAGGCATTAGATGCCTGTTCAGTTCCTTCTTGTATTCGGTTGAATTCTTCCTTAATAAAATTCCTGAACCCTCAATTGTTCAGTCTTCTCCTATACTCTCATCATACACCAAAACTATATTGAAGCTGGCATCATGCCTTCAGCAGCCTTATGTGTACAGTCTCATTTCTTCATTCTTGTGTAAGGAAATTTTTGGTAGAAATGTTAGCCCAAGTGACTCAGATTGATTGTTAGCTTGCATGTTCTCTCTTTTCAATTTTAAATTTAATCATTTATTCTTATCTTGTACATGTTACATGATCCTACAAGGGCTTGCCGTGTCGGAGGAATAGTGGTTGTTCGGCCAGGGTGGAGCAGCCCAAGTAGTGTCCAGCTGGAACGTTGTGATTGGAATAAAGGTTGTAGGGATTGTTGAGTTATTCTCTGTTTTCTTTTCTTCTTTCTTTTAATGTTGTGTCATTTCCTCACTGAAATTTTAATGGATGCTTTTTGTACAAAGGATGCCTCTTCTACACAGAAGGGGGAAGGTTTTTTCTTCAGTATAAATTGTCAAATTATTAATGCACCATTAGGAAACCTACATGTGATGCCGCGTGAAGGTTGTCTGAAGTGTAAGATTCAAATCATTTCCCCCCCCCAAAAAAAAAAAAAACTCTGCATATTGGTGCTTCTGAGTTGCAGGTATTGGATTTCTGCCTGGATTTTGATGCAGAAATCTGCAGTTGCACCAGCAGGATAAGCTGTAAAGTTTCTATTCCAAAAGTTCAGATAATGAATAAATTTCTGTTACTTCCCATAATAGTTTCAAACATCACCTACCACCTATACGTTTCAAAAAACATCAAATGCACCCAAGTAACTGACGGAAGTGACGGAAATGAGTGATAGACCGTTTTAGCCTTTATGTTTTTAATTGAAATTTTTTAAAATTAACAAAATCTTTAAAATAACCCTGGTCATTTCGGTTAGATAAACAACCCAATCTTCTCCGGTACCGATTAATAGGTAAGTCCCCTTAATCCCCTCTTTTTCCTTCCCTCTCTCCCTTCCTCATCGTTCTCCAACCTAACCTTATAGATATATATGTATCAATTTTCGAACTCCATTTCTCGTTCACGACTGTTCTACTCACAAGCTCCACATCAGAGAAAGAGAGAGAGAGAGGGAGGATCATGTCCTCGTTCGTTCAATTGAAGATCCTTATTGTCTTCTTCTTCGTATTTGTCAATCTAGCAGTCGGTAGAAATTGACATATAGTGAATTTTCGATCACCAAATCTATTCCTAAAAAGCTTAAACTTGGGATCCAGTAGCCCAACACTTTGTCGTAGGTTCTTTTCACGATCGCTTGATTCAAGCTGTCTCCGATGCCGGCATCGTTGAAACCCTAATTTCAGACCCCAACCTTCCCCCAGACGTCGCCATCCTCGGTCTCACAGTCGATTCCATCATCCGCCGTCTCCTAGCTGTTATCCACGCCGGCGATCCTCAACCCCACTTCGATGCCCTCGCTGCTTACGATCTCTGATCTCGCCAACGCCTCTTCCTGGCACAACTTACTGATCCTACCTCTTCCGACCGTCAAATGGCCAACGACGTCGTCGTCGATTGCAACGGCAATGCTTACGTCACCAACGCCGTCAGCAATTTCAGTTCCCACTCCTCAATGCTTTCTTCGCCGCAAGGTCATTGTACGTAGGTAGGTTTCTTTCTTTGTAAATCTTGGTTTCTTCCTCCGGCGAAAACCATCAATGGAATCCAACTCACAACTCTCTTATTGTTAGCGGGTGTTCGTGGGTTCTCTATTTATTTTGGCGGTAAGATCTCTTCTCTGTGGAACAGTATCTAAAGCTTTCTTCATTGTGGAACAGCATCAAAAGCCTTTCCTTCTCTGTGGAAGAGCAACTCAGAAGGAAATCAGATTCTGCAATTTTTTTTTTGCTAAGAGGGTAAAAAAGTCTTTTGACTTATTAGGGTATTATAGTCAATTTCACATTCTTTTTTGATGACATCAATTACTAACGGGATTGGTTTAACAGAATGGACCTATTTGATTAACGGTGGTAAATGTTTGGGTGGTAGTTGATGTTTTTTGAAACGTATGGGTGGTAGGTGATGTTTTAAAACTATTATGGGGGATAGTAGAAATTTTCTCTTCAGATAATCTATGAAGTTTATATACCAAAAGTTCAAACTAGTCGGTGAAGGGATGTCTAAGTGAATGATGGGTTGCAAATTATTGGTAGTCGGTGTGGGATTAAACTCCTTACACTTCCCTCCTTGTGTCGCAGTACATACTGTGGACTTCGCTGGTATTGGATTTCTACATGGGGACCCAAATCGTCTCCAATCGCTGGAGGATTCCAGCGGCCATCCAGCGATCAGAGTTAACTGGGCGGGCATTCCAATACATCGGTATGTTCGCCTGGTTAACTCCAATCGCTGGATGGGTGCTGAAATCCTCCAACGATTTTAGAGGAATTTTATTGTCTGCATGGACTTTGATGCAGAAATTTGCAGTTGCACTGGCAGGGTAAACTGTTAAGTTTCAATCCCAGAACTTCATATAAGCTATAAAATTTATATCCCAAAAGTTGAAATTAGTAGGTGAAGGGACTTTCAGGTCTATAAGGGGTTGAAAAATATTTGGTTGTCAGTGTGGAATTAAACTTCTTACACTTCCCCCCATATGTCGTAGTATTTTTTTTGGACAGGTGGAGACTAGTGAGGATGAAAACCCATTTTGACGCAAAGTTTCCATCCCAAAAGTTTGAATTAATATATAATGGGTTTTCAGTATCCATCTGTATGCAGTATGTAGCGGCTATTCTATAGTTTCCTTTTTATGTTTGAGAGTCCTTTGGTTTAAATTTTTAGGATGAAAACTTTACATTAGACATAAAACACAGGTTAGGCACGACAATAAGAATCAAACAGAACTTAAACGTATGCTGCTACTGAGCTGTTTTCATCATTTCACTCTTTGAAAAACAGAAAATAACCAAAGATGATGCCATGGAATTTGTCATGTTGTAAAGTTGAGGACAACTCCAGTGGTCGGGTGTTGTTGATTCCTGTCCTACTTGTTCTCTTACCGTACCACCTCTGGTTATATGAGTCAGTACTGAGTATGACTACACAGTCTCTGATTATCAATCCATCACCATTTTTGTTTGATGAACCCCATATGTTTGTTTGGACTTTGGACGTCATGAGAGTAAAGAAATGCTAATTTCAGCAGAAAAACCTGGAGAAACAAGATGACGGGTGTGCATGATCTTGTCATCCAATACATACATACATATATATATAATAATGAAAGATTTGAGCTATTTCTTCATGGCTGTGGTCCTCCAGTACCGCTGGTAATTTCATGTACAGTACAGCGGGATGTGTGCTTGAATCTTCACTTTCAATAGCAATAATGGACTGAACAACAACACATGCCGATGGACCCATATTTTGTGTACGTTTTTGTTATTTCCTCCTTTATTTTCTTCCTTCCAAGTTGGTTGTTATCAAGTCCATTTCATACTGATTCCTTTCTCCTTGGTTGTTAACAAGTCCATTCGTAGAGATTCATTCGAGACAAGGAAGTTGATCAATATCTGATCACTTCTGTGGTTGCAGCTAATTTTAATTTGGAGTTTGTACTTTATAGTGGAATCAAGGTAAGTGGGCTCCTTGGGTTTCCATGAACTCATCCCTATTGTAATAATTATTTTTGTCCACAGTGGATGAATAAAAGTATTCCCTAAGTGCAACCCAAAAAAATAAAAAAATAAAAAAATAAAAAAATAAAAATAAAAATAAAAATCTAGCTATTAATCAATGGGCAATTGTCGTAAAATTCAGACTAATATAATTAATTTGTTTATGTTTTCTCCAAACCAAGTATATATATCGTGTCTTGATATAATATTACATAAAAAATAATTAAAAAACATTTCTTTTTGAAGAGCTTGGACTATTGAAAATACAAATGAACAACACAAGATACACTACAAAAACTTGGGAGATCCAACTACATGGAGACAAGTAGTCTGAAACAGCATTGCTCTGGTATCTTTAGTCTCTTTTTGATTTTTGTGATTTGAGATATGGTACTAAAAAAAATATTGATTTGAATCACCATCCTTTCTTTGACTCTTGCTCTTTCTTTATCTGGGAGATTATATGACCCTAAATGAACAGGTGTGGAAGCTATAATTGTAAACCTCGATCGAATCTATGGAAGCCTAATGGTAGTCTCAAAGATAACGGATTCAGGCCATAGTAGTTTTGATTAGCTGTCCTAAGGATACGAGTAAGGATTGACTATTGGCATCTAAGATCGGGTGAGGTGGATAAACACGGATGCATAGCTTGCTTGGTAAAGGATTGCGGGCATGGAACGATTCGAGGTGGTTAACTTGTATACCCCGATTCTCAAACTTGGAGTTCACGTTCTGATCTACCAAATCAGACTTTTGGATTGGACAAGTTGGAACCAGGAGGCAAAGCAATTGTCAAAGCAATTGGGCAAATGCATGTATGCTAGCTTAATAGCTTTAGTAGCTTGTGTACTAACGTGTTAAAGGAAGCAGGAGTACTGGACTATAGCCATGGACATGGGGCAGTCAAATTCAACCTTCAAATCATTCTAGCTAGCCAAAGGCATCCTTAAAATATTTTGATGGTTCATTCTGTTGCATCATAAAAATGAAGAGTTTTTAAGTCATGATTCATGACTGATTCTTACCAAGATCCATTTTCTGTAGGAAATGATCTGACAGGGAACCTTTTCTGTTCTCTTCTTAAACCTGCCCTAGTCATCCAATTCTATCCCATTTTCGGATCTATGTCATCATCAACACCCTTAACTGCAAATGTCAAACAACAATATTATACCATTCAAAGAGCTATTTTTAAATTCATATGTATTAGGCCCTTCTTCACTTTTGGAATTGGCAGCTGTTGATGTCTTGTTTACAATCTTCATGAATCAGTTCCTTAATCTATTAATAGCCTTTACTCCTTTAATAGTTGGTGATGAAGAAGCTGAGACACCTAAATGAGAACAGATGAGCAAATGAAAGATTAGGGCCTCGGGAGTCATATCTAGTGTTATTTATTTAAAAAAAAAAAAGAAAAAAAAAAGAAAAGAAGCCATTGATTCAATGTTAACATTTAAAGTAAGAACCAGATGAATTGACAATCAATATTGCAGTTCAGATGGAGGTATCTGGACTTTATAAAAAATGTTGGATTGGAATTGAAATGCATTGCCATGGAGGTTCTTGGACCTTGGTTCTACTTTGGGCTTATAACGCAAAATGAGCTACGGAGGATGGTCCAGTGTGAGCTGTGTTCTAAATGCTTTCTATGATCCAAGAAGAGAATGAATACCAAATGCTGTTTTTGTCATCTCAATGTGTTTTCTACCTAGAATATATTCCAAGAATGCACACCAAACACTGCTTAAAGTATGGATCCTACTTGGACGCTTGTGCTGGTTCAATCTTTAAATTTTGCCTAAAGAAAATGGGTATTTTTTTATTTTTTATTATTTTTATCTCAAGTGCTTTGATTCTCACGACTCATCGTGAAAGGTAGGCATTTTGATCATTTACTTGGGCTGCGTTTAGCATGCATTTCTATTCTCACAGTGGAAAAAATTAAATCCTAACATAAAATTAGAATGGGTTAAAGAGCAAAGTCTTTTCTGATCTAAGCTCAGAATGTAGAATGGGCTGTTGCATTCACTCATGAACTGCATTCCATGATCCAAAAACGAAAATACATACCAAACAATGTTTTTATAGTATTAAAATGTGTTCTTGACTTAGAATGCATTCCAAGAATACATACTAATAAATGTTGGAAATTCCTTAGGTGGTGCCGTGGTGGGAGTCTAGTCCATAGTCAATTAAAACGGGAATGTGAAAAAAAAAAAAAAGGGGGACGGAACGTGTTATAAAGGGAGTAAAACAAGAACGGTACAGTAAAAAAATTGTCAAACATTCTGAGAATGGAAAAAAAAGACAGATATAATGCGTACGACGAAAAACGAAAAAAAAGACAATATACTCCCATAAATTAAAGAATTATACGTAAATCAATAGGAACACAAGACATTTATGATGTGTCTAGTCATAAAACGGTGAGAAAGTGATTAGCCTTTAATCCCACATTGATGACACATAGAAAGCAATAAGAATATTAAACGATGTGGGATTAATCGACTCATTATTCATTACTCATGGAAGATGTAGGTTAAAATACGAATATAGATACAGATACGATAACACGTATTAAATGCGTTTTAAACAGGAGCATGGAATATTTTACCGTATCTTTGAGGTAAATATGAAAATAAGCGTACTAGGTTAGTACGAATAGGACTCTAGTCCTCGAAATCTCATATTCTCAAGTTATTAACCATAAATAAAATTCTTAATTAATATCCTAAAGTATAATGGGACTCATTGATCTCATCTTAAATCCTCAATTTACATCTTCGGATCTTTAATTAACTATCCCACTATCAGTCTCCAACAGGACTGAAATCCTCTCCCGCAGCAGAAGGTTCCTGCCGCTGATCCAAGGGTTGGGGATCAGTCGATCCGCCTATCAATACATGGGGAGGTGGGCCGGCTGAAATCCCGCCCTTGGCGGACGGCAGGTGGGCGGGAGGGGATTTTTTTGCTCCCCAACAGGGATTATCGCTGTCCACCTTCCCCATCTCCTTTGAAATCACCTCTAATGCTCTTAAAGCCTTTGAAAAGTTAATCACTGTGAAAATGGATTACTGTAAATTGATGGGCTACTGATAATTCAAACACTGGACATTCATAAGATGAGAAATCAACTTGCAGATTTAATAACAAGTTCCCAGAGGACGGCAATTCAGCACGATTCCCTTCTGGAATTTTTATTTCTTATTCTTTGATGAAGGAAAGGAAGAAATTCTAACTTCAAAACAGAACAGTACAATTTGAATTCACAGAACTGTAGTATTTTTGCATGGAATACCTTGCCAATGCATCTTCTTATGTATATTCCTCTTCAAGAGGACGAGTAGGGTAGTGGATTGCCATTCTCGTCATAGTAAGGGAAATCTGAGAAATTCAGACGGCTGCATCGCTCTCCCATCAGAATTCTCTTCTTGCATAGCTCAAGGTCATTGTTATCCACCCCATCTTCCTCCTCTGTTCCAGCCACCATAATCTCCTCCTTTTTCGAGAGGTTGATTTTGATGGGAGACCTGGGTAGAGTTTCCGATGAAAAACTGCTGCTGCAAGAGCTTCTCTCTCTTCTGCAAAAGTCATCGCTGTCACTGTTAGTACAACTAAAGTTACTGCTTTTACCTCTGAAATTCAGGGGAGGCGAAAACAATGGCGGCGCTTCGTATTTTTCTTCCTCTCTAAAACGCATCAGACAAACCGGGCAGATCTTTTCCACCTCCCATTCTTTCTCCTCTTCTCCCAAAGGTAGCTTCATTTGTATGCTCTGTTCTGAGTCACTCCCCCTGTAATCGCAGAGTGGAGACCTGTTTGCTAGTGAGAATGATGAGAAGATGGGATGATTCTCATTGTTCAGGCTATGGAAGGAGTCTGTATCGGAACTATGCTGATCACCATTGAAAGAAGGAATTCTCCCAGATTTCTTAGCGCCGAAGACTTTAAGAACAGAATTGACTCTGTTAGGGAAAAGCTTTCTTGTGTTGATGCATTTCTTCTTGATATTGTTTGTATTACTGCCATTGATGACGACATCATAGCAACCCTGGCTGATTCGTCGGGTTTTGTTGAAAGTTTTGACGAGCACTGTAGGGATCTTCATTCTTATCTTCGTCAATTTGTCACGAAGGTTCTTGTTGCTGAAGCTGATGTTGATGAAATAATCTACTGAGACCTTCGGTGGTGGAAGATTGGGGTCTGACATTCCCCTTGGAAAGATTGAGGATGACCCTGCTTGTGGTGTTCGTCTCCCCTGCATTTCTTCCACCTCACATAACATCTGGGTGCATTACTCAGTAGTCATCTGTGTTAATATATTTTTTTCACTATACGAAATAACTTATTTTCTCATCATTAGTATCTCTTTACTTTATTTCTGTGTTCTTCTCCCTTTGCCTCCTCAAATCTCTCCCCCAAATCCCTTCAAATCTGTAATTTCCATATTGGGTTAAAAATGGTCAAAATGGTCAAACGTTCCAAGAATGCAAAAAATACACCTAATACGGACCGTACAACAAAAAGTACACCTAATCCGGACCGTACGAGTTTTAAATGAATCAGGATATATTACAGTAGGACAAAAAGAAAAGGACAATAAACTCCCATAAATTGAAGATTTATATCTAAATCAACGGGAACATATGATATTTGTGATATATTCATTCATAAACTATAAACTGATGATAATCTTCATCTTCAACCAAGTTGATGTTTTATGTTTGGTCAATGCTCCAAGTATGAATTCATATAAAAATCGGATAAATGATGGTCGTCCATTCAAGATTGCATTAAAATTAATACTGAGGCTAGTTTTTCATTTAATACTAACGGGGTGGGATTTGTATTTCGTGATCACGATGACCTAGTTATCAAAGTTATTTCTTGTCACATGGTTTTTTACTCTATCAAATTGGGTGAGGCTCTGGCTATTCAAATAGCTTTACAAATAGCATTGAAAGATAGAATATTGGATGTGCAGTCGAATTCGACAATTTGGAATTGATAAACCTTGTCAATCGAAAAGATATTTCTTGTGATGTGGCTATTCAGTCCATAGTTCGGGATATTATCCATTTGGTATCTTGTTGTCGAACATGTTTCTTTTCTTATGTTTCAAGGGGAGCGAATACTTGTATTCATACCCTTGCTTGTAAAGCCACTATCGTTTCAGGGTTGGTTAAGTGGCTGTGTTTCATTCCTTGGCTTCATGATTTAGTTAGTCATGTTGCCTCGGTTATTGCTCGTCTTGATCATGAATAGATTCTCTATTTACCAAAAAAAAAAAAAAAAATGAGAGAGAGAGAGAGAGAGAAAGAGAGAGAGAGAGAGAGAGAGAGAGAGAGAGAGAGAGAGAGAGAAAGAGATTTGTTATGGTCCACAACCCACTTTAGCAAGTAATATAATAATGAATTTAAAAACAATTATGAGGAAGTGGCCAGCTTTTAATCCCACATTAGTTACATGTGTAAGACAATAAGACCCCGTTTGATAACACTCCAGCTCCCATGGAGCAACTTCTGGTCCGGAGACGTTTTCCACTTCTTCTCCAGAATCAGGATTTTTGGAATAGAATAGTGTTTGATAACACTGCTCCCAAATCAAAAGACTATGCTTCCAAAATACGGTTTGATGGTGGTGGTATTGATGGCGGTTTTGGGGGGGGTGGTAGTGGTGGTGGTCTTGGTGGGTGGTGGTGGTGGGGGGGGTGGTGGTGGTGGTGGTGGGATGGGTGGTGGCGGTGGTGGTGGTGGGTGGTGGTGGCGGTGTCGGTGGTAAGTGGTGGGGGCTGATGGTGGTGGTGGAGGCGGTGGTGGTGGGTGAAGGGTGGTGGTAGTGGTGGTGGGTGGAGGGTGGTGGTGGTGGCGGCTGTTGTGGGTGGTGGTGGTGATGGCAGTGCCAGTGGTGGTGGTGATGGTAGTCTGTAGTGATAATAACTCCGGAACAAGAGAAGTAAGTTTTTTTAGCTCTATTTTTTAGCTCCCATAGACATTTTTGGAACGGTTCACTCCATGGGAGTCAAAACTTGAACTATTTTTATCAATCACCATTCTACTCCGGATTAAGATTAGCTCCGGAGCTAAGAAGTAAGAAACTAGAATGTTATCAAACGGGGGGGTCTAAGAATATGTATCAATATGGGATTAATCCACTCATTATTCACGAAAGATATAGGTCAAATACAAATAAAGTACGGTATGCGTATTAAACACGTTTTAAACGGCAAGACTTGGAGTATGGAGTATTTTACCATATCTTTGAAGTCAATATGACAATAAGCATACTAAACGGCTAAATATGATAATGCAGTCCGATACGCATTTAAAACACATTTTAACTAATAGAGATCATATCTAATCTCTCCCAAAAGGCCAATCCAAAGTCGTATAATCTCTACTCCCAACAAATTCACATTTTAACTATTAGAGATCATATCTAATCTCTCCCAAAATGCCAATCCAAATTCGTATATTCTCTACTCCCAGCAAATTCCTATAATCTCTCCTCCCTCATCCACAAATCAATCTACCATTCTCATATATTACCTCACTCCTCTCTCTCTCTCTCTCTCTCTCTCTCTCTCTCTCTCTCTCTTCCTACGATCTCCTGTTTGATAAAACTTCTACTTTTGGATTCTATGGATTCTGGCTCCCAAGGAGCCATTTTGGAATAGAAGTATGTTTGATAAGTTTGATTGGATTTCAACTCCCACAGAGTGAGCCAGATTCAAAATGACTCCAGAATCCAAAATTTTGGAGTCATAAATACTTGCTCCAAACTGTTGAATCAACTTTTTGAAAGAAAAAAAATAGTCAACTCTCACTTGACCACCACCACCACCACCACCGTTGCCACCACCCACCACCGCCATCGCCGCCACCACCCACCACCCACCACCCACCACCACCATTGCCACCACCACCACAACCACCACCACCACCGCCACCGCCACCATTGCCACCACCACCACTGCCATTACCATAACCACCACTACCACCACCACCCACCGCCATCACCGCCACCGCCACCACCACAACCACCGCCACTGCCACCCATCACCCACCACCCACCACCATTGCCATTACCCACCACCACCACCACCACCACCATCATCACCACCACCACCCTACCACCTACCACCTCCACCACCACCCCCCCACCACCCACCACCTCCACCACCACCACCAACACCCACCACCGCCACCACCCACTACCACCACTCACCACTACTATGACTGTTTTCTAGACTTCGATTAGAGGGATAGTGTGTTATCAAACGTGTTTCTAATCCAAAAATGCTCTAGAATCCATTTCAGAATTGCGTTATCAAACAAGTTTTTATTCCAAAATAATCTTGGAGTAGAATCCAAATTTGAACCAGAATCCAGAATCCAGAAACAGAAGTTTTATCAAACAGGCCCTTTAATCTTTATTCTCCCTCACACATAAACACAAGCACCACTTGTTCAATGAGTCCAAATCTTCTCCTCCCCAGCTCCCACCCAGCTCCCACCCCATCCAACCATTGGAGTTGGAGGAGAGGATTTGGATACCTTGGAGTCCAAATCTTCTCCTCCCCGGCTCTTCGGCTCCCACCCCCATCCAACCGTTGGAGTTCGAGCCGACTCACAACTCCAACGGTTGGATGGGGTGGGAGCCAGGGAGCCGGAGAGGAGAGGATTTAGAGCGATCAAGATCCTCACTGCTAGCGACAATGATTATAGAAGATCCTGACGCTCAGCGTTATCGCTGCTACTATTACGCTGATTCATTAAGAGGAGCATGCTTGCCAACTTATCTCTCAACCACTACTTTAATCTTCTATAATAAGATGCAATAAAAAATTTATTTTATTTACCCAAAAAAAAAAAAAGTTTTCTTACATCCACACCTCATCCTTCCATATTTCATATTACCAATACCTCTCATTCCCACTTCTGTCTAAATATTAGTCTGGACTTTGGATTGTACATTTATTTTTTTAGAGCAAACCGTATTAATTGAGGTGAGATCTTCTAGTTGAAAGTTGGATTCTTGATAGTGACTCTCAAGTGGTAGTGAAATCTTGAATGTAGATAATGCATTAGGACACCTATTGATGCACTATGAGCGACCAAGATCCTCACTGCCAGCTAGTCACTACAAAAGATTCTGACGCTCAGCATTACCGCTGCTACTATTACACTGACTCATTGAGAGGAGCATGCTTGCGATCTTATCTCTCGACCACCACTTCAATCTTCTGTGATACGATGTAATAAAAAAAATATTTTATTTACCAAAAAAAAAAAAATTGTAATCTTATATTCACACCTCATCCTTCCGTATTTCAGAATATTAGTTTGGACTTTGGATTGTACATTTATTTTTTTAGGGCAAACGGAACTAATTGAGGTGAGATCTTCTAGTTGAAAGTTAGATTCTTTGTAATGACTAGTAGTGAAACCTGGATAATGTATCAGGACACCACTTCAATCTTTTATAATAAGATATAATAAAAAAATATTTTATTTACCAAAAAAAAAAAATGTAATCTTATATCCACACCTCATCCTTCCATATTTCATGTTACCAATCCATAATCAACATGAGTTCGATCCCATTCTATCTAAGTTACAGATTTTGAATAAGTTACAAATTTTTGGACAAGTCCATTCTATCCTAGTTTTAGTGTTATTTTACAACTAATCCCAATATTTTCTTCTTTTTTATGTCCTACCCTCCTTTTTGTTAAATTATAAGCTTACCATCTTCCCGTATTTAGTTTCCTAAATTACCTCCGTTTAGTTATTTAATTCCCATCCTGTCCTCTAGTGTGTGACCGTACTCAAGGGATCCTACAAATAATTATAGAATTGCCATTATTATGATTATATGTTTGCAAATATGAAAACAACCTGAGGTAAAATTAAATACACTTTATTTCTCTTTAGACCTTACAATAGTGGGAGCCTCGGGTACTGAAATGCTCTTCTATATTATTTGAAGTGGATTAATGGCGAATCCAATAAGGTTTTTCCAACCCAAATCCCGTATCAATTTGGGGGCAGACCTATTAGTGAACTAATACGGGTTCATCGCTAACTGTCTTTCATCTTCTCTATGTCAGGTGAAGGCATCTGTTTTGTCTATGATTACTGCTGTTGCATGCCAGTTGCTGACATTTTTGGTGGCCTCATAGGAGTTAGCTTCATACGATGCATAATATGAAGACAGTCCCACATTAGGAGACTTTGAGTTGACTTCATACAATATGTACAATCATATGCTTCTGATATGATGAAGGCAGTAACACATTATCACGGCCTACTTTTCATTCTTTCCTTAGACAATGGAATGTCATAAAAGCCATATCCACTGGATGTATACTAATTAAGCACCAATTTTTTGTATTATGAATAAAACACTGTCTATCTTCAACAGGTCAGATACTCAGGCAGCAGAAAGTATGTTCTTCCATGGATTTGTCGTACAAAATTAAAAGAAATAAAATATATTTTTGGGGATTTGAAAAGTTTTTCTTGCTGGATCACTCTCCACTCTCTTTCTCTCTCCTCACTGTTATGGGCTTATCATTATTCTTCATGGTTCTGTAGCCTTCATTAAGTCAAACTCATTCAGGAGCAGTTTCAGCTTTCTGCTATATCTGAACAGACATCGCTATAGAAGCATACATATTCTTGCCTGTTAGCCATTCAGAATGTGAAGCAACAACTCCTAGTTCCACATTCAACTTTGTAGCCAGTAGGAATTCATCTTATGCTGACCCAGCTTAGATAAAGGCATCCTAGTGATTAAAAATTATTGTTGGTCGCAACTTCTTGCAATGGAAGACAAATTTTCTGTTGCTATGACTGACTAATTTCAGTTGTTCTTCGCTTTTGGTGGCTGTGAAGATTTCTAGACTGGTCATTGTATGTGCTGGATGAGTCGTTTTCTTGAGCTTTCTAGCTTGTAGTTTCAAAATATGTACTTTTTTCTACATATAGCTTGGCCTTCAGTTTGAACTCTCTTTTAAATAGTAGTTCCCATGGAAGTTTGTCATTGTCACTCTTTGACATTTTGTAGATTGATAGGGCTGTGAAGACCAGAACTAAAACATTACCAAATCACCAGCAGTTGGATGAAAGTGACGCGACAATGAAGAAAAAGACGTGGGTAAATGTCTTTGGGGAAGATGGTGAAGAATCTCATAGTAGAAGTGATGGTGATATTTAGAAGTGTCATTGTATGAGGTAGATACTTTTTGTTTCAAAGTTAAATTTGTTCCTCTGGCCAGACGTAAGTGTAACATATGAAATTTTTATACAAAACAATTTTGATCTAGATGTGTAGTTTCATCATTTGTATTAAGAATAAATTTCAGCTACCCCCCATAATAGTTTCGAAACATCACCTACCACCCATACCTTTCAAAAAACATCAGTTACCACCCAAACATTTACCACCGTTAATCAAATAGATCCACTCCGTTTAATCAATTCCGTTAGTTGCTGATGTCATCCAAAAACGAATTTTAATTGGACAATAATACCCTAACAGATAAGTTGAAAGACCTTTTTACCCTCCCTCAGTTAATTGACCCTAAACCCCTAAATGGTCTCTCTTTCGCTACCCGTCACGGCCTCTTTCCACCCTCCTGCACCGCCCCTCTCTCTCTCTCTCTCTCTCTCTCCACCCCGCGCACACCACCGCTAACTCCACCGTCTCACACCGTAGAGCGAAGGAGACGAGAAGGAACTTGATAGATAAAGTCGCCAACAAGTGAGACGACCAATAATCTTTTTGAATTCTCTGCTACCTCTAACTTCAAAACCAAAACCTCCCCTTAGATTTGTCATCTTCAACCTTCTTCGTGGCCTTCTACTGCTCCTCCAAACCATGAGCTAGAACTGAGAACCGGTCGAGCTACCCAAGTCTAAGCCCAAGGCTCTGGCGCTTTGAGATCCGAAAGCCGTGAACCAGGCCCTATGTGCGGGCAGTGATGTTCAAAGAAGAAGAAGCAGATGTGCCGGCAGCGTCCCAGAGAATGGGTTCCTCTCTGTGTCACCACTGATTGCTAGAATTCACCCTTTCAATTTCTTCATCAAGCTCTCGCTTTGTCCCAGCTGCCCTAATCCCATTTAATTGCAGAAAATCCCATTCCACTAATCTTTCCTCTTCGTTTGGATTCTCCGAAATTACCTCCTTCCCCTTGTACCTATCATTCTCCAGCACACACAATAGATTCTTCCCTGAAATATCTTTCTCTTGAAAACCCAATTTTGGATTCTTGCAAAGATAGCTCAGGATCAGTTCTTGTTAACCCAGATTCCCAATTCTTGAAGCTTTTGAATGGAACCCATCAAGACCCACCTTTGAATTGCTTAGTAAATCGTTACCCTTATTGGAGAAACCAATTTTCCCATCTGGGTTCTCGAGATTTTGAATCAAAACCTAATTTCTCTATTTTAATCCCAAATATCGCCATTAATCTGAAATGATGCTATGCTAATTTCGTAACTTTTCTTTTTCTTGAAAACCAGGAAAAGAAGAAGAAGAAAGAGACAGGAAAACAAGAAGAAGAAAAAAGGTTATTTTAGTAATTTTGTTAGTTTTTAAAAATTTTCAACTAAAAACATAAAGGCTAAAACGGTCTATCACTCATTTCCGTCACCTCCGTCAGTTACTTGGGTGTAATTGATGTTTTTTTGAAAAGTATGGGTGGTAGGTGATGTTTCGAAATTATTATGGGGGGTAGCTGAAATTTATTCTTTGTATTAAAGGTAAAACTTTCTTGAATGGCCCACCTCGATATGCTTATGAAAGCAGCTAATATATGACATGGAGTAATTCAGTGTTGGGTTGATGTCTTGTATTCTATGGGGTCCACGTAATTATAAGAGTAGTATTTGTGTTAGGGTATGAGTCTATTACATGTACGGGGTAAACTTATAATTGTGGTGGGATTAAGATTTCTAGGTTTCTTTATAAATTGTCTCTGTGTGGGAAAACCTAGGTAAGACTGTAAGGGCTGTCAGAGGATTCTCCTCTGACAGTGGAGAGCTGAAGGCGTTGTAAGGCTGATAGATGAGCTAAGCCTGTCAGGTAGAGAGCTGTAGAAGTTTCTTGAGAATAAATAATTTCTCTTTTTTTTCGTGGACGTAGGCATCCCACGATGGGATGCTGAACCACGTTAATTCTTTGTGTTTTCTTCTTGTTTGCGTCTCCCATTCCTAACATTCAGATGAAGCTCCAATTTTGTGGACAATGGATCCCATGGTTTCCTAATTACATATAGAATTTCAGCCCAAATAGAATTCCCTGGAGTACTTTGGATGCATGCCAATACACAAGGATGTATTTGATTGAATTATGTTCTGAAATTTGATATGTAACTAATCTAGATCATGTACTATCTATCCAACCGTCTGAATTTCCAAATTATCATTCCACATAACACAGTGAAGATGTGCGGCTTTGGTAGGCCGGTTCAAATGAAATTTTCCCATTTAATAATGATTGTTTTATGACTCTTTTTTCTTTAAAATAAAGGTAAATTATTATTGTCACAAAGTTATGCTATTTTTTCAAATATCTCAAGAATCTATTATGTCATGTGGGCACATAATGTGTCCATTCTAACCTTTGGATAGAGAGAACATTGTCTAGATTAACCACATGTCTAATTCCAAACTCTAATTCAATTAAATATCCATTTTGTATTGATGTACTTCTCATATATGTCTAAGCATTTGTACCACTATTCTAAACATTACTATGCAACAGCTTCAACTAAATAAATTGATAATATCATTTCTTGAGCTATTCTTAGATAAGGTATCTATAGTCTTTTTCCTTTTATTTAATAATAATAATTATTATAATATTATTTTTTTATTTTTTTAAACATGGATAGATCACCAGACAGAAGGAGGTGGAATGCAGTTATAGAATAATGTAGCTTTACAAGATTCTCATGGAATAAATGAGAACCAGGCAGGATATTAGCATTCTTATAGTGGAATGCAGGATCAATTCTTCCTGCATTTACAATCTAAGAATCTCATTCTTCTTTCAACATTATCACTTGCTTATCAAAAAGTTTCCATTAAAAATGCGCCATCAGTACCATGTATTACTTCACAAATAATCCTCCAATAATTTTCTAGCAAGGACTCTCTTTAGAAGGGAAAAGAAAGAGAGCCTTTTTTTCATACTAGCCCCTTTCTCTATCCCTCTAGACTATTCTACATGCATTTGGATTCTCATCACTAAACATGGAAGTGATGCTGTTCCCATCACTGTTACTCCGGTTATGGTAATCTTCACTGTAGTGCTCTGTCCGACTATAATGGGTGTGTTGAGGAGGTGCCCGAGCATAATCATATTCTGAAACAGAAGGGGATGGTCTGTAAGTGTTGTAGCTGTGACTGTGAGTGACATAAACAGGTGGCTCAGGTCGGAAACCATATCCAGTTGGATAGTTGTTCCAATGCTCACCATGGCTGTGACCATAGCCATAGTCATGTGGATGGGGATGTATTATGTGAGTTTCTTCAATGTCTTTCAGACCATACTTGTGAACATGCTGGGGTGCAGCAGTGTCAGCAGTGTCAAGAGCTGGATTTTCAGGCTGTGTCGGGTCTTTGGGTGGCTCTGCTGGTGGAGCTGCTTCAGTGGGTGGGGATTCTGCAGGTGGAGGGTTTGTGGCATCAGGTGGTGATGGTTCTGCTTGTTGAGCAGGGGGCTCACTTGGTTCTATGTGGGCACAGATGGTAGCGATCTTTCTTGTCTTCTTGAGAGCCTTGACAATCTTTTCAGGATCAGCCCAGCCAACTACTGTTAATTTTTGCTGTGGGAAATCGATATAGAGATCATATATCCCTATGGAGAATAACAAACCATAAACATTAACATGAACAGGGAAGAGAACAAAATAGCAAAAGAATATGTCCATAAGCATTGTTCAGATACTTACCGTCAATTCCGTGCAATGCCTTTTTGATCTTCTGTACGCACCCATTACAGTCCATCCGGACTTGCATCTCTGTGATTCGAGGTTTCTGCATTTTCGGAACCCCAATGATTGAGTTAGTACCTTATGAGGACAGAAATGAACCACAATGTATGAAACCAGTGCAGTAGTACACCAGACAATGGTTCAAAGAAGTGCGTTTCGGAAACAAAACCAAATAAAATTGTAGCTAGCAGTATTGAGATAAATTTGCAAGTTCATACTGTAGTTTAGGAGGAGAGGTGTGGATCAGAAGATATACCTCCAACTCAGGAACCATGGGTGAGGGAGAGAAATGGAGGGAGAAAGAAGAGAAGAAAATGGCAGTTTCTTGAATTGAATTCTAAGGATGGAGTGCATAAATGAAGAATCAGCTGCTGGGTTTTCATTTGTAGATGAATAGAGAATAATGAATGGTGAAAGGTGTGGGTCATGCAAGGAATCTTCTTCGCACACAGACACAAACACCAAAAAAAAAAAAAAAAAAAAAAAAAAAAAGAGTTACACCCACACACCAGAGAGAGAGAGACGCTAGGATGTTTGGAAGTGTTATTGGTTGAACTGTAGAATATGGCGACAAAGTGAATTTGCTTTGGAATGGATAGGGATGGCCATCTATAATTGAGATGATGTGAATGTGTGCATGAGGTCAGGATATCCAAAGTCGACCAGAAAAAGCAAGAAAATAAAGCGACAACCATGATAATAGCTGATCGATCAGTAGTAAAAAAAAAAAAAAAAAAAAAAAAAAAACCCAAATTAGCTTATGGTGATGAAGGATATCCAATCTCAAGGCATCCCTTCTTTATAAGTAACAAATTAATTTGAAAAAAAAAAAAAAAAAGTGAATTTCCCCCAGTGATGCCTAACATAGATATGTTTAACAAGGTTTCAAATAGAAACTGCCTGTGATGAAAGTTGATGATGGAGTCTGGATTACATCTTGGGTGAGTAAGAGTATGAAGTTACCATTCGTTGTTGTCATTTGCCTCTGGCTCTGAAAGTTTGAACTCCATTGGATGACTGTAACAATCCCAAGCTTTCTACACTTGCATTTGGACCATCTTTGTGTTCTTCCCTCCATCTTGCTATGCTTTTACCCCCCAAAAAAGTAGGGGTTGCCATGAAGAGCAAAAGCAGAAAAGATCCATCCAGTAATACTCCATGCATCTCAATGCCATTTCATTAAGAGACCGTCCTCTTGTTCTATGGACCAATCAGCCAATATCTGAAAATTTCACTTCAATTGGCTAATCCGACCTCCACTTCATAAGAGAAAGGAAGAAGGGCTGGATTTGATTTTGGAAACAAAATCATATATAAGATGTTTAAGAAATCAGAATTATGTTTGGACCCTACAACTCTCTTTTGAATCAGACATGAATGCAAATGGATATTTATTTTTGGCCATTTTCTGAAATCTTTGATTATACCAGGTTCCTGCAATTTTTTATTTTTTATTTTTGAATCGGTGATCTTTATCCCGACAAATTGCAGCTCTCTTTTAATTTTTTTTAATAGACAATATAAATTAATGAGATCTACAAGTTTTTTTTGAATAAAAATCAAAATAATACTACTGCATACATAACTGTTATTCGTCTATATGCAATTTGCAATCTGCAATCTGCATGCATTACTACTTCTGAATGCCAGCACAAGCTAGAGACACGCTAAGGTTTTCTTGCTGGAAAAAAAAAAGTGAGGGAACAGAAAAGCATGAAAACTCTAGCTTTTGCTTTGCACAACTAACGGTGGGTTTTCTAACTACTCCCGAGTCTGGAATCTGTATCAAGCAATCATCTTTAACATTTTTTACTAGTTTATGGAAAGCTATATAGAATAGTTGTACCAAAAGTAAAGGTTCCTAACCATATACCTTTGTTCATATTTAACAATGCACTGCTGCGGCCTATGTGGATAAAGGCCCCCTTCCTATGTGGATAAAGGCCCAAACCTTTGTATGTTTTAAGCCCATTTAAGCCCATTCTTTTTACCTTGTATTTAATCTTTTAAATAGGGCAAAAACGAATTAGGGTTAGGGTTTAGCATCATAAGAAGAAGAGAAAGAGAGCAGCAGTTTTTCTGGGCGTAGGTGATTTGCGCAGCCGTGATCAAGCCGACGATCGGGAGGTCATCCGTGGTCCGATTGAGCTGATTTTTGGACAGCAGGTAGAGGACACATAGTTCGTCAATCTGTACGGTCAGATTTTTTATTGGAGTTTTCTAAGTCAAGTTATTCGCTCCGTACAGCAGCCTCTGTTTCTTTGGGTGAAATTTCTGCATCTCTTTGTTTCTTCGAGTAGTAGTTTTACTTCTTGTTGCTATTGGGGTTGTATACCCATTGGAAGAATTGAAACTAGGTTTTGTAACCTCTATTGATAATAGTGAAGTTTTGATTTGGGCTTTAGAGTCCCGTGGTTTTTTACTCTTCGATTTGAAGAGGTTTTTCCACGTTAAATTCTTGTGTCTCATGTGTGGTTGATTTATATTCATTATTTGCACATATTGTTAGGGCTGAAAATATTTTTGTGATATACTTGTCATCTTCTCATAAATTCGATCAAGTGTGGGAGTGATTTTTCCCTAACAAGTGGTATCAGAGCACAGGTTTGTTGATTTTCTATTGTGTTGGCTTGATTGAATGATGGAGACAAATACAAGTAGAATGATTAGTTTGAATGGTTCTAACTATCATAAGTGGAAAGGAAAGATGAAAGATCTCTTATATGTGAAGAGTTGGCATTTACCCGTGTTTGCTAAAACAAAACCCGACTCTAAGTCTGATGAGGAATGGGAATTTGAGCATGAACAAGTTTCTGGCTACATTAGGCAATGGGTAGATGATAATGTCCTTAACCACATTAGTGATGAGACAAATGCAAAGACCTTATGGGATAAACTTGAATCTTTATATGCCAAGAAGACCGGTAACAACAAGTTGTTCTTGATCAAGAAATTGATGAGTTTGAAGTACAAGAAAGGGTGTACTATCACCGATCACTTGAGTGAATTTCAAGGTGTTCTTCAACAGTTGTCGACTATGGGTATAAAGTTTGATGATGAGATTCAAGCTCTTTGGTTGCTAGGTACTTTGCCGGATTCTTGGGAGACATTTAGGATGTCACTTTGTAACTCGGCCCCAGATGGTGTTGTGACAATGGAGATGGCTAAAAGTAGTGTCATGAATGAAGAGATGAGAAGAAAGTCTCAAGGTTCATCATCGAATTTGAGGTTTTATACACCGGGAATAGGGGAGAAATAAAAGCAAAGGTCCAAGGGGCAGAGATAAAAGCCGTAGCAAGTCAAGAGGAAGATATGAAGATAAAAAGTGTCATTATTGTGACAAGTTGAGGCATATCAAGAAGAATTGTTTCCAATATAAAAGAGATAAGAAGAATGGAAATTTAAAGGGAAGACAGAGAACAATCATGAGAATAGTGATCGTGTCGCCCCGCTTTCTTCTAACGATCTTGTCATTGTTTGTGATGAGAATTTTATCAACTTAGCATGCCATGAGACAAGTTGGATTGTTGAGTGGAGCTTCGCATCATGTTACTTCAAGGAAGGAGTTCTTTACTACTTACACATCCGTGATTTTGGTATCTTGAAGATGGGTAATGATGGCTTGTCAAAGGTTATTGGTTTTGGAGATGTTTCTTTGATGACTAACAATGGAACAACTTTGTTATTAAAAGATGTGAGACATGCTCCCCGATGTTCGATCGAACTTGATATCGGGCGGGAAGCTTGATGATGAGGGTTATATCAACACCTTTGGTAATGGAAAATGGAAGCTCACAAAAGGCTCTATGATTGTAGCTCATGGTAAAAGTATTCCGACTTGTATGTAATGGAAGCTAAACTTTCTAATGATGCAATTCTTGTGGTGGAAGAAGATCATGTCACCGAAGTTATGGCACAAGAGGCTTAGTCACATAAGTGAGAAAGGGCTTAATCTTTTGGCTAAAAAGAATTTGCTTTGTGGATTAAAGAATGCAAAGTTGAAAAGGTGTTCTCATTGTTTGGCTGGAAAACAACATAGAGTTTCTTTCAAGAGTCATCCTCCTTCAAGGAAATCGGATCTATTAGAGTTGGTGCATTCGATGTTTGTGGCCCCTGAAGGTACATTCTCATAGTGGTGCTATCTATTTTGTGACCTTTATTGATGATCATTCTAGAAAACTCGGGTTTATACTTTTGAAGACCAAAGATCAAGTACTTGGTGTGTTCAAAGAGTTTCATGCATTAGTAGAAAGACAACCGGGAAAAAGTTGAAGTGTATTCGATCGGACAATGGTGGTGAGTACCGTGGACCATTTGATGAGTATTGCGGACAACATGGTATTAGACATCGGACAACTCCTCCAAAGACTCCTCAATTGAATGGTGTTCTTGAGAGGATGAAACGGAACTTTGATTGAGAGAGTGGCATGTTTGCTTTTCGGATGCACACTTACCTAAATCATTTTGGGGTGAGGCTTTGCTTACCGCAACACATGTTATTAACTTATCTCTCTTTGTTATTTTGGATGGTGATGTTCCCGACAGAGTTTGGTCCGGCAAAGATGTATCATATGATCACTTGAAGATTTTTGGTGTGTAAGGCATTTGTGCATGTTCCTAAAGACGAGAGGTCAAAGCTAGATGCTAAGACACGACGGTGTATCTTTTTTGGTTACGGTCTAGATGACCTTGGTTATAGGTTGTATAATCCAGGTTGAGAAGAAACTTATTAGAAGCCGTGATGTGGTGGTCTCGTGAGGATCAAACAATTAATAATATTGAAAAGGCCAAGAAGACTATGTCTATCGATAGTGGTGACTTGACCGATTTAGATACAATTCCCTTGGGTAGGCCAAATCCGGTTCATGATGATACGTAGATTGATACTCATGGTGATCAACTTGCTAGTGATGATGTAGGTGATGTAGATGTTCCCTCGATGATAATGTTGATGATCAAACAGCATGTACCTACAGTTCCACCAATGGTTCCACAAAGAAGGTCTGAACGAGTTCATCAACGTTCTACAAGGTATTCTCCAAATGAGTATGTACTTAATTATGTACTCTTGAGCGATGGGGAGAGCCTGAGTGCTATGAACAAGCTATGAAAATTGAAGACAAGACTAAATGGGTTGATGCTATGGAAGATGAAATGAAATCTTTGCATGACAACCACACCTTTGAGTTGGTAGAGTTACCAGAAGGAAAAAGGGCTTTAAAGAATCGATGGGTTTATAGGTTGAAGCAAGATGATAGTTCTTCACACCCACGATATAAAGCTAGGTTGGTTGTTAAGGGCTTCGATCGGGAAAAAGGGGATAGACTTTGAGGAAATTTTTTCTCCAGTTGTGAAGATGTCTTCTATCCGAGTTATTCTTGGCTTAGCCGCTAGTCTTGATTTGGAAGTTGAGCAGATGGATGTGAAAACTGCTTTTCTTCATGGTGATTTAGAAGAAGAAATCTACATGGAGCAGCCGGGGAGGGTTTCGAGAGAAAAAGGGAAAGAGGAACTTGTGTGCAAGTTGAAGAAAAGCTTATATGGTTTGAAACAAGCACCGAGACAGTGGTATAAGAAGTTTGAGTCTGTTATGGGGGAGCATGGCTATAAAAAGACTACTTCTGATCATTGTGTATTTTTCAGTAAATTCTCGATGATGATTTTATTATCTTGTTGCTTTATGTTGATGACATGCTTATTATTGGCCAGGATGCTTCTAGGATTGACAGGTTGAAGCATGATTTGAGCAAATCTTTTTCTATGAAAGATTTGGGGCCAGCAAAACAGATTCTTGGCATAAAGATTGTACGTGATAGAAAGGCTAAGAAGTTATGGCTATCACAAGAGAAGTATATTGAAAAGGTACTTAAAAGATTCAATATGAATAATGCTAAAGTGGTGAGTACTCCTCTTCCTCCACACTTTTAGATTAAGTATCAAGCATAGTCCTTCTACTTGAAGAAGGAAAAGAATATATGCAAAAGGTTCCTTATGCATCGGTGGAGGTAGTTTGATGTATGCAATGGTATGCACTAGGCCGGATATTGCTCATGCCGTTGGCATAGTCAGTCGATATCTTTCTAATCCAGGGAAAGAGCATTGGAATGCAGTGAAGTGGATTATGAGATATCTTTGTGGCACCTCCAATTTGAAGCTTTGTTTTGGAAGTGAGAAACCAATTCTCACTGGTTATCCGAGTCGGATATGGCGGGGGATGTTGATTCAAGGAGGTCTACTTGGTTACTTGATCAACTTTGCGGGGGGGAGCAAAGTGGCTTGGCAATCTAGGTTGCAAAAGTGTGTTGCGCTGTCTACTACGGAGGCAGAATTCATTGCCGCTCTTGAAGCAAGTAAGGAGTTAATATGGATGCGAAAGTTTCTACAAGAACTTGGTTTTACACAAAGAGAGGTATGTGTTGTTATGTGATAGTCGAAGTGCTATTCATCTTGGTAAAAATTCAACCTTTCATTCTAGATCCAAACATATTGATGTGAGGTATCATTGGATCTGCGATGCTTTGGATGATAAATTGCTAGAACTTGAGAAGGTTCATACGGATGATAATGGTGCTGATATGTTGACAAAGTCTTTACCAAGAGATAAGTTTGAAACTTGTTGCTTGATCGCCGGTTTGGCGAGTTCCTCCACATAGTTGGGAGGGGGAGATTTGTTGGGTTTTTTGGGCTCCCTTCCTATGTGGATAAAGGCCCAAACCTTTGTATGTTTTAAGCCCATTTAAGCCCATTCTTTTTACCTTGTATTTAATCTTTTAAATAGGGCAAAAACGAATTAGGGTTAGGGTTTAGCATCATAAGAAGAAGAGAAAGAGAGCAGCAGTTTTTCTGGGCGTAGGTGATTTGCGCAGCCGTGATCAAGCCGACGATCGGGAGGTCATCCGTGGTCCGATTGAGCTGATTTTTGGACAGCAGGTAGAGGACACATAGTTCGTCAATCTGTACGGTCAGATTTTTTATTGGAGTTTTCTAAGTCAAGTTATTCGCTCCGTACAGCAGCCTCTGTTTCTTTGGGTGAAATTTCTGCATCTCTTTGTTTCTTCGAGTAGTAGTTTTACTTCTTGTTGCTATTGGGGTTGTATACCCATTGGAAGAATTGAAACTAGGTTTTGTAACCTCTATTGATAATAGTGAAGTTTTGATTTGGGCTTTAGAGTCCCGTGGTTTTTTACTCTTCGATTTGAAGAGGTTTTTCCACGTTAAATTCTTGTGTCTCATGTGTGGTTGATTTATATTCATTATTTGCACATATTGTTAGGGCTGAAAATATTTTTGTGATATACTTGTCATCTTCTCATAAATTCGATCAAGTGTGGGAGTGATTTTTCCCTAACATTCTAACTACTCCCGAGTCTGGAATCTGTATCAATCAATCATCTTTAACATTTTTTACTAGTTTATGGAAAGCTATATAGAATAGTTGTACCAAAAGTAAAGGTTCCTAACCATATACCTTTGTTCATATTTAACAATGCACTGCTGCGGCCTGCGAGTGGATGAGATTCACTTGGACGCGTATCGGATTCGGAGTATGGAGAACGAGCCTTCGGTGGATGATAATCGAGCCGGATGGAGGGAAGAAGATCAAAACTGGGAAATCAGCAGCGAACAGAGCTCAGATTGGGAATCTCAGGGTCATCACGAGCCCAAGCCAACCCCGAGCTGGAGCCCATGTTTGGCGATCCCAAATCGAATCGAGCAAACAGCAATCTACATCGAAGATGTGGAGGATTGCCCCTCCGACGATCGGCAAACCTACTGTGTCACATTCTTCGGTGATCAAATCCGAACCACGTTGACCAACACTGCCTCCGTCGTCGATGATTGGATCGCTGACATCCGACGAATTCACCATCACAGAATCGATCAAAGCAGCTCGTCGTGGGTTTAGATGTCGAATGGCGCCCAAGCTTCAGCCACAGCGTTGAGTACAAGGTCGCTATCTTACAGCTCTGCGAGGAACGAACTTGTCTGATGTTTCAACTCCTTTACGCGGATCACATACCCATTTCTCTAATCGATTTCCTCAACAACCCGAATTTGACTTTTGTTGGGGTAGGAATCGAAGGGGACGTCGAGAAGCTATTGGAGGATCACGAATTGAACGTCATGAACACTCTGGATCTCCGTTTCCTGGCTGCGACGAGGTTGAGCATGCCAGAGCTTAGGAATTCTGGGTTGAAAGAGCTAACAAAAGAGGTTCTTGGAAAAGAAATAGGGTAGCCCAGGAAGGTAACGAAAAGTAGATGGGATGCAGAGTGGCAAACCTACCATCAAGTTCAATACGCCTGCCTCGACGCTTTCCTTTCATTCGAGATTGGAAAGAGTTTGATGCTGGAGAATTGAAGAACCGAAAAAGAGACCTAAATTAATTACTGTCTGTTTACAACGTCAAATTTGTGTTAACAGCAGCCTACTGATTTAATTTCTTTAAATTTTTCCGAATGAATATGCCTCGTGCAAGAAGAAAATAATCATCAGTTTTGTTATCTAAACAGGAAAAAGAAAAGAAAAATAACCACCACTGGGAGTACAACTTCAATTGCTATTTATTATATCTTGTGCCTTAATCTTTTTATCCCATCTTATTATATTCTCTCTCACTATTGGAAGATGTGTGTGTTGAAACAAGGAGATTTTGAGGAGAGGAGGTCTTCCAAGCTTACGCAAGTGGATTTTTTTGTATTTACCATCCTTGTTTAACAAGGCGGGCATTCACTTCTCTTGAGTCAGAGGTTGTATTTTTGGTGGAAATTTGGATGAGATTATTTTTTATGATGGATTTATTCTATAGTTTTTTAATTGTTAGAATTACTAATCATCCATTTTTGTGTAGAATTGCTGATAATAGAGTTACTTATCTTAAATCAGACTCAGTTATGACATAATTAAAGATAAGAAAATAATAAATTCTACAAAATAGCAACTTATGATGATGAAAAGCAAGTGTAGGACCCCTGTAGCCTACACAGAAAAGAGAAAAATCGTTGGAACTACTGCCACATTGTTGGCCTTGATTTGGTGCAGCTAATGCTATGTTCCCAGTGGTGTTGATCTTTGTTTCATATAGGGGTTGATGTCTAAGAGAAATTACGAACCAGAACCATCTTCAAGACCACTAGTGACTTGCATTGAAACAGAGGTCTAAAATTAATGACATGCAATTTTGCCTTTGAGTATGAAAATTGATGTCTTGGTTTTATTTGTTTTATTCTTTTTCAATCTTGTTCTTGATTCCTCTTATGAATATTTCTTATGTTCGTCTTATTTAACTTCTTCGTCTTTGATTTACAGTACCATAACAGTGATGACCTCACTTCTTGCTCTCTCTCATTCTACGATGCCAGCCAGCTCAAGTTTCATTGGGTAGAGCGATACGACAAGCTTCTTGTAGGTTCTGTGATGTGCCTAGTGGGAATTTTGAAACTTATCTTTAATGATCATGACCGTCATGATCATGGGAATTCTGTAGGAGAACATTTGCATGGGAAGATAATTGGCTTATGAAATTTTTTTTTTCATATCATTGTATTTTGCAACTTCACAAAGTAGAAGAACCATAAACTGCAACATGCAAATTTTATTTTATTTTTGGGTAACGTTAAGAGTAACAAATGGTCTATACTGATTGCCTGTAAGGTCTCTTTAATGGCGACATGCTTCTTTTTATTTTTTTTCCTCCCTAAAACTATCTCAATATGAATACAAATTTTGAATTGCAGTGCCTCCTATTTTGTGCTGGTGCCACCATTATTGTGAATTGTTTTACAAACAAGTATTAGCTTTGGAAGGGGTATATTCAGTCCAGAGTGATTAAGATCTAGTTGATGCACAACCTTGAAGCAATAAACTACACATTAACATATTTTTATTCTTTGGGATGTCGGAGTGAATTAGGACTTTGGATAGGAAAGAAATGGAGTAAATTTATTTTTTGGGAATATAGAATGAACTCTTTCAGTTGGTATTGCACTGAGTAAGAACTAATAGAATTACATTGTAGGATGGCCATTGGTATTCTTGGGTCTATCCTGCTGATGGTTTTGTTGATTTTGATCGAGAAATTACATTGTCGGTGGCCGTCAACTGCTTTTTGTTTTAGTGTGTTATTCTGTTTCCTTAGTTGATTATTCTATGCATTTTGATAAATTTTTAAGCCAAAACGACGACAAATTAAGCCGCTTGATGTTCTTTATTTTCAATCATCTCATAATTTTTTGATTGTTTATGACAAAGTACATTTCAACATGACTAAATGAGAGAGAATCCAATCATACAATGAGGATGAATCCTCCATAACTGCCAAGAGTACCAACGTTGTATATAATGTCACCATTTTGAGAAGCCAGATTAACCTTACAACTTTGTATTGAATTTCAACCGATCACATTTATTATATGGGTTAGCCTTGGGAGGTGATATCTCTTTAGTCAAGAAATGATCTAGCAAACCCAGATGATTATTAACACGAGCTGTAATTGTTTAAAGTTGGATTGTCAACATTGTCGATTCCTAAAACTCTTTAATTTCTTATGACTGAGCTTGACTAGGATTTTCAATCGTTTAACCATTTTCCACTGTAGTTTTGTGTAGCACCAAATGGATTGTTTCTCCTTGTTTAGTAGCACTCCAATCACTTCCTTATGAAGTATAGTATGGCACCTCTCATGTCCAAGTTATCTTATTAGAGTAGACTCCAAGAAAGACACCTCTCATTTTCCACTATAATTTTTTTATGAAGACCAACAATTGACATGAAAAGAAATATAAAGTCATCTTATTAAAGTAGATTGCACAGCTCAGCTGAAAGTATACTGTGTGCAAATCTGCACCTGCAACCATTAAGGTGTTAAGTTTGTTCCCACCTGCAACCATTAAGGTGTTAAGTATGGCACCTCTCGTGCATAGTTATTTTTTGTATATGTCATCTAGACTGTAGATAGTGAACGGATTTTATTCTGAACCCCATAGTTCGATACACCTTAACAAAAACAGGTGTATCCATTGTAGTTATAGTGCAAAAACTAAAGTTGCAGAAACATGCGCAATTGCATTCTACACTACCCCACTTTCATCTATTTTCCACACTCAACCAACAAGCAGACAAGTGTAGATATAGAAAATATAAGCCTTCTTTTTCCTTCACAAAAGCAACCAATACATAAAAAACTATCAAGGAATGGAACAGTTTCATTTCCGAATACACACTCCCCCACTTGAATATTTTCTAGTGAAAAGTAATGGAGTTTCCGAATAATTCTATCAAAACAGTGACCCATCACCATTATCACCACATTTTGCAGACAAAAAAGAATCTGGTCCCTGTTGTGGTTCCTATCTCATTCTTCATCCTCTGTAGTTCCTATCTCATTCTTCATTCCCTCCTCCATTATCTTTCTGCCTCATACCCACCAATCCGGTTCCTGCTGTAGAGAAATAGATGCACATGTATGAGAAATGAGGTATAAAAACTTCACATGCATTATGTTGAAGATACCACCTAAACAAAGTGAAATGGTGTCTGTCATGGGTGTGGAAAATCATCACAAGCATTAATGTTGAAGATACAACCTAAACAAGGTACAGTTCAACACATTGACTGCCTAAACACAGTACTCATGAATTAATGAAGATAAAACCTAAACAAAGTGAAATGGTGGACAGGTTTTAAGCAACCAAAGTGAAATGTTTACGTGTACAACTGTAAAGTAAGTGAGAATTAAGGAAACTACAGCAACAACATTGTGAATGTGACAGTGTTTTACCTGCCAATAATTCCTTCAACTTGTGATTGCGAGTTTGAGGCCTGGGAAGAGAATAACGTTGATTGGGAAAATAACTAAATCAATAAAGGTCCTACACGCATGCCCTGTATACATACTCATTAGATTTAGCAAGCATGCCATGCCAATAAAAGGAGTCAATAGAAGCAAATTAATAGAATAATGTGATGTAGGCCTCAACTTAAATATAACCCAGTATCCAGTCAGCAATACAAATGTAAAAGATAGAACTGGTGGCATTTAAAGTTTTTTCTCATTTCATTCAATAGAAACTAGACATTACAGAAGATACTTTACTGCCATTATAGCATAGAAGCTATTTACTCCAAACTATCAAAAGACAAAAAGATATCATAATGTACATGTAGCATAATTAAATTTAACATTTTATTTCCCTACTATTTCACTTGGAAAGCAATTTAACATTTGGAAGGCAATAGAAACCACTGCTTGGGGGATTTTGTCACCGAGCTCGATCTCCTTTCTCCTCCAGCACTATCTTTCTCAACTTTTGGTTTCCCACCGAGCTCGATATTTTGCCATTGAGTATGAAAATTGTTGTCTTGTTTCATTTGCAGACCAGAAATATTGAAAATATCAAAACCAACTAACAGAAACATGTATAGACTTGAATTTCTTACTAAACAAAACATAGCTAAATCTAGGAATAAATTTTGATCTCGAAAGCTATTGTCCATGCATCAATGCATCGTTTCCCACCGAATGTTTTTGCCTCTCAAGATCATTTTTTAATCCGTTCATAATTCTGACAAAAATTCATAGACATCGTCTTTGCAACAAATTGCTATAGATAAATAGATTTCATGAGATCACAATTCATGTGAAGCGTTACCAAAATCTCATATTTTGAAAATCAAATTTGCATCCATTCAAGGAAAGAAGCGAAGAAAGGAGACTAGGATAAGGCAAGTTAACCCCTTAAATAAGGTAACACTAGCTCCGCTCCCACTAGACAACGGTACTGCAGAAAACCAAAAAAATAAAAAAAAAAGAGAAAAAAAGAAGCATGCAAAAGCACTTGGATCTCACCTGTAGTTGCAGTCACAGGAATGTTGCAAAGGGAAATAGCAACAAAATCAGGGAAGGAGGCTTTCGAGTTCCGTCGCCCTCTACAACAAAGCCTTAATCCGCTGAAACAAAATCCCTGACCTCGATCTCCTTTCTCCTCCACCACCCTCGACAACAAAACCTTAATCCGCTGAAACAAAATCCCCCAAACCTCGATCTCCTTTCTCCTTTGCCACTGTCTTTCTCAACTTTTTTCTCTCCCTTGAAACAAACCCCATGAGCTCGATTTCCTTTCTCCTCCGCCACTCTCTCAACTTTCTTCACTCCCCTGAAACAAAATCCGCCCGAGATAAATGGATTAGAGTCTCCTGCAGATTCAAAATGATTTTGCGGGTGAATGGAGAATTGCAGCGGAGTTGCTGTGTTTCAGATTCAAAAAGGTCAATTGATAAGCTGCAACTCACCGGTTATCACATTATGCACCAATTTGATTCGTCACCGTCGGATTTAGTCCCAGCCATGTGTCCTACATCTAACAAAGGCAGCCGTGTCTCCCGCATAAACCCAAGCGGGAGACGATTTCATTCCTTGTGGTCACTACTGCATTTAGTGAAAGTTGCATGATGCTGCAGAATTGATAGGATATGATTGGATCTGATACCCCTGGTTGGATACCTCTGCGATTGAAACTAGATTTTCAGTTATTTGTTTACGCCTTGACTTGTGTAATCAGTATCTTCCTTCCGTTGTGATGGTGTTCTAAATTTGTTCAATAGATGCACTATAGTGATGTGGCTAAATTGGAGGACATGAACAGTATTATCTTTGATAAAGCAAAAACCAATCCTTTGCAGTTTACCCAAATTAAAAATTAAAAAAAAAAAAAAAATCCAATCCTCTACTTGTGATTACTATAAATAAATCAGGTTTCCTAGAAGTTTGAGCAATGAAATTAAGACTCAATAACAAGCAAGGAACAACTCCAAGATGGCTACAAGTTGATTCCTTTGTTCAGACTTGGATCTTTTTCTATCTTCCTGTCATTTCAACGGTGACTTGTATGGGTATGTGCACCGAATGATCTCCAGTTTCTTTCTTGATCACGGTTGAAAGGACTACATGACAGGGAGAAGATCTTCCGGCTCCTCTCCTACCAAAGCTTCGGCAAGAAGAGGTGTCAACCATCATTCAATGTTTGACACATGGCATAGACCTGAGCTAACGTTTATGGATTAATGGACGTAGAATAAGGCAAAAAGGATAGGAAACACCCAATCAAATACAATTGAAACCAAATTTGTAAACTTGAAAACCCATTTCAAGTTTAGCACTGAAACACAAAAGTTCATTTTGAGTTCCATTCCTCAAATCTTATTCTTAAATCTTCTTTCCCATTTCATCATCTGGTTTCAAAAGGGTTTTATTGTGGAACACTGAAGAGTGGATCAACCAGATCCATCAAATGGGGGGATGAAAAATTTCGCAAAATCTAGCATCTTCTCATCCCATTTCATGAAGTTGAAACCTTCTCCCGCAACCATTGCAACTTGCTACTAAGGTTCGTAAAGATTTCATGTTCTGCATTGTTTACCTTTTTCTTCTCTTCATGTATTTTACTATCTGTCTTCTTTTCTCTCAAACTCAACAAGAATTTTTTATGTTTGAAACGTGGATCGAAAACAAAGAGAGAAGGTAATTTCCTCTCCTTTTTGCCTTATTCTACTCCCATTAATCTACAGCCATTAGATTAGGTCTATGCCATATGTCAAGGATCGAGCGACGACGACTGGCACCTCTCCTGCCCAGATCCTTATTCCAAAGGGTCGTGCTTGAAAGGATGAGGTTATTGTAATTGGCTGTTTTCTTCATGCGATCATGATTCATTTCCATTTTACACAATCCCCATATTCCAAAGGGTCGTGCTTGAAAGGATGAGGTTACTGTAATTGGCTGTTTTCTTCATGAGATCATGATTCATTTTGGTTTTACACGATCCCCACCAAAGGGCGCTTGAAAGGATGAGGTACCAATTGGCGTCTTCTTCATGAGAACATTTGGTTCAGGCCCCCCACCAGATCCTTTGAATTGCTTAGAGTTTGAATTTATGCAAATCAGTGCCCGTGAATTGTTCGACTATTCCAAAGTCGAGAATAAAAATGCAGTTTAACCAAATGTATATCCAAACGATATTCTCATTCTCATCTAAGAATTTATTCTGCATCCTAATTAATGGGAATGTGCATTCTCAGAATGGAGAATACACACCGAACATAGTCCTTGATTCTGGTTCTTTCTGTCAAACTCACTTCCTTGAATACCTTCCTCGGATTTTGTAAGCAGGCAGGCTTCTTCTGATGACCATCAAGCATTCTCAGACGAGTCTTGTTCATCACCTCCAGTGCTGCCGAAGAACTTGAAGACATAGCGAGGTAATCGAAAGTGAAGCACCTGTGGCAAGGATGGCAAGTTTCGCCAAAGATAGAGATAACCAACATCAGAAATTGATTGGAATATAATTGTAGCAATGAGTTCCCAACTTGGGCATCACAAGTTGATCTATGTCAAGAGAGGGTTGTGCTGGGAGAACATTGAGATCGATGCCACCATGACTAATATCAAGCTTGTCAGGGGGAAGAGGAGAGAGAGAGAGAGAAAGAGAGAGAGAGATCCAAAAGATGGGGAAAGGAGAAGATGGAAATGGGTGACGTAGGAATTTTAAAACATCGGGAGAGAATGGGTGGTGGAATTTTGCTTTTAGAGGGGAAATAAAAAATAATAAAAAAAAAATTAAAAACAGTTCCAGACAGGAGAGTGAGTAAACATAGGAAATGTAGACAGGAGTAGTCAAAATTAACCCTATGTTCAAATAATCTCCTAAACAGATTTAGGATAATTTGGACCAAATTCTGGTTTCCCCCTCCCCCTTTATTATGGAATTCCATTACTAATTTCTTTTCTACTTCAGAATTTTGATGCCTATTAGACATTTTCCTTCTGGTTTTCTCTTCCCTTTTTTCAGGGTGAAATGAAAATTCTCCTCCATTTTGAACTAGCATGCAGGCTTATTAACTAACCAAATTACCATCTCTCAAATTTCAAGACTTGAGTGGCTGTTAGACAGTTCATAGCTCAAAAAATGACAGTAAGCAGTATTTCCTTCACAATGAGGAATCTTGGTGTGTAAAATTCAGCATATTGTGTGGAGACAAATATCTGAAAGGTGACAAAGTAGGAATGCAATGGACAGGGTACTGCAGATAGCAACTGTGGCATCAACTAATGTCTTTCCTTAACCGTTAAAGCATCATTAGGACCAGCAATTGCCAGTGGATTTTGTGTTGATATCGAACCTGAGTTCTTGGATGGTCAGATTGGTTCTGCCTCAAAGTTTCTCAATTGCACACATGGCAGTGGTTGACCTCCCAAGAGCCATACAGAATGCCACAGATGTTGTTAATGGGGTAACATGTTGCAGCACTCATTGAAGAACAAACCAACAAACAAAACAGGCTCCATTAGTCTAATTAAAATAACAGAACAAAGAACATGAGAAGAGAATAATTAGCATTGGACCCTCAACTGAAAGAAAACGGGTGGAGGGGGAACAAAGATTTCTACAAGGCTGCTGAATCTCTCCAACTAATAAATGAACAATGAGAAAAGAACGGAACTAGAAAATATGCTGTACTCACAAATGTTACTTACAAATTCAAGCTGTTAGCAGACACAAATTCAAGCTGTTAGCAAACTATCACAATCACACACATAGCAGTCTGTTTTTATGGTTAGTTCATCAACCAGAGACACATCAGCACCAACACACATGACTTTTTGACAGGACCTACATAATCTTTTCTTCCTTACAAGAAGACAAAAATCTATACCAAAATAAAACCCAAAGCAAACCTTTTTTGGCAATGAGCTCTTACATCTCCAAGTAATATTCCGAGGAACAAGCTACCACAGCTGGAGAGGGGAAAAATATGCATATATATTATATATAAACATACATCAACTATGACATTTACCAGAAAATCAACTATGTGCTCACTGTTCTTCGGCCTGGCCGCTTTCCTTCCATGGCATCCTTCTTCATCTGGCAGTTCGTGCAAAGGAATGGACCTTCCCAAGCTTTTGATGGAGGTGTGAAGAAAGGTCCAGAATTGACAGAAAATCGTTCATTTGGTGGTTGATCCACTTGGCAGACTGCACACCTGAATAGCCCAGAGTATGTCCTGGGAAAATCCTTGCCCAACCTGCACCACCATAGCAGCCAATCAGAGTCGCTTGATTCCAATGAATGGAGAGACACCAACTAAACCCCACCCCAAAAAAAAAAAAAAAAAAAAAAAAAACCCGAGAACATGAAATGGGTCATGACTCATGAGAAAAAGAGAATAACATGGTACATCTGACATTGCAGTGGAATTTGGATTAAGTATTAGCCTAAAACATGAGTGATAGAAATCTAGAATATTACATCAACAAAAACGACAGCTATGCAGTAGATTAAACATGCATGTAACTGGCGGAGCAGTAGCAGAGAAAATGACTGATCTCTCTAGCTCCAAGAGTTCTCTTAAGTTTTTGTTCATTGAATAAAAATATCATGCAAGAAAAAAGGCTCTGACAAAACAGAAAGGTAGATCAAGATATCGTGCAAGGACTGATAACTCCACAGATCCCCAAACCAGTAGGTTAAAATATTGGAGCCACATTATCATTTCACAGGATTTATAATCACATAATCACATGGGCATCCATAAGATGAGTACACCAAATTTGCTGACATCAAATGGTACATAAGACTATTTTCTCTTTTCCATCGTTTATTATTTGCACTGACACCGTATCCTCCCCTTCCTCAGCACTATTTACAGCCCAAGAGTGAATTTCAAATACTTGGGGGCCGGGGCTTCTGCATGTATTCTTCTGATATCTCACCTGAATTCCTGCACATTCATTATTACCCTATCCCTCCAAATTGAAGGTGCAAATTACGCTCAAGAGAGACCATAAATTCTCATAGCGACAGATATATGGAACAAGTAGCTTGAGGGAAAGGATTTACTTTAATAGCTACTGTCATTATTTTAGGAAAAACCCATCAAGTTCATTGCTTCTTATTATAAAATCTGTAAAATACAACAAAAAATGGGAAAATAATCTGCATTCCATTTCTATAATGAAATCATCTGTATGAAAGTTGATTCATCTGAAGTAGTCGAAATTCATATTGTGATGATAACAATTTTTCTTCTCATAACTTAATAAATTGTCAATTATAGTGTACACTGCAAGAGATAAGGTAGCAATTTTATTTCTATGAAATAATAATTAGTCAACCTTGGCTTAGTGCTAAGGCCTCCAGCTGTTAATAGTGGAGACAAGGTAGCAAATCACAAGACCATGAAAGTAGAATAAACATCGTCTCCTGAAGATTGTATGACAAGACCTCATGAAAAAATGGTATGGACACACAAAACAGGATTCACTTTAATTAAACACTGCAAGCAACTCGATAATAATGCTCAGATGCAAAGTAGCTAAGGTAAGACAATACATACCTTTCAGCAAGTATAGCAGAACCCTCTTCAAATAGCTCCACAACCCCAACAGAAGAACGTTTGCTAGTTGATTTACTCGTAGAATTCTGAGACACTTTTCCAAAAATAAATGAACTGAGTTTATTCTGTTTCTTCATTGAAGTTGGTGGTAGAACAGAATATTCTGGTGGAATGATGTCAACAACCAGACAGGTTGTATCATCTTTCAGACCTCTTGACCTCAGAGCTTCCTAATATGGCAAAGCAAATAAGGAGGAGCAAAACTGAGTATAATAAAAAGGCGCATGAATGTGCTAAAATAACATAACCAAAGTTATACATCACCTTCACAACCAGCTTCGCCGCAAGCTCGGCAGGCAAACCCCGACAGGATTTTGCAGCCATCTCAGATGACAAAGCATCCCAGATTCCATCAGAAGCAATTATTAACCTTCCCCCAGCATTTGAAAGCTAAGAAAACCATAAAAGGAGTAACAGTAACATCTTCGAAGTTTAAATATCACCATAATAAAAGCAGTTTGTCAACTAGAAAAAGAATTCGCTGAGTCTCCACCAAATCACTCACCTTAACTTGCTTAACATGTGGTATAGGGACAATGTATTCCCCAACATCCATATCACCAATTGACCTTGAAAGGCATAATCCACCAGGCCAGCAGCGAAGGGGACCCACCTTTGACAAATGGAAGGGCTGAAAATTTAAATGACTACCCTATGTGGGGTGTGTGTGTGTGTTTTTTTTTTTTTTTTTTTTGTGGGGGTGGGGGGGAAATCTCCCAGCAAGATGCATGAGTGAACATGTTCAATTGTCATTTATACCTGTGTACCTCCATAAACATTAAGTCTTCCCACTTCACCACCACTTGCAGTTACTCGCTCCCTCTCCTCAGCATTCTCTTCCAGTCTGTGATCAACCGTCAAAAGACAAACCACACCCCCATGGGTGTCCAATATGCATCGTGAATCGCCTACAGATGCAACTGTCACAGTCCATCCATCAATCACAACGAAGGTAACTGTTGTACCAGATGTTTCTCCTGATGACCACATATCAATCAATGAATCACCACAAAAATAAAAATAAAAACAAAAGGAGGCAACTTGGAAACAACAGTTCATGCTCACCTCTCTGTTGAAACTCTATGTCAGTCTTCACAAAACCTGCAACTAATGCCCGAGGAAGGGATTGAAGCCACTCTTCTCTGCCAATGTCCTGAGGAATCGCAGTCATAACATTATGTAGTAGATTCTCCTTGGCAAATATAGCAGCTGAAATGCCATTGTGTCCATCAAAGATCTGCCAACAAACTCGAATTTATTTATGAACATGGAAACTTTAAGATAATATATGTACAGCTGGAAACAGGAGGGAGGAGGAGAAAGTATACCCCAAATACTGAAAAGGAAGACGCTGGATTGCCCGGAATCCTCTCACAATCCGATCTGATAAGAAAATAATCCTCCCCTTTCTTGGCTAGAGCGGCCTGTCCATACTTGATGGAAGGTATCTCAACCTTCTCGTTCCTGAGCTCACGACCGATCAAGGTAGCGAGTGGAACCAAGGGAGGCCTCATCCCTGAAACTTGGGTCCGGTTCATATCAATCTATGTTTCAGACATCTCTAAGACCTTCTCACGAACCCCCTAATTCATTCAAATGAATATCGTAAGGGCCATTCACACAATTTCTCCATAATAACCAGACCAAAACCATATGTGTCAACCAACTGATCGACATTTTCTCTACGTACAATCTACATTACAGTACAATAAATTACACTAAGAACTGCAAACGGAAACACAACAGCTATCAAAAGAATGCGCGAAAGGTCAAGTTAAGCAAATTATAAAAACCCTAACCTTAAAAAGGGGAACAGCACATTCCTCTCGCAAGTCGCAATCGATTGGGATTTCGTATCAAAGAAGAGGTAGTAACAGCACAGAAGATATGATACCTACAAATCTTTCGTCTCTGCAACCATTTGAAACTTCGTCAATTAAATTCTGAACTCTAACTAAATACTCAACCCTTCAACCGAATGCTGCTTGATTAAATCGATCAAGTCGTCTTCAAATACAGCGGAGAAATATGCGTGAACCAGTGAAGTACGAAACCCTAGATAGTTGACATATCTGGTATAAGAGGATTACAGGGTGGAGAGAGAGAGAGACAGACAGTCATTCTAATTATTAATTAATAATAAGAGAGGGGAACGAAAATATGAAAAACTATTAAGTAAAGAATTGGGAGAAACGCGGGAGACAGCGGCACTAGTGTGAGTCACGTTTGTTTTCGGTTCTAAATCCAAATTGGGAAAGTTTCCCACGCTGCCATTGCACCATATGCTGAGTCACATGGATTTTTTTTATTTTCTCTTTCCTCACTTCCAATCACATTTTTTTTTCTTTTTTTTTTTGTTAATTTCTCTCTCCGCTCCTATCATGTAGGCGTGTAATTGATTTGATTTATCGGTTGGATTCAATTATATTATTGAACAAAAGAACGGATACAAGTCGAGATATCATTTATACAAAGATCACGAAGTTAAGGAGAGAAAAAAAGCCAATTGACCATCCCCACCGATGTTAAAGTCTACTGAGCAAGGGAATGAGCAATCAACCACGTTGACTCCCTTGGAATGACACAAAGCAATAATGGCTGAAACTCAAGATCACCAGGAAGCTTCGGATTGGTGATGCATTGAATGATCAATATTCTTGCAATCGGATTATATGTGGGTTTTTATAAGACCTTCCTCATGCATAGAATAAAGAGTTGATCCAATCAAATCTCTGAAGGGGGTATTTTCGTGTCATTTTGTCAGTCCCTTGGGACATAGATGTCATTATGAAAAATATGTGATCGCTCTATGGGCACATTTAAGTACAATTTTAGTTCTCAATTTGCTTCCCTTGTAGAATGAATTTCTGAATTATACCCTCAATTATTCTTAAATCCCAACCTAACACCTATCGAAGTCTAAGGTGAAGTTATTCCATTTCACCATAGGTGGAGAAAACTCGATCCTATGAATACAAAGCTTTCAGTCTGTTCAAGTGAAAGGCTACAAGCATCGTTTCAGGTATCAGAATTGAATTGGGCGATTTGTATCAACTTAAAACCTGGCTAATCCCCGATCTTAGTATATTTTAATACTACTTTAATAAGGATGGGATACGTATCGGTTTCTCATTGGATTCATACACATATCCAATTTGAACATGACCGATATTGTATCCAAAGTCATGCTACCTGTATTTGTGAGTTTCCTAAGTATCCAAAAATAACCCCATGGGATTAGTTTAGTTGGCAAGAATCCAATGCTTCACAATTAAGAGACCTTGAGATGAACTCTCTTTGGATCCTAATTAATTTTAAAAAAAAAAATCTTATTTAATTTATGATTGATGATCCATTTGATTAGCTTATAAAACCCGACAACAACACAACCACTCACCATCAATTTATACCATTAAGCTCATGGGTTTGTTGAATAAGGAAGCAAAAGCAATTTGGAGAAAAAAAGCCAAGAGCTTTGTGGGCCAAATATATACAATTCCCATCCACCCCTGCAACGTCAATCATGGTTTATCAATAATAGTCTATGATTATGGTTAGGCATGTGCTACACATATAATGACGAGGCCATAAGATAGGTCAAATGGGAATTGTTATATACTATTTTGGAAAGTTTAATTATATATTATTTATCATTTCCAATAGATTTTGCTTTCTATTTTTCGGGCTGAGGTTGGCATGATCGTGGTGAGCGAAAGACTTTTAGAGGTATTTTGGTCAAAATATTGCAAGTTTGACACTAGTTTCATTCATTTTTATAAGAAGTTGGGTATAAGAAGTAATGATTGGTTGACAACTACTCTACAAAAAAGATTTTATTTTACAGCGTCTCCCAAGAAACTTCTCTCTTTATTTATTACTTATTTTTATTTTATTGTGGAAAAGATAGAACCTATCAAACTACATTATCATAAAGCACAGTTAAGCACATTATCTTACGGAAACAATTATGCAGTTTGTACTTTAGATTAAAAATTGAGATATCTCGTCAATGCTCATTTTAGATTGATTTACAGTCCTTGGCTAAGCAGGTAACAGATACAAAAAAAAAAAAAAAAGATAATTTATTACAGTATATTCTTGGTAGGCCTCAAGGCCAGTACAAAGGTAGCTAATCTCTGAAGGCTGAAGTTGGATCATACCATGGTAAAGTGATGGTTGAGTCTGCAATGTTGGAAGCAATCTCTGAAGGCTGGCTAAGGTAAAGTGACGGTGGAGTCCAGCAATTTGAAGGCCATTCAGAACACTAGGCAATTACCTCATTCTCGTTAAGACCGATCGAATTCGATATCAGGCATCTGTCAGTAGTGTTGATGACGGTTTAGCTCATTTCTGATCCATGGTTATGGGAGTCTTGTTCCTGTTCATAAATTAATAATTGGCATATTGGCCAAGTTTTCAGAAGCAGTGAAACATGGAATTCAAATGGTAACTTCAAAACATGGAACTCAAACTTGGAGCTATAACACTTGATTTCATTTTGATATTTATTTTCCTTTTGTTTGGGGAGGAAGAACATAGAAGAACGAATTCACAAATAATGCTTATAGAAACAGATGAAAACTAGAAAAAAGGACACCCCCTTGAGAACACTGCTAAACGATACCACCAGCAACTTGAATTATTGCTGCCTCTCACTGTATCTGAAAATATCTCTCCCTCTCCTCTAAGAAAGCTGAAACCAATTTCCCTTTTTCCGCCTTTTAAAATGTCTACTTCCCATTTCCAGCTCTGCGCTTCTTCATGTCAACCGAAGCTGGCTGCCTTCCACTTCCACCCCGTTGTAAAGGTGGAGGTGGGCCAAGGCCATTAGATACTTTGCGTGATGATGAAGAACCTCCTAATGTAGGAATCGAACTCCTGCATATAAGAAGGGATTGGAAGAGTAGTGTTAGAAATATGCAAACTTAATCAGTAGACAGTATTTGGGAAGTAAAGAATGTTAGTGACTTGGTTTGCATGTGAAGAAAACCAATGTTTGGAGGTAATTCCTCCAAATTTATTGCCATATCAATTACCTTATTTCCGGGCTTTTATGTGCCTTGGGTTGAGGTTTCTTGATCTTTGATCCAACACTATTTGGTATACTGGTCACATCGGGATTATTACATTGCCAAAGGAAGTCTGGCTCAGATGACTGACTGGTTGCAGTCTCGAGCCCATCAGGATCATGAGCAGTAGCCATATCAAACCGGCTTCTGTTGTACAGTTGTTCCAGGTGGACCTTTGAATCCGGGAGAACTTTCTGAGAGAAATGCTCAGGCAACTGGCCATTTTCACCATCCCAACTCCCCAGTGATTTATCATCTCCATATTCAAGTTCTTGCTTGTTAACCATGACCTTATCTTCCCAATCTTCAGAACCTGTTTCCTTCTTGTCCTCCTTGTGGAAATTTTGTTCATGCTTACTGGCTGGTGGCCGTTGAGATGAATTCATCAATAGTTCTTGGGGATCAAGGCTTCGCCTCTTTGGTCTTATCGCCGAATTTTTCCTGACCTACAAATTGAGAAAATCAAACTCCCAACTTCAGAAGCATTAGATGAAAAATTAATTAACAACTAATAACAATTAATTAACAACTAATAACAGAACAACCCATAGTCTCAACATAAAAACTAAACTAATTGCAGAGGAGAGGTTTAATTTGTATGCATTCCAACTATAACTATATGTGAAGAATTTAAAGGAAAAAAAAAAAAAAAACTGCAGTAGCTATCTAGATTTATATTACAATTTACGTTGTCAGCAACTGCCCAGAAAACATAAATCAGATGGTTATGGACAAGCTACTAATACAGATAATAGTACATTTATTCCAAGTAATGAGGCTAAGGATTAGTTGAATTAATTGGCCATTTACTTTTTGAAGAATCCAATTCGCCTTTGCTTCAATTGCACTCTAGCTACTTTGTGAGATTTTATACATTTTGTACACTAAACAGGTAACTATGAGTACAAAACTAATAAATCATGCAAGCTGTTAAGAGTAGAAATTCTAGTTACAACTTCACCGCATCTAGATATAAAGATGAAATTACCTCTATGTTTCCTACATCCTCCATAGGTTGTCGGAGGTTGCTGTGACCACCTGACATATCTTCTCCCTCTTTCCTTGCTAAGGCTGCCTTAAGACTAGCAATCTGAAATAAAAATCAAGTATATAACAAAATTATTTCATATGAAAATAGGAACAAGCAAAGTACGATGGAGCTTCTGTAAATGTCAGGCAAAGTGACAGAAAGAAGAAAGGTATAAGAACCTGCTCTTTGAGCTCTTTGCCATCTGCACTATCTTTGTTTACTCGGGCAGCACCAAGCTCAACAGAAGACACACGCTCAGCAAACTTCAGCGTACTAATTGTCTCCCCCACAGCTTCAGGTTCAGGGCTAATGTGAACAAACATTAGTGTCTTGGCTTGTCCTCCTAAACATAATTAAGACCCAAAAAGTAATTAGTTAAATGAAAGGTAGTCCCAATACACTTAGGAGAGTAGAGAACCATAGGTTAATACCTAGAGAGTCTTGAAGCAGTTGTGTGAGTTTACTATTCCTGTAAGGAACATGTGAATTCTTTTGGGCAAGGGCTGAAATCACGTCGCCTAGAGCAGAAAGTGATTTGTTAATATGCACTGCTTCTTTTAGATTAGATCCTGTAACTTCGGATTTGTCAACCCTTTCACTCCCAGCCAGGTCAACCAAATGCATGCTCCCACGGAGAACAGCTCCCGATGTGAGGTTTTTACCTTGAACATGAACTGTCACGCAACTGCAAATTCAAAACAAAAATCATCACTGAAGGGAATTTCAATCCATAAGGCAGATATAACAACTCATATTCATACCTGTGAGAGCGACTACTACGGTCATTGAGGGCGGTTGCACTCACTACACGATTTTTGTGTCCAAGGTTCATCAGTTCAAGAACATGAGAGGTTGATGCAACCGGTACAAGATTTGCATCTGGTACATTAAGTCCCTTCTGAGAACTGTTACGAATTTCTACTGTGTTCAGAGTTAAGGAACTTCCTCCGGGAGAAAAAAAAAAAAGGGAGGGGGGGAGCATCCAACTCTCAAAAGGGTAGAAAGAAATTAACCCAATGTTTTAAAGGATATCTTTTGTTAAGACCATCAGTAACCAGGAGATCTCTGACTTGTTCATTATAAATCTCAATCATCTGAACAGAAATTTCATAACGAAAGGTATTCTTTCTTTTTTCAGAGAGAAGAAACAAATCATTCAATGCCCTGTAATTTACACCTTGGCTTTTCTCTGTAAGTTCTTTCGGCCCAGACTGGATAAATAAATCAAAGGAATCAGCAAAATTGCATACATGTCCTCAAACTATTACAGCTAGTGAATGAAATAGAATGATGGAATCAAGTAATTGCATCGGAAAAAAAAAATCCACTATTAGGATGTCTTACCATAGTGTATGTTTTTCCGGATCCTGTCTGGCCATATGCAAATATGCAAACATTATAACCATCAAGAACTGATCGGATTAGGGGCTGAGTATCTACGAAGACTTGCTCTGTATTGAAACAGAAAATGAGGGTGAATTATAAAATTCCATTAAGTGGATGGACGTCTGAAAGAAAAAATGAAAAACAAACAGAATGGGGACCTTAGTGACCTTGAGTTGCAGTTGGACCAAAAACTTTGTTGAAAGTGAATAGTCTATGTCCTTCTTTTCCATATTTTGAAGGGGTGATGATCGTAATATTTCCTTCTTCTATATGATCTACAGTGCTCAATCGATTAGGTTGCCCAGGCATAAAGGGTCTGACTCGGCAGTAGACCCGGATATTTCCTAATATTATAGCAACAAAAAACTGATAAATCTCTTTTTAGGATAAACAATAGATTGCGATAAAAGGGTTATGATGATTACTCAAATTACAATATTACCTTGAAGGTCTTGCACTTGATTATATAGTTTACGGTTTTCTTCAAGAACCTTTTGGTATCCAGAAGCAGAAAGAGCCAGACCATGCATATGTCTACCTATTAAAGGATTGGACAACTTCAAGATAAAAGAAAATCTTTGGTTGTAAAGAAGCTCAAGTAAATGGCACAAAATCCCTTCAAGTCTCACCAAGAGTGTTCAACTCCTCAAGGCACTTTCTTTGCATAGAGTGCATCCCAGCTTTCGTTGCACAAAGAGTATGTCTCAGTTCCTAATCATTTGGAATTATTGGCATCATGTTGCTTACTCGAAAAGTTCATATACATAGTTACATAAATCCTGTCACTATCAATAAATACCTGAATGCCTCTTTGTTGTTGGTCAAGGAGCATCTGCAGTTTTTTTGACTCCTCATCTTGGATTACTTTTCCATCTAAACATTTCTGTTTGTTCCTCTTTGCCGCATTCTCATCATCCAATCCGTTTACAGTCTGTTTTTTTGACTCCTCATCATGGATGATTTTTCCATCTAAGCATTTCTCTTTGTTCATCTTTGCTGCAGTCCCACCAGCCAACCCGCTCATAATCTGTTTTTTTGACTCATCATGGATAACTTTTCCATCTAAGCATTTCTCTTCATTCATCTTTGCCGCATTCTCATCATCCAACCCCTCCTTCATATCAATGGGAGAAGTAAGTTTTTTACAGATCCATGGAATTTCTAAACATTACCATCTTGCATTATGCAATTTTTGTACAGAAACCCATATCTTGCATTTAACCTTAAAGTTGTGTTTATGAAGTGAAGATGAACAGCATACCTTCACTTCGCAAGAAGCAGTCTTTAAAAGAGATTTATAGCCATCAGACACAGCCGGATCCGTTACAACTGTTTTCATCTGTTGGATAAAAAATATAAAATAAATAGAAGATATCGCAATGGGAACTCAGGAATCCCATATTTACCAATGGTTACTCTACATATTAATAATCAGTTCTAAAGTTTACGTTAAATAAGAAAACATTTCAAGCAGACAATTGAGATTTTATCCTCCATAGATACTCAAATTGTAGACATGACAATAAAGAAGTCTTCGCCTGCATCCAAATCTTCTCCCCCATGCCCACCCCCCCACCTCAACGCCAAAAAAAAATCCAGCTTGAGGGACTGACTTATTCTCATAAATAATAGTACAAGGCATATAAAAGGAAGATTACCAGCTCATTTTGAATTGCAAGACGACGCTCAAACTCCTCCATAACCATACTTAGCATTGACTCCACCAACTGTTACCAGCAAAAACAGTGATATGTCTCTCAAAATCAAGCATTATAATTAGATCATGAATCGAATAGTCTGTGAAAAGCAGGAATGCTCATGTCCAGATAAATTATAGAATGACATGGGAAGCCAAGCTTACTTAAAATTGTATTAGACACATGGAACACATGCAGACAGATTGGGATCCACATCATGCCATGGCTGCAGTGATCTGCTAGGCCCAAATTCTAAAGCCATTTTTCTGGATCACCAACTATAGCTTTCTAACTGTCCAATTAGTTAGATGGTTGGGATCATTCAGTGGATTATTGGCCTAGGATATCATTAAGGTGGGAGTAACTAATATTGCTCATTCCTCTGCATATGTTAAAAGAGGGCCAGCCAAAGTTCTTACCACTGGAACTTCCTCAGGCTTCTTATCTGATAGAACTGTACGTACAAGCATATTCACAGATGGAGAGGTAGTCTGCAGATCATTGAATGCAATTTAATGATCATTGTATTCATGTCACATGCCAAAGCAAAGAATACATATGACTCCAAATAAAGTTTGCCAACCATTTCAGTAAGATCATGAGCAAGATCACTATTTAAGCTTGGTTCAGGGGATAAACCATCCACGGACTTCTCGCTCATTGACAGGTTCCTTGACAATGCGTTTGTGAAAAGTTCAGAATTTTTCCTTACGACAACCTTCCCTGAGCTGGTTGATTTCAAATTTCCTCCAACTTTACACAATCGGTTTCCAGCAGACTGTTTGGAGTCTCTGTAGGATTTAAGTGCAATAACACAGTTCACAATCCTTGAAGATTCCCCTCCCTGGAAGTTTAAGAAAAGTATAGAGGAAAAAAAGGTTCATAAAAAGATTGTACTTTTATAATCCAAAGCACTATAAAATCATTTTACACAACTGTAGAACTTCGATTTCTAAGTTAGAATTGGTTTTACTAAATAAGAAAAAAAGAGGAACAAACATATAAAGGAGAAGGAATAAGCCAAAGTTTTTAAGAAGCCCATAATCGGATAGTTCATATTGAAAAATTAAAAAGTGAAAAAAAAAAAAAAAAAAAAAACCTGTTCCAAATCGGATGCCTCAAAGGTAGGAAGCCCCATCTCCTCCACAACGTTGAGGAAATTTCTCACATTTTCAAAATACTGATACGCTGATAATGCAGCTCCATCAGATACAGGTGGACTTTCCACAACCTGAAAAATAATTAGGAGAAATAGATAAACAGACTGGAAAAGAAGGATTTTAAACCAGTAAAACCAGAGACATCTTCATCCACCAACCTTGGGCACTGCACCAGGTTGAACCTTGTTGAGAACGTTGCAGAGGATTATCCCACTTCGTAACCCAACCCTAAATTCGTCCTCAGATGGCTGAGCCGGAAAATCTTTAGCTCCAACCACTCCAACCATCTTTCGCAGCCACCCGGCGGCCTCATACCTTGCAATTGCTGTAAAATGATGCCCAAATCCAGTTAGGAAACGAACAAATTGAATTTACCGAGGCACACTCTATGGCGATGAAAGCAGAATAGAGGCTGTATTTTTTCCCGGGAAAAATCAATTTAAAAATTACCCAATAAATGACGCAAACGTTTTCTGATATAAATAGATAATTAGACCACTTTTTTTTGTCAGATTGCTTGTTAGAAATACAAAGCGGCGCCTGCCCCCGTGTGTGTAAGAGAGAGTCAGACAGCGATTTTAGGGACCGGTAAGAAAATACTATCGCAAAATAGATAATAATAATAAAAAAGGAAATGGGAACATGAAAAAGAGAAGGAAATAAAACACAGAAACTACGGATATCTATAGACAAATAAACCAAAAGAACAAGCAGAACTTGAAGAGGGTATTGGCGGTCAAATTCATTATATAAAATTCTCTATCAACATAAAGAAATGCTTAAACAGTTTGTGAACTATGTAAGTTTAAAGAGACATAAAACGCTGTTGCTCGAAAATCAACTCGGCAGAAAAAAAAATAAAAAAATCTGTGAAATCATGAGAAGAACAACGCATAAACCTTCTTGTTCTGCCTTCCTCGATTCAACATCGCTCAGTCGAGTCCCATGCTGTTGAAGAACATCCTCTACGATAGAAAGCGACAAGATACCCTCGGTAGCCATTTTCACACAAGAGAAGCTACAATTCTCAAAATCAAATCAAGCCACGATAAAAATCATCGCCACTAACGCTTCCTTCTAGTATCTTTAATCAATACAATGCAATAGTATCTTGGCAAATTAACAGCTTTCCCGACAAACCAATACAAAAATCATAAAAATAATATCGTTCAGGAGCCTTAAGACAGACAGAGAGACAAACAATGAGGCAGTTACAGATTTTTTTTTTTCTTTTTTTTTTTTTTTTTGATGAGGAGAAGGAAAGCAAGTTGGACAGATAGGGAGTGCAAAAGAACAAGAGAGATAGAGAGAGAAAGAACAAGAGAGAGGAAGGTGTGGTGGTTTTATAGTTTTGTATTCGGTTCTTTCTTCCTATCTGTCCCTCTGTCGTTCTTCTCTAAAATCACCTGCAAATCTCCCTCAAACTGAAGCTCTCTATCTTCTTGATCTAATATTGCCAAACCTCGCTCCGAACCTCTCGGCTGAAACTGAACGGTCGGCTATATTGGTCGTCGGAAAACGAAATCTATTTTTATGGGTCGATTTTCTATTTTTTTAAAGACTGAATTACTAAAATACCCCTCTCTAACAAATGGAGACTATCATATCTGGATTCTGGACGGACCAGGAACAAAACCACTCGTCCACTAGTTTCTTGAATCTTGACATGAAAGACTGATACGTGGCAATAATAGATTTGATGCTTACCGGTATACGTTTCAAAATGGTGTTGATATCGTTTATTGAAACCAGTATAATACCATTTATATTGAAATCGACATACGATAATGGTTGTAAAATAATATCGTTTATGTAATCAGTATGATACAGTATTAAATCGATTTATAGTTGGTATGAAACCAAGGACATTAAATAATACTGTGTAATTCCATTATTAAAAGTACTTAATCATTAACAAGTTGTGATTAACTATTTTTATGATTTGCCAGTTAGAAGGTTAAAGGAAAAGGATAAATATGGCATTTTACTCTGGATCCACCACAATCTTACGATTTTTTTTACTTTTTTTATTTTTTTTTGAGCTGGTGTTGGAATAGGGTTATAAATGTAAATGGATAATTAAAATTCCAGAACAAAATCAAGAGATATTTGAGATCCAAATTCAAATAATCCAGAACAAAATCAGACGTGGTCCGAAGTATTTCAGTGAAGGGGTCTATGCGTCTTTTCATATGTTCGTTAGCCTACAACCGTACAACGTTCGAAAGTTTCAAATGGGTGCCGCGGAACCGAGCCTGACAGGTTAACCGTTAGAGGGACCGATTTAAGTATGTTCCCGCCAGTCCCTGCCCAGCATGCAGTTGTTACTCTTATCTCACGAACCAGACAGGTTTGGGTTACTGGACCCAAACCGGTTTAAACATGTTCCCTCTTTCTTTTTTTCGACAATTTCCTGTAGATAAGATAGACCGGGGGGAGAGAGAGAGAGAGAGGGGGGGGGTGGATGACAGAAGAAAAGAGAACTTCATTACATATATTGTTGAGTGGGGCAGTTGCTCATTCCCAAGAAATCATGAAGACCTCCCACTCTCATTTCTTTTGGTCTCCTTACACTTTGGACCAAGCAGAAAATATAATGGTTGGGGTGAGAGACTGAAGGAGCTTTTGGCTATTGGTCCCTCACCTTTTGTGAATGTGTTTATATCAATGTGACAAATGATGTTCCTCCCTTTCCCTCAAAACACTCCCAACACACTCAAATCATACACTGAAGTCCTTTATTTATCTCCCCTAATCTCATAGAACACATATGAGATATGACTATCACTCAAAAGTATAACAGGAGTAAGAAAATTATGAAAAAAGAGAGGAAAAGATATGATGTGCCCCTTGACACTAATGACATTAGGGTCCCATTAACTTGAAACTGTTTTTAAATTCATTCCCATGAGTCTGAGACATGCTATGTACTCAATGATAAACTCTAATCAATCAAAATGGCTTTGATTTCCATGCTTTCATGTCGACATTGAGTGTAAGAGAAGTCCATGTTAGTCCTCATGGTGTGGGTTACAAGGGGGCCCCGGAGTTGTCTTAATCTTCCAACCAGAAGATAAAAGTGCTCTAGGAACCCTTTTATGATAGATGCTACCCACTCCATTGGTACGTATAACATAAGCATTGCATGGGGAAACCACAAAAAAGATTTTAATCAAGTGAAGGGGCAGAGTCCTAATTAGTAAAGAATTTTGGTGGAAAAAAGATCCTCACAATGTCACTGTGGGATTTTTATTCCACAACCTCTCACATAACACACTCTCCTCCCTTGATCTTGTAGGCCCCGTTGAATCGATTCTTGCACCCCTATTTGTATAAAAAAAAAAAAGGGCATCTCAATGCGCGAGGCTCCCGCTACTGCAGAATCTGGGAAGGACAGAATGTACGCAACCTTACCCCCACAATGTGGAGAGGCTGTTTCCATGTTTTGAACCCGTGACCACTAATTACAATATGACAACTTTACCATCACACTTGCATGCCAATTTGTATATTGATGGGAAATTCCCCCGCTGTGGCCTATTTGTATATTGGTGGGAAACTCCCCCACTATGGCTTTGTGGGGAAACCATACAAGAGAAATGTACTGAGAATCTGAAAGATAGTCTAGCTGGCTAACATATTATATATATGACCCAGAGGGTTTTAGTGAATAAACATATGGTCATCCAAACCAAGTCACTGCGCTGGAAAAGAGGGGAAGAAAGGAGAAAATGGTCAGTTGTCTGTTGAAGAATATGGTTGTAATGTTAACGAGAGAGAGAGAGAGAGAGAGAGAGAGAGTTAATGCCCCAATATTTCCAAGGGTAGAAGAGAATAATTGTACTCTACACTTAGAAATGGGTTTAGAAGTGTTTTAGTCGGCTAGTTTAGTCTAAAATATGATAGACAGTACACCAAACAATATTTGTATTGTCATAATCAGCGTCACTATAAGGACCACACACCCCCAAAAGGCAACATTACGACCAAAAGAATTGAGGCCTCATGAACATAAGGTATACACTGAGTTCCCTAACCTTTTTTGGTAGAACTGTACCTAACCTTGAAAAGCTAAACCAGGCCAAAAATGCAGTGCCACTGCCATTTAATACAACATAATGACTAAGCATACAAATCCAATCTTGGACTTTCACCATCAATTGGACAAATACTTGCTGGCTGAAGTACATTGCCTTCAAGTGGATCTGCCATTCCACAAAATAACTGCATCAACTCGAGCTTCATAGATATCAATCGCGAGTCAAATCCAGTCACAGTGTCTGAGGCTGAGGCTCAGCAGGGAACAGATTGACAAGAGAACGGTGAATCATTTCAAAGCTGGTGAACGTGATAACAGCAGCTGGGGTGGTTCTGAGTAGGTTGGTGGCACAACCCCGATAAAATCCAGGAATACCTTCTTTCTGAAAAATTTTCTTAATACAATCAATTACACCAGAATACCGCTTCTCTGTGTGGTGCCCCTGTTCTTGAAGCCTTGAGCGCACCACCTGTACAGGGAGGGGGAGAAATGAAAAAAAAAAAAAAAAAAGATACAAGTAATTACGTCCGTGATTTTGACATGGAACTTATGGAGGTGAAAATGGTTTACAACTACAGCAAAGCCTTTTCTTTATCCTCTCCAATAAACAAGAATTTGAAACAGTTTCCAAACAGTTGGTATACAGAATCTACATTTTTTTTTTCCCTTCCCCCCCTCTTTTTTTTTTTGCCTTTTTAATCAAGAGTTTAAGATTTTTGTCAAATCATATAAGAATTCAAGGAAAAATATTGGGATAGCAATAACCTTCTCAACTCTTACCCCAGTAACAGAAGAACAACACTCGGGGTACTTCATCAGAAAAGAATTCAACTGGAAATGATCAAGGCAAGGAACAAGGAAAAAGGAAAGCTGGAATATGATCCTTTGAAATACTTTCAATGTTTTTAGGAAATCATACCTCATGTGGATACGTCAATGTTGATGCAATAATTTTGGATACTGATGAGGCAACAGCAACATCACGTGCACTGAGTGTATCTGTAGTAGTTTTGTCTGATATTATAACATAGAGTCAGCAGCAATGACTCAACATTCTTGTATGCCGAAAGTATAGGATGCAAATTACCTTGCTTAGCCAAATAAAATTTGATCGTCTCATATGTTGGGAACTGGATTGCAACATGGCTAATTCCTGCCAATGCAGGCACAAGACCACTGTTCACGATATGAAAATCAGATGTCATTAGAATAAGATACAATGACAAATATCTACTTATAGAAGGACGTGTGATTAAAAAAAACCTGTATAATCCACGAATACCCTCCTCATGAGCTATTCTTCGCAAAGCAGATAGTGTACTCCTATATGGAACCACTCCCACCCTCATTCCTTGAGTCTATACACATAAAAAATGAACAATATAAATTACAAAAGTTTCAACAAGTGGAACATGAACAAAGAACTTCCACAGGTATCTCATCACAACAGAGGGAAGAACCCAGGGGATAAATATAAAAATAATTGGTTTAAGATCTTGGTTTATAATATATTTTACAAATTTTCCTAACACGGAGTATACCTTGTTGCTTCTGTAAATAGGCCATTACCTAAAATAGAGGCGCCATATATTTGTCCAGAATCAAGATGCCAATTATCTTTTTCAATTTAGTGAATAATATCAAATACGAGCAATCTGTATTATTCATCGAGACATCAAAAGCTTCTTCTAGACATTGCATCTTTTCCAAGGCATTAGAACCAGCAGACATATTCTTTGTGCCATATGGTGATTTACAGTCATTTTTTATTCTTAAACAAATTTTTCATCATTCTCTGATAAAGCAATAATTATGTTAGTATGAGAAGAAGTAACTCCCAAATGTTACTTACCCAAAAAACAAAAAAAAAATTCCCAAAAAATGTAGAAAATTGAGGTGATAATCAGTTTTATACACACACACACACCCACACGAAAAAAAAAAGAAAGAGAGTCAACAATAGACAATAAGCACAAGAATCAATCTTAAAAAGCATCATGAACTATACCATCCCAATTGGTCCTAAAAGAAGTATAACTGGTCCTACTGAATCATTCCATGAATGAGGAATGAGACGGTCATTAAGACTTTCTTTTTCAAAGATAGGGCAATTCCTCCCCTGCCACATGCTCCAACTATTGCTAAAGTAAACAAATTTCATGCCATCCAATCCTGACTATTAAAATTCTTCCTCACCAAACAAGATATTATCAAGGAAAACCATCTAACATGCAAACAATTAGAGGCAAGCTTAAAATCTAGCAAACTAACCAGTGGCATATCTTAATGAAGCAACTGAACTGACATGACAGGTCCCTTGAGATCTGCTGGCCCCCCAAAAAAACCCAAAAATGAAGAAGGTGACCTGAAATAGTCTTTGCCATGAAATTGATGAGGCCTTAAACTTTGCAGTCATTCAGATCCCTCTTTAGCTATGATTGGAACACTCTTAAGGGGAATCAGGATATTTTAAACCTGTTTATTGGTATCGAGAACTGCATCCCTATTGCTTTACTTAAACACCAAATGAAAGTTGTCCAGAGTTGTCCACAGCCTTTACACGATCTGAGTATTGACCAAATCAGACCTAGTGAAATTCTGTTACTCTTGAGACGGTTCCCCCATGAAAAAAAAAAAAAAAACCTTCTGGAAGTCCTTCAGCCCAGATTGCTTTCCAAAGTGAGGAATAAGGTCTGCTTCTAAAATAACTTAATATTGAGATTCAATTGGGGAAAAATTCTCAATCTGTGGAAACTCTATATTAGTCTATCCTTATAATCATGTTGATTCTAACATTGGCCAGTATGTTGAGAAGTTGCACAGTTGCACCATAGGCAGAAAATACACCCAAAATAAAAGGAATTTGGACTCATTCTCCCATCCTCTCCGCACATATTCATGTTGAACATATTCCATCTTGTTTGCAACTGACATAGGGGCAGCAAAGAGGGGTAGATATTAAGTAGAAATAGTAGCTAAGGTTGCATTAATTGAGGCAATTCTACCTCCCTTTGACAGGTATCCTGCTTTCCAGCTCTCCAGCTTTCTTTCCATCTTTTAAATTACCAGGCCTAGCACATCTATATGTACATCTTAACTAGCTCCTTAAGGGTAAGAAAAGTAAGATATGAAGTAAGAAAGGTCCACCTATCTGCAACGGCATAGACCTAATTCTTCCAAATTAAGGAGTTCTCCAATTCCACATATGGTACATTTTGGGAAACTGACTCCAAGTCCCAAAACCACATCAAAGCAATCAAAAACCTTAACCGCCAATGAGAAGCTCAACCAAAACAAAAAATCCTTGATAAGAATCATCTCCCAACTTGAATGAAGAGTGGAGATTGTGCAGAAAGCAGAATCAAGGGATTTAAAACAATCAATAAATGGGAGTGACCATAAGAAATAACATATTACACAGACAGAAGATCACATCCATAGGCAAAGATAATCCAGAAGATATTCTACTAAGCCTTCCCAGGTCTCTAAGCAAGAACGAGAAGGAGATAGGGAAAAGAGGTTGAGAGCATCAACCCTAGACTGCTCTAAAGTTGAGTATTACATATAAATACAACGACAACAGCAATAACAAAAATAATAACCATTGTGTTTTGTATGTGCGTGCATGAGCGCGCGTGCGCGCGCGTGTGTGTGTGTGTGTGAGAGAGAGAGAGAGAGAGAGAGAAAGAAAGAGAGAGATTTATTGGGGGTTCAAATTCCTGAAAAAAAAATTGTGAATCAAAGATAGAAGTATCAGGGGTGCCTCCCTCCAAGCAGATTTAGGCATAAAGCCCTAAAGAAGAAGATTACACCAACCACCAGATCATAACTGTTTCTAATCCACACCCTCCCTACCATTGTCTTCCTTTATCTCAAAAGGAACATATGTCCCAAGAGCAATAGGAATTCATGCCCAGTTGTTCATGCACTATAATAAGAAGTGAAATCAACAAAATCCTATGTAGCACAGTTGTCAAGACATACACATGGTTTTTCAACCCATGGGCGTGCAAACTCCTTTTGTTTGCACGCCTTTTTAAAAAAATTGATGCTAATTGTAGTAGTTTTATTGAACTATAACAAGTATTTATATATACCGGCATGCATTTCAAATCATGCATATGTATTAAAAAAAAGACGCCCCCGCCCCTCCCTTTTGTATAAATCCTCTTTTGGAAGATGTACTGTTACACTGCCTTGGGTCCCCTAGTTGCTGTGAACTATCCTAGGTAAGGGTGGTGGAATAAGAATCCTAGCATCAATAGCTTGACAAGGACCAACTAAGAAGTAAGAAGGTGCCTACTGCATTCAGATCTAGGAAATATCCAATGTTCGAAAGTGAGAACCGACAAAGCATGCAAAATTTTACGTATACTGAAAAAACAAATGTAAAACATTCTATATATAAAGATATGCCTGGAAGAGGAAGACTTTTAGAATATCCTGCAAATATAACATGATGCCTGACTAACACAAAACAATTACAAGACTTACTTCTCTAGTAGGCAATAACAGTTGTGAATCTGGAATAGAAGAAGGAAGAAAGAAAAAAGAGTGATGCATAAATTTCACTTCATGTCTTGACATACTTGAAATCTTGTCTTCACAACCCAAAGAGGATTAGTGGCAATGGTTGTTACAGCTCCAGCACCAACAGCAGCTACAATGTTTGCACCTATCGAGAGTTGGTGACTTCCTACTACATAAACCAAACAAGTAAAATAATAATCTAGAGTTGGCTAGTAATATCCAAAATGTAAAATAGATTATCTAAGGGTAGCAAGGAAAAAAACATTTATCAGTTTATTCTTCAATGTCAAAGTAATAAGCTATGAAACTAACCATCAGAATAGAATGAGCTCTTGAGCTGTTCATATATGGTGAAATACACCTGCAGAATTTTAACCTCTTATTAAAGTCATGAAGTACCAAGCAAAACAGGAAAAAATGATGGTTTTTTTTCTGGAAGGGGGGTAGCAAATTCAATTTTGCACCTAATTGCTAGTCAAACAAATGATGCATTTTAGGAGAGGATAAAAGTTCTAACAAATAAGTACGTTAAAATTCTCATCATAAAATGTTAGTAAATATTGTCACAATTATCATAAGAAGAACAAGAACTCTGCTGCCCATACAGTTATTTTTTTTTATGTTACATTCAGCCATAGTGTTCTCTTCATTATTCCTCCCCCAAGCTAGTTTTACTATCTCCTTCAATCTTTACAGGAAGAAACCATAAAAACTTTAACTCTCTTGTTTGAATTTTTTTTATTGAGGACGGTGATGTAAATAAATGGTGGCAGATGGTCCATAAATATATCATATGATAAGTTTGTCACAAAGTCAACAAATAATTAACCAGCCTACTCCAGCACCTTCAGGTTATAAAAATTTTTATTCTAGATTGGAGATTACATATAACAAGTTCATCATCAGACAACAATTCAACCGAGAATGGCCTCATTTCTTTTAGCAAATCACCGTTTCCTTACCCAAGCACGGATGCATCTCCACTAACAAGGCCATAACTGATTAGAAAATCATAAAGATCAACACGTGCAGTAAGATCAATTGAAATGGTATGAAAGTAGCCAACACATGATGTAGACACAAACTGTTGCATGCAGTGTAACAATATCAGTTTGGAAATCCCGGCTGCTTTGCATGGTTTGATGTGGGGTCATATAGCCTCGTGTAGATATAAACTCTAAATGGACCCACATATTTCACTAAATGAACAAGTTATTCTCTTTAGTTCCTTATTTCCTTCAATATATAGTTAATAAGTTATTCCCGAATTAATGAATAGATTTAAGGGGAAATACTAACCGCCCAGTTTGGCAGTAAAGCCAACACAGTGGGAGAAAGTCCACGATACATGCCACGTAACCCCTCCTTTTGGAATATTTGTTTCAAACTCCCAACAATGAGGCTGCCTAGTAAAATGTAGGTCACAATTTCAGCTTTTAAGATTCTTAGTAAAACAAAGCAACGGCAAGGAATGCACTTGCCACATCAAAGATTATTAATACAGCTCCATAATGCAAATTATCACATGCCAAACTATTACTTGCGTGTTATCCAAATTAATGTGTAAGAATGCATATTATAACCTATCTGCCAGTATGCCGAGGATTCTGAATAAGTGAGTGGGTGAGGGTATGTGTGTGCGTGCGTGAATTTGCATTCAGGATTTCATAGACGAGTTTCTTTCCTCTAATTCAATAATCTCTATGAGTGGCAACATCACAAATATCTGAAATTTTCATAAAGCCCAAGTCATGCCGCTATGAAGTTAATAAGGAGTCCATGAGGTATGACACTGGTGACTAGACTGAGAGTGAGATGCAGTTTGTCTAATCTTTTCTTTTGTTACAATTTATTTTCCCCTATATCCTTTGTTGCGGCAGTCAGCTGAGACGGTGAAAAGGACAAGTAATAGCATGTACCTTTTATGTTTCTGTTTCCAAGCTTGGGAAGCCCATGGACCTGAAACCTTGTCTTGATCACATCCAAAGGGCAAACAAATGTAGCAGCGATTGCTCCTACAAAGTAATTCAAACCACATAAACAATAAACGAAGGATACGCAAAACCAATCTTTTCAAAATAAGTAAAAAAATACGCGATGAAGAATTAAAATCATGAACGAGAAGCCAAAGAATTCAACGCACCAGCAGCGGCGCCGGCGCCAGCATTGCAGAGTAGGCCCTTAGCATTAGGACCATGAGAGTAGCCGGACATTTCTGAAACTAAAATACAGACGTTGAAAGGAGGAAGGTTGTTGAGCCAAATACAACAATTCCTCTCTCGAGAGGGAAATCTCAGAGAACCAGGGTCGCATGGCCAGAAGTTATACCAGTGAATTCCTCTTAGAAGGAATCGAAAGAAATTAGAGACATTTGTTACAGACTGAAACACTCAAGTAACGGAAAACCAGAATTTCGATTAAGATCGAAGGGGAGAGAGACATCACCATTAAAATTTCATCATCAACAGAGCAAAGGGGGAAAGGGGGAAAGGGGGAAGGATGAGGAGAAAGGTCGTCGCTTCTGCCCGTCTCTCTTCTACTCCTGTTGACGGGTTCGCTGGTTAACAATCAACCCCATTCTATATTTCTATTATCTAATTACTATTCTTCGATGATCTAGTACATCGCCAGTACGAAACTAAAATCTAAAGAGTCCTTTCCCTACTTCTATTGGGTCCACACTTCTAGGGGTGTAAGTTTTACCTATTCGAACCCCCCCAAGTTCGCCTTGAACTGGCAGGGTTGAACCCGGCTCGAACCTTGACAGGGCTGAGTTAGGGCTTAATTTTTCATCAACTCTGACAGGGTTGAGTTGGGTTAGGATTAATCCCTTGAGTTTGAACCCAACACAGTTCGACACTATATATATATATATATATATATATATATATATATATATATAAACCAAACCCTAAAGTCCTAAACGGTTAAACCTAAGTCAAATACTATTCTCTCCATCTATCTCGACTGAAAGTCTGAAACCAAACCCTAAACAGGTTCTCCCAGACTCAAAGTTAGCATTCAGCAACGCTTCCCAGACTCCCAGTCCAGCAGTCTCTCAATCTCTCCGACTCTCCCTAATCTCTCTCGACTCTCGACTCTCCCTAGTCTCATGACTCTCGTCGTACATATTTTCAAGGAAAAAACCTCTTCGAAAGGTATTTGCTATTCCCATATTTTTTTTTATAATCATTTTCAATGCTCTGATAATTCTTCTTAGGTTTTGTGTTCTTTGATCAACTCAAACAAACGAGATTTTCTTGAAGCTTCTCCTGTTGAATGCATGCTTTATAATCTTTTTCTTTTTTTTTTTCCTCCCCCAGACTGCGATGTTGCTTTAGGGTTTTATTTAGAACAATGGCACTAGCTTCTGCATAGGGTTGATGAACTATCAACTATATATTCATGATGGCTAACCTTCCATTTTGTATCATATCGCAATTCGATATAACTTTTATGGATCCAACCAAGGCGATACGCGGGTTCGGGCTTCTCCTTCTAGGTCTGACTCCGTAACTGTCCAATTTATGAAGATGCCATTAAAATATACCTTATTTTTGGGATCCTCTGTATTTATTTCAAAAGTCTAATCGATAAACTTTAGAATGCTCAAACAATTTGGGAGAAATCATCAAAAAACTTTAGAATGAACAAACAATTTTGGAGAAATCATGAGCATTCTAACAAGACATTCAATCCTACTATGGTATTTCTATTTTCAAACTACAAGTTCAAAGCTGCTGAAACTTAGTTGCGGCGATTGGGAAACCAAGGTGGTTTATTTAGGAAAGTAGTCAATAAAATGTTTGCGAAAGAAGTTTTGTCCAGAAATGATTTTGAGAAGCACCAGGAAATTATGTGTAATTGTAATTTTTATTAGGAGAAATAAGAGAGAGTGTGTGTGTTAATCTTTCTTAGTGAAAAGAAAAGGGAAAGGAGGAAGAACAACTGTCGAAGTTTTCGTTATCTTGCTTAAAGAATTGCATAGTATTAGACTAGTCAGTAGCTTGCTTTACTGGTTTATCTATGTTAATGTAAAGGGAAAAAGGAAAAAGAATTCTTTTAAGTTATAATTGTTATTTGATAATTTATCATTTTGTTGTATGCTTAGGGTCAATCAGGGTCAATATCAGGGTCAATCCGACCCTGAATCAAGGTTAACCAGGCCCAACCCAACCCTGTCGGGTCAATCAGGGTAGGTTAGGGTTAGGCCCAACTCTGCCAAGGTTAGGGTTAGGGTTATACATTTTCTAACAATGGCAGGGTTGGATTGGGTTAGGGTTAAGTTTAAATAGTTAAGGTTGGGGTTAGAGTGTAAAATCTATATCGAACTAATCTGTCTTACCACCTTGTACCAGGTCTACCTATCATGGTCGAGGCAAATGGACCCAGTGCGTGAAGGAAATAGCAAAATCAGGTATTAAACTGACCAAAAAACAGTAAAATAGAGGGCCGGATCGCATACCCAGATAGGCAGGGTCGACCCCCCCTCACTAAGAAGTCAGACCCTTGATATTTTAATTGGGGGTCAGACAACTTAGAACTGATGGTCGACGGGATCTCCAACCCCCTCATCGACCCCCTCTTTGTCGACAGAAATCACAAATAGAAAACTTTCTAAATTTCAATGGGATTCATTCCTAATCTCAATGAGACTTATTTTGGGAGATTCTACTCTATAAATAGGACGTCCCTAAGCCTCTTTCACTACTTTTGAAACCCTAATTGAAAGTGAGAGAAAGAGAAGAGAAGGAGAAGAGAAGGAAAATTGGAGAAGAAGACTAAAGTGAAGAATTCAAAGAAACCTCTGAATCTCAGCAAAACCTAAGGTATGGGTACGTTTCCATCGATGATCTAAGACCTTAGAATAGTTCATGAAGAAAGTATGGTCTAGGAGAAACCCAAATCATACATCCATGAGAAGATTTCAATGAAATCCATGGAGAAATCATGGTAGGCAAAGTAAGGAAGAAACCTAGAGTTCTAAGCCATAGAACAAGCATAGAATAGATTGTGGAAGTAAGTCATAGGACCCAAACATGAAGGAATGGACTGTAGAATGAAATTCTCGACTCAAACCACAGGGGATCGCACGTGGGGTCGATTGGGAATCGACCCTACCAGACCACAGGATCGACCTCCAGTATTCGGGAAGTCCAGGAAGGGGGTGGTCGCACCCAGGGTCGATAGAACATCCGACCCTGGCATCGACCCTACCCTGGGGGTCGCAGTAAACTACTACCATACCTGCGACCCACCCTGCGACCCTCGCTTAATAGCAAGTCTAAAATTGCCGGAATGATTTCTAACTAAAATCTATCGACTTATTAGGTTTTCCTATTAATATAAAAGTGATTTTTAAAGCTTGAAAGAGGATCTACACTCAAGCAAAGGTGAGGGAACAAGACCTAAACTAATTGACTAATAATAAACTATTTTTATTTTCTTGAGTCCAATGCCATGACTGATTCTATGCGTGTATGTTTGTAATGTGCATTCAACATGTCATCCAATATTTCTGCTATTTATGTTCATGCATATTTAATTCTAGAAAAATTTTTATCTAACCCCCAAAAACTATGTCAAATTCCACCTACTACCCAATAGTTTCCAGAGAATCTAATCCCCCCTTTTAATTGACAGACTTGACTGAATATGTAAGTGGACAGTCTTGCCCTTTTAATTTGAAACTTTAAAACATTAAAATGAGATAAAATTACTAATTTACCCCTTTCTATTCTTTTTTCTTTCTTCAAATTTCTTTTCTTCTCTATTGCAATTTTATTCGGTTCAGATCCCTAATATCATATCTACATCGTCTCTTCTCTATTGTTATTCGGTGACTCTCCAGTTTTGAAGCTTCGGAATCCCGTCGGCAACATCCAAAGTCCGACTTCGGCAACATCTTAACTACTTACTCTCCATTTGCTTCTGCTGGTTCTGTAACTGATTCTGTGAGCCCAAACAGAGTCCCACAGATTAACAATGAACTAACCTTACTGTCGAGGAATCAACAAAAGTTCTGTCGGCTGTCGACTGTCAGCTGAACCCACTCCTTCACTGTGAGGGAATAACTAAAGATTCAATTCATAACTATATAATGTTTGTAGGCAACTGACTGTGATAATTTCATATTAGGGTTTTGTACCTGAAGATTGGAAAAAATATACAAATGAAGGTTCGTGCAATCTCTGATAGGGGGCTTCCGATCGTCGTCTGATGTCGAATCTTTGCCCTAAAAATATCTAGGGCTTCCTTCCTACCTCGTACTAGAAGAAAACAAACTCTGCGGATTTATTCTCCTTTCTACAGAGAAGCAGAATCCATCGTCGGCGAAGATGGTTCACTGTAGTTGTCACAGCTAACTGTTGGTTAAATAAAGCACAGACTGCTGGTTGTCGTCGCCGACTATAAATGGACAGCACACTGTAGTTAATAAGAGGGTTCCATCGTTGATAGTCATCGGGGAAGAAAGATTTCGAAATAGGGTTTTTTCTTTTTTATTTTTACTGTTGAAGAAGAGTATTTGGTAAGTAAATGTATTTTCACTTTGGGGGGGGCATTATCGTCTTCTACTATAGGGAAAATGACAATATTATCATAATATTTGCAACTAACAGGACTATACTAACGGGTGAGGTCTATTTGACTAACGGTGAAAATATTTTGGGTGATAAATGAGACATTTGGAAACCTTTCGGAGAGTAGATGAGACTTTTAAAAATGTTGGGGGTCATATGAAATTTGACATAGTTTTTGGGGGTTAGATGAAATTTTTTCTTAATTCTATTTTGTTTATAACATGATGATGATGATGATGCTAAATAGACATGTGAATGTTTGTGTGTAGTTGGTGTACTTGATGCGGGTGGGGCATGAGGGAGGTGTTATGCGGTATTTGATCCGGGCACTTTAACTCTATCTCTACTCAAGTCTTGTCCACTGACATAATCGTATCGCCACCTTAGCAGAGCTATTACGTCGTAGAGCGTTAGGGGAGGTGGTCTCGGACCGTGTAGTCTTCGACTCTGTCGGGGGGCCTTAGCTCTATCTCTATGGACGTATTGATGGATGCTGGGTGAGGCCTTGGATACAGTGTTTGACATTAGGATTGGTTAGTTTCGAGTCCAGTTTCCAAGACCTCACCAACAGGGGCTTACGTGTTGGTATGGGTAGGGTATCAGGGGAAGTGTTATGCGGTGTTTGATCCGGACACTTTAGCTCTATCTCTATTCCATGTTGGGGTGGATGTGGACGACAATGGTGTTTGATCTGTTGGGTGGGCTTACACACCCTGTGTATAGAGGTGAGGCGGCCACCGAACCTTTCTATAGCACATTGCAAACTTATATACCAGACCACATATATGAATTGAATGCATGCATATGTTTGTTGCATTGTTTTGTTTACTCACTGAGCCGTGATGTGTGCTCACCCCTTCGACGTCGAATATTTTTAGTTGATGATGCAGGTACCACAGTGGAAGACTATATGAATACTTCTATGTACGTACATGTTGCTGTGATGGAGGCTGAAGACTTAGTGGAGACGCATGACTCCTAATGCGAGTGCAACTCATGCGTTTTCGATTAGATTTTTATTTGAACTATTAAGGAAATGTAATTGATATTTTATTTACTTATGTCTCGGTTGATATAACATAATTTGATATTTTATTATTGATTATCACAGTTAGATTTCTCAGTTCATTTAATATTAAGACTTCTGCTATTGTGTATTTATTCTGATTATGGTTGTGGATGTGTATGGTTTAATTTAACGGACACAACCTATTAGAGATCTTGGTTGAACTGTTGGTTTATAACGGTTCATCACACCATTCTGAATAGTGCAGAATTGGGGTGTGACAACTTGGTATCAGAGCTCTCAGGCCCTGTCTGCTAAACTAGTATACTTCCACAAAAGTTTGTGAACTGAGATAAGATAAAAATTTAAAAGCTGTAATAATAACACACCATAAGCATCTGTGTTGTTTGAGACAAAATTGAAAAAGAATAATGCATCTATTAAATGAGAAACAAATTTATATACATTCAAAGGAAGAATAAACGTATATATATACAAGTCTAAAGCAGAGTACAGCCCACAACCCGGATAGTTACTCTGAAGTAAAAAAGAAAGATAGAAAGAAAATACATCAAGAAGCTGGAGGTGATGGGGGAGGCGGTGCATCGCGATCTCTGTCATAATCCTCAGTGTAGACTCTAATCAATCAAACTATCTGAGTCTGGGTCATCTGGAGACTAGTTGTGAGATCAGCCACCCGCTGGTCAGTCACGCGATGAGCATCCCTAAGCTCTCCCACCCGCTGATCCGACATGCGCTGAGCATCCAGAAGATTTACCACCCGTTGGTCGGACATGCGCTGAGTATCTAGAAGCTCTCCCATCCTCAGATTAGACATGCGTTGAGCCTCTCGAATCTCATGCAATATCACCATCATGTCGTCAAAAGGTGCATGTGAAGGATCAGCTCCCGTAGCATGAGTAGGTGATGGAGGGGGTATGGAATCCACATCCATGTATAAAAGATCATCATCACCCCCATGAACTCCTGCTCCAACGGCTGCTGCTGCTGCCTCAGCGTCAGCTATCTCCATTCGAGTACGTGGACGCACCAGAGCGTTCCTCTCCTCGTCGCTTACCTGGGCATCCCGCATGCCCATCTTACAGATGACCTCCCAATCCAGAGGTGATGAGAAGAATTTCTCCTGAATCCTCTCATCCACCATGTCAACACCCAGGCGGGTCAGCAGCATAGAGATCATGCGTCCATAAGGCAGGTTGCCAGTATGATCGGGCAACGTAGCACTGATCATCATCTGCATGATGATGTAAGGAAGGCAGACGGGCTGCCTAGCGCAGATACAATACAATAGATACTGGGTCAACTGAGAGATCCTCTCGTAGTGCCCACTCTGAGGTATCAAGTTGTGCTGAATAATCTTGCAGTACACCCGAGACTCTGGACGAAGGTAGATCGCTTTCATCTCCCAGCGATCATCTCTGATGATCTGACGGTCAATCTCAGCTCTCATCTTCAATGAAAAGAACTGAGGCTCTCCAAGAACACAGAACACCAAGGGGCCGTCATATAAACTGTCCAACAAGTCGGCTAGCTGCCGATAGTCAAATGAAATCTCGACTCCCTTGACGTAGCTGGTGATCCGGAGCTCTCTACCCCTCTCGGTATCGTTGTAATCCCCCACCACTTGAAGATTACAGTAAAACTGTCTCACCAAATCTGGTCGAGTGTAGGCGTCATAGGTGATCACAGGAAACCAGCCCATCTCACCAAAAGCCCTCTCCACATCAAACAAGGCCAGGCTAGCCAAGTCCACCCGGTGACCTCCTTCTACCTTCTTACGAGAGTAGGGGGCATACTGTGTCTTCGTCTCGTTAGAACAAAAGCGGATTGGGTCATGAACCCTGGGTACTTTGGTACGTACCATACTATCTGCAAAAACAAAGAAGAACAGATACTGGCTTAGTAAAGATGAAAAACCTGAAATTTCGACATTATAACGACATAAATTGGTCAAAAGCCTCACTTTTCACCCATACACGTGGGCAGGAGGACTTATAAAGATTTTAAACAATCCTGCAAGACTCATACAGTTAGAAATTTCATCTAATGAGATCGAATTTGAAGAAATTTCAAGAAATTTAAAAATCTCGACAAATTAGGACAAAAATGGGAAATTTCAAGTTTCTCGATTACCAACCAATGAAACTCAAATATTTTTGAGGGCTTTCATCCATTGAGTCACCAACAACAAAAGCCCCCAATAAAAATTGAATTTTTACGGTTGAAAAAAGTTTAATTTGAAGAAAAAGATATAAATAAGCAAAAACTTAGTTAAGAAACCCTAAAAACATGAAACTGTAGAGAACATACCTGTAAACAAGGAGCAGACGTCGAAATGAGAAGCAAATAGCACCAATGGGTCCAAGTTGTCACTATAGCAACTTAGTGGGACGAGCCGAGTCGGAAAGGAGGAGGAAGAATGAGAAATGGATCCAAAATCGAGATTAAAAACCTGATTTTTAGTCCGAGGGTCGAAGAATTCGACCAAAACATCCGACCCCCCCTCCGACCCCCTCATCGACCCACAGCTCTCGATAATCTGACAGAGAACCAGGGGTTGAACCCAAGGTCGAACATCCATCGACCCCCGGCTCCCGATAAGAATCAGTGATTCTCAGGGTCACATACTGAGGGTCGGACATCCATCGACCCCCACCATCGACCCTGTAGTGAAAAATACAGTATTTTTGAGAGAATGATCTGAAAAATTTAAAATTTTCATTGGTTAGTGGATTTAAATATGAGAATGAAGTATATAATGATTGCTTCACGTATTCTATGATTTTCAGGCATTTTCACTACCAGAACAGATAATGGCTGGACGCAGAGTGACCAGACAAAGCCATAACTCCATCCCACCACCACCACCTATGGGGGATGACAGCCAGATACACCCGAAAATATAGGAGAATACGAACACGACACCGTCCGTAATTAACGAACAGACAAATCCTACAAATCTGCCAGCTCCACCTACAGATTATTATCTCCGAGCAATGTGGGACTATTCCCAGCACTATCCCTCATGTGTTGCTCTTCTTCTGAGTGATAGTACACGTGCATGTGGTCCCATGTTTGGGTTACCGTATAAAGTGAATCTTAGGACTCTGATACCATGTTAACTTTCTAACTCAAAAGTTCAAATTAGTAAGTGAATGGACTTTCACATATATAAGACACTCAAGATTCTAGTCTTAAAGTAATGTGAGACTATTCCCAATAGAGAACAACAAAGCATGAACCATCAATAAGAACAGTGCATTTCTTCCCAATTTTCTCATTGTCTACTCCCAAATCATTGGTGTGGACTGGGATATCTCAATCCAAGCTCAATCTGTTGTTAGATTACCCTAGCCTAACCCTGGATGCTCGAAGTTGGGCCAAGTTGTCCCTAACCTCAAACTTGTACAGAGAGAAAGAGAAAGAGCTCTATGTGGTTTGTGGTGTCATATAGGCATAAGTAGAGAGAAAGAGAGAGAGAGGAAGAGGGGAGGGTAAGTAGGAGTGGGAGCAGAGAGGGGGGGGGGGGGGGGGAGAGAAAGTATATGTGGACGATCATCGATGGGTGGGCACTGTAGTCGTTGGAGGCAAGAAGACTTACCAAACCCTCTAACTCTAAATGTAAGGGTGCAATCGAGCTAGGTTTGGGTGGGGTTTAAATTCCCAGTCCAACCCTTGACCCCCTTAACTTAGCTCAAGCCCAACCTAGCCTTGGGGCAGGTTGGGATTTTTCAACCCATGCCCAACCGTATCGGGCTCCCCATTTTGATCCTGATTGATCCTAATTGGGCAGGGGGTGGATTGGGTCGGCCCTGGTGGATCCTGTATCGACCCAAGCCAGTTTAGAATATGATGTAATAACATGTATCACACTCAAGACAGGGCTAGGTGTGCTCAAGCTCAAGGAATTAAACTAGCATGATCCCCTTGTCTCTTCTTAGAATCAGATCCCCTCCTAATGATATACTACTAGCTCTTCTTGTACTTTCGTTTCCACAATTAGTGTGTATATTTTTTAATACACTAGCAACGTGGTCAACTAAATGGTATTCCCATAGCAATTGGGGTTATGGATTTTCAGTTCATGGGGGGTAGTATAGGATTCATAGTAGGCGAGAAAATCACCTGTTTGATCAAGTATGCTACTAATAGATCTCTCCCTCTTATTATAGTGTGTGCTTCCAGAGGAGCACGCATGCAAGAAGGGAGTTTGAGCTTGATGCAAATGGCTAAAATATTTTTTGTTTCATATAATTATCAATCAAATAAAAAGTTATTCTATTCTATGAAACCACCTATTAGAGCCATCGTTAACTATTGGTCCTTAAGGCGTATTCTCAAAACACCTATATCTACCACTATAGCAACGGGGGCATGATTTGGTAATACGCTAATTTGGCCACTATTAGTAGATAAAATTATTTTTTTCACTTTTGAATCCCACACAATTCGATTTAAGGTCAGTACACAAAAATTTAAGATCATTTCTTCAAATTGCTCTCCACTTCTAAGTTCATAACCTTCGTGATAGCTTCGTCGATGTTACTTACCAAATAAAAGGCTTGGTCTTCTAGGGCTCAATATTGGACATTTACATAAAACAAAAATGGAGAATTTTTCAATCAAAATATTTTCTATCTGAATTTTTCTCGTCTCAATAAAATAATCTTCCATTAGATAATCATTAATAGATAAATCTTCTTACACATAAAATGATTCAAGTTTTTGTGTGCTGTAACTATAGAGAATCTTTCGATTATCTTTTATTTGGAAGAATGATTCATAAATATAATAATCCTTCTTACTTTCATAATTAGAATTAATATATTTATGTGATAAAAGCTCATCTGTAGTGTTTTCTCCCAAAGAAATATATACATAATATGGCCGAGCTGATCCAAGCAAGGATCGAGACCTCAAACCAGGTATAATTTGGCCCAAATTTGAGGCTTGAAAATCTAAACCTTAGCCCGGTCCACGGGCTTATTTTCTGCTGCAGGCTTCGGCCGGGCTTGGGCAAGGCGGCCTGAAAATTGCTCCCCCACAGGAACGATCGAAAAAATATAATAAAAAGCAGCATAAAGCAAACAAATACGAGAGAGAGAGAGAGCAGAACCGAGCTTCGAGGCGGCGGTCGCCAATCCATATAAAGCCGATATCTCCTTTCACACTCCGCAATCCGTATTTGGATTCATTCTCCCTCAGAGTCTCAGGTATATTAGTTTTTGATTATTTGAAGCATAATACAAGACAGATCTTTCTTAAATTCAAACCCCAATAATATTTAGTTTTTAAGTTTTAAAAGAAATCAGGTTGACATTTAAATTTAAATTCAAAATTTTTTCTGATTAACTGCCCTTTTTTTGGATAATTTAATTCCATTTAATTTTTTTGTTTTTCCTTTCAAGCAGTAAGAACAGACGTGTATCATTCCCTATTTCAGTCTTTCCCTGGTTGTTTGCACCCAAAAATAAATAAATAAAAAGGGGAAGATTCAAGATTTATTCGCCTTTGTTCTCTATGTTTCTTGTTTAGATTTTGATACTTAGTTAAGATTCTCTGTTTATTCTTCACGCAATTGATAGTCAAGAGAAAGGGTGAAGGTGGAAGATGACATAATATCTTGAATTTTGTTTTCTATAATTCAATTTAATCCCTGGTGTTTTCTTATACAGAGATGGGAACCGGAGGAAAATTAGTTCTTCGGCGCAATCGAAAGAAAGGGTTTCGTTCTAAAGAAGAGGGTTCGGATGATTCAGATGAGGATTACATCTTGGAACAAGATGGAGGAAACAATACATCTGATAGTTCCGAATACGCTACCTCCTTTGCTGGAGAAGATTCGGACGAAAGTTTTGATTTTGAGGCGGTGAGTGCCGGCAGTCAAGAGGAGGAGGAAGAAGTTTTTGGATTCAAACCCCGGTCAGTTCGTCGAGGTCAGAAGAAACCGAGTGTTAAACGTGCACGCAAAAGAACAAGAGTTTCTGACGATGATGTAGTTGACTACGCCTACGATGAAGAGGAATTCATGGCTAATGGGATCGATCGTGTAGATGGATGGGGAAGGAGGGCTGTTAGATCAAATACAAACAAAAGTTCTTCCGGTTGTATTAATAAACGTTTGAGGAACAGAACCAGGACTTCAGTTGATTATGACGATGATGATGAAGATGTTGACGACGATGACGACGAGGAGTTCACTCCGGATGGGATTGATATTGTAGATGAGGAGGAGGATTTTCAGGTCAGGGAAAAGGGTAACCCAAGAAAACGTTTTGTGCGGAAAAGTGTATCCCTGAAAGGCCAGAAAAGGAAGAGGAAATCTAAATCTGCAAATAAGCCATCGAAAAAGAAGAGGAGGACAACCAAGAGGAATTCAGTTTTGAGGAGGCCAGTTAACTCTGATGATGACTTCATAGCTGAAAATAGGACGGTAAAGGAAAAGTCGAAGAAGAAACCTGGGAGAAGAAAGAAGAGATCCCATTTGTACTCAGAGTCGGAAGTTGTATCCTCTGGGTCTTCGGACTGTGAGTACACCATCTCTGAGGAAGAAAGGGAGGTATTGAGAGAAGCCGGCTTATTTTGTGGGAATTTGACAACTTGCTTGAGGAGTTCGTCTTTGTCGAAGCGACTACATGATGATGGAACTTCAAACCATCATCAGCAAAAGAAAAGCCCGGGGCGAAAGGGGAAAGAGAAGGTTGAAGATTTACAGATTGATATAGGGAAGCAAGTTTGCGGGATCTGTTTGTCTGAAGAAGGAAAGGGGACAGTCAGGGGAACATTAAACTGTTGCAATCATTACTTCTGTTTCGCTTGCATCTTAGAGTGGTCAAAGGTGGAATCTCGTTGCCCACTGTGCAAACAGAGGTTTTCTACAATTAGTAAACCTGCAAGTTCTAACTTGGGAATTGATCTAAGGAGTGAGGTGATAAGGGTCGCGAAACGAGATCAGGTGTCTTATTTCTTCCCTATAAACCCCCTCCACCACCTGTGTGCACGAAAAAATCCCTGTGGTTCTATTTCTTTTTTATTTTTATTTTATTCCATGTTCTAGTCTTGTCGGAGCTCTTGAAGCTGGAGCAACTACTGCTAAGGACACTGTAGTGTCTTTAAAACAACTTGGTCTGAGCGTGATAACCTATAGTGACAATCGTACTTTATTCTGCTATCTTGTATTTTCCATATTTGATGTGGGGATGCTATTTGCAGGTCTATCGGCCAACTGAAGAGGAAGTAAGAGGGTATTTTGATCCATATGAAAATGTTGTTTGCATGGAATGTCAGCAAGGTGGAGACGATAATCTTATGTTACTTTGTGATATCTGTGATTCCCCTGCACATACCTTTTGTGTTGGTTTAGGACGGGAAGTACCTGAAGGTAATTGGTACTGTGAAGGTTGCAGGGCAGCTGATCAAGGTTGCAGGGCAGCTGATCATGGATCTTTTAATTCTCTAGTACAAGATCCTTTGTTCAATCATATGCCTGTAACTAGCAATTTATCTGCTGGACTATCTACTAGAGAAATCAACATAGAAAGTTCTGAGGGGACTTGCCAAAATTCAGTGTCTGTACAATTTCCATCTGTTTCCCCAGGAATTGGGGTTGTTCCATCTCCCAGACATGCTTTAGGAGGAGGAGGAGGTTTTCAGGCTACCTCCCAAGTGACTGGAGCAGGGGCATCAACTCTGTCAGGTAGACGTAGAATACGGCTTCGGGTACACAGACTTCTTTCCAGCAATAGGATGAATGAACGAGCTGAAATCGCCAGCAGAAATGATGGGGAACTTGAGCTAGGTGGTGAAACTGAAACAACTCAACAAAATGCACTAATATCAGAAAGTGTTAGGTCCTGTTCTGCAGTTGCTGGGTATATGGCAGGAGACAGTATTTCTTGCCCCGTGAAAGGGGAGGATTCCTTTGATGCAAGTGTAAGGCATTTGAGTAGACAACATATCAATGACGGTCCTAGTACTGCAACTATAAGTGGTTCTGCTGGTGAAAAATTGTCTGCTGAGCATGTTGAAGTCAATGCAATATCAGGTCTTTGGCAACTCCATCAGTGCAGTAGCATGCGGACCAATGGTACTGATGCTAATATTTCTCATGACACATCTCCTGATGAGGCTCATTTTCATACGGCAACAGCTGCCGGGGAACAGGAAGGAGCAAAACAACAATTACAACCTATTGTGAGACACCATTTGAAACGGTTGTCCCAACACACAGAAGTAGGTATGTGTATCTTTGTTGTGTTGCCGTCTTCAACGTTTTATCTTCATTGTGATCTGGAATTCGTTAAATGCATGGTGGAAAAAAAATGTCAACGAAGACATGAAAAACATGAAATGATTAATGACCTACACTACCAATTTGTGCATTAGAGGTTCCGGCACCCCAGATCTTGCAATACATGGTTCTGGGGCTTGCTGACGCCACATAAAACATATCACTTAAATAGAAACCTAAATTGTGCAGTTCAAGTAGTTGTAACCTGTATCCTGGTTAATTTATTGAGTTACCCACTAGTTATCAAACTGCTCTTTGAGGTATAAGAAAGAACTTCCCAATTCAAATATACTTTAAAAACTTGAAAGACAGTGCTTGTTTTATTGGAATGAATTCATACATGTATTAACAGGACACATTTTTTACTTTAAAAGTTGTTGAACTCATTATCTGGGGAAATCTGATCACTGTAATTAGTTTTATTGGTTATGGTAGCGTGAACCATGGGAGGTGAAATTTTTATTCTTACTGTCTGTACAAGCAACAAATTGCTGACAAGAAATGGGTAATCTGAAATTTTTTACTGTTTTTTCAATTCTTCATTCGGTTCACTCTTGAAATTTTCATTTAGTACACTGCTGAAAGTTCCTGTTTCAGAAAAGGATAAAATCTATCTTCCATCAGTCATAGTATAACTTCTCTTACGAATTTCCAATGGTGTAAGATTCCGACTATTAGTTGTGCTCTCTCAGGCCACACAGGTTTCTTTCTATCGTCACAAACAGTTTTTGGTATGAGGATTTGCAGAAAGAACTAAGTGTTTCTTTCTTTTCTTTTCTATTGTAGATCGTGGGACTTTCAAGGACATTGCAAGGTATTCTACCCACACCGTTTTAGCTGCTTGTGGACTTGACCACAATAGGAGCATGGCTATCCCGGTGCAGCCACCATCAAGATGTCCCCATGTTGAGAGACAAAGTGAGCCAATCAATCGGATGGAGAATTGTTGTTCATCTTGCTTCAGTTCCTTTGTAAGTGATGTGGTAAGGAGGGTCATGAATATGAGGCTCCAATCTTCAGCGTTCCAGAGATAATTTGTAGCAAGAATACTTCTCTCTGGCTTGTTCTGTTCTACCCGGGGCTGCATTCATTTATTATTATTATTTTCAATGTTTCCCCATTTGAGGCATAGGGATAGAGTTTAGTCATGGAGTTCGAAAACAGAGGCATTTTGTTGGGATTTGATTAGTTTAAATTGTATTCAGCCGTTACTAACTCAATTTTTTTTTATTGAAATAGAAAATCTGACTCATTTTTTAGTAAATCAAAAGAAATTAGACTCTGGAAAAAATCTTCTTATCTTATTTCTTACAGTTCCCCTTCCAAGATTATTTGTAAATATCTACTCCATGATTCTCCACGAGTTATTGATGGTTTGTGTCAACACACTTGGGGGCTCTGTTTGTGCAATGACTTGGTGCCATATATCGCCATGATCTTGGACTGGTTCCATTGGATATGCATTAGTACAATATATCACCTGCTTTTGTGCCTGTCTTCTCTACTTTTTGAAGTGGAGGAGAAGAATATATGTTGTCTGATGATGGGGAAATTATCACTCTAGTGTACTTTGGAAGTTTTGGTGTGGTGCATCACGACAGGGGCAGTCGGCTGAATAGGTGATCCTAGTGTGCTCTTAAGCATTGCAAGTATCTTTTCAGTGTCATTTCTGTTCCTTGTAACAGAAGCTTGAGAAACAGTGTTACTATGAAATTTGGACACCTACTAAATTGCCATGTGAGAAGCCTTTCTTGATGAGCAGGCAGCACTATTCTATTGCGGTGGTATCGGATGGGGTGGTATCGGATCGGGAGTCATGTCCAAAACCGATATGAATCGGCCAATCCAATTACTATTACTTGAACCATAGTTGTAACATGTAACCGACTTTCTCATTGCGTAGTAGTCTAAGATAGAAATCTTTTTCATTGGCAAAGTCCTCATTGCCCTAGAAAGTTCTTATTTCCAAAGGAGGACTAAATTTTCCCCTAGGTGGGAGCTTCCCGGTTAAGCTAAGGTAAGGGTGTCAATCAATCGGTCTCAGTCGGGTCGAATCGAATTTAATACCTTGCACTATGATTGACATGTTTAACTAATTGGTCTTGATTTACGAAACATTGATTCGTTTATATTCGGTCCGGTCGGTCTTAGTCCCTAACCAGTCTTATGTTACTTGGTTTAATCGGTCTATTATCTTCTATAATTGGTTATGCTATTCGGTCTTTGAAGAATGGCCTTCGGCCACAACCCAGCAATGAAAGGATGAGAACTAACTGGACACCAGAAGTGGACCGTTACTTCATTGATCTTATGCGAGATCAAGTCCAGATGGGGAATAGGATTGATGATCATTTGTTAAGCAAGAAAGCATGGAGACACATGACTGCATTGTTCAATGCGAAATTCAGATTTCAATATGAAGTGAACGTATTAAAGAACCGCCACAAGACATTGAGGAATCTGTACAGAGTTATTAGGAATCTTCTTGAGCAGAGGGCTTTCAGCTGGGATGAAACGCGGCAATGGTGATCACTGATAACCATGTTTGGGATGATTATATCAAGGTGCAATGCTCACTAATCCAAATCTTGTTAGTGCTGTATGACATTGTTGATTGCCAGTAGCTCACATAGGGTATATGCAGGCACACCCTGAGGCTCAATCATACAGGAAAAAAACGGTACCATACTATAGTGATTTGTGTGTGATATAACTCAGGAAGACGAGATTGCAGTCCCTAAATTCTCAGGCTTCTATCGAATGTGAAGACCCAGTTGCCAATGTGATGGAGTTGTCACAATTAAGTGGGAATGCAGATATTACTGATCCACAGGACAATAATCTCATCAAAATGCCATCAATTACTTGTTCAATAAGCCCTTGCAAGGAAACTATTAATGGTCTTCCTGATATCATTACTGCAACTACATCTGTTGCAAATGAGAAGGAACATAACATCAACTCTGTCTGTTGCAAATGCAGGCACACCCAGATGCACGACAATACATGACTAGACCTGTGCCCTACTATAACGATTTGTGTATGTTATGTAGAGATCTAACTGTTGATGGGGAAAACAATTTTTCTGTCAATGACATGGGGAGAATCCCTAAAGTGGAAACTAGCAAGGAGTCTAGAAATCTTCAGTCACCCTATGATGTGTCATAGTTTCTCCTCTTTAGATGATTATAAAGCACAGTATCACCAATGTATGGGTACTCTCTGGTTATTAGTTTGATCCACTTAGAAACTAAATAAACAATTTGATTTATGTTGCTGTACCTATTCTGTTTTCATCTTTGTGATCCTTTGGACAGTAGTACATATTAATTGTTAAAGCTAATAATGCTCTCAAGCTATTGTTTTTTTATAATCTACCTAGGAAAACCTACAAAAATTAAATAAAACAGTCAGGGAGACAGGGACATCCTTATTGATGTATTAGCAAAGGCAAGCGCCATGCATCATCCACACCTACTTTTAATTATAATTTCATCTAAAATTGCAAGAGTCATCAATATGAATTCTGTAAAATGCTCCTGATAGGGATAAATGTTCACCTGCAATCAAGAAAGGAGACGTGGCCGAACCCTAGTCAAACAAGGAGCATACACCTATCGGACATCAGGAAAGGTCATGTGGCCGAGCCCTAGTCCAATTGGGAGTGTACATCTGTCGTCAATTCGTAATCATCTATCTCTCGGCCAATAAGAGCTGAGAGATGGAGAGATGGCAATCGACCCCACAGCCAATGAAGAACAGATACGTGTCTACTTCTAATAACCTAGGAGTCTGTGGTATCCCATGATTGCAACGAAGATTTGCAACTTGTGTAATCATACACTCACCTCCAATGGAGCCAGTCCGAAGGCAACAAGTGGCTCCGACAATAGAAAAGTCTCCATCTAGGATAGATTGGTGGGTGTTGTAGTATGAAGTGTTATATACAACATCGGATCTAATTGGACTGAGGCACCTCCAAACCATTCCTATACTACATCTGGATCCGCATCGTCTCCTCCCAGTGGTTTGGGAGGACAGTGGCAACCTATCTCAGATGGTTGCCACGTGGCTCTCGGTGAATCCGAGACCCACATCCGAGCCGACACCCAGCCGACAAGCCAAGCCGACAGAGGGTGTTGGCTCAGACGTGAGTCTCGGATTCACCGAGAGCCACGTGGCAACCATCCGAGATAGGTTGCCACTGTCCTCCCAGAACCACTGGGAGGAGACGATGTAAATCCACTACATCTAGGGAGGAATAGGCCGCCAAAAGGTCCCCTCCTTTCGCAGTTCCGAACTGCTCAACAAATCAGAATGTGACACATTGTCATCTGCAGACTGCCATGATAGAATGGTACTGTCAATGAAGTCAAACGATGTTCCGCTCTCAGCCACTACTACTTCAATAAGTATTAACCACAAGAAAGGAAAAAAAGGTCGAATCTATCTCACTCTAAACACTCTATGCTCTTCAGCTCTCTAAATTCTTACCCTGTCAAAAGCATTTTGTTCTTTTTCTATCGAAATTTTGTGTCTTTTCATATAAATTTCATCTGTTTGTTTTAGCATTAATTTAAGCATCAGAATGATCACAGAGTTTTTAAACTTGCACCCTGAATACATGTTTTGCTCCTCTAATTAATAAATATCTTAATCCAAAGCCTCAGGTAATAACCAGCGACAATAGCTCAGAGAGGTGGGAAGGGGTTGATGATCAAATTTCACAAGGTTCTCTTTTATTTATTTATTATTATTATTAATGCTGTTGATGAGAGATGCACAATTCTCTCAAAGAAAAGTGTTGAAGGTCCCAGATTAGTGCGGTTGATAAGGGTAGTGGCGGCTAGAATGAAAGCTATGCCGCCACCTCACTTTATTTCTTTCCTCTGAAACTGTGTCCCTTCCCCTTCCCCTATCCTCCGCTGCAGGATCTATTGCCTGCCCAATAGCATCACTCAAAGAACCTTCTCCCCAAGAGAAATATATAGATTCATGCACCATTCAAATGTCGGCCATCCATAGGGTGGGGATTCTTTTTTTTAAAGTATGGTCTTAAGAGGGTTGAACTCATGATATCTTCATTTTGAGATGTTAGTGTCTTTTACCAAATAAACTATCCCCTTGGCCATCCGTAGGATGAAAACTATTGGTTGGTCTGGCGATAATCATCAATATTATATCTAACCCCTTTTGAAACATTAATTTTACAAGTTAAACGAAGGGTATATCGTATGGATCCACATCCTCTCCCGCCTGAGATTTGACAAGAGAATTGGCAGTCCGGATGGATGGCCGACACCTGACTCTCGGATGAATCCAAGCCCTCCATCCTAGTCGACATAGCTTGTCGGCTCTAGTGTCGGCTCGGATGGAAGGTTCGATTTCACCCGAGAGCCAAGTATCGATCATCTATCCAGGCCACCAATTCTCCTGCCAAATCTCAAGCGGGAGAGGATTTCTATACTATATCGTATAGGGTGAGGCAGGGCAGAAGGTACCAAGTGCTTTTCAAATACCAAGGTTGGTAAGCGTTTTAACCTGTCTCATCGCCGTCATTGCCCTTTGTGCATACCAAATTTGACCAATTTCCAATTACTATTGCTACACTGCACTGGGACCAGCTCCCAGTGCAATGGATCAAAATTTAGAAACAAAACATCCAAAGTTGTATGAACAGTGGCTCTAGTAAAACCTGGATTAGGTTCTACATTTCTCTACGAAACAAATGTTAGGTGCCTATTCAATAAAAAGATGTTAATTACCTACTCAATACGTAAAAAACTTTAGATCTGATCTCATTAGGCATATAATATACCATCACGCTTCTATAGCCGATATCCTTGATAGTATTAATCTAAGCAGCTCTCACTCTGGCAATAGAAATCCCTTTTCAAATGGTTCCACTCTAGCCGAGGATCTCGACCTGACAATAGGTAACCCTTTCCTAACATCTTTTACTCATTATAAAGGACTCTTTCCATGACTGGAACATGTGCCCAGGTGGTTGCTTCTATTACAAAAAATCAAGTACCTGACTGATACACTAAATGTTTCAAAACTAATGGAACACATTAAATTGAACCCTTTAACCTTTCCCATAGTACATCAGCCCAATCTAACACCCATACATTAAACCAGACCCTATATAAGGAAAAATTATCTGAAAAAATTTGTGAAAACATGAATTAATTTGCTCATTCCAAACAAAGTAAAGCAATCCCAAAGATGATTTACAAGAATCATCACTTCACCTAGTCACACTAAATTTTTTTTCCTTCCCTATTTCTAAACTACACTACAAGGTTTTCGCTTTCAAGAGTCGACCAAAACAAAGGTTCTTGACCATTGCTGACCCATGAGATCGAGGTGGATTCCCCTAGATTCCTCCATATAAGGCCGCCCATTTACCACATGACAACTGGCAACACAAGTACTGTAGAATGCTATTCCTGTTTCTCTGGTCCAGAGTAGTTCCATTAAAAGCAACTACCATTATTCCTCGGTGATGTAAAACAAGTTAATATGCGAGATTATTTTACATGCTAAGGTAGATAAGAAATGTCATACACACAAGATTGAGTTGGTTTTTCTTTCCTTTATGCACAATAACTTTCGATAGAACAGGGGTTTGAGAGTCCATTATGCCTAAATATTCCCTCTTATATATGAGTTACATTCCATGCTCTCTCTTATCTCTATCCCTGCATTAAGAATTAGGCACATCAATCAAATACATATCATTAATGATGGATCCAATGAGTGCCGACCTAAAACTCAGTAACCTTGCTGCCATAGTAATTCATAAATCATCATCAAGCATCATGGACATAAGCATCCCCTGTACAAACTCGCATCTCCGGGTCTTCTCCTCTTGCTCTTTGTCCGATAGGGGAGGCAATGATTGGACACTTCTGTCAGCCAGAAATTATCATCAGAGCCAAATAAATATGATGATATAATAGCATACCTCTTATTTTGACTGATATCACAAGGTAAATAACGTAGAATTTAAGAGACTCAAAGACAGCCCTAGCAAGTTTTGCTGTAGGAAAACGCAAATGCTTCAGAAAAGGGTTCACTCCAACCAAACAGGTTTATCATAGCCTACATGATTGTTTCCATGACTGGAAAGAATTCTACCTGCAGCCTAAGTGTGACAAAGTAGCTAATGCTAGAACAGTTGTATCATTTTATTTGGTAAATGGATGCGAAACTCCACCCACTCACCTTCTATCTTATTATCATCATCAATAGATTTTGGGTGAATTCAAAACAAAGGAAAATTAATTATGATTAAACCAAACTGAATAGTTGCAATAGTTCTTATCAAAGAACAACAACAATGAAGCTGTTGATATTCAACCAATACTTGCGTCCTAGCATTGTAAGAGATGAAACTGGATAATTTATTAATAATCAAGCTCAGAAGTCAGCTAATAGCGTGATGCAAAATTGCAAACTGATGCCTACAAATTTGGAAGCATAAAATAACATGAAATTACAAGATATTAAGAGTTTTAAGTACAAGAGCACCCTTTTCTTTTTTTTTCTTTTTTTTTTTGGCAATGTTGTCGTTTGGAGAGATGGCAAGACCAAATGCATCCAAGACCATACTAGGGTATTGCTTGACAGTTTTTGTACGGCAAGGCTACCACAAATCCAGGAACCCCAAAGAACAGTAGAATAAAAAAGTTGTAATCGTTGTCATTCTTGATTCATCATGTTCGTCATCACTGAGTCTAAATCTATTCTTATAAAACTGTAAAAAGGTTGAAAATTCCCGAGGAAAGTCTAATACAATGTGGGCAAAATGGTTGGTTCCGACTCTGAAATTTGATGTGGCCAATTAAGGGGGTGATCTATCAACCCAACCATATGGATGGGCCACATGTAATAACCACGTGGATGTGCAAGACAACACAATGACCTGCTCTTACTAAGATGAGAGTAAAAGCTAGTACTGAAGGACAGTGTAAAACTCTACAAAATAGAGACTACTATGAAGCCCTTGAGGGGTATTTGTTATCATGCGAACAAGCAGATTAGTTAACAAGGAAATTTGTATAGTTGTAGAAACAGGATGCAAAATGAAGACAAGTCTTTCCCATGAGACCATATAATTCATAGTAACATTCTCTCACAAATTCACAATGGACTTATATTAAGGAGTAAGGGGAATCATTATTTATCAGATATTGACAGAAACGATGATAGAAACAATAGGAACTCCTAGGATGGATCTAGAGGAGACACGCCACAAAGTGAACTAGATACTCATTGACCAATCAGAGGAGAGGAAAGGGTTTTGTTGGGTAGAGGAGATGACTACAAGGGTGTGAATGCCATGCAATGGTTCATCATTTTCTCCTAAAGAGAGAAAGAAAAGAAGAGGGGGACCAGGGGAGAAACAATTTTGGTTGAGTAATGATACATTGAGTGGACTCCTCATTGAATCATAGGGTAGAAAGCTACAACCTTATAAATTTATAATAGATTAAACAGAGGAAAACTCCTATCTTCAGTTTGCAGATTACACAGGTTGAAAGAGATGGACCCAGGTCACTAGGTCACTGACTCACTGGTACAAAATGAGCATGTTATAAAGCTCTGAGAATCTAATATTTGCAGTTATAGTAAATTTCTGATAGATGGGAGTTTCTTGAACATCACAGGGTCGATTTGCTCCTACTGAGAATATACAAGAAGATGAGGACCCTGAGTCTGTCATTGAAAGGAATGATTTGATGAATCTTGCTCAAGATAAAATCGATTGGAAAAATCATACCAAAATTATATTGAGAGGGGAAAGAAAGGAAAATTGGTGGATCTTGATCAATATAGAATTGACTGGAAAAATCATACCAAGTGAATAAATGAGAAAAGGTTGTAACCTCTTATGTAATCATCCATATAATAGTGCATTACGATGGGAGGAGCTGAGATAGCCAATCTACCATACCGTGGACTTAGGCATTTAAGCCAAACCACGTTAAATCTATTGTTCTGTTTTTTTCCTTGTACTTAAGTTTTCTTTATCTTACATTCCGTTCAGTTCCAAGGCAACCAACTGTGCCAATTGTTGAGTTACTCCCTCGGAGAACAAGGCCTTGGCTCAACCTTGACCATGGCTCCAGAATAGATAATGACACTGCACACTCCTTATATGAGGTGATACCATGACAGTAGGAAGTAGGAGCCAATGTTTTTTTTTTTAATAGGTAGGCCCCGAGGAGAGTGAAATCATGGCCTCTTAATTGTGAGGATGTTGGTCTTTGCCAACTGAGCCACCACCTTGGTGTTGAGCCAATGTATTTCAATCTTGTATCCATTGCTTTTGATTGCTCTACAACATTCAGGAAAGCATCTAGTGTAACTTACTCTTGAACTATTAATATTGTATTATTTATCAAGACAGAAATTGAAAATTTTTTACTAAGGGGGGAAATGAAGTTGAGTTTAGTATTTGGTTTTCAATCCATAGAATGTTTTAATTGTTTGACTAAAAAGCTACTCTTAAATCAGTGATGGAAAAGTATTCACTCATCTCAAATGAGTAGATAAAATTCTGTGGGCTTTTAAAGCAGATAACCATATCATTGAGTTCTGAAAATAAGATGGAACTGAAAGCAAAATAGATAGACAAATATACAAATAAATCAAGATTGAAACGTATTTCATGCAATAACTGCATATCAGACCACTCAATTAATAAGAAACACCAAAAAAGCAAACATGGAAAAAACAATTTGATTAATAGTGTAAGCGTTTAATACCTATCTACCAAAGTCTCCTCCGAATTTTTCCTTGCAGACCTTGCTTCAGCTGAAGAATGAGAGTGTGTACTCTCTGATTCCTCACCAAAAGGCAGGTTGTAGATAAACGAGGAGAGCAGTGGATCAGCTGCTGTATTGGAGGAAGAAACTACACAAGAAGAACCCCCAAGAAGGGATTGTAAATTCCCTTCTCGCAGCTCCTTTCTTAACAATGAAATGGTCGAATGAGATCCACCTTTACGATATCTCCTCTTACGCTGCATGTAGCCAATAGTTAAGGAATTCGAAGCACTAAAGTACGAGATGAATTTGAAGAAGATAAGCAAATAGAACAAACTAGCAACACATGTGACACAAGCAGAAAAATGGGAATAAATTAAAGTAGTGGGCAACTTAAATAAGGAGGGAGGGGGAAAGTGGGGCAAGAGAAGAAGGGAGGGAGAGAAAGAAGAAGGGAGGGAGAGAAAACAAAAGGCCAAAAGTGTTTAAGATATGAAGAAAATTATTTCAATAAAACAAGCAAGAGACAGAAATAAAGAAATAGGTACGCTTTGCATTCTAAAAATTCTGCAGTTACAATGTTCCCTGTTGTTTACAAGAAGCAGAAAAGTGAAGGGGAGGAAGGGGTACAGATATAATCCAAGTCCTTCTCAAGGTTGAACGCTATATTTTTGTTTCATTAATCCCCACAAATCCAACTGAAACGATTCCATTCCCCACTCCCTTCCCTAACAAAAGGTAATCGTCCTTGATTTTTCTCACATTGTACATTATGCAGGATATAAAACCATTCAACAGATAAAAGAGTCACGATGAATTTGCATCCAGAGTAATCATTTTTTGTGCACGTGGATAAGCACAAGTCAACAACTGAGTTTAATTTCTAACGATTTTAGTAACAGTATTTGTTGGTAGTTAACTAAAGCATGTTTGAAGATAGAAGTTACACTTAGATGAAATATCATAACTAGGGCTGGATCCCAATGCAATGTTCTGCTGATATTGACATAATCATCGAAACTAGCCTAAACTGCCCACTCAACCGCATAAGAAGGGTAGCTTCAGCTATCTTGTTATCGTGGTATAATAAGCTCTATTCAACACCTCAAATATTGCAATGCATTTTAACAATTATACTCAGGCAGAAATAACATGTGGGCGGGCACCACATAAAACTTCCCCGGAAAAACCAGAATAAATAAATGTGAACCATAAGTTCAAATCCAAAATGCACATCGATAAACCCAAAAATGTTCTCTTTTCTTTTTTTTTGGGGGGGGGAGGGCGTAGAGAGAGAGAGAGAGTCTACAGCAGCTTTACAAACTAAAAGTAAAAAAGGATATCTTAAAAAAGTTTCCATGCTGCATAGTTATGTGTCCAACCATGTCCATTCCTACCCTCATTGCACAAACTGGGCAAACCTACAAATAAAAACAAAACCGTGAGAAGAAGCATAATTACGTCCTCATATACTCCTGTCTGAAGAAGACTCCCTAAAAAAATCAGATACAATCACAGACCACCAAGGCACAAACATACATTTTCTCCAATCAAGAGAGCGTTCACTTATTATACAACTTAGCTCATCCCAAAAGGTCAGAACCTTCTATCTTTGTCCAAGGTGAAAATCAACTATACTATATGTTACCCATTTTTTGGTGGGGGGGGGTAACGGTAAGGTGTGACAGTAACTCCTCTAGGTTTTAATTTAGATTCCTGTCGAACAAATTCATTCATCTGAAAAGCATGCCTCCCCACACGTTCACCAAAAATGGAACCCGATACGGATACAGGGTAAATATTCAATTTTGATTGAATAGGAAGGGGCAAAGGAGAAACCGAAGGCAAGAATCCTAGAATTTATTGAGTTTTCAGAGCGACATACGAAAACCAAATTCATTTCCGGCTAATTATCACAAAGCAACGAAGCAATACCCCATTCCTCGCCTCGAGTGGATGCTCGTCATCGATATGACAGCATAATCCAACAATATCAAAGTCCTCCGAACAGAACGGGCAAGGAAACTCTGCTCGTGTATCTTCATCTCCGTCGATCTCTTCAAATCCCATGTAAAGATCTACATCCACATGATCCAATTCACCAAAAAAATTAAACAATCAAATCCTAATCTACCAAGCAATAAAATAAAAAGGCCAAAAGACAGAAAGAGAAAACGGTAGAAAATTATACTCACCAGAACGCGATTGGAGAGCCGCTTGATAACGTTTTGAAGCGGTGGAAAGACGAGCAGCCCAAGAATCAGCATCCATGATCTTGACTGTAGAAATCGAAAATATTTCTTGATAAACTAATCTCTGATTTTATTACTGTGAGTTCCGGAGATCCCTTCGCACCCTAATCTGCCGTGTTTGAGGGAAGGAGTTATCAGCAACCCTAATATAGAGGAAAAAACAGAAAAAGGAGAAACGAAGGTCGGAGGAAAAAGCCGGTTATGTGAGTTTTTATCTTACGTCGTTTGTCTGTTCTCTTTTCGGAAACTGACCGTGTGTAAAGCAGAGGAGCAGAGAAGAGCTTCCAGTATCAGTCTTCGACTTCCCAGTTCCCACCGACCTGAACTTTGTTGTCCTGTTTCTCCCTCTCTCACTCCGATTCTTTATTCCCCTCAATGACTATCGCAGCCTAGGCTGCTCATTGAGCTTCTAAAATTGACCATGTACTGCAACGAAATATCGAAAACGCCCCTAACTACCGGACGCGCTCTGCCACGAAATATCACAAACTCCCCCTACCTACTGGACAGCTATTCCTTCGAGCTTGGAGCCCGGAGCCTGGAGCCTGGAGATTTTAGACTTGTTAATTACCGAAATCTCCCTAAATTTTCTTTTGTAATTACAATTTGAAGCTACGGCATTGTAAAATTTTTCACAAATGATATTTTATATGACAATTTGATTTTTTTTTATAAATTTACGAACTGTTATTTAGTTTAAAATTTTTTTTTCCTCTTTTGCATTTTTTATGCACATTAAAAGAAAAATATAAAATGGAAAAACTTCTCCCCTAGCCAATTAACATAAAAATAAAATAAAATAAAATAAAATCTAAAGTCCTGCTCAATAAAAAATCTTAATGACATTATAAAAAGAGGCATTTTGGTATTTAATATCAGAGGGTTTGGATTTTTCCACAATCTCATTGTTCATGTAAATGATTGATGTCTATAAAAAAAAATTTAATTAAATTTTTTATTAGACTCTTTTATTTTAAAGTAAAATTTTACATATATCATTTTTTATGTAAAAATTTCAATGTTTATTTTCAAGAGATAAAATATAATGATTTTTAAAGATATGGAAAAAGAATTTCATCCTTCTTTTATCTACTAAAAACAAATATTGAATTTTTTTTATTTATATATAAAATATTATATATATAAAATTTTACATTAAAACAAACAGAAATTTAAATTTTATGTTAATGTGACAAAGTAATTGTAAATTCACTCATATGCTTGATGAATAGTAAACTTGAGGGGTCTTTGGATTTTAGGTTTGTCCTTCTTTTGACGTGGAAAATAACCAAAGTTTTGATCTTATTATTTTTATTTTTTTATTATAATATATTTATTTCAATAAAAGAATAAAATCTTATCATTTTACATGTGTTTTTGAAAAAAAAAATGTAAAAAATAATCAATTTAAGATGATTCAATGGTAAATCACTTTCAAAATAATTTAAATTTTGTTTACTTTTGACCTAAAATATTTTAAAACAAAACAACAAATATTATAATTTCTCAATCACCAATATGGTTACAACAAAAAATTTCTTTTAATCACTTTTATATATATATATATATATATACTTTTTAATCTTATAAAGGCAAAAAGAAAGCTCAATCACCATCGATATAGGGTAAGCAATTCTTTCTATTAATTTTGTAAAATTCTATTGGTTTTTTAATCATGACCAAACAAATAATGGTATTGAATATTTAAACTATCTTTTTTTCACTGATATTGTAAAAACAAAGTTCATTTGGACCCAATTTTTTTTTACACAATGCCACCATCAAAATTTTTTTCTTCTTTTTTTTACACAATACCAACTAGGATGGTCATATAATAAAAATGTTTTTAGGACCGCTACATCAACCACACATAGAATTAGAATATCCAAAATGGATAATGGAATAAAAACGTACTTCAGAGAAAAAAAAATGAATAAACAATCAATACCATGAGATGCAACATATTATGGGTTTCACTAGATAACTAACTTCTGATTGTGGACGTTTTTTTTTTTTTGCAAGATATCTCGAGTTTGGTGGACTCTTCCACTCTGTGTTCTTATTTCTCCACCCCCTCATCGGCTAGCATCTGTCCCTTCCAATTTTTTCTCAATGAAATTCTTCTTTTTTTTTAAAGGTGTAAGATAAGATACATAGCAACATTCACTTAAAAAAAATGAAAGTTCAAATGTATAACCCATATTATTTATGTAATTGTCACTAAATTTTTCCTCCACATGTTTATTCACTATTAAAACTTCAATTACTAGAGAAGTATTCATGGTTCAAATATGAATTAATATAAAAATGGTCATCATTGATGATTAATTGTACAAGAATTAATTGTAGGATGAAAGTTGACACATATTGATCAATATATAAAAAGTTTTAATAAAGACCATGAAGGTCAATGAATTGTTGAACGCTACGTCAACTAACATAAATAGGTCTATATGAAGGAAGAGTACACATCTATACCCACCGGTCCTATTTCAACCTAAAAATCAGGTTGTAATGTTAAAAGCGTGCATAGGAAGGCATAAGACAACCACCAAAGGTTTTACCCGTAGTTCAATTTGTTTAGTGAGAGTATTAGAATAGCATTTCTATGGGAATCTTTAGAACATGATATCATTTTTTAATTATATTTTATTTTATTTTTAATTATTTTTAAAATAAACATAAAAATTAGTTTTTCATATTTTTTGAAATTGATTTCGCATTATCTAATTGTCATGAATATGTGAAATGATAAAAATTAGTCTCACTCAAAAAAAAAAAAAACACAAATGTATAGTACCATGATGGGAGAAAAAAAAAAAAGGGTTCCAAATTACTTGACCTCCTTCTTCACAAGCCATAAGCCAACCACTAGACTATGTTGTTGTGACTGGTTGCTACCATATACCTTTACCATGTACCTTTTTAAAGGGCCGATCGCATAGACGAATTAGATAACTCCAAAATAGGAAGGTGGATGCAGAGTACGTTCACTAATGGTCTAGATCCTCTCCCTGTGTGGTAATCACAAACAAAATTTTATTGCAAACCGGGTCTATTTTGTGTGTGCCGATATGAAATCCTAATCCCTAACTAAAATTTAAGGGGGGATTTGTGAACCCAAAAAGGAGCAGATTCCATACGGCTCACAGAGAACCGGATAGCAGCAGGTAAATATTTTTCTAGTAACCACCATTAACCATTGGAAGCCGTTGATGGATGTGGGGCCCACATTTCGGAAGTGGGTCCCATATTCCAGCAACGGACGTCATTTATGAATTCATAAATAAATTGAAGGTTAATTAAAAAAAAAAAAGAAATGAAAGTTTTTATAGAAATTCACGTCATTTTGAATTTGTTAATATACGAAATTAGTGGCCCTTCGCAATGGCGTAGCCCACAAGACACAAGTATATCAAAATCATCCCAAAACGAGTTGACCTTATTTTTCAAACATATCGAAGTATCTACAAGTTATGGTTTGTTGGAAGATCTGTACATGTATTTTTTTTATAGGATTTCATTATCTTCGATGTGATATGGGACCCACCTCTAAAATATAGGATCTACCACATGTGGATGGTAATAGAATTCCAATACAAGTACATGAGTAGGATCTGCATCCTCTCTTACCAGTGGTTCTAGGAGGACAGTGGCAATCTGCCTTGGATGACCGCTACGTGATTTTCGATGAATCCAAGACCCAAGTCTGAGCTGACACCCAGCCGACAAGCCGAGCCGACAGAGGGTGTTGGCTCAGACATGGGTCTCAGATTCATCCGAGAGCCACGTGGCGGCCATCCGAGATAGGTTGCTGTGTCCTCCCACAACCACTGGGAGGAGACGATGTGAATCCACATGAGTAAGAGAATACCATTCTCACGAAATTAATGCAGTGGAGGCCCGCTTGACAATTTGTTTGAGGATGGGCCACTTCACTCGTCACTTAAGTGGGCCTTTTCTTTCTGGTTTTTGAAGCTCCGACACTGGTGCCAACTAATCTATTTAAGAATGAGTTGTTGTTTACAAAAATATCCTTTATCTATTCAATTGGATTTGGGATTGAAATCAACAAAGATGATTTGCTTAAGAACAAAAACAGAGGCTTCATCGAAAGATGAGTGATCACCTGAATGTATATGTACTCTTTAAGGGATCACATCATCATTGATGTGATGTGGGACTCACTTATAGAGTGTGTGATTCATTGAATATGAACAATGGTGAGATCCCAAGAAAGATAAAAGTATATGCAGGTGAACTATTCTCTCATCGAAGAATTAAGTAATTGATGTTGGATAATTTGTTTGACTAGATGCTTAATTTTTTATCTTTCTCATTTCTATGTGTTGGGAATTTGGAAAATCGGATGATGGAGTTTCAACAAGGTTTCAAGATGTTTTCAGCAAATATAATATATCATGCTTTTTTCTTGTCCAAGTCATGAATTTTACAATCTCGTCACCCTTAATGTTGAGTTTGGGATTAATAAGCATGGGAGGTGTAAATCAAGAGTATCTTCGGATTCCTATGGGTTTACGTGCTGGAAGATATAAACAAAGCAAGGAAATAAACATAGGTGATGAAAAAAAAAAAATTATTGTCGAATTTCGTAAGGTTTCATGGCCAGAGTTCGATAGATTCACCAATTGATTTCCGACAGGTTTACGGGCTATGGAGGAGGGTATTGAGGAAGAAGAACCATGTTATAACTTAAATACGAGTAGAGTACTAAAGAAGAAGAGCCATGTTATAACTTAAATATGAATTGCTTTTTATTTATAGGCAAAGTTGAGATTAGATCTATTCAACTGAAGAATGCATAGCCACAATGCTTCTTTCATATAAAATGAAAGAAGTCAAAGAGTAGATGATGACTAAACTGTCAAACATGTAATTAAAAAACCTCATTTGCAAGGTGGTCAATAATGCCTTTTGCCGCCCTTTGTACATGAACATAGAAGCAGTAGTTAAGAGATTCAACAGAAGTATGAATATCGGAAATGATAATTGCCACTTGTGGAGAGTTCTGAAATCAATGAAGTTGGATTTATCATTTTTTCTTCTTTCCTTCTTGCCGGTCTTGCCGGTCTGTATTTTGTAATATGTGTTCTTAAAGGTTGAGGGATGATTTATTTAAATTTTTTTAGAATGAATGGTAATAGTGTTAGGATTAGAAGATACAAACAAGAAGAAAACACAAAGAATTAACGTGGTTCAACATCTAATCGTGGGAAGCCTACGTCCACCAGAGAAAAAAGAAATTCTTTATTCTTAAAAAACTTCTACAGCTCTCTACCTGATAGGCTTAGCTCATCTGTTAGCCTTACAGAGCCTTCAGCTCTCCACTGTCAGAGGAGAATCCTCTGACAATCCTTACAGTCTTACCTAGGTTTTCCCACACATAGACAATATATAAGGAAACCTATAAATTTTAATCCCACCACAATTATAAGTTTACCTCGTACATGTCCTCATACATGTAATAGACTCATACCCTAATACAAATACTACCCTTATAATTGCGTGGACCCCACAAAATACAAGACATCAACCCAATAAATCTCCACCTGGCTTGGATTCTGCAAACCACTTTGAAGAAAATCCATTGATGTTGATTCTGTAAATCCGTCTCTGTCAAACCGCTACACCCAAACCAGCATAGCCCACATCCGTCTGGATGTCTCGTGCAACTCACCATTATACGATGTGATGTGACTCCATCTCTCCCACTACTGCAGCATCACCGGAAAGATTACTGTCACTCACAGTCCTCCTACAATTCCAGTTGCACCTGGAACTCGAGCCTCTCACCACCGCACCTCCAATGCAGACCTTGAGAACCGATTCATCATCCCACTCCTCTGCAACTCCAATTGTACATGGAACTCAAGTCTCTCACTTCTGCATTTTCAATGCAGACCTAGAGATTCGACTCCTTGTCCCAGTCTATCAGTACTCATTTGCCCCACGGTGTAACATAAACTGGTCATTATGTCCATCGTATCGGGATTTAAACCCGCCATCAGATCCAACACCCGATCCAACCAAGTCCACCAGACCACTGAGATCCATTGCTGCCGCACCTGAGTCGAACTCTGCAAATCTCGACTCCATGATCCCTGCTGGCACATGCGATGACAGGAAGAATCATCTTCCTAGCCTGAGATTCCCTTCCATCTCTTCTTAATGGCATCCTTTTTTTTTTTTTCTCAAAAGATAACCGTGGAAACAAAAAAAAACTTAAAAAAACCACACAGCAAGTGTAATCATTACAATTTTTTTTTTTTTTGCTAATTCCTTTATTTTTCCAAAAGAATATCTAAGAAAAAAAAGAAAAAAACTCACCTTTTTTTTCTTTTTCTTCTTTTTCTTTTTCATACATTCCACGTACCTCCCTCCTTTTCCTAGATCACTGATTGATCTGTCGAACCTTGACTCTGATACCACTTGTTAGGATTGAGAGACACAAACAAGAAGAAAACACAAAGAATTCAGCACCCCATCATGGGATGTCTACGTCCACCAGAGAAAAGAGAAATTCTTTATTCCCAAAAAACTTCTACAACTCTATACCTGACAGGCTTAGTTCATCTGTCAGCCTTACAACACCTTCAGCTCTCCACTGTCAAAGGAGAATCCTCTGAGAGCCCTTACAGCCTTGCTTAGGTTTTCCCACACAGAGACAATATATAAGGAAACCTAGAAATCTTAATCCCATCTCAATTATAAGTTTACCCCGTACATATAATAGACTCATACCCTAATACAAATACTACCTTTATAATTACGTAGACCCCACAGAATACAAAACATCAACCCAACAAAGAGTAAATACCTAAAATATACAAAATTAAATATACAATATATATATAAACCTTAGAACCCAATTTTATCAACCTTATTAATCTGAAACGAAAAATAACAAGTCCAACTCGGAAAGCACTGCTATAGTGCTATCTTCAAATAATTCATTTTTTTTAATTTTTTTTTAAACAACGGGTGAAGATGATCTCACCACTTCAGGCAGGTTTCTCTCCATCTATATTTCTTTAATCCATCACTTTTAGTCATTAGATGAGACTTCGAACTTTCAACATTCGGAAAGACAAATCGAAATATTTATCTATTAAAAATGGTGGATGAAAAAACACAGAATTGGACTTAGGATCAGATCGGGATCGGTCCTCTTTGTTTTTCCCCTCCAGCCTGAAACTCGTTTGATATGCCTTGCAAGAATCTATCATATTTCAGAGCATTTTTTTTATCCAAAAATATTAATAATAATAATAAATAAATAAAAATCAGAGCATCTTTATTCCCTAAGCATGAACTCACTAATTACTGTTTAAAGGCAAGAATAACAAATGGATCACATTATTATGCTTAATAATGCATTAATGCTTAATCCATTTTTATATTTAACATGGTTTTATACAAATCCAGACAGGAGGAACTTGATTCTATTAGATCCTCATCATTAGGGATAACAGCCTGATCAATATCATATTCTGCATCTGGTTCAAATAAAAAACTATATGGTAATATTTTTTTTAAGATTTTTTTTGAGAGAATCATCAGTTTCCAAGACATTGATTTTAAGTGTCATATCATTCCATCATCCTTTCCCTTGGGACCCACGAGATGTATCTTTCAGAAGATATTGTGATACATGATTTGGAGACCTAGATCCTCTATAGTGATTGCCAAATGACAATGAAGATCCTTATGCATGATTTGGAACTCTATTCATCATCAACCATGGAGAAGAGAGCATGCTATGTGGCAGATCCCCCACAACTGCGAAATAGTTTAATTGCCCGCGTGATCCCTTAAAAGGCATAACTTCTCCATAAAAAACTAAAAATAAAAAGCATGCATTAATCTTCGAAATAATAAGAGATTAAAAGCTTAATAAATTGGTAATAGGACTCTGAACTCTGAAATACGCGACTTTATATGGTTACTCGATTCCCTGCCGCTGTATAAAAAACTCAAATTTTATCGTTTTGTTTGACTCTTTGATTGGGATGATGTTGCAGTTGCTGTTGGTAACTGAGCTAAGTCATTACAGTAAAACCAACGTGTTCTAAGGTTCAAACAAAATTCCAAAAATCATGGTTAAGAAAGAAAAGACCATCATATTAAACTTATGATTCAGTCAAAGAGTTTCATAGGGAAGAACACAGGAAATTAAGCCAATGAGTGCATATAAAATAGAATAGTCATTGCTATTACCTATAAGTTGTGCATAGTCTTCAAGTTGGACAACAGGGAGATAAGAACAATTGTGTCACCCGCATGGCCAAATACATGATACATCCATGGAAAACATAGTTGAATTCATCAGCTTAAAATTGGTTTTCATTTATCCATTTCAATTTGTTCTTCAAATTCCGGATCCTAATACTCGCTCTTCTGATAATGGGTTCTACCTTCGTAGGTTTTGAAGATGTTTCCTCTCTGGTCCCTTGAAGACCATCACTACCCAAACTTGAACCGTTCCCACAACATGATTTCTCTCCAACATGACTCATGATATTCAACTTCGCATTGTTGGAGCCAGACACAGTTTTCTTCGTATCTTTCCTGTCGCACTTTAAACTGTCGAACCTCTCAGGAGAATGTCTATGCCGCTGCTTTTCCACTCTTGAGTTACTCCTACCTTTTCTCCTCGGAAATTTCAAAATAGATTTAGTTCCACCATCTTCATCTTCATCTGAAATTGAATTTGGTATCCACAACTCTTCCTCTACCAAGCAAGCTTCTGTATTCTCCGGCAATATTGAATTTTCAGCAGCATCAACAGTGGTGTCACACGATTTCATCATGTCTTTTCCTTCCAAGACTTTACTTTTAGGTTCATTCGAACCCTCACAACTGAGATTATTTTGTTCTTCTGTACATGGTACTCTAGTGCCTTCAACTGTTTTTCCATTTTCTGGATCAACAAAATCCTTGCCATTGTCATGCTTGTTTTCATTCTTGGCTTTCTTAGATCTACTTGGAGTTTCCTCTGCAAAGCATGGCCCCGCCATGGATGCACTAGATCTATTCAGATATGATTGAATTGACACTCCAGGATTTGCCGAATCACAGATACTGAGTTTTTGTACGATATCATTAAAAACTCCTTTCGTTAGCACACAATTATCAGATATACCTGAACTGGACATTAAATGATCAAACGTTTTGGCCACTGGGAGTTCATGCAAATGATGTTGCAGATCACTGTCTCGTTTATTGTATGTGTTCCTAATTTTTTCGTTAAAATTAAAAATACTTGTCGGAACACCTACATCGCATGTACCAAAATACTGGGCAGTGTAGTCTTCCCAGTAATAGGGAAAGCCAATCAGGAAGTGATTGCATACCTGTTCAAAATATAAGTTTAGAATCTAAAATTACTTTCAAAAGAGGGAGGGGATCATAGAACTTTATTCTGTAACTTGTGTAACAATAATAGGAACCAGCACACAAGAAGAGAGAAGGAGGAAAGAAGATGGAGAAAGGGAGAAAGAGAAGATCGACCTTGCTATAGAGGCAGAGTCGACTTTGAGATACCCTCTCCCTACCGCCAATGCTTTATTATCATTAACAACTTGGACACAGATATCCACATGACCACGAGATTAACATCTTGACATTTTCCATTCGGCAGGTAGGCATTCCAACAAAAACTATACTTTAACATGATAAAATACTAATATACGGACATAGATACAGAATTGGAAGCCAGAACCAGATCGGTATAGTTAACAAATATTGAAGATATAAACATGCCTTAACAAATTTTCAAATATTAATGTCTTTTTTCAAAGTAACTTTTACTAAGAAATTTTATTTTCAAGACAGCTCCCAAAAAAAAGGTTAGGAATTAAAGAATTATCTAAAAAAAGATTAGGAAATGAGAATATCGTAGAAATACAAGTATTTTAATTAGAATCCAGTACCAGTACTAGTATTTTACTGTTTAAACATTGATGCACCAGTCATGCTCAGGTGTTAGGGTATAATAGATCTATGTTGATATTTCAAGAGTCATAATTAGCTCTCCGGTGAAACATACGCATCAATACCAGTATCTGTATATAACTGCTTCAACATTGTTTCCCTAGGCAAGTGCAGGTATTTGGGTATAACTGGTCGGTTTTGGTACAACTAAAATTATAATTGGCTCTGTAATGGCACACATACACATAGTATGCAATCATATTGATTAAATCAACACAGCATCACATCAAATGCAGGTCAGGAAATTGCAAACAAGAAATATTCCATGCAGTATTCAACTCTGTAGCTTATTGTGTCACTAAAACTGGTAAGCAATCCATGTTCAAGCAGTAAGGAGTCTATTTCTTTCTTGAACCTACCCACCAATACATAGATGACCAAGTCAATCTAACCAACTGATTGTAGGAATAGGGACGTGATGGATGCCCTTAAATAAAAGAATGTTCGTGTAGGGTCATCCTGGATTAAGAGCTTAAGTTAATTCTACCCATCTCCAAAGAGGGGAGGACAGGATCCCCATTCAAAAACTTTTGGCTGTTGATTGGTTCGCCCCTAATATCCCATTGGAATAACAAAATAAAACCTAGAAAACATTATTGATTGATAAAAAACAATACATCAACTGTAAATCAAGCAAAATAAAAGAAAGAAATTAACATACTTCCATTGAAAAACCATTCTGATGTGTGCGGGACCAGTTGATAAGGCCCTTAATAGCAATTGTGATGCCATCTGACGTCTCAAGGGTAAAGGTATCAATCCTTTTAACAATTGGTGCAGAAGAAAATCCTCTAAGTGCTTGCCGCCTGTTGTACAAAGATATACTTACTTTCAGAATGAGAAATTATATATGAACTCTCCACTCATCGGTCCTAAACAGCAGCTAGTTTAAGATCACACGGATGGCTCCAAAAGTGGAGTTGTTGCAGGATACACTTCCATGTAAAATACACAATGGTCGCCCTGTCCCTGAGAAAATACTTGCAAAGTGAAGATTTTGGTTATGTTTCACTAACTATCTGAACCCATTACTGAAATCTCTCCGTAAACTCAAAAACCCTAACCTTTTTCTTTTTCCAAGCCCATTCTCTCGTTTTAGTTCTGGTCACCTCATAACCAATACGGCAGTACCCTAATGTTTTGTCTTTCATAATTTCCCCCGATGATTCTAAATTTACAGAAAGCTAAGTGAATTCTAAATTTACAATAATAGGAAGGATGTGTGTGTGTGTGTGTGTGTGTGTGTGTGTGTGTGTGTGAGAGAGAGAGAGAGAGAGAGAGAGACAGAGGCGAACTTACTCTCTGAAAGCAAGTCCGCCAACTGCTAATCTTTTTCCATGGAAGTCAAGATCAGCCTTAACAAGCCACCAGTCTTGCAGAAAGACCTATAGACAATGGAGATGAAGAAGGAAGTTAAAGTAAGGACCGGAAGGAAGGACAATCTATACTGGCAGCTAAAAAAATTAGGGAGAAGACGAAAGGAAGAGAACTCACCATTTTGAAGGACGAGTTTGAGATGGGTGTAGTAGTGGCGGGGCAGAAGGATTGATTAGAAAACTTGGCAGCAGCACCAGGAGATGTGGTCGCCATGGGGTTTGCCGTGACGAAGCCAGAGTGCCTCACACTTCCACTTCTTCCTCATTTTGGGTTTTGTGGGAAATCTTAGGGACCGTCGACAAGTGAGGCTCCGTTTAGGTTCCGTTTGTTTCAAGGGAAAATGGATGAAAATGAAAATTTTATGGTAAAATCAGTTTTGCCCTGTTCGTTTTGCATTTTGTAAAATTTGTACTTATGTATTTTACTAAGATGTAAAAGATATCTAACTAACATATAAAATCTTATACAATTAATTTGCATGAATTTTTGGAAATCTTTTGTCAACTTTCGATTCTATGTTGCCTCGCAATTAGGTGGGATTGGGTTGTAGATTTAATAAGACATATTGTATGCCTATCGATAAGTGAAAAATAACATATCATATGATAACTGCTATTAATTTGTCATGAATTTGTATTTATAACTATGATTGCATGAAAACATGATCAGTTTTTTTTTTTCTTTTGATAAAAGAATATGATCAGTGATTGCATGAAAACATGATCAGTTTTTTTTTTCTTTTGATAAAAGAATATGATCAGTTCAACTCTTGTTTTATTGGATATTATGAGAATCTTAAATATTATATCTAACTTGCTTCTTTTGAAAAAAAAAAAATCCATCTTGCTTTTTTAATTTTGACCGTCATGAATTTCATGATTAGAATATGATAGGAATTTTTACCCAAAAAAAAAAAGATAGGAATTTTTGGCAGATTAAACACAAAATAATTTTTTTTAGGTTAATTGGATAGGCATTTACTCTAATGAGCTGGATGATCCACTCTTATAAAAAATTTATTAATTAAAAAAAAAAGGAAAAAAAAGAAAAGAAAAAAAAGGTAGTAGCTAGTCATATCTTTTCCTCCTGTATTACTTAAAATATTAATAATATATAAAATAACAGGACAGAGTACTGCGTACAGTACGTTGTAGATGATGTTCAGTTTTTCTTGCTCTTCGTCTTATTCATTTTTTTATCTTATGTAGTTTGGCTTTTCAATTCTTAAACAGGTCTGCAAAGTTATGGGTTGTTAAGGGAAATACAATAACTGATTGAGATTTCAGCATGAGAGACTTTGGTTTTGGATGTAAAAGTGATAAATCTGTTTGGTTCTTCGACGGACGAAGACGGATAGAGCCAGGTGAAATCCAGATGTAATCAGGTCTCAAGAAAGAGCAGAAAGAAGCAAGTTTGACAGGGGTTTCATTTTCAACAAATGAACATGGATAGGTCTTTGTCGACAGCAAGTTCAACGACTACCCGGAAGGTTGGTGATGGGGTGTCTGATCAGTTCCCGGCTGGTCTTCGTGTTTTGGTTGTTGATGATGATCCGACTTGTCTCAAGATTATTGAGAAAATGCTTTGGAATTGCCTCTACGAAGGTATCTCCTTACGTAGCTGAGTTAATTTTTTTCATTTCATTTAATTTTGTCTGAAAAAAGTTGTTTCTTTTCTAAAATTTGTGTTCCTCATTTATCTGTTATTGATAAACTGTTGGAATGGTTAAAGGGGTTTGGAATTTTTTATTTTTTATTTTTGGTAGAAGGGGTTTGGAATTTGTGAAGCATACAGTATCATGATCTACTTAATTATAACTACTTATATAATCAAATCAAAAGAAATTTGACATATAACTCAAGATGTCCTGAATTTGTGTTGAAGCCTATAGAGTTTGCTTTATCCATTAATTGATAGAGTGGGTTGAGTTATTTTCAGTTACCACATGTACTCGGGCTGAGGTTGCATTGTCTATGCTTCGAGAGAGTAGAAGTGCGTTCGATATTGTTCTTAGTGACGTCCACATGCCAGACATGAATGGATTTAAGCTCCTTGAACACATTGGACTGGAAATGGACCTGCCTGTTATCAGTAAGTCCTCAAACTCAAGTAATTTCTGTTCCACATTACCTATCTTGAAAAATCGATGCTTAAAATTTTAATATAAATAAATTCTTATTTGTGATTTCTGTCATTTTATGCAGTGATGTCGGCAGATGATGGAAAAGATGTTGTTATGAAGGGTGTCACTCATGGTGCATGCGATTACCTGATCAAACCGGTTCGGATTGAGGCCATCAAGAACATATGGCAGCATGTGGTTCGGAAGAGGAGGAATGAGTTGAAGGACTTCGAGCAATCAGGGAGTGTGGAAGATAGTGACCGGCCCAGAATAACAACTGATGATGCAGACTATGCATCCTCAGTAAATGAAGGGAGTTGGAAGAGTTCCAAGAGGAGGAAAGATGAAGATGATGAAGGGGAGGAAAGGGATGATACTTCCACATTGAAGAAGCCACGGGTGGTCTGGTCAGTTGAGCTTCATCAACAGTTTGTTGCTGCCGTGAACCTACTAGGCATTGACAGTATGAATCACTTACCCATGTCTTCTCCTGGTTTTGATCCGTCTTTTTCTCCTTTCGTTTCCTTTGTGCTTATAACGAATATGTAAAATCATGGGTGTACAATATAATTCAATTTTTTTGTGTGTGTCTAATGTAGTTCAAATATTTTTGTTTTGAAAATGTGATTATAGCAAAAAACTAATTAAAGATTCCAGGGTGGGGAAAGAAAACTTAATGAGCTTCACTGCAGGAAAATAAATTTTGTTCAATTGTATTTCTATGAAGACCACTTTCTGTTGATTTTAGCAATTATCATCTGCTTATATGTAAAATATAAATAACTTTTCTTTGGATACATAGGCCACGAGGGGAGTTGAACCCATAACCTCTTCAGTGTGAGTTGTTGGTCTTTGCCAACTGAGCTGTCCCCTTGGGGTTAAAATATAAATTAAATTACGATTTACGATTATTCCTTTTGTTTTTTATTTTAATTTAGTAAGTCAATGGTAAATTTTATTTAAAGCTTGTTATCTTAGATTCATTGGTTCTTGATTCAAACTTTTTTGTGGCGTGGGTGAGAGGAAGGGAGAACTACAATCCCAATAGGTTTGCTTAGTTCCAGAAAAGGTATAGATTAACAAATTGGACGAAAGTACCATTAAAACGACCATGGAAATGTTTGGACTTTGTAGTCGAATGAGCTATAGTAGAATTCTTATCACAAAGTAGGATAATGATAGAAAAAAGGATAAAAAGTGGGATTTTATACTCAGTCCCTTATTGAAGCTTATTCTTACTGTGAATCATTTGAAGTGGTTTTGAGGGAAGGACGGCAGTCAAAGAACTACTTGCTAGCAAGAACAACATTGCTTGCTCCGTAAACTGAACTCGCTGCCCAAGTAGTTCGATTAGTTCCGCTGTATCCTATTGAATTATGAACTGAAATGAAGTCTAAGGCAAGTAATTGAATTCCAATGATAGAGCCCTACTGTTATCAAACTGGGATCCTTCAAAGACCTCTAATTATAAAAGTGAGACAAGGGGCAAATGGCTCAGTTGGATGACATTAAGTATGTCTTGTTTCCAAAAGTTTTTCCCTGGAATCTTGAATTGACTATAAACAGATCTTGAGTCTTGTTGCTAAGTACACCACAGATCAACTAATACCTTTGATTGCATCTTTCAATGATAACCCGCTAAAACTATTATCGGTCCTAAGGGGATTGGTTTTCCAATATATGTACCAATTTTACATCTTTACTTTAGTGACATGTTCTGTGGTTTCTAATTTAGATTGAATTATGATAATAATAAGAGTTAAAAATTTCAGTATGTTAGTATGTTTGCAGCTTTTCAAGGGAAATGCAAGAGATAGATAAGAACTGTAAGAACTGTTCAAGGTGCCTTTTTAATATATAGCATAAGTGTTAGGCATACAACCTTATGTGCATGATGGGGAAAGCTGATATTAGTGTTATCATAATCCTTGTCGATATAATTCACTCCCATCACAAAAAGATACTCAAAAGTAGATAATTCACGTTGTGATATATCTGTGTATTTGCTGGGAAATCTGATCGTTGATTTGAGAGTTGTACAAAATCCTCTTTACCATAAAATCCTCAAGAAAAAGTACTCAAATAGTAGATGAGTCACATTCCACAGTGGAGGGCAGTAAGTTTCTTATTTAACTAACGGTTTCAAAATTGAATTTTATCTTGTTATATGAAATGTAGTTGGACGCAGAGGTTTCAACATCAGGTGGCAATTACATTTGTGACAAAATATCCTTATTGCAGTATGCTAATTGAAATTTCCTGAGACTAAACATATACAAGTACTTTCCAAAAGAGGAGGAATTCGAAGGAAGAAAGAAGATGTGGACAGTGGTGAATTTGATAGTTTTCTTTCAAGAAAATGAAATTAGAATTTTATATCTTGGTTAGATTTTAATAGATATATTTTCCAATGTTATCTCTTAGGTTGGAGACTTTTTTTAGAAGATCTACTCTTTATGTAAACTCATATAGAGACACGGAGAGAAGTTATGCTTGTCCTGTTTAGTTCTTCTCCCTTCGATGTGAATGGTATGTGTGTTTCATCCCATTTGTTGATCCTGACTGGATGGTGTCTATTTACTGATTGGTAATCTGAGACTTTTTGAACTCCCATAACATTCTGGTGTGACCTTGCTCGTTCCACTTGGAGAATATATATGCTTACAGCCAACTTATTGTTGGATTGATTATCCAGATTGCAAGGAACTGCAATTAAACTGAGTGAAAAGACAGAGAAATGGGAAAGATTAAAAACAAAAATAGAATTGCAATCGACCCAATCTTTTAACTTTATAAAATGTTCAATATGGTTCATTATCACATAGACCATTAATAATTGGTATGAGGGGAATGATGGAATATGAATGATGGAATATGATCGATTTCTGTCTTTGATTGTTTTTCTTAGTAAGTCATAATTCTTAATGCATTTAACACTTTGCACTCAACAAAGTGTTTCCAATTTCTTAATGTTCGACCTGATAAAGGTCATCACTAAAGAGGAGGGGGAGGGGGGGGTACTGCTTAAAACTTGTTGAAGTAAAAGGCAATGGTGAAACTTTTCCCAAAAAAAAAAAAAGTGATGGGTTGGTGGGAGGGAACAAAGTGAAAACAGGTCCTTCTGAAACACCTCCATTCTCACAAGGGGACCCAGGACTTCCTCTTTTGCACTTTTTCATTTTTTCTGCCGTTCTGATCTGTTTGCGTGTCAAAGATTCCCCTCTTTCTTCCCCCCCTCAAATCCCTCTTTTAGGTAGTAAAGCCATCCATCCACTCACCCAGCTAGCCAGTCTCTTATGATCTGTTTCTTTTTCCTTTTTGGATAAATCCTCTTAAACTGTTTCGTTTTGCTAATTTCAAATTTTATTTGTCAATGCAGAACTTTATCATGTTAGTAAATGTTGACCGTTTATTTGGTTATGTTATCTATATATTTATTATATTTATCTTCTTAATCAACATTGGTTGAAATTTTTGTGTTTTGATGCAGAGGCTGTTCCTAAGAAAATTCTGGAGCTGATGAATGTCCCTGGGCTCTCTAGGGAAAATGTTGCCAGCCACCTTCAGGTATAGCTGCAGTTCTGTTTGATGGACTTGTTATCCTGATAGACCTGTTATCCTTGGATCATACCGTATTAGATCTCCTTGATGCTGTATTGTTCTAATTTAGTGTTTTGTCTGGTAAAGACTTATGTTTGCAATCATATGGTACAGAAATACCGTTTGTATCTTAGAAGGTTAAGTGGAGTAAACACGCCTTTCATGGGTCCAGAAGAAGCAAATTTCAGGTCAATGTCTTCACTTGATGGGCTTGATCTCCAAGCTTTTGCTGTCTCAGGTCAACTTCCACATCAAAGTATTGCAACACTACAGGCAGGACTTGCAAGGACAACTACAACCACCGGCATAAGCATGCCGGATCAGAGAAACATATTTGATTCTGAAATATCAAAGTTAAGATTTGGATACGGGCAACAACTATGCAACAGTGGTAAGCAAGTGAGCATACTGCCGGGACTCCCAACCAGCATGGAACCAAAACAGCTACCTCATCTGCCTCATCTGCCTCAGTCAGTCCAATCATTTGGTGGTGTTGGTTTTCAAGTCAGTGAGGGAACCTCAGCCTTTCTAAACACGTCGACATCTCTCAGAACAACGTTGTCGAACCATATGCATGGTTTACATGGCAACCATGGTAGTCCTTTAATGATGCAGATGGCTCAAACCCGGTCAAGGGCGCCATCATTGAATGAGACAGCAGGTGGTCATGCTTCTCGGATCCCATCAACCATTGGGCAACAAATATTCTCAAATGAGATTTCTGGTCAGGTCTTGGAAAGAAGTAAGACCATTCTCAATGGTAAAAGTGCAGGATGTAACCCTGTTTCCCAAGCCTCTTCAGTGGTTGATTTTTCAATGAATCACATGACAGAACTTGCTGGAAATGGTATTCCTCTTGCAAGTGGCACTGAGATATTTACTCTAACATCTACAGGGATGCTTCAAGAAGGGGGAAACATGGGATTACAAGGATCAAGAGGCTTTGCGCCTCGTTATGATATGTTTAATGAGCTTCGCCAGCCCAAAACCCATGACTGGGAATTACAGAACGTGGGTCTAAATTTTGACACCTCCCAAAGTCTCAACTCCATCGTACAGAGCAACACAAACCACACACCGTCAGTTCTGGGTAACCAAGGGTTTGCTTCGAGGAAGAAGATTGGACAGAACATGAATATGTATGTTGTTGGCAATGCAGTGATCTCCTCTGGAGAAGCAAACGGACATGGGATCACGGAAAACAGTGCTCAAAGGCCTAACAATCCTCTGGTCGAAAATTCGTTTGGAGTGAAGTTTGAAGCAATACCTGATTTGATCTGTGAGAGACTACTTATTGCCGATCACCTTGGTCAGGATGACCTCATGACTGCACTTCTCAAACAGGTCAGTTTTCTGTGGTTACCTAATTGCAGTTTATTTTTCAAACCTTCAGTTCTAGTTTTCTTATTTGAAGATACTCTGATATCTAGTACAATTCCCTCTTTTTATCTTAACAGCAGCAAGGAGTTGGGCTGGTTGAAAGCGAGTATAACTTCGATGGATATACCATGGACAACATTCCAGTGTAGATGGTCCAGTTATCTCCATGGTAGCACTGCTAATGTGCATAATTATTTCTATGGATGTATTACTTTGTCTCTGTCAGAGGAAGGAGACTTTTATCACTCCATGGACCAGGGTCACTCTGTTATTAGTAGTAAGGTTGCTAAAAATTCAAAGAATGAAGTTACGTCATGCAACTACTTGGTGGAGCCTGAAGTTTATGATCCAAAATCCTGAATTTTGAGGAAAAGTTCTGCAGGAAACAGCTGCATGATATAGAAAGGTGGTGTACTTGCAAAGTTTTGACTGCTTTTAGTATCTCAAACTAACAAACAAAGTTCTAATTTTAGAGGAGAAGATTATGAAGTTGATTGTGAGTTTCCAACATGGCTAGTTTAGAGATTAAAGATTTGAAGGCCTCCACAACTTCTTGGTGGAGATGGGGCTCTTTCTAACTCAAATAATACATCAGGTTTGTTCTTTAGGAATTGAGTTTGGTGTACAGTTTCCATTTGATTGCTAAAGACATGAATATGGATCTTCTGTTTAGATTATTTTCTTGTATTTAATTGTACTTTGGGACTTTCAGTTTATGCTGTTGGTGATGACTTCTGCTCATCTAATAATATACTCTTTTAAGACATTTATTTTTGGTTCTCCACTTCAATTGTGAGTCGTGGTTTCAGCAAATGTTTGTTCTTTGAGCCTTAGAGGTGTGGGAGGAAATCCAAATTCCCAATGATTCTGAGTGCTATTTCATAGGGTCGTGGTCTAGTGCTGGTTTATTAGTCAATAGGCCCCATTTGCAGGTGACAGTTCTTGTAATGTAGTAAGGTGGGTTCCATTTCCTCCTATGATTCAGCTCTGGATGGCAACAAAGAGAATGCTGGACCCATAGATGACATACTTTTGAGACTAGACACAATCTTGGGGGGGTGAAATAAACACAGCTCGGAAACTGTGTTTCTCATAGAGCAGTCTGTGGAGGATAAAGAGAATAACAGGATGTCAAGTATCTGATGGGTGGAAGAGTCAAATAAGTGACCTCCCCAGGAGTCCAGGACTTATATCAGCAGTCATGACTCAGCACCACACCACCAAAGGGCTCTTCCCAAGCACTTTAGTTGAGAAGCATTGTAAAAATTTGGATGGACAACAAAAACATTGTGGGTGGTGTACAAAGATCAGGTCTAACTATAGTTAGGCTTGGATCAGATTGGAGATATGGGTGGGAATTGCCGAGGCAGCCATAGATCCTCTTCCTTCAATTGAAAGTAGTGGTGAAATATAAATTCGAGTGACTGGAGACAACACAGCAACTGGGTGAATGGGATGAACTGTAAAGAATGGAGGAAAAGAAAGCCTACACAGAATTCAGTGGAGTTGAAGAACAGGACCCAAAAGGTTCAATGCTTGGAGTTCAGTGGTGAATAAAAGGAACTCTTTTAAGAATGAAAGGTGGTCGGCCATTTTTGGATCATTGGATGGTGGATGGTCCCCTCACCTTCCTCTAGGCTGTGTTTGTTTCCTACCTGTAAAGGTAAGGTTTCCACCCTACCGCTTCTCTTTTTGGCCTTCATCAACTTCTTGTGTTTTCTTCCCCTTTCCATTCATCAACTCTCCAAGTTCTAACCACCGAAAAAAAAAAAAAAATCTCCAACAACAATAGCCATTATAGGAAATGAAAAGGAAACAAAATTAGCAAGGGCTGGCACTGTAGATTTTGCCACAATTGATGTTGGGCCCATGGTACTGATAAGGACTGATACCTGGCCGACACGTGGCCGATATTGACTAATATCTTACTATCTTACTAGTGCTAAAAATGTATGCCACATCAATATATGATCAATACCTGATACCTGACTGGTTGATACTTATATCAAATACCGATACAGATACCCTATCCGGTATACAGTGAACTAAGTCCATGGCTGGGCCCATAAAATTTGGATTTACATGATCTGATCTGTTCTGATCTGCTCTGGGACAAATAATAGCTGTACAGAATTATCAGTGTTGAGCATTGACAGCCGTGTAGGCTACAGTGAACAAGGAGTAGCACGAAAGAGCAACAGGGTACGATATCTATCTATGGTTGGCCATAGTACCCCATTAAAGTTGATATCATGAAAGACACTGGACAGCCTGGCTGGGAGGACCCTACCGAATCGGAAGATCTATGAAAATTACTTGATAGATACACTTAGCGTGCCCTCACAGCCACACTCACTAGTCACTATTGAGGAAATAATGCATGGTTTCCTCTTTCGGGGCTTTGGCTGATTTCGAGGATGCGATCGGATTTGAATAATTTTAAATGGATACAGATGTGAGTCAAATTCAGATTTTCGATTATGATTATCTATTTACGTTCTTTGTCCTTCCTGACAGATTCTTGTTCTCAATTGTCATAGTTTCATGATTCTCTTTTCTTATTCTCTAAAATTTCTTGAATCTTCGAGGAATCTTTTAAGATCATCAATCACTTCATTTTTTATCACTAGTTGGATAACTATACAAATCGAAAAGAATATTCTGGATTATTTGATTTTGTTTCTAGGTATTTTTAAATGGATACAGATGCAAATTGAATCTGGAATTCGACTACCTATTTACATCCCTAATTTAACTTGGTTTAGTGGACAGTCTGTATTAACGATTTGATTACTCTTATCGTCATTGTTGTTAGTTTGGTTTGGTGAGGAGGAGTATCAAAGTTGCCCAGATTTGACACGGGCTGTTGACATCTGCTTTTGATGTCCGTTGGATTGGGCAAAACCCTCCCACCCTTTTCCCCTCAAATGCCAAATGTACTTTCGATATATTGCGGTTTTTATGATGACTCAATAAGTGCACATTAAAAAGGATTGGTATCAACATTGTGTTGACACTAGCCAATATCCCGTAGACAAACCCTAAAATAGAATGGCAACTTCTACCGATATCAAGGTTTTAGTAATCGGTATTGGTTTCAACTGTAACCGATACCAATTCGACACTGATTTTTTACTAATTTTTTAATCATATCATCTACATGGCAATCGGATCGGTTTTAACATAAGCCAACACCATGTTCAATATCGATACCTTAAACTATAACTGAGGTTGCTAAAAACCAGGCCATTATAGATCAAGACCGATCACCCAACCCAACAGACTTCATAGGAGGACCACAAATCATTGATTAGGGTTCTAATTCTCCTTCTTCCAAGGCAAGCTCTAGAAAATTCTTCCCTTCCCACCATTAATCATATAAGTGATTAAAATATGGATTTGTTTACACTACTTCTGTTTCACTCCCCTAATCTATAAACAAAATCCCAACTGTTACAACTTTTCAGTAGATTTTCTTCCACCAAAAGGATGCAAACAAAGAGAAAGTAAATGGAAAGGGGGAAAGAAGAAAGAAAAGAAAAGCATTTCAAATAAATAAATCCAACAAACAACAAAGACGGGAACAGACCAGCCAACTCAGGTGAAGCCAACGAAGCATAAAGTTAGAATATATGTTTCATATCCAAGTAATTAATTAATAAATTATAAAAGAGAAATCATATATCATATTTAATATCCATAAATATGTCCTCTTAAGAGCTGTAGATGCATCACATCATCAAATGCTGTACATGAATTTGACATCTCATAAATAATTGACTCATTTAGCCACGTGTAACCAATCCCATAGAGAGAAAAGGAATCAATCCTCCCCCCCACTATTTATTACGTCTTATTGATCACTGACAGCTTACCGGGTGGCCGACGGTAGGCCGGTCCCCACTCCTCCACTTCCCTTTCACTTTAGTCCGTCCTAAGGTCGATCCATGCCCGATTCCGATTCGGGTTCGCTTTATTTATTTATTTATGTTCCTTACTGTTTGACCGACATCATTTTTTTACTACAGTACATTTTTTTCATTTAATAATAAGGTCAAATCAGTCATTTCAACAAGATCCAGTGCTCTTTTTACCTAATATACAAATATAAATAAAATTTTATAAGAAAAAAATTGATATTTTATCCGAAGAACCCAATTGAATTTGAATATCCTGTACCCATTTTCCTTATTTTCAGAGACACGAATAATAATAGAATACAAATATCGTCCGAACAAGTTTTAATTTTTTCAGAAAGATGGGATGGAAAAAAAAAAGAAAAATTAAGAAAAAAAAACGTAGGTAATAAGGGACGAAGAAGGGAGGGGTAAAAAATGGAGTAAACAAAAATAACAAATTATAAAAATAAAAAAAAGAAACAATCCTGCAGGAATTTACCGGCAACCTACTACGCTGTAGACAGGTCACGGAGAAGTTCCGTAGAGGTCGTATGGGGCCCACAGCGCATCCGATGGACACGGGCGGTTCGAGTCCAGCCTGAGCCACGGTTTGCCGCTCCCGCTCCAGTGTAAGAGGCTAACGGGACCCGGATGCAGATCACGACAACTACCCTTGACGTTATCCCCTCCGAGCCCATGCTGGTTCCACCTGTGTTCGATCGGCGCCACGTGTCCAGCGAATACCAGCAGAAACGGCGGCAGCGATCCAAGCTCGTAAATCCGGCCATTTTTCTGAATCTCCATCCATCGCTCGATCCTCTTCGTGTACCCATACCTCCTCCATTTCACCAGATCCATCACCATCACTCCTGTGTTGAAGTAGCACGGTTTCCTCCCTGCGAACACGCTCGATAATCGCTTATCCGACCAGAAATTCGCCGTGAAATACTTGGTGAAGTTGGCATGGCAGTATTCCGGTGCTCCGACGGTTCTCGAACCAAGGTCCGTCGTCCATAGCTTTGCAACATCATCCACCACCACGAGATCGGAATCCAAGTAAATCACTCGGCGAACGCACGGTTCCATGATATCCGCAAGGTAATTCCTAGCGTAATTCAGCGGTTGCTCCAGCGCTTGTCTTACGGAAGTAGAGATCAGGTTCCTCACAATCTCCGGATCGAAATAATACACCTTGAACTTTAACTGCGGAAACGTAGACCTGACTAGGGTTTCGAGATTCGTCTCTGAGACCAGGAAATGGAAGAAGGTGTTCTCGGGGCACATGGAATGCTGCAGGACGGAATGAACAGCGGCGATGGAGCCGCGGAGGTACTCAACGTCCAGTGTGATGGCGATGTGGACGAAAGAAGGGTCGCAGACGGTCATCTCGCCGGAGATTCTGGTGTCGGTAAAACCGCATTCCTCTGCATTGCGAAATGCCGAGGCTTTTCTGAAGGATAACCGATTCAAGGAATTGACGGGTGGAATCTGACCAGGGAACCGGAGGTATCCATCGAAATGAGAGGATCTGATGGCTTCGGCTGGAGGGAAGGATTGCAGAGATGGAGACAAGACGATCATGACCATAGCTGCGGAGAAGAAACCAGACAATCTCATGATCCAGAGCATGTTTACTCGGTAACTTTCTCCACCTCTCCTCTTCTTCTTCTTCTTCGATTTAAAATCGAAGGGATCCGCGAACCGACAGGATAGGTAGACCACGAGGGACGTAAGGGTTGCCTTGAGGTCTGCCAGGGTTGACAGAGAAAGAGGAGAGGTGGGAATCAGTGGGTTCCTCTTTCAAAAATCGGACTCCGTGTATACGAAGCAAACTCGAAGAGGGAAAGGGGGATGAAAGGTAAAGGGAAGACAATCCATGGAAGAGAAAGAGGATGAGGGAGACGCAGGCAGAGTGCAGGAGAAAGGACCCCTAGTTCTAGTGTGCGCCGACGTGCGCTACAGTCCTCTTGTGTATTCTGTTTCTTCTTTCTTCTGCTGCCTTCCCTCTCCCTCGGTTGGGGGAAGCTTGAACCAGCAGCAGGGAAACAGAAGTAAGAGCCTTCCTTTTCCAGCTAATGCCTTTTTTCCACCATAGAACTCTTCGGCCATAATAAAATACTAACCATTATTAAACTCTTATTACCCTAAAAAGGAAAATAGAAATTTTAAAGTAAAAACATAAACCTACACGTTCGTGGATCCTCCAAGTGATTTTATCTCCGTCCATTGGAATGAGATCTATATCTCTTAAAAATGGATTCCTTGTCTTATGGACGGTGATAAAATGGAGGGGCACAATCGTAATTTTCTATGTGAACATGCATTGCATTGAGTTGGAAGAAAGATGGCATATTAGTATATTATCATTGAATTTAATGATCAGATGATTGGGTTCGTCGATCACACATCTAACGGCCTACAATAGATCTCCTCAATGATTAACCAAAGAGGATTGAAATGTTGGCATTGGTCATAGGGATATTACGGTGGGCGCGGGTGCAGGGGATATGAGTTTTTTTACTATTTAATAAAATTTAAAAGGAGCACGGGAACACCTGGCATTGCCGGAGTCTGTATCAACAACTACATGAATAATACTATCTCTGAGCAAAAAAATGTAATAATGTTTCTCTCTCGCTTGTGGGCGGACGGTGGGGGTGGTCAGCTGACGATTATTGGGGGATCAGGAGTAGGAAGGCTGCAGGGGTAATTTAATTTATGTCTGACGGTGCAGTCAAAAGTAAATTTTGTTTTTTTTTTTATTTTTTATTTCCGCCTCTGCTCTGAATTTGGATTCAAATCCCTTCCTGCGTCAGTCGGAGATTGATCCAACAGCTTGATCCAATAAATTGATATCTGCTTTGAATGAATTCCAATTATTGGATCACATCAGCAACAAGAACTAGATTTCTATACCTTTTGCCTTACGTGTTTTAGTTTTTATAAGGTGTTGTGGTATATTTTCACCTATTCACGCATGTTTTCTTTCTCTCTCGGCGACAGCAAATGTTGTGTCGCGTCTCCTCCTGAAAACGGCTGGAAAATGAAATCTCCTCTTCAAAGCATTTCGTAAACTCGATTGTGTAGAATTGAAGATGCCTCAGGCCAATACAAGAACTGTAAGACTTCCTTTTGCTATAGTTTCAGGTATTGCATAGGATTTCTTTGTTGATTTGATATATTTTCAGGGTGAAGTGTTTCTGCTATTCTCATAGTACTTACACCATGGAACAATGGGGAATGTAGCTATTGGTTTTACAGAGAAGTTAGAAACTCACAAATGATAAGAGGTAGGCACTAGTATATTCTTGAGAGGATTCAAACCATAGGAAGTTTACATGGTGAAAGAGCTACCATTACAAAATTATAAAACTACAAATAATTATTTTACACATAGATGCATCAAGTCTATTTTTTCCTTCTATAATCTAGCAGATGCCTAACATATTTTTCTTTTTGATCAAAAGTGATATTTGTTGCGGTTTATTAATCATTTGAGCTTTCCAAGGTGATGAAAGTGTAAAGAATGAAGCAGGTTTGGGAATCATGTGTTCATTCCGATGTCTAAGTTAGAAATGGATCACAAATAGTTGGAGCTCAGTATGAAGAACATAAACTCTTGAAAATGTGTTTAGCAGAGAGAGAGAGAGAGAGAGAGAGAGAGAGAGAGAGAGATCTGTTTACCTTAGAATTAGGCTCTATATATAGAGGCGGCATGGGGTGTCACGGTTGTTGGCACGATTTATGTGATGGTGGTAGATCTTGTTGTTATCCCAAGTTCTTTGCCTTCGATCATGTGCTATCATGGCACTTAAGAGTCGTTGGATAAGGGAGTGAGAATGAACCCACGATTGAATCCCTTAGAAATCGGGATCAGACATGGGTAGTTGGGTTTTAATAGCTGTTGGATATAGATTTTTTGATGAACCTTACTATGGCGAATTGAAATTTTGGCTCATAGATGACATTATGAGTTGGCACAATCCTGAAAATAGGGGGAACATACTAGACATGGCCGGATCCATGATAATTGATCTGGGATTATAGGGTTGGCTCCTTTATGTAAAAAATATATGAGGTGATAGACAGACATCGTTTACATGTGACTGGATACGTGTCTTTCTCCGATTTAAAAATAAATTATAAACAAAAACATATATGATGCCAAAAGAATATATAAGTCACACTGCCCATTATTCGGTGATAGACAAACAACATTTACATGTGATACGTGTCTTTCTCCGATTTAAAAAAAAATTATAAACAAAAACATAAATGATGCTAAAAGAATATATAAGTCACACTGCCCATCAAACAGCTGATAGACAAAGACAAGATACATAGTGATTCAGTACTACAGCATTGAAGTAAATATTGAGGAACGAAAGGACGAAGATGAGAATTTTGAAAGAGAAAAACAGAAATTGCGTTTGTGGGGCTGAATTAGAAATAGAAATAGAAATATTTTACACGAGGAGGTGGTAATGTGGTACCGGAACAGGTGTATGACCGACAAAGCGGATCTCACGTGGCCAATTCTTCTGGCCGTGATTGCATGATAGGGAATGCACCGAGTTGGATCTCACGTGGCCATGGCCACACAGTAGAGGATCCTTACTTGGTTTCAAGAGGATGAAAGGATAGAAAATGGAGCTCTGGATCTCTTTCTACGAAAATTTGCATCATACTTTTTCAGTTCAGAATTTCAGATCATCCACTTGTACATGTGTTCTCTATGGGATCCCTTCACTATTGATATGATGTGGAACCCACACCGTCAAGAAAAAAGGGACCCACGAAAGATGAAATGCAACGTTTAACTGCCATCGTGACCTTATTTTAAACCCTCCTTGATCTTTACAAAGAAAAAAATGTTTTCAAACGAAAATGATAGGGAGAAAAGAAGCAGGTCCCTGTCGCACAACTTTATTGTGACTTATTGGTTAAGTTTGTGTTATATACTTATATGTCGTTTTGTTTCAATTATATATATATATATATATATATATATATATATATATATATATATATATATATATATATATATATATATATATATATATATATATATATATATATTAAGGGGGTCATCGCACAACAATTTCATGTGATGGATATTTAAAATTGAGTTTTGGTATTATCAATATATCCAAAATAGTTCAGTTTTATCACCTATTTTCCTTTGACAATTTTGCCCCTTCATTTGAATCCTCATTCCTTCTTTGATAACCAACTCTCTCCCCCGACTCTCGGGCATTTGAAGGGTCTATTACGGCAGTGGCTGCCAAACCATTGCGTCTTTGATATCGTTCAGGGGCTTGAAGATTTACGAATTTTGTTGGGATTTTCCGATAGATCAGATATCAACCTGCCTTGCAGGTTCGTGCATTTTTCAAGATATTCAAACAATCTATACTAAGCTCTATGATAAGAAGTGGTGAGAAAGTACACAAAGAACATGGTTTGGATATAGAACATCCAAACGACAATAGTCATCTTCCTCAAGCTCTAAACATACGAAACCCCTATCAATATAAGTCCTCATGGAACTCAAACAATCAAGAAACCCGGCTCCAACATCGCAAAATTAGGAATTACGAGATCGACAAATACATGGATTTAATCCTACATCCTATACGTGTGTTTTTTTTTTCATAGATATATAATGTTTCATGACACAATGAGTTGATTATCCCTTTTAATCCCTATTCTTATCAAAAGAAACCGATTCACGAAAAGTTTCATTTGATAATTAATTCCATTGGATGGTGAACTATTCATTTAAAATTTTTACAAAAGAAAAACTCATTTAAAATGATTTTTTTTATTAAAACCATAGTTAAGAATTTCGGCCGAAATTTCGGATTTTAGCTAACCAAAAACGATATTGGGTATCGATATGGAAAATGCCACAATTCGGTTCGAAATTTCGAAATTAATGTTATGTTTCGACAAAACCAATCTCTCCTTTACATTCACAAGATCTCTCCACAAAGTGTAGGTCGCATTTCGAGTGGAAGGATTTCCACTTTTCCAGCCATATTGTGCTAGAGGCTTGGAGACCAAACCAGAGGAACAATGGCGGAAGACGCTATTCTAGGGTTCCTTGAACCAAACAAAACGATATCAGATTTCCGGCCAATTTGCTACTGACGTCCGAATCGATCATAGCGAGATTATCAATGTCATCAAGAGTCCCACGGTTACAAACTCGTCGATGCTCAGGTACTTCTCATAGCTCTAGAAGTTTGTCCTCAGGTATTTCATCCTTAGGTACACCGTAATGTTTGCTATCACACTCATCGATGCCAACTTCTCGAACGTCTCATTCCCTACACCACCCAGAAAACATACACTGTCATTAATTACACGTGGCTACACTCTTTGTCTATCTGGGTTTGCCGTGTCATCCCCATAGGGTTCCAGGGACCTTCCCTCCCTCATTGTCTTGCAGCATCGGAGAGAGAGAAAGGGAAAGATCCTTTTTCACAACATTCAAACTTTTTGAGAAACCAGGAACGAAAACAAAGGAAAGGGAGGATTGAAATCTGAAGTTTTGAAGATGAAGAATGTCAAGTTTTCAACTCAAAAGTTCGAACCAATAAATGGAGGGATTTTCCATATATAAAACCACAAGATTCCAATGTCATTAGCAATGTGAGACTATTCCCAATACTCTCCTTCACATGTAACCCCACCATTAGGTGGTGTATATGTGGTAGTATATGTGGCATTACATGGCATTTTTCAGGTGATTGGTCTCTTATTGGGTGACTGATCCTTCTTTGGGTGACATAAAGTTCCTCTTTTGGATGATTGACCTTCTTTTGGTGATCATAGTCCCTCTTTTATACATCTGGCTCCCTTCTTTCGGTGACTTGCCTCTTTTTATTTTTATTTTTTTGGGTTATTATGAAAGGGAACCTGGAGCTTTGATACCATGTCAAGTTTCTAACTCAAAAGTTTGAACTAATAAATGGAGGGATTCTCCATATATAAGACCAGAGGATTTCAATTTCCTTAGCAATATGGAACCATTCCCAATAGAAAATATATATGGTTTACGAATGTTACCGATGATGTAAGGCATGGCTTTCCATCCTTCGGCCTTGGTTGTGCGATTACTTTCTCATTTAACTGGAATCCCTGCAAACTTCCATTGTATACAGTGGAAACTTGTTACTTGTTCCCCTCTCTCTCTCTCTCTCTCAATTTCACTATTAAAGTGTCTCTAGCTTGATTTATCTTTCTTATGTGGGCTTAAATTACGCAATTCCATCTATTTATTTAGTCATTTATTTTGTATAATGAATACAATTTAAATAGTAGAGCACCTTTTTGCTCAAAAATCTTTTTTTTTTTTGCTGAAATTGAAACAGTATTTTTTTTTATCAGATTTCGGAAAAATTTCGACCTGAGCCATCCAAATTTTAGGTTTCTGACTTAGCTGAAACAAACACAAAACCGAAATTACAATTCTTCTTTAAAATTGAAACGAAATAAAAAAAATAGAGAGTTAAACCTTACAAGTCACATCTTCCCTCTCATGGGGCCCATTTGCCTAACCAATGGAAAGATTCACATCGTCTCCTCCCAGTGGTTTTGGGAGGATGCGGCAATCTGCCCCGGATGGCCGCCACGTGTTCGGGTGAATCTAAAACCCATGTCCGAGTTGACATCCCCTGTCGGCTCGGATTGTCAACTAGGTGTCGATTCAAACGTGGATCTTGAATTCATCGAAAACTACATGGCGGCCATTAGAGGTAGATTGCCGCTATCCTCCCAATGGTTCTGGGAGGAGAGGATGCGAATTCCCAATGGAAGGAGTTGTGCAAATTCTTCCATTAGAGAATCCGAAGCTGGGAAAAATGGAAGAGGAACGGGAATCTCACTCTCTCAGGAGAACTGGAATAAATGACACGGGAATTCGTGACAAAATGCTGAAAAATTTGCTCACTCGTCAGAGTTCACAAAGGCAGAGTCGTCTTTGTTGACCTTTATGGTATGGCTTCTAATTTTTGCTTCTAGACAGTAGCATCATTCGTATTGCTAGCCGTTACATTACAAAGTCCTCTTTGCCCTTGACCTCCTTAGAAGCTTTTTTCTTGTCATTTTCTCAGGTCATTTGGTCCTCAATGGGATTTTCCTTTTCACATCCTCTTAGTCGTTTGTTTGGTGCTCATGGGATTCCTCTCTCTCTCTTATTTATTTATTTACTTATTTATTTATTAAACTATTTCGTTGATTAAAAAATAAAATAAAATAAAATAAAACAAACATATTATATGGCTTCATTGATGTGATCATACAGTAAGCATCTTCTTCTCCAAGCGTGACGATTTGATAGTCCTCGAGTCTTCCTCCAGAATCCAGATATTTCATCTTTATATATCTCTTTGATGTATCACGATTCTTTTCTTTTTCCACACCCTCTTTGATAACTGACCTGTTGCCATTAGAATACGAGGTGATCTTCTAAGGTGCGACTAGGCTACATATGATAACATGACAGAGCACGAAAGTGATTGAATTTGGAATCCAAGGTAACCACTTTGATGCTTAAATAACATCAAAGTAAAAAGGAGAACTGTAGAAATAGATCTATTTACCCAAAAAAAAAAAAAAATTATAAAAAGAGATCATCTATCTGAGGTACTTATTGGTATTAGGAATAATCTCACATTGTTAATGAGATTGGAATCTTGGAGTTTTATATATGGAGAGTCATTTCACTTACTAGTTCGAACTTTTGAATTAAAAACTTGACATGGTATCAGAATTCCAGGTTCCCTCTCATATTAACCTTAAAAAGAAGACTGAGTCACCGAAAGAGAGACAAAAAATGCACAAAAAAAGGACGGTCACCCCAAAAAGAGACTTTATCTCACCCCTAAAGAGAGGCCGGTCACCCAAAAGAGAGGGACGGTCACCCAAAAAAGAGACTTTATGTCACCCCTAAAGAGGGACCTGTCACCTAAAAGAGAGGAATGGTCACCTAAAAGAAGCACTTTATGTCACCTCTAAAGAGGGCAGACGTTTGAAAAAGGTGTCATGTATTGCCACTAGAGAAAGGGACCGGCCGGACCGAGCCACCTAAAAAGAGGACCGGCCACCGTAAAAGAAGCACTTCAGCGGGCACAATTCTTAATTTTATAGTTAAATTTTGATGATTATATTACAGTTATAGTTTACTTCTTGATCCGAAAGATTATATGAATCTATAGTTGAAAAAGATGTTAATTGTTACAATTTATTGAATTACATACATATAGAAGGAATGATGCTAATTTTATAGATAGAGACAATATATCTTACATATAAAATTGGCCCGATAAGCGATAACCGGACACCGAACACCTCAATAAGCCCAACCCGACCGGCCCGACTTAACGGCCGACTCTTAATGGATTACATGTTTTTGGGTGTGGGATTACATGTGAGGGGTGTAAGGGAAAAATAATCATTCAAATCAGACCATGATGAAGAATCTATGACAACCCTGGAAGAATGGGACACGTGGCACTCATCCAAGAGATGAAGCATGAGAATAAAAGATATTCAAAAGATGAACTCGTGTTCGACCCCCGCATGGGTAATCAGGCTATGATTGGACAGATTGATAGAGGTAATTGGGCATTTAATGATCTGTCATTAATGCTCATAAATATAGACAACAACCATAAATACTGAGTAGGCAGATTTGACTAGCTAGGTCACCATATCATGGACCGAATCAGTAAAAAATAAGATTGATACTCGATAAAAATGTAAGGACAGGTACAGTTGTCAGGGGATGTGGAGGACGTGGACTAAAAGGGGTCGAAGAAAGCCGAAGGGGGTCGTAAACGACTGACAAGACATCCAAACGCCATCCTAAGGGGTCGTAATCCCCTAGACCTACTGACCGGGTGACCAAAGATACTAGACCGGGGTCATATCACTTGGAGACGATGGGTGGATCGGCCATACCATGAACTTGGCATTCTAAGAACCTTAGGAGATACTATGTGTACGGCTTATCTTTTAAGTAATGAAAGCTTCTTTCACACTTAGCCATCTCTGTTCGAGTAAGTAGTTAGTCCTAGTTCAAGATTAAGCCCTTGCATTTGAGCGATATTCTTGGACTTTGACCCAAAAAAAAAAAAAAATAGAAAAGGCCTACGGGTCTTGAAAAGCAAAGGCCTAAGGGTTTCGAAGAGAAAAGGCCTAAGGATCTCAAAGAGAATGGGCCTAAGGGTCTCGAACATCAAAGGCCTAAGGGTCTCGAAAAGCAAAGCTCTACAGGTCTAGAAAAGCAAAGGCCTAAGGGTCTCGAAAAGAAAAGACCTACGAGTCTCAAAAAAAAAAAAGAAGGAGGAAATCAATAAGTAGATTGCCTCAATCAGAGACTAAGCCCATCGACTTCAGGGGTAGTCTTTGACATTAGTTCAAACAACTCCAGCCTTCCGATTCTGTCTCTAGTTGTAGGCAGAGCACAACACTATTAGACAAGGGGGTAGTAGTGGCTACTTTGTATCGAGTAAGCTAAGTGTAAAGGAAAAAATGAGTGCATTAATAAGTAACAGTAGCATATATATGCTTATAAGAAAAAGTGCCCAAGGGACTTACACACAAAAAAAAAAAAAGAAGTGAAAAAAGAAAAGTCATGTGATCAGTCTGTGGTGCTCAAGTTTTGACCCTTGGGAGATTCGGTAGATAATGCATCGACTGGAGGTGCATCTGTTGGAGGTGTTTCTGAGGATGTCGTGTCGGGGTTTCTTCTAAAGACGCAGAGGAGGGATCTTCAGAAGTTGTTCCTGGGGTCTCTTGCGGTGGAACAATAGACGAAGGAGCAACTTCTTAAGGAGAAGGAACTACTATTGCCAATTCAGGGTGGGAGGCTGCTGGAGGAGGGAGAGCTGAAGGCTGACCAAGTTTGTCTCGAATCACCTTATTCATCAAAGGGATACAGGAAGAGTCGAAGGATGGAAGATGGGCAGACAATTGCTAGTGGACCATAAGGAGGGCTTCCCTAATTGCTTGAGCCCTTTCTTTCATGAGAAGACCCTCCATATCATCAGACTCCATCAAGATTCTCAAGGTCTTCTCTTATCTTGGGCTAAAGCTGTGTGGGCTTGCGATAAATCTTGGGTTAGGCGAGCGGTGGTCGCCTAAGCCTGGCCCAATTCTTCAGTCAGACAAGTCATGGAAGATTGCAAGACGACACCCTGATCCTTCATGGTGGCTATCTCCTCTTTGAGGGCTTTCTCTCTAGTTAAAGAGTGAGTCAACTCAGCCTGTAACCCATCATTCTCCGTTGACAAGTTTGCCTTCTCTCCTATCAGTGCGTCGCAGGCCTCCTGGAGATCCTTAACCTCTTGCTCCAACTGATTGTTGACGGCGGTGGTTGCCCCAAGCTGATCCGTCATGACCTCATTGGATAGTCGCACATCTGCCAATTCTTTCTAGGCGGCCTCAAAGATCTTTACGCAAGTGGTGAAATGCTCATCAAGCCTCCTGTACTTGGTCTTTTTGTCTACAAGCCACCTCTGGTTCAGGTCCAAAGATGCTTCGACGGATCACCATTTTATATCGACATCATGGGCTCGTTCCTCTTCCTCCTTAGCGCGGGCTTCCGCGTCATCCCTCCTTCTAGTTCAGAGGACTTGCTATCTCTCTCCTCGATCCAATTTTGCTCTGCCTCTGTCCGAGCCAAAATGGCAGCATCTCGGTTGCAAATGGCCTGGTCAGGCTCTGCCAGGGCGGTTGAAAGAAGCTCGTTACCCTAACGAGCCAAGGCGTGCACTTCCTTAAGCTTGCGGGCAGACCCCACTAACATCTTACGGTAGTAGTTCATTTCGCACATCAACTGCGAAATAAACCAGAAGCAGATATCAGATATGTATGAGTTAAAAAAAGAAGCAAAAATAAATAAAACGTAGCGAGAACAGAAGAATAACTCACCTGGTACACGCCGCGCATTGGCCTTGATCAATGTTCTCAAGTTTGGTATGCTTGAAAAAGTCTGCATCTGCGGATAGGCAGGCGTGGTAAACTATTTCCTGCGCTACAGATTGGTTAAATAGGCCATTATCTGTGGCAAAGACCTTTCAAGGGGGAGTAAATAGTGTTGCGGAGCTCGAACCGGCAAGATAGGGAGTTGAACTTTGACTCGAGGCTGTTGTGGAGCTCGCACTAGGGGTTGAAGCAGGATCATTAGTAAACACTGGAGACATCAAGGCAGGACCCTTTCCTTTGGCACTGACATCTATAGGCAGGCCAGGGGGGAAGACTGTACTGGCATGAATATGGTGGATATCTGTGGGAAAGTGGAGGGAGATAATTGAGGCAAGCCCCCCAAAATAGGCCTGAAAGGAGTCACCACCGTCTAATCCGTAGGGATTGATGGTGACGCTGTAGGTACTGAGCTGGATGACTGTGCTGGAATCACTGTGCTAGAATGTTGTGGTGTTGCTGTTGCTAGTGTACTCGCTGTAGTGGGTGTTAAACCAAGGAGAGAAGAAGAATCTAGAGGGGCCAAACTGGCCGTAAAGAATGCATCTGGGGCCTTAAGGGGAGCAAGAGGAACCTTTGGGATGCTGGTAGTAGCGGGACGAGCGAGACGCTACTTGAAAGACCGATGGGAGTGAAGTGGACAGCCACGTCTGGTGGAGGAAGGGACTGTAGTGGCAGAGGTCCTGCTAGAATCCTCTGAAAAATATCTTGGGGAGTGTCCTCGGGGAAGGTGATCCTGGGGGTTTCGAAGGTGATCTTCCTCCTCTTCGATCGGAGCAACATTTCTGAAACCATGGCCTGGTTGTCGTCATCTATAAACGGTAAGAAAATATAGCGCTCAGAACAATAATTTAGGGGTCAAAACAGCAGAATAAAAAGATAGAAGAGCAAAACATACCATCCTCAGCAATGTCAATGATGGGAGGGGCAACAGGCTCTTTCGCAGGGGCTAAGGGGTCGAAAGCTCTTTCACCCACTGGCTCGGGTTCAACGGATGGATCAACCCGGGCTGTAGGATCAAAAATTGGGACCGCGTCTTCAGAAGGTGGTGGAGCGATTTCTGTAGGAAAGGCAGGAGTTGTATCAGCGGCCCTCTCAAGAGCTTTCAACTTCTGGGCCACTGTGGCGATTATCTCCTCTCTTTCCCTCTTCTGGTGGAGGAACAGATCCGTCCCCATCAAATCCTCCCACATGCTGTCTTCTAGACCCTCAATTGCGCAAAAAACAGGCCATTTAGTGTCAGGGGTCGAATAAAAATACCAGATGAAGAATGTCGAACGATAGGTTAATATGGTCAGGGGTCAAAAGGGAACTTACTCAGCCCGTACAGGAACAAGAACTTGTTGTTGCTCAGGTCCTTGTACTGGACTGTTCTCCCTCTTTCTTTTACCCTCTGAAGGGTCTTCATCTCAACCGGTGTTAAGATTGGGGCGACCCCTATCGCTGAGGGGTCAATGAATTGCCATCGATTACCGATGGGAAAGGCATGCATGCCCATTAGGCTATGACCTCACCTCACTATGGGTCCGAAGAATTTCTCCTTCCAATGGGGAACTGAGGAAGGAGTAGACTCGATCATTGGGGTAACCTCTTCTAAATTCCAACGGAAGAAATAATAGATGCCGGCCACTTGGCTCGGTCTTGTGGGCCAAAGAGTTAGTCCAAGTGATCACTCCTATGTCGAATAAAAACTGGAAGAACCTCAGGGTGGGAGGCTCTAGGCAACGAAGAAAGAAGATGATGAAGGAATGGATGTGAGCCCAGGAATTGGGTAGAAGCTAGGTAGGGGCTAAACCGTAGTAGCCCAAGATTTCAAATATGAGAGGATGGCAAGGGAAGCGAAAACTAGACAAGAACATATTATAGTTAACTACCATTCTATGAGAATAGGGGTGACATACTTGATCTCATTGGTCCGGAGTTATCGATTCTACGGAGTCAGGGGCAAGAATTAAAGCCCTAAGATCCTGAATTTTGGCCTCGGTCATTAGGGGTTTTAGGGAAGAGGATATGCAATGAGGACCAGCCGCACTGGAAGTGTCAAGGGGAGGACTTTCAGGGTTACCGCAGGAGCTGCCCTCACCCGGGGTAGATCGCCGAAGCTGTAATCGATGCAAAGTGGGCTCAAAAGCGTGGCTGACAATGGCCTTATAGCGAGCCATGACTGGTTAAGGGTAAAACAATAAGAATCAAAAAGAAGAAAGCTTAGGACTTACTCGAAGAACAAGCGGATCACTGGAAACTCCTCGCGAAAGAGAAGGTGCGCCCTACACAAGATCGAATACACTGAACTGAAAAGCTTAAGGCGAGACAAAGCTCTAAGAAAAGCACTGTAGATGATCGATTGTGAGGAAGAATATGAGTGAAGAAGGCGGGATTTTTATAAGTTTGCTGATAGGTGGGTCCCATCTGACGGTCGTGATGGTTTCGAGCAGTGTGACCATCACTCAAGCTGCAGATATGACGCTTGGACAGGAAAACGATGCGTAGAAGGTCCCGATGGATGAGAAATGACGGGATTAACGCCTATAGTTTGAAGTGACGGCTCGATCAAATCAGACACGTTACTGGACGCATTCAATCAGGGCTAACTCAGACCGTTACGAAACGATACAAGCGTTACACAAGGGAAGTGGGCATTCAAGTATCAAAAAAGTGAGAGAGAATGTAGCTCATAACTACTATAACGTTAGGGAATTTGCAGAGATAACTCCGCATGCGGAGGAAAGGAGTCTTTTCCCCATGAATCTATCTCCTTCGGTCGAAACGACACAGAGGAGGCAAAGGGGTTCTGTTGGGGGAAAATAATCATGGATTTAAATCAGACCATAGATGAAGAATCTATGACAGCCCTTGAAGAATGGGACACGTGGCACTCATCCAAGGGACGAAGCATGAGAATAAGATATGTTCGGAAGATGAACTCGTATTCGACCCCCTCATGGGTAATCAGGCTATGATTGGACAAATTGATGGAGGTAGCTGGGCATTTAATGATCTGCCATTAATGCTCATAAATACCGGCAACAACCATAAATGTCGAGTAGACGGATTTGACTAGCCATGTCACCATATCATGGACCGAATCAGTAAAAAGTAAGATTTACACTCAATAAAAGTGTAAAGATAGGTACAGTTGTCAGGGGATGTGGAGGACGTGGACTAAAAGGGGGTCGAAGAAAGTCAAGGGGGGTCGTAAATGACTGACAAGACATCCAAATGTCGTCCTAAGGGATCGTAATCCCTTAGACCTACTGATCTCGAGATGACAGGTGATGGAGATGGCGGTAGGTGAGGAGAGGTTTGTTCGTGAAACCCCCAATTGGACCTATAAATAGTGAAAAAAATATCGACTGCAAGGGATCCGGATCCGAAACTTCCTGCCTCAAAAAAAAAAAAAAAAAGAGCATTTCATTCACGTATGGTTCTGTCAAGGTCTTTCGAGAATTTTCTCTCAATCCTTTACTCAAAAACTCTACCTCATTAAAGAGAAGGAAGTTATTGAAGCTCCCGTATCTTAGGGAACCCCATATCTAAGGAGTTCTAGTGTTTCACTAAGATCTCCATTCTGTTTGTCCTCAAAATTCCCTGTCTTTGGCATCGGAGTGGCCCCGGGGAATATCCCGCCCACTTTACTGTTGTGTTTACGTTTTCAGTTACGTTGCTTGATCTGGGAGGCTGAACGGAATCCATCGACAACAAGGAGGAGTATTGGGAATAGTTTGACATTGCTAATGAGATTGGAATCTTAAGGTTTTATATATGGAGAGTCCCTTTACTTAGTAGTTCGAACTTTTGAATTGGAAACTTGACAATTGGAACCATTTTGACTGGTTATGTCTTTAGCAGCATGATCTTCGGTGGAGTGTCTCCTGGTGGCTTGATTGAATGCCTCCGTTGTAGTATGGCGTGGTCAGTTTTGCTCTTAGATGGGGATTGGTTATCGTTAGGCCACGTGTATTTGTCCATCAAGCATCTATTCTTCTAGGCCCCGTTTGATAATACTCTGACTCTTGGATTCCATTGATTCTGTCTCCGTGGAAGCAATTTGAGAGTTGAATATTATTTGGTAAATTCAATCCGATTCTAAGCTCCCAGGGAGCGAACCGGACTCCATGTGATTATAAGATCCCAAATTTGGGAACTATAAAAATAGCTCTCGTTGCTGTAGAACAAATGAAACAAATCTAAAAAAAAAAGAAAAAAGAATCAAGCCAAAACCACCACTATATATAAACTCTAGAATCAAATCTAAAGTAGCGTTATCAAACAACATTCTGTTATCAAAAAAACTGAAAACAATAAATTCACTTCAAAGCAAAAGCAACGGATACAGAACGAAAGTGTTATCAAACAGGCCTTAACCCTCTGATGCTGATTAATTTTTTTTTCTTTTTAAAGTATATATGTTTAGTTACACGAGTGCACATGTGTATTGGTGGATCGGAGGCCTAGACCAAGACTATTAAATGACTATTATAGTAATTGATTGGTATTTAGTTACCCTTTTATCCTAAATTCCATTAATTAAATGGGGTCTGCTAAAATAGTGACACATACTACTTAAAATATATTGACCTGGACCTACCTTGTTGAGGGATGACATTGTAGGTTTAGATTTTAGTCTCCTGCAAATTATTCGGAATTTTTTAATTTTTTATTTATTTATTAGAGACAACTAACCGTTCCCCTGTTAAAATCAATCAATGGCCCACCATTTTTGTGCTATTTTCGTTTTACTACCATTTTTTAATAAATTAGATATTATTTGTCTGTGATCAGATTTAGAGTGAGAAAAAAAAAATCCGAAGGAGCTATGATGTAGGAAATGTCTCTTTCTGAGTCCTCTTTTGTCGTTTAGGCGTCTTCGTCTCTATTGGATGGATTAGGATACTTAGCAATTAGCTCAATGCATCTTAATCTGTTCGATAGACGACTAACAAATTGAACGAAATGAGATGATCTATTTTTCTTTTTGTCTTTGTCGGTTTGTCTCATGAGATTAAAACATAGCACATTGTGAAGGAATAGAAATCAATGTATTCTTCACTCACTTGTGGGGGCTAGCAATTCAACCTTTATAAAAAAAAATTTGTTGTAAAGGATCTCAATTCAACTACCGCGTATCACTCACTTATTTTTTATAGATAGACAACAAATGAAGTTACTTGTAAGGTGTGGAAGGTATTATTAGCATGATTTTACTTACAAATTAAGAGGTATGCAAAATGTGGCCTAGTACTTTTCCTCAATTAGTACACTGATGAGTGTAGAGGAGCCAGACTCTTTCCCATTTGGGAAAAAAAATGGATAAGAGTGTTGAGTGGATAGAAATAGAATAGAGAGTAAAATTAGGTTGCATTTGGTATGCATTCTTTAACATAGAATGAGAATTGGATAAAATATTAGGAATTTCTAGTTTGAGGTTAGAATGTACAATGGGTTAAGAGCGCATTTCCATTTCCGAAAGGGCTACGTTCTCCAATGTATTCAATATTCAAGATTTAAGAATAAGAATGCATACCACACAATTTATAAATTTTTTTTTTGCTAAAGGTCAGTAAATTGATAGTATTAAAAAAAATAAAGAAATACAAAAAGACCATCTAGGGTAGTAATAACTTCACCTTCAACATTGCTATCAACAGAGCCTTGCCCATTGATCAACAGAGCAAACTTAACTAAATCGAAATCTTTGACGCTCAGAGGCGTCCCAAACTACATCCTGGGCTACAACATTTGGGCAATGGTCCCAAGAGGCTGAATCCATTTTCGTAACTACACAATGTTTTTGTTATTTCAATTGTATTCGTAACCTGAAATGTATTCCAAGAATGTATACCAAATGCAACTTAAAATAAGAAGTGATTACAATAAATAAACATATAAATTAGTTGCCTTGCACGTTTTGGACTTCAGAATTGTGGAACGTCATGCTAATTGCTATACACTTCACTATGCATATGGATTTATCTTTAGTGGATGGGTGTAACCTTTTAAAGGGTTCCCAGGCCCGTGTGAAAATCAACCTGTTCCTAATCCTTTAATATGGGTGAAGAGTAGCTTTGGTAATCCGGAAATTAGAATAACTTTTGGTAACATTGCTCTGGAATAATGGGATTAGAAGAGTGTTTGATAAACACTAATATAAAATTGCTTCTGAAATCATCATCAACCCCTAGACACAGCTTCACCTGCTGCCAAAACAAAAAGCAATGAGAAGGGGGTGATGATAAAGAGAAAGTTGCAAGAACAAAAAGCAAAACGAAGTTAGGATCGAGAGATAAGAAGGTAAGAAGAAGAAGAAGAGGGTTTCAGATTGTAAAACTTAGAAGAGTGGTTTTCAAATCATAAAGGAAGGGATTTTCATATCGTAAGGATGGAGAATTCTAACCCCAAGGGGATAGCTTAATTGGCAAAAAATCAATACCTCAAATTGAAGTGGTAATGAGTTCAATTCTCCTTGGGGCTGTACCTATCCAAAAAAAAAAGGATAGAGAGTCCTAAGATAAAAAGATAAGAGAAAGAAAGGGGGAGGGGGGTGTTGGCTCACCAGTTGTTTGAGACACGAGGTCCAAGGAGACGAGTTGCAGTCATTCAAAGGGAAACCTTCAACCAAGAGAAGTAAAATATTGGGATTTGGAATTATTTTCATGATTTTATTTTGACCTGTCCCGCTTGTTTCAGAACAGCTAAATCCTAATTTTTTGCATTTGAAAAACGATTCAGTCTATTAAAGCAAGAGATTGGACCATTTTTACCAAACAATTGACATCTTACTCCCATTTTGCTCTTGGGGTGTAGGAAACAACGGATTTAAAGAGCAAGAGTATTATCAAACAACCCGAGCCTTGAGGATAATCCGGAGAATAAAAACAGCTCAACCATGTTATTTCGTTTCTTGTTTTTTGTCTATCTTTATCTTTTTCCTTTTTCACTTTAGAATAGAATTAGATCTCTTAATCCCTAAGAGAGAGATTGGGTTGAAAGTTGAAACAGAAGTTCTTGCTTCCATAAGCATCCACTTTAGAATAGAATTTGAACTCTTAATCCCTAAGATAGAGATTGAGTTGAAATTTTTTTTTTATTTTTGGGTAAAAGAGTTGAGTTGAAACTTGAAACATAAGTTTTTGCTTCCCTAAGTATTCTCTTTCTTAATCTTTGTTATTTCTTTTTTTGATAGTGCGTGGATTAGATTCTTATAAAAAAAAAAAAAAAGTTTTGACTACTTTAAAAGTATCCATGAAAAGATTAATTAGAAGTGCTCTCCTTCACAAAAACCATAAAATATCTTTATACCTTCTTTTAGTCCTGCACTTTTTCTACTTACACTTCATAATGATTTCTACTTTTTCTACTTATTCATTGGGGGGGTTTCAGTCATGATTTATCGACTGGAGTTTACTCGATGTATATATCAATACATTGTGTTGGGTGAACTCTATCCATTGGATTACGACTAAAAAGGCTGGACAACAAAAGAGGATCTCTTTCGCCTGAACTAATCAGGCAAGCAGTTGGGATTTTCTTGAACAATGACAGGTGAATACCCATAAGGCAATGGCCAGATCAAGGTTCTTAATCCAAGTATCCAAAACCATCTGATTGATGTATGAATTTAATGGAAAACTTATGTGTGACTAATATACTATATAATATAATATTAAAACAAGATTGATCAGATCTAAAACTTTTACGAATTAACCAATCCAATACTGATTACATGAACCATAGACTGAATACTAGGAAAGCATTCATAGTTTCATCGGATGGGAAAATAGCGGAGATTGAATTGAGAACTGCACCAGCTGACATTTGGTTTCACTCGTTACATTGAGTTTCATAGGCGTCTGTCTGCTAAAGGTGAGGGAGAATGTGAAAAGTTTGTCAGATACTATCGTTCCCTCTGCCCTGGTGAATGGGTTGAGAGATGGGATGAGCAGAGGGCTCAGGGAAATTTCGCCAGTCCTCTCTGAAGCCCTGGATAATTTGTTTTCTGTAACGATTTCTGCATGAGTACCATGGATTGATGAACTTGCTTTTCAGGCTTCATGTGGCTTTTGAAGAAAGCATTTGACATAATAAAATGACAGTACTGGAAACTGTTTGAAGTTGCTTTAACATTAGTATTAGAGATGATGGTGCTGACTTGGTTGAAATGGATCCAGATTGTTCAACAACTTCTTCATCTTATGGTTTTATGCAAAATATGTTAATTGTCTTTGTTACCAAAAATACAAGTTGGTTCAAAAGCATAATCATGGACAAACTTGTACATATCTCCTGCAGATCAAGGGTAGGTTCTTAGTGTAATCATCCTAATACATATTGTGCAGTCACCACTGAGATTTTCACGGAGTTTTATGACCACCACATAAAAAAAATAAAAAATAAAAAAAATTCAATAATACTTGGATAGAAGTTGATTGAGAACTAGTGAATGGATGGATGGTAAAGTGGGTGCCAGTTTGACCCAGTGAGCCCAAACTTATTCAAACCCACTCTGAGGCTGACAGGACTAAGACTAAGATTTCTAGGCCATGGTCAAAGCTGGATTCAAATCCTTTTTTCCCAAAGATTTAGGAGGAGAGGCGGCATCGACACCTAGGGATCAAATGAATCCGACCCCTTCATCCGGGCCGACACTCTTTTGTTAGCTCAGCTTGTCGGCTTGGATGGAGGGGTCAGATTCATCCGACCCCCAAGTGTCGATCATCTATTGGTCCTCCCGAATCTCTAGGAGGAGAGGATGTGCATCCGGTCAAAGCTGAGGCCTTGGCCAGAGCAGCTTAGTCCAACTATGTTTTTATAAATATATAAAAATATATATATAATATTATACAATAAAATAAAATCTTATTCTAACTAAATGAAATTGATTATTAATTCTTGTCTTCAAGGTCATACTTGAAATGTGAACAAGTCCCACGGAAAATACATGTATGTATGAGTGAACTCCATCCTTCACACCTGTGAAATCAAGAATTTAAGACCCCAATGTCACATGGCTACCATGTGCTGAGATAGAGAGAAGTACACTCGACACACATACCATTGTATGAGTATACCCACCGAGTGAAAATTCGTTTAATAATGGATCCAAACCTAATCCTGACACTTTTAATAATCAGAACGATCGGTCTTGATTCGTAATCGATCAGGCAGGACCAATTCTTTGGCCGATTATTCCTGATCTGAAATTCTGGACTTATCCAGTTGGTTGGTGGTCAGAGTGAATTTGACTAGGGCCAATCTGTGCCCGAACCCATGATCTTTAACCTTGCTTGGATCAGACTAAGTGAAAGGTGTGAATCAAAATTGCCGTGGTAGAGTCCAAGTGGAATTACTCATTTACAACTTATTCCAAATCCTTTTTAAAATCATATATACAAGATAAAATCAATCTCATTACATGTTGCATCTCCCTTTAAAACGAAATAGAACAAATTTTCCCTACAAGGCTACAACCTATCAACTGAAAAACCGTTACACCAAATTAAAATCTTCAATAATGGAGATGGATAAAATAAAGTATCAAAGTTGGTGCAACTATCCTGATCCTAAATCAACCTTTCCCTAATATCATTATTTCTTTATAGTAGCAATTTCTACATTAAATAAAAAATTATGTTAATAACTATCAATCCCCCCAACCCAAATATAAAAAAAAAATCTTAACATTGATTCAATCGGGTTGGCTGGGCCAAGGTTTTGAAAACCCCAACCCAATCTGATGTGCCAAACTCAACCCTGGCCCAAACCAGCCTAAGTTCAGTCTGTGATATCTCAGGCCAGGCTTGGCTCTGTGGGTTTGCTATACTTAATATATTTAAGCCAGGTCAGATCCAGCCAGCTCCAGTCAAGCCCAATTCAATGGCTCAGCCTAGGCCTGGAAATCTCAATTCCTGGGTCAAAAAACTCAGCCCACATTTTATATTTTCTGACTGGGTTTGGACTTATCGAACTAAATTTTAGAATCTAATTCAATCAACTACTCCTCTCCTGTATATATATCCATTTTATGTGTACCAATACTCTAACAATCATTACGTGGATCTAAATCGTTTCCATAGTTAGAGATGCAGCAGTCGTGATCACGCTATTGACACAACAGATCAACAAGACCGACTGGTAAGAGACGATTTTTGTCCTCACCACTGAACTCTATCGTTGACAAACTATTTAGCTAAAAAAATCATGAAAATGAATAATTAGGATCATAGTGCAACTTGGAAAAGTGTCATAAACAATAGTGAAAAATAAAAAGATCGGGGGAAGAAGTGAGAGGCATTACCTTCTGGTGAGAAGGATCCACAAGTTGAATCTGGAGTCCGGACCACACAGACACACGTCCTTCTGTGGATCAGCTTTGTTACGGAATCCATTATCCACCAGTCGTTTATATCATAAATAATTTTTCCTTCATGGGGAAAATTTTTCTTGAAAATTGGATTGATTTTCTCTATGTAAAGAAATGAATATAAAACACATTCCAAATGGTACTATGTCACCAAACAAACAGACAGATGACTTGCTAATTACTGGCCCCCGGCCCCCGGCCCCCACCAACCCACCAAGAGAAAAAAATAATAATAAAATGCAGTTTTTTCAAACCTCTGATTCTCATTTTCAGTTGTTGAGGGTGTTTTTGACCTTCTACCAACTCGTTAAAGCTTCATCAATCGTTATGGTAGGTGATAAACAGATAAAGAAATGATAATAAAAAAAATGAAGTGGAGATCCTCTTTCCACATAGTAACCACCTCACAGTCTTGGGACCCACATTCATCGACGGCTCCCAAGACTAGGTAGGGGACCATGCTGGTAGAAGATTCAGAATCGAAAAAATCAGTCTCCAAGTGGTAAACAGTAACTGCAATTATCGATAAACCAAAAGCTACATGTTCAAAGGAAGAAGGAGAAGAAGAAGAAGAAAACAGCAAAATTAGAATAAATTGAAGCAGGTTTGGTTGGTCCGGTTTTGATCAGGAATCTGAGTTTCTGTCTCAATCTCAGTCTAACATGATCACCATGACTCTTTAAGGAAAAGGATCTACTAAGGTCGACAACCTATTGGAGCGGCTGCTGCTGCTGCCGTTGCATTTACAGTTGCCAGTCTAGCAGCATCGCGAGGGAGTAAACCCTGAGCCATCAATGATTTGTAGATCTCAACGATAACCTTCTCATCGTACTCTTTCACTACTCTCTTTCCCATTCCAAATCCATCACCACCTCCACCACCGCCGTATCCTGAGATGAAAACCCTAGAGTTCGCAAATCCAAGCATCATCTTCACATACGCATCCCTAAGTCGCTTGAAGAACTTCTTCGGTGAGTTTATACCTGCAAAGAACCGGAGCTTCGGCGTCACCTTGATCCGCCAGAAACGCTTCCGACGCGATCCAACTCCATCTTCCGAAGTAGAAGAAGAACCAAGCTCCACACGATTAATTTTCCGACGCTGAGATCGATGAGATCCATCCAGACGCTCGTAGTTCCTTCTCTTCCACTTTCCTTTCAGTCCCTTACACAAATTCGATAATATTCCTTCTACTTCCATCATGATCTGATCCTCAATTTCTACTTTTGTTGTTGTTTCTTCTTCGCTCAATTCTTCATCTCTTTCTTCTTAAAGATAAAGCAGCCATAATAACAGAGACTCACATAAAGAGAGAGAGAGAAGAAGAAGAAGAAGAAGAGAGAAGGAGATCAGAGAGAGAGAGAAAGGGGTTTGATGTTTGTTGTGGCGGTGGTAGGTTGGTTTGCAATCTCGCAATTAATAAGAACCAAATTCTTACCCGCATTTCTTCACAAGGGTTACCACTATTGCATTAAAGCCAATTTACATTTAATAATAATATATATATATATATTTTACTAAGTTTTGGTACTATAAATAAAGAAATAATTTCATGAATCATGGTTCCACCAATGACAGATTTTCGTTCATGTGGATCACAATGTATAGAATCTAAACCGTAGATAGCAAGGAGATGGGTCCACACACGTTTCCAGTGGGCCGAATCAGATTCATCTAGAATAGGCCAGAATCGACTCGAATCGGATCACATTTTGATCCGATGCGATTGGAATATGTGGATCCTTCCTGATTGGTATTCTAAAGAAACATAACCACCGGTAGAGTCTTTACTGTTTTCACACCAGAAGCCGTCAGATTATCTGTTTCCGTTCCTTGTGCCACCACCTATCACGAAGCAACGGAATGGATCTCTTAAAGATTCTTTGACTTTTTGACTTTAGTGAAATCGCACGTGCAGGGTTGCGTTTCCTGGTAACACATTGCAAGCTTGCATCTGGGTGGAAGTGAGAAAAGTTGATATTATCGATCACATTAATTGGTTAGTGAATTTTATAAATCAACTTATTATCTTTATAAATAATTATTTGGATCAAACAATACTTAAAGAATTTTATAAGGACATTCATAATGTGGATAAACTGTTTTCGTGTTATCATGAATTATAATAAATTCGATTTTATGCGACTTAATCATTCATAAAAATATTATCACAGATCTCCTTTAATGCATATTTATTGGTAAAAAAGAAAAACATATTTACATTACAAGGATAATTTTGGAATTCAAAAAGAATGGTTGTTAGTTAAATCTTATAAGTTAATTGTCACCTACGTGAGTGACAACTAATTTTTCCATTATTTTATATTTAAAAAAGATATTTGTTTTGAGTGTATACTATAAAACTATGATTAAAAAAAAAGATCGTGGGAACATACAGATTTTATTTTTGGGTAAAAGACAGTTACCTCCCCTGTAACTTATCTTATTGACCGTTGACCCCCAAAGGTTTCAAAAAAGACAGTTACCTCCTCTAAATAACTATTAAAATCTAAATAACCCCAATTTTTAACGGTGTTAAAGTTAAATTTTTTATGGACAACTCTTCTCTCAACCTTTTATCCATACTTTAAATCTTATTACTGTTAAAAGACCAATATAACTCTTTTATATCCAACTAAAATAAACTATAATCTCATTTTCTTCTCATTCTTTCCAACGGAGATGATATGATGGACTCAGATGCAAGCGGAACGATTACAGGCAACCAGTGAGGCAAAACTCCTTGATTAAGCACTAGTTTTGATTTCCATGAGTTTGTATTCTGATTTGTGTTTAATTATGTTGGATTTTCATTCTTAATATGAAATTCATATTATGGATCTCCTTCGCTCTTCCCTATTGACAGCCCTCCTGATTCCTTTGGATATATATAATGGGCGAGTTAATTAAAGTACTTGTCGAATCAAGAGAGAAGAGTGAGGTGTGAGAGAAAATGACGGAAGAAAAAAAAAAGGGATTGGGGATCTTCGAATTTTGGTGAGGAGAAAATCTGTGAGAATCAGTTGCAGCAGAAAAAGAAGGAGAAGAATCGGGGTTTGAAGAGAGAGAGATCTAGGAAAGGGAGGAGAAATGACATGATTTTTTATTTCGACATTGAGGGAAAAACAGAATCTGCCACGAGAGGAAGTAGGAGAAGAAATCGAAGAAGAATATGAGATAAAATGACCGTGGACCAAGAGCAACTGGAATGGGAGAAAGATAAGGGAAGATAGGAGTGAAAATAGAGATTGAAAATCTGTAGAGATTTTAAGAGAAAAAAAAACGAATAAGAATAGGATACGAATGAAATAGGAGAAAGATGAAGGAAGATAAGAGTGAAAATAGATAATGAAAATCTGGATAGATTTTATGAGAGAAGAAACCAAAGAAGAATAGGAGAGAAAATGATTGTCAACTAAGGGCGACTGGAATGGGAGAAAGATGAGGGAAGATAGGAGTGAAAATAGGGATTGAAAATCTGGAGAGATTTTAGGAGAAATTGCTTTAATATTCAAAGATTTGCAGCGACGGAGAGCTTCGAAGAAGAAGGCAATTCAAGGATTTGAAAATCAAAAAAAATGTATGAGAGCAACTGGGGAAGTAATAATCCTATTAAATAATAAGGGTAAAATAGGTAGTTCATCTCTTTAAAAGAGTAATTTGGTTTTTAAAAAAAATATTGGACTCCCACCATTACCATCTAATGAAATATTCTTAACATGTAGGGCTATTTGGATTTTAATAGTTATTTAGAAGAGGTAACTGTCTTTTTTGAAACTTTTGGGGGTCAATGGTCAATAAGGTAAGTTACAGGGGAGGTAACTGTCTTTTACCCTTTATTTTTTTATTATTAAAAAAAAATCTTACATGTCGTGGTACATACAATTGCAATTAAATTGTGCAGCAGCCTTTTATGGTAATTTTATTTTTGGCAACTGTATGAAAATGAAATGAATCCACTGGAGTCACTTGTCCCCATTCAATTTTAGGATGATGAAAGTTTCTTACCTACTTTTTTTTTTTTTTTTTTTTTTTTATCCACCACCACCGAAAGGGGCCCGGGGGAGGGGGTTGAAAAAGGGAAATTACACGACCATGGTTGTGGCTTGGAAAAGTTCATTCGTACAACATTCGATGTAAACTAGCACAGTAATGATGTAGTGCAATTGTTGTTCTAAACAAGGTTCCACACTTACCGTATCAAATGTTTCTTTCACCTCATATGATGTAATGGGGAAGATTTCTAGTATGAGTCCAATCCATGGTTATAAAATCGATATCGAATTGGCCGAATCAGTCTATCTTTATCCTTCTAATTACTATATACTCTCTTTGGTATTGTTTATATTTATGTTTATGATCTATTTTTTACAAATCGTTTATGAGAATAAATTATGAGTATAAATAATAATCATTTCGTTCTTGTAGACATAAAGAAATAATAATAGCTTATCATAATAATGATAAAGACCTTATTATCTATTTCTAGATTTTAGATTATATTAATTTATTTTAAATATAAATAAATATCATAAATTATATAAAACAACTACATATGTCATAATGTATTATATAATTTATTCTATAATACATACCAAAGAGAACAGTTTATTGTTTAAGAGTTATTTATGACAAATAATTTATGAGTTATAAACAATAATAGTTTAATACGACTAGACATAAAGAAGTCAAAGTATCATAATATGATAAATATCTTTCAAGTTATTTTAAATATAAATAAATTCCATAAATCATATTAACAACTACATATGTCATAATATATTATATAATTAATTTTATAATATACCAAAGAGAGTCTTAGTAACCAAAAAAAAGAAACTACAAGAAATTAGAATTATGATTCCACTTGGGTGTTTTAATAATGAGCACCTAACCTTAATTATTTGACGAATTCGAGGTTCAATTGTGAACATCATTGTCTCATTATTGGAATAGGATAACTGATTGCAATTCAATCCAATTCGTCCTTGGTTTGACTTTGGTGCCAAAAATATTATTGCATAGGTCAGAGGATTGCTATCTTGCAACCCTATTGGATGGCCAACTTCATCCTAGCCCTCCATTTGAGCTAACAAACTAAGCCAACGAGGGGGTCTCGGTTCAAATGGAGGACTCGGATTCATCTGAGCCCCAGGTGTTGGTCATCCAATAGAATTGCCGCCTTTCCTCCCAAACCTCTAGGAGAAGAAGAAGTGGATCTGGGGTAGGGGATGCTATTGGACAGTGATCTTTTCCTTTCTATATTAAATCAATTAATTAGCAAGGTTGATTAGCTAATGAAACTGATTTTGTCATACATAATGATGAGATTTACTATTAAAAAGAGAAATGTAAGGTCATTCAACTTGCATCCCTAATCAGATGAGATTCAATTTTGGTTTCAAAACTCCTGTCATCAGCAACAATGGTTCTTTTAATTTCTTCAATATGATATACACTCCTTTTTTTATATGGGTATATGACATTCATTGACACCATGCTTAGTCCTTTTGGCTATTAATGTTGGCGTATGTTGTTTTTGTCCAAAAAACATAAAAAAAGAAGCAACAGACCATGGGTCGTTTGTGTGTTTAGTCTCACATTGAATGCGTGTGTGAGTTTATGCGGATATATAACATTCTACGATGTTAATCCTTTTTGTGTTGACATGTATTGTCCATGTCCTACCAAAAAAAACACTCAATTACCCCTTTTATGTTATAATGAACCTCTATTTCCACTTATTAACCATCTCTCTCTCTCTCTCTCTCTCTCTCTCTCTCTCTCTCTCTCTCACAAATTTGTGTGTTGATTAAAACTGTGTTTGATATACATTTTTAGAAAATATTCTTAAAAATACATTCTTAGAATGATTAATGCATTCGTAATATATAATAAGAATGAGATAAAAAAATAAAAAAAAATAAAAAAACATTACATTTTTATCATGGGCTTAGAAGGCAAAATGAGCTAAAGAGTGTGTTTTAGAAAGAAACACGTTAGATAATGTATATCTATGATTCAAAAACAAAAATACATACCAAACATTGTTTCATCATCTCAAAATGTATTTAAAATTAAATAACAATTGTGTAACTTTCCACTAATGTTATATAAACCCAAAAAAAAAGAGAATTTTTTTTTTTTGAGTTTCCATCATCATCTCTTTCCTCTCTTACCTTCCCTGCTTGGCAGCACCAATCTAATGGAGGCAGAGGACGTCATAGAATTACTATGATGGAATGTCACCTAGTAATAAAAACCAATTAAATCAAATGTCATCTATTTCTATTAAAACCTTCAAAATTGGGTATTGTTTGACTTTTTTTCATCATCTTTATTCTTTCTAGCTTCTTCTATTTATCTCTGTTTCCTTTGTGGTAGGTGTGGGATGATAATTATTCAATATTATTTAACCCAAGCTTTTATTGAATGCAAATTTTTACCTATAAAAAAAGTATGAATGCAATTAATAAGTCATGAATAAATTAGTGAAAAAGGTAGATAGTTATGGAATATGATTGTAAGACTAATACATGACCACGTGAGTATGCTTCCTTCGAATCCATAAAATATATATATAAATTATATTTTCCGAATCTAGAAAACCTAAATAATGTTGTATTTTTTGAGGGTCAACTAGACATTTGTTTAGTTTAAGACATACTAATTGGCATACTTTGCATGTTGTTGTCTCATTCTGATCCACTCCTTTCCCAATAATTGTTTTATAATTACTTAAATTCTTTTGGTATGTATATACGTAACGTGTATCCCACCCTAGACATGTGTCCTTCCTTCTTGATGTACGATGAGATAGGGTTAGAGGCATGTCAAGTGACGAACGTTTATAAAATGAACATTTATAGGCCGGTGATCCAGATTGTTTATATATATATATATATATATATACAAATGCAATGCATACCAAGGTTAAGCAAAGCCTCCCAACTGTGTTCCATGCGATTTTATAACTTAAATTGTGTAAGTGTGTTTTTAATGGCAAACCCGATGAAGCTTCATAGAGTCGGACTTAACTCAATGCAAAAATTGGGAAATTTTTTAATCCAAAAGTTCAAACTAGTAAATGAAAGGATTCTAGGTCTATAAAGGCATTATAGGCTCATCTCATGTGTCAAGTGTGGGAATATACTTTCAACGCTCCCCGACATGTGTGATAATATGAATTGCAAACACATTGATACAGTGTAGATTAGTTCGCTCTGATACCATGTAAAAATTTATAACCCAAAATATTCAAACTAAGTGAAGGGGCTTCCAATTTATTATATCCCCAATTTTTGTAATGTGGAAGATTAGTTGATGAATGTGGGATTCAAATCCTTTCCTCCCAAGAGAATCTGGAGGAGAAGTGGCGCTCCATACAGATGGATGATACTTGGGGATCGGATTAATCTAACCCCCCATCCGAGTCGACTCCGAGTCAACAAGCTGAGCCTACAATAGGTGTCGGCTAGAATAGAGGGGTCGGATTAATCCAACCACCAGGTGTCACCCATCTGTATGAGGCGCCACCTCTCTTCCAGATTCTCTTGGAAGAGAGGATGTGGATCCATAAATGTGACAATTGCAATAGATGGATGAGTTAATTTAATATTCTATTTTGCATTCACGCAACCCAAAAATGAAAATTTTCCTGGTTTGCATTCAATAGTACATAGAGAATCAGATGAAACTGAAATTGTGAAAAGTTATTCTCAAGGTAAACCCTCATTGACTGCCAAATTTTAATCCAATTATAGTTGGTTTGACACATGGACAACTGAGACGCTTCCTTTCCCATTCAGTGATTGAAATTACCACATCATCCTACCACGTAATAAAATTACATGAGCTCGGTCGTGATGTGTTGTTTGAGAGATCCTTGATTAGTAGATGACATTACTATTTTTAGAATCAAATGCTAAGTGCAAACTGATGAAATATATGAGCTGATAAGTTTAAGGCAAAACCAGGAAGAATACAAGGAGTCAATTAAATACTTTTTCTTTTTTCCTGGCTGAGGTCAAAAGGCAAAAAGATCCAATCTTGTTATCCATCGCTACCATGCAAAACCAAACAACACCTACCGTGGCTCTTTTTTAAATATTTTTTTTTCTTTTCATAATACCGAAACTGATAGTTGCTCTTTAAGTCCAAAAAGCCAACTACTAGGAAAGGGAGTGATAGAGATATTAGGATCCACATCTTTTTTCGTTTGAGTTTGAGTGGGAGAGTTGGCGGCTAAGATGGATAGTCACCACCTGACTCTCAGGTGAATCTCAGCCATCCATCCGAGCTGACACCCTTGTCGGCTCAGTTTGTCGACTGGGGTGTCTGCTTGGATAGAGAGCTCGGATTCACCCAAGAATCAGGTGGCAACCATCCATCTGAGCCACCAACTCTCCCGCCCAAACTCAGGCGGGAGAGGATTTTTATACACAGATATTATGTATCAAAGTCCAAAAGCCTTTTTCTTTTCTTTGGAGATAGCGCATGCCATAATCAAAAGATTAATTAATCCATGATGTCGAATATATATAATAATAAGGCTTAATCAATCCATAACTCGAATATCATATATTCAGAGAATCGTACACACATGATCTCTTTCCTTTTTTTCTTTTTCTATTTTTTGTGGTAAGGACAAAGACAATATATGTTAATATCAAAACAGTTGACAAACCCGTGCTACAAAATATCATATGTTCAAATAAACGTGTACACATATGATGTGGGACTAAACCAACAGATGGTATCAGGAAAATATATGATCCCTTTTTTTTTTTTTTCGCTTTTTTTATTAATGAAGACAAGAATAATGCACATCAAGACCAAAAGAGTTAACTCTTTCAACCTAAAAAATAATAATAAATAAATAAAAATTTCTCCTCAAAATAAAATGTAACTAATTGATTTAGTAACTCCCAAAAATGAAATACAAGAGTCTGATGAACATGCTGGGGAAAATGATTCCATGAATGATCATTATCAATGACGGATTGCAATTGAATTGTTGGATTAGATTCCAATTTCCAATTAACATCTAAAGTCAGTGTCTCTAATAAGTATGACCCACCTTAAGCAATGTGTCAGAATTTTAGGAAGGGGTCCCACATGGGAGTTGGGACACTCTTTACATCCGAGGAGGGGCCCACATGGGCCCACATATTAAAGAGGCAGCAGTAAATGATTTTAAAATATGGGCTTTGACATTCTTGACCTCAACTGAATCCTAAGTTGGGGGGGCCCAAAAAGAACTGGGCTTTACATTAGGGGACTCGACTTCTATCTCTGTCGAAACTAGCCCATCAAATACCACACAATTCAACCAGTGCGATATAGACCAATTTTCAATCAACTTTTCAGAATTTTGATAGCAACGTGAATGGTGAATGATAGTAATACTGCTCTAAAACATATATAGACGAATGATTTTTCAAAACAATCATTGTAAAGCCTAATTCATCCGCACCCATTTGAGTCATGACCCCACCCATTTATTGGATTGTCCAAATCATTATGATTTGAGCCTTGGAGGACCACATTTAGGGACAGTGATAGGCCTTATTGTTTTCTTTCATATAGTGGGAAATGTAGTTTTTGGCTTTCCATCATCCGTGCCAATTTGGAGATATGGTTTGAATTCTCAACCTCTCACCCTACGTTAGCCAGCCCGTGATTTGATATGTTTGGTGTAAGTCCACGAGGTCGAGAGTGTTCGACTCTTATACCTCTATGCCTATGATATGCTATTCACTTTTTTCATTCCCTCTCCCTCTGGTCACACTGGATGTCCAATTCCCGTTTAGACTGCATTGTTTGCCTGCAACTCCATCTTGTTCTCTTCCTGGGATGTTTCAGCATTGGATCTAAGAGACAAACGTGGGAATTCGAATTTAGGATCAAATTCTTGTTTGCTATGAAATCCCTTCAGGCTTTGTTTGGTTGCAAGGGAAATTGAAGGGAAGGGAAGTGAATTTTTTTATACTTTAAATGGAAACTTTTGTAATGATTAGAGCACATGCTATCGCATAAATATCTAACTAATTCTGAATCATTCTACATTTAAATATTAAATTTTGCATTTAAATCCCTCCCATTTGAAAAGGAAAAATAAAATCAAGTGAAGGGATTCAAATCATCTCCTCCGAGGGTATCTGCAGAAGATGCGGCTGCATCTAACCAATGCCTAACACGTGGATGTCGGTTGAATTGGAACTGTCCAGCCAGTGCTGGTGCGCTGGTGCATAAGTCAATAACTCTTTGCATTTCACCTTATCAAATGACTGAACGGTTCGGATTTAATCGATGCCCACATGTCAAACATCAACTAGATACAACCAAGTCTCCTATCAAGAAACGATTTAAATCCAAAAAACAGATCATAGTAATCTATCCAGTTTTTCAAAAAGGGTTTTGCTACCCTAAGCCCTACTATTGCATGCAACTTCTTGTAAACCTCCTTCATGTGCGAGTTCCAAATTATTTATTTATTTATTTTAAGCACCGACGGAGCCACCACGGTCCACATTCGCGTCGTGGTAGAATACGGTGTAGGCTAGCTAATACAGCACGAGGAGTAGGTGATTCGTCAGTCTGGATCCTCTCCACCACACATGGATATCCACCTCATACCCATCACCGTGTGGAAAAGCACATGTAGGTTTACATAAAAACTAGGAATTGAATAGAGTGAAGCTAACATAAACAAGCAAAATGGAAGTAGTGAGAAATACGAACCCATACTCCTCTCCCGACGCCTGTGGCTCTGGCACCCACCATAATGCATGAATCTGTAAATAGTATACTACTTTGCTTGAGTGCTTCAAACTCCAAAACTGTCATCAACTCTGAAATCCCTTCATTGTCACGGCGAAGAAGAAGGGATCCCAAGTGAAAAAATAAATTACTAATTAAAAAAAAGAGTAAAGTGGAATATTCCTATTTTTCATTATTGTCATTATAATATGGGCCCTCACCCTCTTTCCTCAGAAAGAAGAAAGGAGTGGACAAAAAAACAGAAAAGCAATCCATCACGCTTTCCAATCTGATAGAGTGATACATGGTCGATATTAAATTAAAAAATATTAAAAAAATCTAAGCATCAGGTATCGTATCGATATCGACCACTGCCAATCTTGATCCCGATACCTTAAACCATGTTTCCAAGTGATGGGCTGCTCTGAATTGGGCTTGGGTCAACTTTTCTTGGGTTTAAGTGGACTAAAATATACAGAAACCATGATACAAGTGAAGAGAGAGAGAGAGACGTGTTTGGTTGTCCCATATTCATTTTTGCTGCATTCTTACCAGTGTGGAAAACGTTGGTACTTTCACAGCCAGCCTGGAAACGTTGGGATGGCAGATGGCCGACAAAATGGACGATTCCGGCACTTTTAGCCTTTCGGAAACCTCCTGGAAATCGATGATCACTCATACGTGACAAATGTACGATGGATGATGAACCCATCCCCGACTACTCATTCCTGAATCCTGATCCTCTCTAGTAAGAACTAAAATGTCAACAAGTCAAAAATAAAACTTCTGACAGGTCAAAAGCACACCAATATAGAAGAATCCTTCCACGTGTAAAAATCACCTCACTATTTTACATTTTTTTACACCTCTCCCCTACCCTCGCCTCCCAACGTGGCCTGTCGGCCCCAACTCCCCAACCATTGCTCGCCCAAATCCATGTACGTGTCAGGAATCCATTCTTCTCATTTTAAATGGCAGATATACCCTTATTCTACAACCATCCGATTGGCACTAGAGCTTGCATGTGGGCCACAAAATCATTAATCCACAGAGCTTGGATGCATCTTATCATTCACCCTCCATTTACCAGCTTCTCGATCCAACGATCTCGACTCAGGAAGGCTAGTACGTGTAAGCGTAAAGATAAAACCTGCAACCTTGCGCTCTTCTTCTGCTTTCCTCATTTCATCTTTCTCTTCACAAACTCTTCCCACTCCTTTCTCTTTCAGAGCTACATTATGCAGTGTTGGCTTCCAATTCCATCCAATTAAGAAATGCTGTTACTCTAGATTCCATCTACAAGCTTCAAGATCTCTTCCCCCAAACTAAAATGGTGATCCTCTGCCGAATTTTGCTCTTTTTATTTGCCATTCTCTTGATCTCACCGACGGAATTGTCGGTGACGGTGACAGCGATGACGACTACAAACACCAAAGACCAGATCAAATCCACATACTTGTCGAAGGAGACTACGACATCGACCTTGACTGCGACAAGAAAAGATCAGATTGCATGCTCAATGTGTTCCACCTGCGACAATCCCTGCAATCCAGTGTACTCTCCACCACCACCATCTCCTCCGCCGCCGTCGCCACCCACTCCATCATCGTCTGAATCTGGATGCCCACCGCCACCGTCTCCGTCTGGTTCAGGCGGCACCTTCTATTACTCGCCGCCGCCTCCGACTACAGATTACTCGTCCCCGCCTCCTCCCTCGCAGCCGACGACATATTACGGGTCACCGCCGCCACCATCTGCCATTGGTGGCGCTGTCAATCCTCCGCCAACGAGCTACTACCCGGCGCCGCCACCCCCAAACCCAATCGTGCCCTACTTCCCTTTCTATTTTTATAACCCTCCACCTTCTGGAATGGCCTCAAATTCCGTCCAACTGAAGGCTCCTGTTGTGTTCTCAACTACAGTCTTTCTGTTCTTGCTAAGCTTTTCTTTCTAGATGATCTCATTACAAATAAATAACTGTTCTACTAATTAGAGATAGAGAAAGAGTTCCTGAATTTCTTAAATTCTTTTCTCGATCCGATGGCGCCCATTCAAGGATGTTGAGGTAGAAGAAGAAGAAGAAGAAGGACGTTAGGAATGAAGAAATGGAGGGAATTAACGGCCTCCTACTCTGCATCTCACTTGTCTCCATGGATCTCTGCTCTCTTCCCATTTTTTCTGTTCCTGTCGTAATTTCTGATAATGTCTTTTTTTTTTCTTTTTTTTTTCTCATAAATGTGATTAGAAATAAACATCATAATTTTTTTTTTGTATTCCCTATCATCTTTTGTTTCCATTAACGTCTTTCTAAAAGATGAAAATGTTATTGAAGAAAGAAGAAATCTGCTTCACTTTACGTTTCTTCCTTTATAAGTGGTTTATACTTTTTTTGTTTTTTTTTGTTGTTTTTGTTTTTGGGTGGGTAAGTGGTTTATACTTTACTTTTACTTTGTTCCTGTTCTTCCTTTTTTTTATAACGCCTTTTCCCCAACCTGCAAGGGTGGTGCTCTGTGTTGGATGAAAAAGCTATGGACTGGAGATCCCTGGTAATCCAATCCACTAGCCACCCACTGCTGTTTCAATTTATACTGCATGCTTAGATTGCAAGTGAAGCAGTAATATACTATATAGTAGTAGCAGAGAAAATTAGGGAATGACACCATGGATATGAGATTTGATTCTCTTCCTCGCATGTGATTCCATCACTGCTTTATGCTCCAACCAGCCTTAACTTCATTGATCAACTCCTTTTCTCTATTTTATTCAAATAAAGGAACAGTAGCCTTCAGAAACACGTACGACATCAAATTCATAGTTGGTCATTAAATGAAATGAATTTTGCAAATCAATCCAAGAGAGACTATGATTCTCAAGTATTTTCATTCTACGGAACTGCTCTAATGTTTTTATCATGTATGCGTTTACATCAGACATTATGCGGGTAGGATTAGTGGAAAGGTATTGAATGAATAACTTTGATTGGATGATATTCTTTATGTGAGGGTTTCAATTAATCCACTTTAACGTGTAATTGTTTGAGAAGTTTCTAATAATTTGGTCGGATTATGGGCAGAATCAAATTACCCTTCTTAACAGGGTTGGTCCTTACTCTTTGTCTTTATATAGATAGTCAATTCTCATTATTGACTATCATTAAAACATATACTGCGAAGAAAGCAGATAAGACTGACAGGCAATAAAGAGTTGTTCAAAAACTATTCAAAGCTTCCGTGGAATTTCTCCTACAAACGTTAATGGATCTAGGTATGTCTACTAAATTTAATTTGATTCATTAAAACTTTCTTACAACTGCTAAATACCCTGTCTTCCTCTCCAAAAGGGTTCGATTATTCGGATCCTTGATCAATAGTGCAAAACCCAGGTTGGTTTTAAGAAATTCAAGTCAACAGGGTTACCATTGTTTAGCCCAACCTCGTACTAAGCAACTATCTGCTTTTGTCTGCTGAAGATACCTTGTCGTTTGGCCCACATCAGAGATCATACTCACGGAATGGGTCATGGAACATGTATCGATACAAAAATAATACCACACTGATCCGATACTGATCCTGTATCGGCTTTCAGAGTGACCGATAACACTTCCAATATCCTGAACTAAGGCCCAACACATTGGTTTGGCCAGACCCATTTTTAAGCCTCGGATAGGCCTGTAGTTTGAAGCCCAAGAGAACTATAGCAAGGCCCAAACCCACCTCATAGGATAAATGAAGTTCCACTGTTCCCATGTTGGAATATATTTGTGGGCTTGATTAATTATTTAGCCCATTGAGTAATGAGAATCTGTATTATGACAGAGACTATCTTTGACGCGCAAACCGAGTGAGTTTCCACCGATCCAGATGTGCAAAATATTTAGAAGAGGGTATGGCTACGGTGCTATCCCTGTACTTTGTTGCACATGGCCTAGGTTGGCTAAGTAGATGGACCTTTTAAGAGAACAAGCTTCCACTCGATTCTCCCAAAAATCAAATCAAGCGGCCAAAAGAATGAAGGTTTCGTGTCGATCATCCTGTTTTTAACAAACCTTTAGTTCATGACCCCTTTTTTTTACCAAGCTGCCAAGGCACCTTTAAGCAGGCAAACGCAAAAACTCTCTTTGGCTTTTCACTGAAAACAACATGCCTAAACATAAGGGCGTTTAGGCTTTCACTCCGCTTTTTAGTTCGACATCCTCTTTTCTGTAAGCAGAAGGCCGGCCTGTGAAAAGCAATCAGATATAGGGAACAAGAAAATGGCTGCGGTAAGTCCTAGCCAGTGAACAAGAAAGACACGGATGTATATTCAATACGCAATCAAAGGATTTCACATGCTTACCAAAGAATCAACTCTATGAGCGCGCTAGCGCGCCCCAGCAAGAAAACGTTGCGCTAGCGCGCTCCTATACTGACGTCTCGCGCTAGGCGCTCATCTGTGGCCTTTGTTACTAACCTTCGAATATACTCTTTGTTAGCAAGTCTTACAGTATATTAATATAGCAGGATGGGCTCAGATCCTTTCATGTAGGAGAGTATTTGATGGGCTTGAGTCCTGCTTGTTGAGCTTCATTTGATGGGCTCGGCTTTTTTGCATGATTTCATGTGAAGAGCCACCTTTGACGGGTTTTCCTTTGAATGAGACCCATGTTCTATAATGGGAATTTGTATTACTAGGGTGTTCCCCTCTTGAAATATATTTGTGGACTTGATTAATTACTGAATCCATTGAGTAATGGAAATCTTTATTGAGTAATAGGAATTTGTATCACTAGGTTGTTATGTTAGAATATATTTGTGGGGTTGATTAATTACTAAACCTATTGAGTAACAGGAATCTGTCACTAGGTTGTTCCCATGTTGAAATATTTTTGTTGACTTGATTAATTACCGAACCCACTGAGTAATAGGAATCTGTCACTAGGTTGTTCCCATATTAGAATATATTTGTGGATTTGATTAATTACTGAACCATTAAATAATGAGATTCTGTATTCAATAATGGAAATTTACAGCACTAGATTGACCGATTCGGTCTACAATATTATATAGATCATAAACCCCTACCGTCCTAGTTGTTTTTCCTCTCTCTCTGTACCCATACATATTGAGAAGCCTGTAAAATTTCTACAATCTCTAAAAGACTATGATCAAAGCTTCAAAAATCAAACCAAAAAAACCAATCTTCTAAGCACAGACATGTCTTTATAATTATTATTTACATTGTATCTCTATCGTATTCTACATCATTATATGAAGTGATTTGGGTTTGGAATGAAACCGAAGATCATAAATAGTCTCAACATTCCAGCCTCAAATAAATGACATTCATGGCACCAGATTCCATTAGACTTAAAATGACATTCTTATATTTTTCTTTTTGACCATCTCCTATGCAAATTTAAACTTTTAATTCCAAATTTAACATGGGCAATGTGTCCAAGATAATCCCACATAAACTCATCAACATCCATCCATTTTCAATGTGCAAATGGTGACAAAATCTTTAGTAGTTGGTGGGTAAAGCATCAGATGTAGAGAGGAAGAACATGAAACAACCACAACCGGCAAAAAAATTCATTTGATACAAGTGAAATTCTAATTTTATATTTCTATCTTGTAGTTAAGTTTTGGAATTACAGAGATGCTACTCTATCCATACAATCACACAATCATCAAACATGGTCACAAGCGTCCGTAGATTACATTCACACGATGATCACCTCCTCCTCTGTTGGGTGGAAGGATCCATGGGTCGATTTACAGCATAACACTCAATCTGAGTCATAGACGGAACGTAGGGGAACTTGCCAGACGAAAACGGTGAGTTTGCCTCTTTCACCTTCATTCTCTTCAATTCTAACTCTTGTAATTTCCGTTCTTGGTCAGCAGCGGCAGCCTTCCAAATATCATTTGCATCCATTCCCTGAAATTAATTAAGCAAATCATTCTCGTTCGGATAATAAAAAACTCAATTTTCCTAGAGAGAGAGAGAGAGAGAGAGAGAGAGATTACTTCAGGGATTTTCGAGTGAGTCGGTGGGTCTGCCGTCCAAGTCCAGATGGTCTCTGCAAATATCCATGGTGACGCGCGCTTGGTGGACACGGAAGAGACAAGCCTACCGGACCTAAGTGATTGCATCCTGTGTTCTTGCTTCAAGCGTTTCTTTGATTTCTTAGCTTTTGTGGCTATTGTTGTTTGTGGATTACTAATTGCTTTATGGAATACAAAAAGATGAAGAAATGGAAGAATTCACTCTTACAGAAAAGAATTTTTTGAAAGCATACAGAGGGATGAGTCATGAAAACAGTAACACACAACCACCATTTAGCCAAGTCGCAACATGTTTATACGTGGCAAAAGCTTCTAGTGCCTTATGAGGCCTTAGGTGTCACTGCTTATGGCGCTGTTTAATTTAGGTGTGCCACTTACATTCTGGAAACGTGAGGATTTTTTTTTTTTTCCCCTAAGAAATTGCATAAAAAGCACTGTGAGAAAAGTTTTGGGAAAAGTTGTTCAGAATAACCTGGTTATTGGATTGGAGGAAGAGTCCAGAACTTGAAAGATCAAAAGGAAACAAAACTAAATCTGTATCTACAGATTGTTGTGTAAAAAGCATGGTCCATATTCCTTGAATATATTGAAATTTTAAAATGCAAGCAATTGTTCCCCATTGGGAAAAATATATATATATATATATATATAAAAGGTATGCCCAATTTTTCTATGTATCTGTTTTTTTAATATTTTACAATTTTATAGCAGAAATCCAATTTTTTTTTTTTTTGGGTAAGAACTAATAATTCAGAAAGAATAATTCCATCAATAAACTGACATGTAAAGTATCACATTGCAAATAATTTGGTTTTTCTACCCAGGTCATATGCCTACATGGTCGTACATCGGGCCATTCATCTAATACAAAGGCGTCAGATTTTGGTATTATGCATCCTTTCCCTCTCCTCATTTGAATAAAAAAATCACTATTTTTTACAAAATCTTATATTATGGAAGGTTCAGTTTTTTTTTATTTTATATATTTTATGGAAGGTCCAGATTTGATATTGTACATCCTCCTCGTCTCAACCGTTTGACAATAGAAATCAAGACTGTATATTAAACATTTTGCTATAGATTATTATGATGAAAAAATTTCTTATCTATGAGAAAGAAAAAAGAAAAAGGCATACGGGTCTTCTACTTTGCATAGAATAGATAATATTACATAAGTATGCACACCTATCTTGTGTGATGTGGAAAGATGATGTATCAATCCTAAATGTTTGATATTTAGAAAAGAACTCATTATATAATATTGGCATGTGTCAATGGCCCATTTTTCACTAATTCCCTTTCATGCACATTCATTGGGCAATCAGGGAAACCATTATATACAAGGGGCATATTTGGTATTTGAGGGGGAGGGGTGGGGGCTTTTGCGCAATCCAAAGGATACCGAACACCAATGCCAATGGCGATGGACACCGAGCAAGCAGGTGTCAATGGCCATTAACACCGAATCAGTGTCAATAAGAATATCCAAGTACATGCATCCTTATATTTGTTAAAAGGGAAATTTTCAGTTACCACCTAAAATGAATTGATCAAATCACCTACCACCCAAATTGTTTAAAAAAATCACATATTACCCAAGTTAGACAAACATTTATCAAAAAGATCCAAAAGCAACTAAGAGAGTCGTTAGTTGCTGATGTCAGCCTTTAAAAAATACTTGAATGACAATAATACCCTTTTTGTAAGGGAAAAAAATTAAAAAAGAGGTGCATGTACCAGTCTTCTCTATCTAAACCTTCACCCCTCTCCTGATTACTAACATCTCTTTATTCTGTCTGCTCTCTATCTGAGACTCATAAATGAATTACACAGGAAAAAAAAAACGAAAAAAAAAATGTCAGGATTTGAATACAAATGATCGGATTTTGCTCTGATTGAATCAATTCGTAGGCATCTGTTTGATGAATCAGAATCATTGGCGACAACATCGATCAATTTTCCAGCAAAGAACTCTGGTGGTACTTCAATGTATTGCAGGAGCTCGAGCTTCAGTAGTCTTTTCCCTTGTTTGACAGAGAACTGGGGATATATGCCATTAAATGTCGATGATTCAGAGGATATGGTGGTCTATGGTGTACTTCATGACGCTATCCGTGTTGGATGGATTCCTTCATATTCAGAAGAGTCACCAAATAGCAGCAATATCACTGTAGCGTGTTCAGTGATTCTACGGCAGTTACCATTAAATCGGAGCTTGAGGAGACGAAAATTGCAGAGACCGTTGCCGTTGTATTTCAGACGCAATTGACGGAGTCGGCTTCATCATATGTGACTGAACCATCATCTCCACCAGAGAAGTCAAATTCAGTAGAAGTTCCAACTACAACTCCGTCCAAAAGTAAACATTACAGAGGTGTACGCCAACGCCCCTGGGGTAAATTTGCAGCGGAAATCAGAGATCCGGCGAAGAATGGTGCCAGAGTATGGCTTGGAACTTTCGAGACGGCTGAGGACGCTGCGCTGGCTTACAACCGAGCTGCTTACAGGATGTGCGGTGCTCGAGCTCTGCTCAATTTCCCGTTCCTTCTCAACTCAATCGATTCCCAATCGGTTATTGTAACCACAAAGAGCGCTTCTCTGGAGCCTTCCTCTTCATCGTCGTCATTGTTATCAAAACTATAATCCGGAGTTAGGGTTTCTCTTTTTTCTTTTTCTTTTTCTTTTTTGATAAAATATTGCAGAAAAACAGAGAGGAAGAAGAAAGTGGTATAAACTTCTATACATAATTTCAACTATTTCTCATCAATCCATTAACTTACGTTTATCAAATTTGGGTGGAAGTTATTGATTTTTTTAAACAACTTGGGTGATAGATGATTTGGTCAAATTTTTTTTATGATAATTGAATATTTCCCTTGTTAAAATATACTATCTAAATACCACCTCTATAGGTGTCTTTAGAACATGACATTTATTTTTAATTATCTCTTGTTTTATTCTTAAAAAAAATTTCAAGTCAAAATTAAAATAGATTTTTCACAAACTTTTTGAACGTTACTTGGCAAAAAGGGTTTTGGCCCTCCCCTCTCCAACCATAGCTCCATGCATGACTCCTTGCTTTAGCCATATAGTATATGGATTGATTGATAATTTGATATATAGATAGCAGATGAATGCATGATGCATGGTCACATTTATGTTCTTTAAAAATACTTTTTAAAATATTTTTTCTATTTTTAGTCAAAAAAAATATATTTTTATATATGTTTTTATTTCTCAGAAATACCTCTATGAAAAAAAAAAAAAAAACCTGTGTGTTTGATGCCGGTTACTCGGTGAGAAAGAAATATGTTTAAATAAAAAAGAAATACAAGCGTACTTGGAAGAGATACAATGACAGAAATAGTTCTTATATTGTACAAACCCCATATGGGTAAGGCTGTCAATCGATACTGGTATTGTATACGAAACCAAAACAGAATTACCCAAATCGAACCGGAATAAAAATGGTACAATAATTATATGAAAATGGAACAGATACTGATACGATACATATCAGTATTATGGACCGACCTGGTTGGTACATACCAAATACCAAAACCATACTGAATTTATAATCATAAAAATGTATACCGGTTTTTTTCTTTTATACACCAAATTTTTTAGGGCACCATATATCCATATAAAAAACTATATATATACCACATAAAAAATTTATATGGTAAGTGAACAAAAATGGTAGGGATGTCAATTTATGGCCCTCACCTTGTCTTTGAACCGGCCTGATTAAAACCTGGACCAACACGGATTGATTACTAAACGTATTGGACTTAGGCCTCTTGACTTATTATTAATTAATCGTTGATGGTGTAAGGGCGCACCCCATTGGTTGTTCAACCACACAACCAATTATGAAACGAACCCAAAATCAATCAATTAAACAATCATTAAGCTAAATCCCTAAAGGCTTTTCTATTCTCTTTCTTCATTTAGGCTATGATCTTTTAATTAAGAACTTAATATAAACTATTAACTTATATTGTGAATAAAGAATAAATAATGATCAATTGTAATAGAACATGGGCCAGTGGTTATACTTTTTCCATTGTGGGCCAATTGATAGGATTGGAACAATTAAATTAAAACGGAATAACATAATAGGTTATGGACCAATTGAATTGTATCATTAAAACCCCATAATGGTTCAATTAGAGACCGAGATCAACCGAAACCAATATAAACTTATCCATATCTCCCAGATGAAAACCGATTAGTATATTAAATTGATGGTGACCGGGGTTAGCTACACGGATGGCACTGCCTCTGTGTCCTTCTCCACGCCTCCACGGTCAGGAGCTCAAAAGGGAGTTAGACTCGGGACTCAGAAGAACTTTCACGGCTTTGTTGGAACGGTTGACCGCTTTACTAGGGAAGATTCGCGCCGGACGATTCGACCACAATAACGGTATTTTTTTAATATTCCCTTTATTAAATATTCTAGCATCAGGAAGATTCCAATATTACATTTTCTAAAGCGAAAAAACCCATCAAATAAATCAAAACGCCAACCAAACGTGCCCTATTATCTTAAGATATCAAAAGATAAAGAAAGATAAATGGAGAAACGGAAGTAACAGGAGAGTTGTCACGTTCTAACAATATTTTGAGGGCAAACAGGGTTCGAGCTTTGTCACTAATAGTCCTTTTAATTCCCGCTCTAACCCTTTCTACCAAACTATCATTAAAAACTGTAAAGTTGGATTTCATCATCCTTTCTTGATTTACCGAACAGGAACAGACACAGATCACATTTTGTCGGCCTATTGATGATAAGCTATAAGCTTCAAGAACACAATCCTTTTCAAAAACATTCATGGATTATATATATTTACCCAAAAAAAAAGTACATGATTAACCCCTTTTAATGAAGATAACATCTGCGATCATATCATCTCATCTCATCTCATCCATCCGTCCTCCAATTTTTTCTCTGTAACACCCCCCACCCCCCCAAAAAAAAGAAGAAAAAAACCCAAAAATGAAAGAAAGAGAAAGGATTAACAGGGGTAACATCAAAGAAAACTGGCCTTGATACTTTTCCCCAAAAACCAAAAATCTCAATGGCCGTTTAGGCATAGACAGAACCACAAGATAGAGCCATGAGTAGCACGGCCGCTTGTTCTTCCTCTCCCAACTTCCTGTGCTTCTCCGTGGTTGATCTATCCAGAAAGACCTCCCTCCCTAATTCCAGCAATCTCAGTTTTATAGAGACGCCGAGCTTCTTGTTGTTTGGGTTATTTCTCCTCTCTTTTTTCTCCTTCTCTTGTCTTCCTTTGTTCAGTCCAAGGAGAGCCCTTCTTTTCTTTCTGTATCTGATCCCGCAAGCATTACAGAGAGACTGTCAAAAACAATCAACCAAATCAGAATCAGAAACGTCACCAAGTAATCCATCAAACAACTGAACATAAAAAATAAAATAAAGAATCGAAGAATATTGGGATTTTGTGATCACCTTAGGCCCAGCTGGACCGCCTCTCCACAAGGGGGTTTTCGAAGTCCCGCAGTCAGTACAGCTCTTCTTGGGATCGTTCACCTGACCCTCAACCGATGAAAACGCATCAGAGCATTTGATATTCGTCTCCTCAGACTCTGATCCATTCATCTGAAACCAGAGAAAAAAGAAAAACCATCAGTTCTCTAAGAATCAGAAGCAATGATAACTTAGATAAATTAAAGGGAGAGAGAACTCATGATTACTAACTTTCTCACTCAGATCCATCCTCTCTGCCATCTTACCCAAAAACCTAAAATAAACCCCAAGAAAACAGAGTTGAAAAACAGAGGAATCGAAGTGGGATTTTCAAACTACAGAAATACGTCCTCTAAATCTGAAAACCCTAATCATTTGCAGAAGGAAGAACAGAACTATCAAGGATACGAGACACGGAGGTGAAGATAACAAACTGTGACACCAAAACAGTGCATGAGACAAGGATCTATCCGAATTCTATTGGATGGAAATAATACTGATTTAAGGGACGAGATCTGAGATAAAACCAACAACGTTCACTGAAATCACATTAACAACAACTGTAGCAACAGAGAAAGAGAGAACGCGAGAGGCGTTTGATCCCTAAAAAAGATTTAATGGTTGGCTTGTTTAGCCTAGAGTAAGGATGAGAGAGGCAGTGAAGTGAGGAATTAGGCTAAATAGGGAACCGACATGCAGAGGCAAGAAAGATCAGGAATGATGAAAACCGAACCGACACAGACACTCCTTACTCCTTTTACCACAATCTGATCAGAGACACACGAAACCCTAGCCCTAGGTTTTCTCAATGACTATATTATCCTTATAATTCCAAACATTACCCACAGAAACCAACCTTCTCCTCAAAAGCCCAAAAGGCAGAAACCGCGCGCCACAACGTTCACTCTCACCCTGATTTAATAATGATAAAATTTCACTCACGTTCCTGTGCTTTGGTTTAATAACAAATACCCACCCTTTTTTTTTTTTTTTTGATAATATCATTAACACTCCTGAAAACACCTAAACAAAACATTTTTATCCCAATATCATTCATTCTCTTTGATTTTTATATTTTCCCTCTTTATTTTTACATTTTTAGTCTTTCTCTATAACACCCGATTTCAATTGATGGAATTCATGGGTTTCAAGGTATTCGAGTATTAACGGTCTCAGAAGGAGGTGAGAATCGAATTTCTCTTTGACAGAAAACAATGAAGAGAAACCCAAGAAAAACATAAATCCCAGAAGGAGTCTCACGGGAGAAAAAAGAAATCTTCACGATTCAGAGCAGCATCGATCAGTATTTAAGGAGAGATTGAACTGAGAAAAAGTAGAAGAAGAAAGAAAAGAGTTGGGTTTCATGGTCTGTCCATATTGAAGGCATTCGTTTCTTCGTTTCAACAGTTATCTCAAACGATGTATGGTTGATTTTCAAGAAATTAAGGAGATCATCAATGTAGATCAAGGTCCCAGGAATCCAGATCGACCGGTGGATTCTTTTCCATTTAGATCAGAATTCCGGTGTTGAAGTCGTCGATCTGTTGAACCCAGAGAGAGAGAGAGAGAATGACAGCTGGTGGTAAATTCATAACCTTTCTCTGTCAAATTGCTTAAACCCCTTTTTTAAAAGAGTTCAAATTTTCTTGTCAGAGCTCCACATTGCTTGTTTGCCAATTTTGACTTAAGTGTTGGAATGGACACAGGATTTTCGAACCACTCTACTATTTATCTGCTTCTACCTTAACAGATGTTACCACCAGAAATGTTCGAGTAAGAATCAATGGCAACGGAGAACAACCAAATCGTTTGCAGGATCCATACAAAAGAAGTTGAAGGAACCCAGCCATGTGTCAACTCTGAAACCCACCCTTACTCCTTTTGGCCCTTTATGCATGTATCCTCTCTACTCCCACGCCGTCTCATATCTTTGTTCTCTACTGACTCATCCCTCATGTTTCCTCTCTCTCTCTCTCTCTCTTTCTCTCTCGTGGCTTTTAAACCAAATCACAAGATTGATTTGCGCCCAATTTCATAGACATTTTATTGATATGGAAGAGAAATAAAATTTTATGAATCGATGAATCCCAATTGCACATGTCATGTTTTAAATCAATCATAATTAACCAATTGATAAAACAAAATATGAAATAATTTAGGACTATCAAGAGGTAATGTGCTTGGTCTTGTCAGCGATGTACCAATTAGAGGAGTCAAGATAGCCAAGGATATTCTCCTACGTCAAATATCTAAGTTCTCTTCTCTTTCTCTTTTGCTTGTTCTTACCTATTTTGACAAGTAAATAAGAAGAACATAGAATAGCTCTTCTCTCTCTCTCTCTCTCTCTCTCTCTCTCTCTCTCAATAGGAAGAAGATAGAATAGTAGTTCATTCGAGAGAATCAAACTCCAATAATTAAAAATTGTTTAATAAATAATTCCTATGATAAATCTCTTTTACCCGTTACAACCTTTATATCAGCCTAATACATGCAATATTTATTACTACGAACTCCCCCTACAAATTAGGACTATTTCACTTTGAAAGAGGTGTTACGAGACCATAATTAATGAAACAGTGTTTAATACAAGAATTATATGTGTTCCAGATTATTAAACGTATTTTTAAATGTGTATTGTCGTATTAAACATGTAAAAACAAAAATAAAAAATAAAAAAATAATTTTCTTTTTCTCTTTTTTTCTTTCTTTCCTAATATTTTGATAAGTTTTCCCAAATCCCTGAAACCTGACTTTCGAATGAATCGTTCCGGCTTTGATATGTGTTTTAGGTTAATGAGATGACGATTTATGTGAGTTCCATGGATTGCAAGTTTTGTTTGTATCATGAATTTCATGGATTTTATTCTATTTGTTGAATGATGTAGACGTCTATTGCATAATGAATATATGTTTGTATTTACAGTAAAAAGGTGATTGTGTTAAACATGTATTAAACACGTACATATGAATGTTGCATGTGTTTTTTTTTTTAGTTGGATTTTCAATCCCCCGTATTGAACACTACTTGCGTTTAATACATGTACGTATCCACACCCAAATGTTTCTTCTTCCCATGCTTACTAACTATGTACGAGACTCCTTCCTACTCTTAAAGGCTCTTCTACTCTTCCCTGCACATTAGGAAAATATCTCAACTACACATTAGGAATATAACCCTCCCACCCATTAAACTCTTCCTTCGGGTTTTTCATTTACCATACTCCCTAAGTAGCTGCCACCTCATTCATGGAAACGGGGCTTACAAAACTATTGACTTATTCCACCCCTGTTGTGTGGAACATGGCTTCAAACAACACAAGAGATAGATGGATGTAGAAAAAAAAAAAAAAAAAAAGAATTTAAATTGAAATTTGGCGTGTTTATTAAGATCATTTATTGAATATCCATCTTTCAAAATTATAATATTATTTAGGAGAAATTTTGACTAGTCTGCCACTCGGCTAAGGAGGGGTATAAACAAGAACATTTCACCCTCAAAAAGATGCAAAGTTCCACCCATTATTTGAAGTTTTCATAATATTTTCTTCTTTATCTAAATATTCACAAAAACCCTTTTCAAAAACTGTTTCCCCATCAAACCCCTTCCCTATTATTTATTGGGATGTTCTCATACACACTTCCTAATGTATCAAAATGTGCACTCTTAATATAATATAATATGTTTGTTTTTATAAGTGATGGTAATTGTTGTCGTTTCACATATTCGAGTGTGGGCAATACTAATAAACTCTTGATTGTGAAATTAAAAGGAAAATCACTTTCAAAAAATTTGTGAAAATACATTCTACCCTTGGCTTAAAAATTTTTTTGAAAATAAACAAGGAATAATTTAAAAGAAGTGAAAAAGGGTGTGTGCTTTGTAGCTATTTTTTCTTTTCTGAAATCCAATCAAGATTCCTTTCTCTCTCATCCAAGTAATTGATTATCAATCCTTCCTATATACTCCTAGCACTTTGTAAAGGAATAGATTCCAATGTAGACAAATGGCTCGTAGATCTCACTTTTTTAAGATGTGTCATGTTCAGAAGACATCTATAAGGGGTCGATCATATCATCCACCCATAATTATACACGAGAGTCAACCACAAAAAATTTAAAAAAAAAAAAAAAAAGGGGGCAGAATCACTGGACGTACGTTTTTGTTTTAGGGATGGATTTGTGGGAAATTGATTTGAGATCATATGATGGTATTTGAAAAAATTAGAAAATGGAAAATGATAATAAAAGTAAGAGGAAATCAGAACAGATCTTGTGATGACAGAAGAATGAAAACGAAAGGTCAATATTACCACTGTTTTGTCTTGAAGAGCAGACGGGAAAAGGGGTCCTCAAAAAAGGTGATCACTGCAAATCTGCAACCAAACCCTATTTTACTCGATAGGTATAAGGCAGGAGAGAGGAGGCAGATCCGCAGGAGATTGAGAGCTACAAACAGGTCTAGCTCTGAGTCTGTCGGACGACCATCTGATATCTGAATGGTCTTCTGTTCTCTCCCACCAATGATAAATTTAATAATTAAATAGATTCTTCTTCTTCATCTTCTTCTTCTTGAATCCCCCTCTCTCTCTCTCTCTCTCTCTCTCTCTCTTTGTGGAAAGCTGAGCCATGGCCACCACACTGTTGTTATTTATTAAGTCTGCAACTCTCATCAGGTCTCTTCCACCAAAACCCATATGGGTCAAAAACCATAAACAACAACTGAAAAGAAACCAAGAGAAAAGGAAAGGAGGTCTTTCAGTCTCACTCACGCACAGATAGAGGAGAGCATGCAAATGAAATAGAGCTTAGAGACTGCACTAGTCTCCTCGGTAATGAGAAATGATGGCTGTAAATTGTGTTTTTTAAGATTTGTCAGAGATTACCATAAACGCACCACTTCTTCAAACGATGCCATGGTTGTCTCTTTCAGAGTTAAGATTTGGGTTTCAATATCCATCCAATAATAAACTACTCCATTAGCTCTCCAAACAAAATTAATTTAATTACCATGGAGCCCCTATCTACAAGTACAACAAACTAGACCTTTCATATTTTATTACCTCTTCCTATGTTTTTTAACAGCATGATTCAATTTACAAGGTCATCTGGACCTGCGAGGACAACAATTCAGATTTTATATACAATTGGCCTAGAGAAAGTCAAAAGTTTTGAAGCAAAGCTTAAAAAAATTACCCTGTGCAAGAGGTTAATAACTTAATATATGTAATCTTACAGGTTATTTCTAGATTTGATTTCATAATTACTGATTCACAATGGAACAACTTTATCGCTATAATTTCCAATGTTTTTTTTTTTTTTTTTTTTGTGCTAATGGCAGGTATCCAGACCTTCCACCTAACTAGTCCCGCAGACCCCAACGACTCCACAACCGCATTAACCGGGTCATTCCAGTGTTGAATGAGAATCATTCCATTTGCATCCAAAGCAAGAAAAAAATAACACTTAATACTCTAGTGTGAATGGCCTTAAGACGGTAAAGAAGTCAAACTCAAAACCTTTCGCTTCCTTAGGCGCAAGCACCTTGCCAACTGAGAAAAACCCTTAGGTATGTGTTATGACAAACGCCCTAGAATTGCAAGATCAAACACAAACGAAATACAGAAACAAAACGAACAAAAATTGAAAAAGAACAAGAGAATAATATTTATGTGATTGACACACTAATGCGATGTACTACATCCATGCACAAAGATAAAGATCATAGGCTTCTTTTGTTACATTTTAAATGAAAGTTTTTTTTTTTTTTTTTAAAAATTTTTTTACAATAGGTAAAAGAAATACGAAGTGTCTTTTTCTTCACCTTAAAAATCACTATATTTTACCCCTTGAAAATATAGATTAAATTTTTTTTACATATAAAATTTGAACTCAAAATAATAAAATTTGAACTCAAAATAAATAAAGCTTATGTAAAAAAGAGGTAATACAATAGAGATATCTCTCAAGAACACTCAAGCTCGAAAAACCCATTTCTCCTTGTCTTTGTGACTAGGGCAAGAAGACATGAAAAGAACAATTGATATCTCCTCTAAACGGGGTTGATCCGTTGTGTAATTCCATTCAGTTGGATCGAACATCAAAATGTATCAATTATCAAAGCGTTGCCGAAGAATTCAAAACACCCATAACACAATATATAGTGGACACTAATCTTTAAAATACTAATACACATGCATCGATTAATAACATAGTCGAAAAGCATGTCAAGGTTATTTAATTGATTTCTACATTGAAATTTGATATATGATTAATTAAAATCATGTTCTACCATGATTACCTAGAATTAAACACATGAAGAATAAACATTCACAATCTTCAAATGCTACATGCTATGAAACAATCACCACAATTAGAATGCCTTTATTCGTCGGAAAAAAATCCCCTCCAGCGCTCGAGAGTCTCTAGTGGAGATCCAGCGTCTGGAGTTCATCAACGTATATTCCAATACATTGAGATCTGCATTAGATGAACTCTAGCTACCGGATTCCTGTTGGAGAGAGGATTTCAGTCCTCATTCACCATATATATATATATATATATATATAAACTAGAAATCATGAGATTCACACAATTCCAGGGTCTTGCCTGGGACTACCGAAATCCTCGGCTGAGTTTGGAGAAGAGGAAAGCCAAGACCGCAAAGAAGCAAGAGAGTGCGTACATAAGCCAGGTAACGACGAGAAGTACCCAATCCTTGATGTTTCGCTTCGGAAGGTGGTTCCTATCTGACACCATCAACGCCCTATACACAGCTTCTGTCAGAGCGTAAGCTGTCACGGGATCCGATCCATTTGCAAGGATACCATGCTCCGACAGGCACACAATATCATACACCCCATTCGTCTCTGATACACCCAGATATTCACAGATCTTAATCCGTCCCTCCATTCTCTCTTCAGTCGACATCATATCGCCATGTGTCATTATCAAGACGGGATTCTCATCTGCAACTCACAAGTAGCGTAGTAAGTGTTCGACGAAATGTCTGAAAGAGAAATAGATCAAGAGAGAGACTGTGTGTGGATGTGAGCGCGCACGCGCGCGACGATGGCTTACTGCATTTCCTTATTGCAGGACAACTGAAGAGTTCCTTCGTGGCCTCTAGAGGTTTCGAATCTCCATTCATCAATGCTTGGTAAACCTCTGCAATGTTTATCACAACGATGACGCAATTTACTGTTCTCGTCCTGAACCTTGACGAAGATGATGATGACATAGACTCCATTAGAGGCTTCAGCTCATCCTGAGTCCCCAACGCCTCATCCCCTGTTATCCAACAGGGCTGGTGGTGATAAACCCCATCTCCTAACCACCTGGACATGGTTTCAAGACTATCGCTCATTCTATTGTAATCCAAACTCCGGGAATCGTACACGCAGAACCCACTTCGCATTGATCTCAAAACGTTGTGCTCCTCCATTACTGTAGTCGTATAATTCCGAGAGTTTCCTGGGAGGAAGCAAAAAAACAAAACCCATCAATGAACAGTCAGTATCTGGGACAGAATATCAGCACCGGTACCCTCAGTCCCTCACCTGACGTGTGAGCGAAAGGAATGAGCCCCGAGCGACCCAGAACACTGTACATTAGGTTTATGAGCGAGCTTTTCCCGGAACCAGAGAAACCCACCAAGAGAATCATGATGACTGGAGGAATATCCATCTCTTCTTTGCTGATTCCTCCAATGGGTAGATAAAAATCGCCGGAACGGTAGTTGAAGAGCTTCTGGCGAAGTTCGTCGAGACCTTCTGGAGCAATTAAGGCTAAACGCTCCATTTCTCTGAGGACTTTGAGTCTGGGAGTGAGGTTGGATAGCTTGGATAGGTTCAGCTTTAGCTCACCATTTTCGTTGAATTCCTCCGCCGATCTCCACCAATAGAAGAGAGGCATCTCGTTATCATCTTCTTCGCTGAGAGAGACAGGGTTACGCATCTTCTTCTGCTTTCTCTGAGCTTGGAGGCCACTGTGAAAAGCTTGCTTATTCTTTAGAGGTTTAGCCATTAACAGGAGCAAGGTGATATGGAATGGATATACATGAATGGATGGAAATGGGTGAAAAGAGCGACAAAACACAGCAGGAAATAATATAACCGTACCAGGGCTCCATGTGACTTCGGTGACGACAGAAAATCAGAGCTGATTCTATTGAAGCTGTTTCTTTCTACTATTATCTTTTGGCTGACGAGAAAAATTCCCATGATTGTAGAGGAGGGATTAATCGTCACTTGAAGGTTTTAACAACCAAATCCCTCTACAAATTACGGCAAAATTAATGAATTTAAGTAGTTGGATCTGTTTGTTTTGTGTAAATGTATCGGAACTCTTAATTGTGATCGTTTAGGATTGGAATTCTTAACAAATGCATTTTTGCTCTGAATACCTGAACGCCTCTCTCTTCTGTCATTCTCGCAAGTTTAACATGTTCGATGGGTCTTGGATTTGTGGGCTCCAATAATTACCTAAACTAATTGTTTAGGGAGAGTCTAATTGACACATAAAAAATAGATTCAATTGATTTACCACTAGTTTAAGATTGATAATTCTAATTCTATTTATGGGAAGAGAATTAGGAGTTGTAGCAATATCTTTTTAAATACTATATCAGAGTCTCCACAGCCACTGAAATAATTTTGTCTGCACCCATTAATTATGTCTGCACTCATTAGCAAGAGAACTCAGATATCCTATGGATGTTGTGGAAGACTGTGATCGAGGAATTGCATTCAAAACTTGAACACCAAAGGGAGATCAAACTACATAACATGTATGTGATTATTTTTAATATTCCATTACCATTGTGTTCCATGAGATCTGTAGATCATTAAAATCTAACAATTGGTATCAGAGTTAGACCTACAGATCTAGAATCAATGGTAGAATACAGTATACATCTCTACCGATGAGTTTGATTGTAAGGATTGAAAAATTGTCAACTTATTCAAATGAATATGACCAAATCACATTCGTACCAAAAGAAAAATTTTCGATCAATGAAAAATCAAGAATTATATATCAAATTGAAGATATCATCGAGACGGTCACGACGATATAAATTTCTGCGCCATCCAACGCCGAACGCACTCTTATGCACCACCAATAGAAGCTAGTGAGATGCACTCGCCAACTGTTTAAAAAAAAAAAAAAAAAAGGGTGGTCGACTCAAAAACCCTAGCGAATGGACCCGGCGAGTTGACCCAATTCGGTGAACCCACCAGACCGGGTCAACTCTGCTGACATCATACGGGTGCACGTGCAAGTCAACATGTATACCCCAATTGGGTGGTTCAAACCTGAACCGATTTGTCAGGCTAGGCCCAGTTTCGATGGGCAGAACCTGTGGGTTGGTCCACAACCCAAAAATCTTGACCTAGGGACATGACCCGATGGATCAACCCGATTACCCAAAAATTTGACCCGATGGATCGATCCGATAACCTAGGAATTTGACCCGAATTTTAGCCAATGAGGTCGGACCGGACTGGTTCGGTTCACCTTAGACCAGCCCGGGTCAGCTTTGGTTTAATCCAGTTTTCAGGGTCTATACCAGTCCGGGAGAGTGGGGTTCACACCCCCCTTTGATAGAAGCATGGCAGGTCTGATGGACCTACGGTTTGTCCCGTCAGCTTCGTCTCGTCATGCTTTAAATTCTGGTATAAAATATGAGTGTTTTCTGATCACTAGAGAATGTGTTTTTGTTAAAACAATACATTTTAAAGTAATTTTGGAATTTGATTGTGATTTTTATGTAATATTTGTTCCATTTGTTAATTATCAGATGCATGGTGAAATGTTTGGTGCATGATGTGTAACTATTTGAATATGAATGCTTAAATATTTTAACATGTATGTTAAAAACTCTTATTTTACTGTTTAATTCGAGTTTTGTAAATATTATAATGGGACTGGGTGGTGACCACCAAAGTGGCACATTCAGTTTTATTGTGATATTTTCAAACTCAAAGTTTTTCACAATTTATAACAGCCTAGTTAGGCAATGTCTACCCAAAGGTGGTGTTATCAAGATTAAATAATGATCATACACATGGTTTAAAGGGTATTGATCTACGGATTTTACATTCACCCAAAAGTGATGGAATTTTGACAACCATTATTTCTTTACAGTTTAATACAGATATTGAAAGGACCAGTGCATATATCGTCCCAGAGGATGTATATGTAGTCCGTTTAAACTTTCAAATGAATTAATTAGCTTGCTTATGTAGCATACAATTTTCTTGCTAATTAGTTGTTGTTTAGTATTAATCATGGAATCATATTCATTTACTATGTAGCATAGTTGTCACTTATTATGATGATTAAATATCATAGGATGTCTATTCAAACAAGTTACCTAGCCACTGTACCTATGTTATCTGCAACTAGCTATAGGAAATGGTTTAAGGAACTAAAGATTGCAATAGGCCTTTCGAACATGGACGTAGGCATCATAGAAAGAAAAGAAGAAAAAAAAAACCTAAACCCATAACAGAAAATAGTACAAAAGCAAAAGTGCAATTTATGGAGAAATAGAAAAATACAAATAAAAAATGTTCACTAGTTATCCAGAGGACTGTCCCAGAGTCCATCTTAAATAGCATTCCTGATTTGGACAATGCAAAGAAACTGTTGGAAGTTGTTCAAGCTAAGTATGAAGCTTCTGAAACAGAGAAAGTGGGTAAACTGTTGACTATTTTGACTGGTACTAGATTTGATGAGACTGGGAATGTGAGAAATCACATAACTTATATGAAAGGAGTGACTAAGAAACTCAAGGGATTTAAAAATCTAATTACTCAAAATGTCTTGATACATTTTATATTGAATTCTCTACAAGAGCAATACAAACACATTAGGACAGCCTACAAGATTGCCAAAGATAAATGAACCTTGGATGAGCTTACTTCAGTCTGCAATGAAGATGAAAAATTATTTAAACAATAGAAGATTGAGAGTGCTAACTTGACAACCTACAAAAGTAAATATGATAAAAATAAGGAAAAGCATGAATTTAGGCCACACAGGAAGCGAAATAATAACTGGAATAAGGACAGAAAACTCTATGACAAGGGTGCCAAAGAACATGAAGAGAAGAAGGATCTGAGTGCTGTTAAATGTTTCTGGTGCAAGAAATCTGGTCATATTAAGAAGGATTGCAAAGCCAAAGTAGCCTGGTTGGAAAAGAAGAGACCCAATACTGGTAATTTTTACACCTTTGTTTGTTTTGAATCCTATCTAACTCATGCTCTTGTGGATTCTTGGTGATTTAACTCTAGATCCACTGTCAATGTTACTCTCCTTACAGGGGTTTCTAAGTAGCAAGACTCCTAGCAAGGCTGAAATCAGCGTGTACGTGGGCAATGGAATACGAGTAGAAGTTGAAGCCATAGAAGTAGTTAGGATTTATTTATAGTCAAATGTTTTCAAAGATCTAATGGACACAGTTTATGTACGCTCTATGAGAAAAATTTTAATTTCAGTTTCAAAACTCACTCAGGCTAATTATAATATTATTTTTAATATTTATGATTTTGTTATATGTCTTGATTTTAGTATTATTGTTGGTGATGGTTGCAATATTAATGGCATCTACAAATTGATTTCTCGTACCCCATTGGTTCTGAATGTTAGTTCTAAACGATTTAATTTTGATAGCAAGTTTTATATGCTATGGTATACACATTTAGGACACATATCAATAGAAATGATGAAAAAGCTTATACAGCATAAAATATTGAAGACATTAAATTTTGATGATATGCATACATGTGTGGATTACATGAAGGAAAAGATGACTAAATCAAAAAAGAAATCTACAGTTCAAAGTCAGAAAATTTTAGATCTCATTCACACTGAAATATGTGGATCTTTTCCCACTCCTACTCTTAGTGGGCATATATATTTTATCACATTTATAGATGACTTTTCTAGATACGACTACATTTTTTTATCTCAAAAAAATCGGATTCACTTGATATTTTTAAAATATTTAAGGCTGAAGTGGAAAACCTTTTTTGATAAAAGAATCAAGACTGTCAGGTCTGATAGAAGAGGAGAATATTATGGTAGACCAAGTGACTCAGGACAACTCCCTAGTCCATTTGTCAAGTTTCTTTAAGAACAAGGAATCATAGTCCAATATTCTATAATTGGGACCCCACAACAGAATGGAGTGACTAAAAGGAGGAATAGAACCCTCAAAGATATGATGAGAAGTATGATAAGCAACACTAATCTTCCAGAATATCAATGGGGTGAAACTATCAAGACTGTTGCATATATAATCAATAGAATGTCTAGTAAATCAATCCCTAAGACACCTTTTAAGATTTGGACTGGTAGGAAGCCTGGTTTACATTATTTGCATTTGTAGGGATGTAAGACAGAGGCAAGATTATACAATCCTCATGAAAGGGTGTTTGATCAAAGGACAGTTAGCTATTATTTTATTGGCTATCCACCTAGATCCAATGGATTCAGATTTTATTGTCCTAATTCAATTAACAGGATAGTGGAGACTAGTCATGCAAAATTTATTGAAAATAAAGGTGAGGAATCCCAACCAAGAAACTTAGATTTTGATGAGATAGAAATTGAACTTGCTATTGAGTCACCTCATCCAGATGAGACTTTACCAGATGTTGTTGACATAGTACCTGAGGTTGTCGTTGCTTAACTTGATATTACAATTGAAGATATTCCAACCGAAGAGTCTATGCAGGCAGTGAGAAGGTCTACAAGATCACGTAAATCTGCTATATCCTCTGACTATATGCTCTATTTGAGAGAGATTGATTATGATATAGGACATGAAAAATATCCCACAAGTTTTCAAGAGGCTATGAATAGTAGCAATGCACCTAAATGGGTGAAAATCATGAAAGATGAGTTGGTATCTATGGATAACCACAAAGTATGGGAACTTATAGATTTACCAGAGAACTGTGTACCGATAGGTTCAAAATGAGTTTACAAAACTAAATGTAATGCCAAGGTCAAGGTTGAACACTACAAAGCGAGGTTGGTAGCAAAAAAATTTAAACAAAGAGAAGAACATAACTACAATGAGACATTCTGTCCAATTTCTGCTAAGGATTTCTTTAGAATTATCATGGCATTAGTAGCACATTTTGATCTAGAACTACATCAGATAGATATGTAGTTTTTCTAAATGGAGAGTTATTGAAAGATATTTATATGGTTCATTTAGAAGGTTTTGAAGAAAAAAGTAAGGAGAATATGGTCTGCAGACTCAAGAAATCCATTTATGAGCTAAAGCAAGCATCGAGACAATGAAATCAGAAATTTCATCAGATTATATCTTCTTTTGGTTTCATTCAAAATATAAGTGATCAATATATCTATATGAAGATCAGTGGGAGTAGTTTTATATTCTTAATTTTATATGTTAATGATATTCTATTGACCAGTAGTAGTATGAGTTTACTTATCGAGACAAAGAATTTTCTGTCTAAGAATTTTGAAATAAAGAACATGGGAGAGAGTACATTTGTAATTGGTATTCAGATTTATTGTGACAGAAAGAAATGTCTACTGGGATTGTCTCAAAGAGTATACATTGATCGTGTGCTAAAACGATTCAATATATCAACATGTTCAGATGGAGATGCACCTATGAGTAAGTGTGACAATTTAAACAAAAAACAATGTCCAAAGAATGACTTTGAGAAGAGGTTATGGCAACCAAATCCTATGCATCTGCAGTTGAAAGTTTGATGTATACACAGGTATGCATTCGTCCTGATATAACCTTTGTAGTGAGTGTGCTGGAACAATTTCAGTCAAATACTGAAAGTACTCACTGAACAGTGACAAAGAAAGTCATGAGATATTTACAAAGCACCAAAGATTATATACTTATTTATGGCAATAGTGATACCCTTGAGTTAGTAGAATACACAGATTCAGACTATGGGGGATACACAAATGATTTGAAATCTTCCTCAATGTATATTTTTTTATTGACAGAAGGTGTTGTTTCTTGGAGGAGTGCGAAGCAATCAATTGTAGCAACTTCAACTATACATACAGAATTTATCACTTTATATGAAGCTACAAAGCAAGCCATTTGGTTGAAAGATTTCGTTTCAGACTTAAAAATTATGGATTCTATTTCAAGACCCCTGTTGATATATTATGATAATGATCCAACAGTATCATTTACAAAAAATAACAAGAAGTCAAGTGCTTCTAAGCACATAGAAATCAAATATTTGATGGTAAAAAGAGAAGATGACTGAAGGTCTGATAACGGTGGAGCACATCTCGACAGATCAGATGATTGCTGATCCTCTAATGAAGGCTTTGCTAATGGGAGTTTTCAAATGACATGTTCCTAGCATGGGTGTTGTTAATTCTTTTGATGTGCCCAGTTAATGAAAAACTTTTTAGTTATTCTTGGTACCTATTTATTTTTATACATGTTGTTCAGGCACAGTAATTTATGGTTTGAATATTAATCATGATCATATTTACATTAACATATTTTTTATTGTTGTTATTGTTTATTTGACATGTCACAGATAAAAGACAGTATTTAACCAAAGTGTTAAAAAACAATATTTAGTCAAAAGTTTTAAGACAGTGTCTAGTCAAAGTATAGTATTGTATTTTTAGATTATTTAAATTCCATGTACTGTTGTCCATAAAGATTTCGGATAATTTGATTAAAAATTATTTAATCAAGTTCAGACTCACATGAAAATTTACTTTCATGTATCATCTCAGAAAATTCATGTATTGATTACTCTGTTGTGGCTGACATAAGTTTATATATCATATATTGAGATGTATTATTCGGTGTTGCTCACATTGGTATACTTAATGGATGGGTCAAAGTTTTGTGACAGTTTTAGTATGTTGGATTTCATGGCCACACTGACTAATGATAGTTTTATAATTAATTTAGTCCAAGTGAAAAATTATTAGATTTGTGAGCTCCATTAATTACCTAAACTAATTGTTCAGTGGGAGTCTGATTGACATAGTAAAAATCGATTCTATTGATTTGCCACTAGTTTGGGATTCATAACCCTAATTTTATTTATGGGAAGAGAATTAGGGGTTGTAGCAATCTCTTTATAAATACTATATCAGAGTCCCCACAGTCAGAGTACATGAAATAATTCTCTCTGCAACCATTAGCAAGAGAACTAGGATATCATCAGGAGGCTGTGGAAGACTGTGATCGAGAGATTACAATCAAAGCTTGAAGACCAAAGGAAGATCAAACTATATAACAGATATGTGATTACTTTTAATATTCCATTAACATTGTGTTCAATGAGATCTGTAAGCCATTGAAATCTAACAATTGGTATCTTGCGAAAAGTTGGCCCATACATCCCAAAGGGGACCAGTCTGATATCCACGGCAAAGAATACGAATTGCTTTCTACTCCCCCCCAACTCCGAACTCGGTTTTCTCAATAAATCGAGTTCTACCACTATTTGTACTTCGGAATACTACAACTATTTGCACTTCCAAATACTGACTTAGGCATCGGAGTCATTTCAGGTCCAGAACTCCACCACTTTGCCTACTTCCATTATTTCTTAAAGACATAATCCGACTGCATGGTTTCCCATGTCAACAATGTAAAAGGATCTCCAATGCTGTTCAGGAAAATACTACTCCTAAATTGAGTCTCTAGTCACCTTGGGTACCTCACACTAGGGGGTGTCAGTTGGTAGGTCTCTATCAGTCTCGGTTGGGCCTAATCGGTCCCCACGAATTTAATACCTTGTACTGTGATCGACATGTTTAATTAATTAGTCTTGATTTGCAACACATTAACTCGTTTATATTCAGTTCGATCAGTCTCAGTCTCTAATCAGTCTTATGTTACTTAGTTTGATTGGTTTATTACGTCCATAATCAGTTATACTATTTGGTCTTATGCTCGGTTATGTTATTCAGTATAACCTTTGACCCATGTTTAATGGTAGTTGATCATTATTTATTCTACATTTATAAAATTTATTATGTGGTTTGCCTTTGTCTTGTTGAACTAAGATTTGCCTTTGTCATGTTGAATTTCAAAAAGAGAGATAAAGAAAGGGAGGGAAAAAGACATAAAGTAAAAGTAAAAAAATCTATATTTAGCATAGAGGCAAATGGGAGGGAATGTAAGAGAGAGAAATTAGAAATGTAAATTATGCGGTTTATGTTGGATCGATCTTTAATCAGTCTACGCTAGGTCAGTTTTTAATCGGACTATTCCGAGTCAGTTTTTAATCGATTGGTTCAGTTGGGCAACCATCGAGTTACACCCTTGCACCGTGAATGACTTGTTTATTAATCAGTCCGGTCTAAACCCGACACATTTATAAAACGATGAGTTTTGGTGCGATTTTTAATCGATCGAGCCGGCTTGCTGAAATTTTTAATCAATCGAGCTGGCTCGAGGGACAGGTGTGGGCCAGAAATTGACACCCCTATACCTCACATACTTGGAAACCAAGCTACTAGACAAGCTGCAAATTTTAGATATTAGAACAGAGAGCAGGATGCAAAAAAAGCTTATTTCATTTCAGAATACAATCACCTAACTAGTTCATCCAAAATCAAATTATGGGGAAATCCGAACTGCTCCTTAAATAAATATAGAACCAAAAAAAAAAACAAAATTATATGAAACGGAGGTAGGTAAACTCTCATTGATTCTGAATTGTCTAAAAACAAAAGAAGAACCAAGAAAAGATCCGCCTCTGTTCAATTGAACTCTCTATATAGCAGAATTAAGACTTCTCTTCGTCTTCCTTTGAAGATTGAATTGCTAGCATCCTTAGCCACCGCCGGATCCATACTTCTTGCCGAGTAGTATCATCTGTAACTTGTCATAACCTGCAAGCACACCAGCCCCTGCAACTGCTCTCAGGATGTTCGCACCTGCACCCTTAAACAAAGATTTCGCTCCCTCATTCTTCATAATCTGTGACAATGCATCCATGGAGCTGCTGTATTTCACTGCTTCACCAGAAGTCATCATCATTCTTCTACGAACAGTATCAATTGGGTAGGATGCAAGACCTGCCCCATTTGTAATCACCCAACCTAGAGCGAAACTCGCAAAGAAACTATCCTGAAATCATTCACACAAACAAACTATATCAGGAAAACTTGAATGCAATAATTTTAATCTAAACATGGGCAATGTAGGATCAAAATACTGGCTTCTCCTGACGACCCAATTCATATATGTAAACATTTATACCATCACAACCATGAATCTTACCTGAAGTTTTCCAACCAACAGAACAGGCTTGAGAGAATCATACATTCCAAAGTAGAGACCTCGATAAACTATGATTCCCACACATGAAATGTTGAAACCACGGTAGAGACCAGCAATCCCATCAGACTTCAGTGTTTTCCTGTATACATCAACCAAACCATTGAATTGCCTTTCTCCTCCCCCCTTTGATGCCTTTGCATCATTGGCAAGACGGGTTCGGGCGTAGTCCAGGGAGTAGACAAAGAAGAGGGAAGAGGCACCAGCAGCTCCACCTGAAGCTAAGTTCCCAGCAAACCATTTCCAGTACCCATCTCTATCCTTCTTGAAGTTAAACATACGCTTGAAGTAATCCTTGAATGCAAAGTTTAATGCCTGATTCACAGATTCAATCCATACTAGTTACATTAAATAAAATTTAAGGACAAGAACAGATGACCCAAAAAGTTATGAATTTCACAGATTTTATTGAATTGCTGTAAGGGCCCAAAAGAATTTTAGGGGACAATGAGTGGAAGAATCACCTGGGTGGGGAAGTAGCGGATGACATTTGCGGTGTTACCTCTCCATAATGAGCCAAATCCTTCATCCTTTATTGTCCGACCAAAACAATCACCAATTCCCTTGTAGGGTTCAGAGAGTCTACCAGCCTTGATCATCTCATCCTGGTTCTGAATCAAAAGCTTCACACGTTCAATTGGAGCAGCTGCGGTTTTGGATACAGCTGCTGATACTCCACCCATCATGAAGTCAACAATGAAACCTGCTGCACCTTTCTCTGAAGGGGCTTGGATCATGACATCTGACACGGAGGTCAGTGTAGACAGATCACAACCTCTATGCCATGCCGGCATCAGTGGATTCTGCAGACCACCATTTCTGTAATTTTTATAAGTGAAGCGTCTCTCATAAGCAGCATTCTTGTGTAGAATACTGCTCCGGGTCTGCACATCTTGGGAATAGCAGGAATGGAGGTTTAACTGGCTACCAACTTTCTGAACAATGGACGGGTGGGGAGGCCAATCCGCCATGTCTTGTGATGTAGAAATCCTGTGCACATTGCAAATATATGGGACTTAGAAACAAACACGAGAGATGCATCTCCAGTATTAATTCAAGAAGAAAATTGGTAGCCATAGATTTCACATGAACATTTGAGTAATCACAAATGCTCATAGTGATGAACAGATATTCAAAGAAACAGATCCACACATATAAGCCAATGTGCTTGGTGAATCAAGTATTGAAAACCCAAAATGAACATTCATCTAGTTCTTTGATGATATCCATTCATCTGCAAGCAATGCAATTTCTACATTCAATTGTAACTCTGCTTTTAAGGGGCAATTCCCATATGATGATCACAAAAGCTAATCTCAGAATGATCAAAAATGGATAAGCAAAGGTAGAAGTTAGAACCCAAACAAAAAAAAAACGCATGAAAAAGATTATCTCCAAATAAATTGACAATTAAAAGAGACAGCAACTCGGAAGACATCCAGTTCTCAATCAATACCAGAGGAGTCTTTTTTCATACATTAAATATCACAGAAATTCAGAGGGAGAGGGAGCAGAGCTTACATGTGTGAAGAGTGAAATGGAAGGAGGAGAGAAATGTGAACAAAGTGAATAAGAAGGAGAATTTCTGGATGGAATTGAAGAGGTCTGGTAACAGAAACGATGATATTTCGGAATTAAGAACCGTAAAACTTGCGGGGCCTTCCTCTCTTGCTTACTCGTGGACAGTTCCGGAGATGACGCTTAAGTTGTTATCCTGCTAAAACCAAAAATAAACTAACAACGTCACACGAAGGTTTCAGACACCCGCGGTGAAGGAAGTTCCATTACTACCGCATGGAGAACAGATTTAGTCACTCTGACTTCATCTGTTTATGCCAATTTCCAAATTTTATGCAATACGAATCGGACTCTAATATTTACACGATTTTTTTTTTTTTTTTTTTTGGGGTAAAATAATATTTACAAGACTACAAGTTTAGATATTTTTAAAGGAAAATAATAAAAGTATCTATAAATGAGTTTCAAACGGTTATGAAAAAAAATGAGTTTCAAATTACTAAACTACCCATCCATTCTTTAGTTTTAATCAAATTACCAAAATCAAAATGTATAATGGGAGTGATTTGATGGAAGAGTAGTTTTTAAAAGGGGATGATTTTGTGGGTGATTAGATAAATGGGAAGGGTATTATAGGAACTTTAAACATGGGGTGGGTTTTTTTTTAATCTTTCGAGCGTGAGCTGTTGGAGAGAGTTTGGACTATGTCCGTCTTAGCAAAGGAGTAGACCAGTCAAACTTTCTCCATATAAATATATCGAAAACAGTGTCTACTAGTGTCTACTCCCTAAGAGTGTCAAAAGGGATGGTTTAAAGTATTCACAACTGTTCCTTATCAATTCCAATTACAAGGGAGTCATTTCCAGAATTGTCTGATTTATTAAACAGTTACAAAACTAAAACCCATCCCATATAGATATGGTTTCGATTCCTTAATGATTCTGGGTACTAATTTCCATAAGTTTGGAAAATATTAACTCCATGCTAATTTCCTCATGTTGTCTATCGATGTTCATTGGTAATCACCAATCGAAGGACATAGAAGAGAATCAGAGAAAAGACAAGAGCATAGAGACGTTTTAAAAACAAAACAAAAAAAACAAAAGAACAAAATCCCCAAACTTTGTTTTTTTTTTTTTTTGGGTAGAACAAACAAAATCCTTAAACAAAAGTAGAGAAACAGAAAGCTCAAATTCAAATAAAAAAAATAAGATAAGAGAAGAACAAATTCAAGAGCAAAATCAGATTGAAAAAGAAAACATGAGAAAGAAGATCCAAACCTTTAAAGAGGTCCTTTTCATACCTATAATTTTTGGGACAAGAGTTATATGCATACTTCGATTTGTATCTTAAACTGTTCCTAATTAAGCAATTGGCTATAGATTCGTTGGGAAACCAATCCCACTTAATATTTGGGCAGCAAATTGACACCCTTAATTTATCTCCAAAGAAACATTTTTACCCCAACTTCCGTCTCTCGTTCGCTGCACTCCTTCAAGCTTGAGTTCCGTAAGAGAAATTCATGCCTCCCCCTTCCCCGGCACTACTCCACATGGTGGCAAAACTCCTAGTCTTCCGGTCTATCATATCTGGTTTTTGCTACTCTATGTTTCAAAGATTCATATTCTGCGGTCCTATCGACCAGAAATGCGAAAGCAAAGAAGATAACTCATAATATATTATCCAAAATCAGGGTTTTTAAAATTTTAAATAGAGATAAATCTCAAGTTGCAGGTTTACAAAAGAATCAACTACCAATGTCGACAATAAACCATTTGCATCCATCTTTGGAGTTAGTCGACGAGGCTCTTGCAGTTTTGGCATTCTATTCATTTGGATCTATGGTTCTTATTCGACATAAATTTTCTTGTGTGTTTTATGATGTAAATGAGCTTCATCATAGGTTTGATTTCAGTTATAAATTCACGCGTAGAGAGTTTATAATGAATGTACTAGCTCATAACTAGTAAACAGGCCCTCCTGATTCCCAAAGAAGGGTTTTGGGTTAGCTCATTTCCGGAGTACTTACAAACCCTTGCACATTTCTTATTTTTGCCCTTCCATTGTGGACGAATAAAACTGGTCGCATTTTAACGTTAAATAAAAAAAATACGGGCAATGTCACAACTACCATTGAGTTACAGCCCAAGGTCCCAACAAACCAGGCCAATTTCATTATTTTTGTAACTTGCCTAAAACTATTCTGATATTTGATAAATAGCCACAACTAAATTTCTAATATTTTGGAGTTCCTTAAATTGAAAAGGGGTGACTTTAAAAAAATAAATAAATAAATAAACAATTCCACTTTTAAATTTATATTTTTTTTATTACCAATTTGAGTTAATAATTAATAATTTTTTAAATTTTAACTTTATTATTGCAGCATCTAAAAGCCTACCAATTTTCATACGACCTCAAACTACTTTACTATGTATAAAATGACTATTTCATACCTTGTAAAGCATACCAATTGACGGGCAGTTCTACACTAAAATGTTGAATCCTCAATCTCAGTTTGATTCGTTAACTACTACTTGCAAGGGTCTCAAAGAATCACCCAAATACAAAAATACCATTTGCAAACCACCCACCCACCCACCCGTCCTGGAGTAGCGACAAAAATTCCTGTTGCAACATGACCATTAACTACAAAAATTTCCGAAAAGATAATTAAAAAATGGCATAGAATTAGGAAATGAGATTAACTTGAATTATGCTCAAGAAACATCGAAAATCATATTTACTTAACCCTCGCAAGAAAGAATCTCCGTTGCCTTTTTCCTACTTGTTTGCTCTTCTTCTATTTCCTCCTTGCTATACACCAGGCAAGATATGTTGGGATTTCCAATAACACCCCGAAACAAACAACACACAAAAAGACCCAAAAGTGCACCTGTTACTTCGTAGGACAGCTAAAGCTACAAACGAATAAGGCGAAAAAAATACACGGACTCACTTAAAATCTTTTTTGGGGGCTCCCACCTTGGGGAAAAGGATCCTTTGTGTTCTGGCCGACTCTAATCCCACGGAATAAAATTCAAAAACCATACTACAAATCCTCAGAGCCCCTTTATTCGACCACTGTATAAGCGACTGACCCAATAGCACCTCTCGAACAGACCTGGGACAGGACCAAACCAAACAGGACCGACGACAATGAGAGGAGCTGACCTGACCAAATCCCAACATATATGCTCATCAGCTCCGACCTGGAGTTCTTGCATCATCAAAACACCAATCCATAGCCCTGCAAAGATTCACATTAATCCTATATTGCTCATAAGATTGACAAGCACCCAAGATGTATCTTCAAAAGCTAAATAATGTAGGCAAAAACAGTGGCAAACCATATCAACATGAGAAAGAGTGGAGTGGAGTGGAGGACAGAATAAGAATTACAATCCTTATAGATCGGATTGCCATGCCCATCCACAGGGTCATCATCCTCTACTTGAGTTCAGAGGAAAAGGAAGGGTTGCTCACCATGTTTCCACCAAAATATTCCAGAAGGGCATAAAAATATTAAAAAGATATTACCAGGTAAAGCATACCTTCAACCAAATTTGAAACCACCAGAAGGAACTGGAAGTTCATTTCCACCGAAACGGAAACCACCTTGGGGGGCAGCATCACCCGGGGGAAATGCCTCATCATCCTCCTCCAACCAATATGTCTCGAGAATTTTCACCGCTTTCTCATAGATCTCAGTGTTGTCATGGCTCTGCAGGTTTTCAATTTTCTCCAATCCCTCGGCTTCATCAATCAATTGTGCATAGAGATTCACTCCCTCGGAGTTACCCAAGTTCTTCTCACCTTCCCCAACCTTTAAGATGTTTTCAAGTCCTTCCAAACAGACTGTGACAATCCTCGGATCTGGACAGATGAGTAGGTCACACAAAGGTTTGATGCAACCTTGGGAGACCAGATACCTATACACAAAAATTATCAAACAATAAATTTCAGGAGTGCAATAGTAAGAAAGTAGGACAATAAAAGAAAAGTCAAAGGGGAAAGTACTTGATTTGATCATGGGTGCCACCAGAGGTTGCATTTGAAATTGCCCATGCGGCCTCCTTTTTTATGTCAAACTCAGCACTTTGCAGCAGTTGGACAAGAGGACCAATGATATCAGCATCAATCACAGCCTGTGCATTATCAAAGTGCAGGAATTATCAAATTCATGAAGCAAAAGCGCATAAAACTTATTAAATTAATGGTTAATTTCTAAATTCCATCAAGAAAAGTCCGTTTCACATGTTGGACTGAATTGAATGAAGGCCGATAAGCTAGGATAACTCTTATGCCTGTATCTGATCCTTGTTTCCAGCCGTGATGTTTGATATGGTCCAGCATGCTTCCTTCTTGATGCTCTTCTTATGATTGTGTGTCAACAGATTCAAAAGACAGGGCAAAGCCTGGTGGTTGATGATATACTGGAGAAGGGACAAAGTGCACAAATCATGTTAGCTTACCATTCCCTCTTTTCTAGTTCATAGACATAAATCACTATTACCCAAATACATTTTCCAAAAGAAGAATGCACAGTGAAGATCAAACACTCACAATCTACACCAAGACAATTTTATAAGTTATTGAATTCCAATCCTCACTGCTAGTACAATTCCACAGCAACTTGTCTCCTCCCAATAGATCACAAATGAAACCAAAAGAGACTAGATGTTACAAACATTTAATAGAATTAATAGGACCAGGCCTTCGATACAATTCAGAAGGGTAAACTTCCAAGTTGATAAGCAACCTATCTAACTTTCCCAGCAAACTATAATAGAGTGCAACACTAAGGGAAAACCCAACTCAAAACTTTATGGACTGAAAACAAAGGAGAAACTCTGTGCCCAACAAGAATTCAAAGAGAATTTTATTATTAGCATGGCATCAAACCCAATAAAGAAGCAATGATATAAAAGGTAGTTTGGCAACATCAGTGCACATAACCCTCCCAAAATCTTGAACTTGATTTTGATGCCTGAATTGCAAGGGTTTTTATACTGAACCTTAACCTTCAGTTTGTTATCACAGCAAAAAATGAAACCTAACAACTAGAAGATATAAAAATGATATTACAAGGCTTTCCAGTAAGTACTGTCCTCGTAAAACATTGGCTTAGTGTCTAAAAGCCCCCCCCCCCACCCACCAAAAAAAAAAAAAAAAATCTTGCACTTGATTTTGACGTATAAATTGTGAGGGCCCTTGTACCGGACCTTAAGCTTGAATTTGTTATCATAGTAAAAAATAAAACCTATAAATGATGTTTGATCAAATTATGAGGTCATTTGACCCAGTCAAGCCTATAGGGAAGTTTAGTAAATTTTCAAGCCTATAGGGAAGTTTAGTAAATTTTCAAGCCTATAGGGAAGTTTAGTAAATTTTCAAGCCTATAGGGAAGTTTAGTAAATTTTCAAGCCTATAGGGAAGTTTAGTAAATTTTCAAGCCTATAGGGAAGTTTAGTAAATTTTCATGTCCAGCCATCTCTTCCGTTTTGAGATGATTCAAAAAATCTGCTCGGAGTTGCAAGACCTCAAAAGCTTAAAATTGGCCTCCACACTCTCCGAAGGCGTACGTTCATTCAAAAATATACCACAATTCCTTACGTTGTTCCCATTACAAAATACTGTATTTATATCTAGAACATTCCCATTCCAAAAATGAAAACAAAATCTAATTCTCAATGTGGTACCCTCCCATTTTTTTCGTTCCCATTGGGTTTACCACATTCGCAGGTCGACCCCATGGCAGCAAGAAAAGGTGATCTTGTGCTATACTGCTGAAACTGCTTATCCAGCCGTGGCTTTCTAGCCAGAATTTATATGAATTCTTGGCTGCAAGACCAATACAGGTCCTTGTTACTACTCTTGGAACGGATCTCAGTACCTGTCATAAACACTACCCTATCACTTACACCAACCGTCTCTACAGTTTGAAAGAGTAGGGAAGAGGCAAGCAACAACAATTGTGAAGTACGAAACGGGCAGTCCTAAACCTTTTGAGTGTAATGCCTGGCTTGATTTCCAAACATATCCGCCCTGGGGCATTGGGTCTACTTCCTATCGCCCTCCTCCTTCAACCACTTCTTTGCACTTCTAGGCTGCGTACCAGTTCTCGAATGCATTTCAAGGCTGAGAGGGCACAAGCTGTCCAAAGAGAAGGTATGTGTGCCCATTGACAGGGTTTAGCTTCACCGCTTGTCCAATCAAAGCAGCTACTCTGTGGAGAATGTCCTGTCGCCAAGACCCACCTCAATTCAAAAAGACTCGAAAGGGAGTGCAGGAAGTACCGATGGAATGGATTTAACAAATCGGGCCGTCTTAGCTTTCCCGAAAAAAGAGCTCAACAAATAAATGTACATCTCTCGTCGTACAACACGGGGATATTTTCACGGGGGCCAGACACCAAAATTTGCAATCCGAAGGTGAGGTAGCATCCCGAAGGCAAGGCCTGCAAATTCGATTGTATCCGGATTCTCTAATCAATTGCTCAAGTGTATGCGCTGCAAAATTAGTCAACTAGCATGATCTGACTTTTTTTATACTAATAGCCAGTGCTTGTTAGCGAAGAGGTTGAACTCTTAAAAAGGCAAGAATATTCCAAAGCAATCGCTTCTAAAAGAATTTAAACTAATTGTGCCACAGTGAAGTGTTTCTATCCAATTGCGACATAGACACGATACATCGACAGCTAGCAAAATCACACCTAGAACAACCAATCTATGAATATAAAGTTTTCCACCAAGACGTCAAGAAAGCTTTTTTAAGATTGTTAAAGGGTTTGAGCATACAGAAAGAAAGGGAACGCGAAAGAGTATCGCTCATGCATTTCCTTAAGGCAGGAATTGTGACTCATCTTAGCCAGTTTCTCATAACACATGCATATTCTCATCACACAAAAGAGAATTGAACTTGCTTTCAGGAAAAGAATTTCCTCCCCTTCGGACTCCATATCTCTTTTGACTCCATATATGCGGGCACCTAACATCTTTCATCATCAATAAGCACTGCTCCATGACAATGAATAATACTAAAATGCCTCTACAGTGTTGACCTAGACAAAAGACCTTGAAATAGTACACAACTTCTACTGAAAGGGGTTACTTATTGAATGAAAGGAAAAGATTCCAATCTTGTGGTGGTTATGTGCCAGAATAAAAGCTACTGGTCATTAGAATTAATGGAAAATAGTAACAGATTTAATATCAAAAACTCCATAATAATATTTAACAAATATCCAACAAGAATTTGAAAGGTCAACAACACGGATTCATGAGAGAAGGGAGAGTAAAATGTAATGGCAACACAAGTGAGAAGAAATACACGGTTAATGGGTGTTACAAGAATTTAAGGGGTCAACATTGCGTATTTATGAAAGAAGGGAAAGAGTAAAATGCAATGGTAACACAAGGGAGAGAAAATACACGGTTGATGAGTGTTAGAAAAACAAAAGACTATCCAAAAAATAGTATCTCGGAGACTGTACGAAGTGATAAATAGGAAATTAACATAAAACATAAAATGGAAATTGGTTGAAGAAAGAATGAAGAGAGAGAGAGAGAGAGAGAGAGAGAGAGAGAGAGAGAGAATGAAAGCAGAGAAGAAATGAGAACAAGAAAGAAAACCAAGATCGATGAGACGAGATAAAAATGAAAAAAGATCTCTCTTACCAAAACAAAATATAAGAAAGACAAAGGGAAAAATGAGAGAGAGCAATAGGGAGGGGAGAGACAACTCTTCAGCCATCAATGGCAATTGGCAACAACCAAGCCAAAACAATTCATTCCAAATTCGAGGGGGGAGGGGGGTTACAAGTTTATAGACAACCCCCCCCCCCAAAAAAAAATTAATTAATAAACCCACTCCACTAATGACTCTTAGTTCCTAAATCAACCTACACTAAAATTGGAAACTACAGGAGGCCACCTAATAAGTAAAACAATTACTTAAGTCCACAACTTACCAAAACAATAAAACCCAAACACAAAAATCAGGATACCGGTGCAACCCCCCAAAAAAAATAAAAAATTTGCCGTTTAACTAAAAGAGCCCCCATCTCAAACCTAATTGACCCTTATTAGACTGCAAAGCCCTTGAATGAATGGCTTAGCCCAACTAGTCTAGAGTATTATAAAATTATATATAATTGTAAATTATTATTATTATTATTATTTTATATATATATATATATATATATATATATATATATATATATGGACTGGCCAAGTTAGACTCAAACAAATGCCTCTGACAAGAACTTATCAAACCCCAGGACTTGAAATCTTATATATATATATATATATAGCTCGATCTAACCCGACCAAACTTGCATCCCTAAATCAATATCTACCAATGGGTCAGTCACACAATAAGATTACTATTAATTTAAATATTACCTACACTATTGAAACACATTATTACATTGCTCCACAAAAAAAGTACATATATAATGGGTAAATTGTACAATCAAGCCATCTCAAAGTTCAGGAAGGATATTCAACACATGATCAACAACCATCCTTCCTCCTTGACCCTATGAAATCATGTTCAAAACATGATCCAACAGTACAAAAGTAAAGAAAAAATTTTCATTGTTGAAGTCACAACATGGCAGTATAAATTCTACTATGTCAATCAAAAGATGAACTAATTTATGCTCCTACACATGTGACCCTTCAGTCAATGAAAATCGATCCCATTACGTCTTCTTGCTCTTATGCCGCCTGTTCAACAGGCGATATCAGCTTTCCAAATGAAGCTTCCAAACATCCGGACATGAACAACAGCCGCCTTTGTAGTTGCTTAAGTCGTCAACACTTACTAGCTCACTAACTATTCGCAAGCACTCCAGAATCGCTTGAAATTCTTAAAAGAAAGAAGAAGAAGAAAAGAACTCCTAGGTATCCATGGCTAGTTTAGGCTTTGATAACGATTGATGCCTATCAATTACTGGATCTGCCATTGATGGACTTTTCAAATTTGATGGTTACTATGGGACAGATTTGAATCTAAGATTAAATGGTCAAAATTAACGGAAGATAGTACCAGATTTGGGATCAAAAGTCCAAGCTTAAGAATAAGGAATATTCAATCATAACTTGGGTGGTAGATGTGATGGATTGATGAGAGAGATGGGATGGGAAAATAAGGGAGAGAAAATAGATGGTTGATGGGTGCATGGATAATGACTATTCTATATTAAAAAAAATGATCTAGATAGGAGTGAACGAAGGGAGCAAAAAAAGGAAACTAACAAAACTGGTAATGTGAAACAGAATTTGTTTAAAGAAACAATGGAGAATAAGAGAACTCAAAAAGAATAAGAGTAAAGATCTCTCTTACCAGATCCATATAGACCAAGAGATAAGAGAGAGGGAGAGAGCTAGAGTTGAGAGGAGAGAAAAAAACTCTTCAGCAATCAACGTAACAACCAAGCCAAATCAAATCATTATATTCAGTTCCAAATGGGGGTGGTTACATATTTATGGATCAGAAAAGAAAATAAATACTCCATTAATGACTCTCCTTTCCCAAAGGGACTTATACTAAAATTGGAAACTACAATAGGCCTGAATACATAAAGGCAAAAGTTTATATGCACACCGTGCACCATCATAGTTGTCAAGGCACCCAGGTGGCCTTCTGACGCCTTGGTTGCCTAGGTACCCCGTCAGGCCCCCAAAAAAAAAACCAAATAGAAGTACTCAAACCACCCTTGAGAAGTGTTTTTATTCTGAGCAATATAACATCAACCAAGCAATAGGTTGCTGAATGAGAATATAAGATACCCCATGAGTATCTCGCATCAAGTATGAGCATCTAAAGACCATCAACATGATGTAAGGCAGAGAAAATATTGCAGTAGCATGGACATCGATTAGGAAACCAACATGACAATCCTCAAAATGATAGGGCCCACGAACCAAATAATACTACCAACCACCATTGAACTGAAACTAAGAATTGAAATCCCATCATCAAAAGTAACAAAATTACCAAATTATCATATCATTTTAAACATCATCAGTACTAGACACAAAATCACTACAAATCATGTAGGAATAAAGTATGTAGATATTGTAAGAGATTCAATCACATTTGAAACTCAAATACAGGATCACAAAAGAAACCAACATCATGATAGTAGAAAAAATATTTTTCAAGTATTAATGAAAGCAAATATTCAACGAGGCAAAGATATCAAGGAATTAAATGCAACAAAAACAATTTAGTATTGCTTCTATACAAGAAAATAACCAAAAATTAATCTTCCACAAATACATATACAGCATAGCTCACATTGAACTCAGCAAATTCAACAAATTAAAAGGAGCACAACATCGTACAACACTAGAAATTGTTCCATGCACAAAATGAAATGCTAGGTTTTTATCCCCCACCCCACTACAAAAATAAATTGTACCGGCAAGTCCAATCGAAAATGCAAACCATCAGAAAAGGCACCAACAATTATGTTGCAAAGAATAAAAGGTAGGTTGGCTTCCCACAACTCAAGAAAAGTTTACCAGTTAGATTTTTGCTGCGTATTACCAATTAAAAACATTTACCACCCAATAAACAGTACAACCAAATGAACAATCAAAATAATCATACCTGAGTCTGTATATCATCGCCAGTGACAATATTCCCAACCGTACGAAGAGCAGGAATGAGCACGGAAGGAGAAGGATGGCTGGAAAAAAAAAACCAGATGAAAGGCTGAGTTTTCCAGTAAAAATGTGTTTCTTTTTTCCCCTATGGGATCGTGTATCAGGGAAGAAGTTCTTTTTTTGGTGACCAATGGGAAAAAGAAACTTACAGCAGTAACTCTACAAGTCGGGGGCAGACACCTGCTTCAATTACCGCTTGGATTTTATCATTTGTACCATCAGACAGATATGAAAGCGCCCAGCACGCATCTGTCAAGACTTCTTCATCATTTGAATGAATTAGACGCTCCAGTGCTGGAAGTGCGGGCTTGGTCTGTACAATCAATTTAAAAAGCCTTTAAAATAAGAAGAAAAAACCTATTTCAAACTTGAATACACAATAAATGGCAACTGAAATGTCCAACCTGCTCAAATGGAGGCTGTGGTTTGCCCCTGCAGAAATTCGATAGCGTCCACGTTGCATTTCTGAGCATAGAAAGTTTTGCATGCTCATTCAACTGTGCCAGCAATGGAATCAAGGCTCCATGACCAAGTACAAGATCTCGGCATCGAGGGGAATCACCAGCAACATTTCCAAGTGCCCACACAGCCTAGAGTTTCACACAGTGGCCATACAGAAAATTCTTAATAATTCTTACATATTCCATAAGAACTGAAAGCTACCAGAGCCCATTCAACTCACGGAAAATTTCAGTCGATTCGAAGTATACCTGTTCCCTAACATCGTCACTAGGAGAACCAAGAAGCTTCACAAAAATGGGGACAGCCCCATGATCAATTACAACCTTAGTGTTTTCCGATGTTCCAGAAGCAATGTTTGTGAGAGCCCAAGCCGCTTCAAACTGTTCAATCAAGGAATATATTTGATATAATAAAAAAATGGGAAAATTAAAATCAGTTTTAGAAGTGGAAACTAGCCTATCACAATTTCCGCAAACCTGAAGCTGTGGAAAATCTTCCCTCATAAGAAACTCAACAAAGCGAGGAACAACACCGGATTGGATAACTTCCTCGATCGGAGGACTACGCTCTACAAAAACATGAAGAAAACTTATTATATACTCTACAAACTTTTAAAAAATGAAGAAACTGAAGGAGGAGATAAAAGAGTCCAAAATCCTAATCAGTACCTATTGAAAGTAGTTTCCGGAACTGTGTAGTAGCCTCAAGCTGCAAACCGTTGTCGTCTGACCAAACACCAGCGATCATAGAGGGAAGACTCTCTAACTGCAATTGGCGAAACAATTGATGTAAAAAGTACTCAATCTAATCTCCAATTTGATTCCACTCGATAAAAGCGTCAAACAAAATGCACAAACTTCTCAAAGCAATCCTAATCTAACACGAAAATAAAACCAAATAAATTAAAACAACAGCCAAAAGAATGTCAGAATAACCAAAACCAGAGATCAATAATGAAACCCTAGAAATCCAAAATCCTCACCGATCCCTCGCAGCGGTTAGCGAAACCGATCGAACAATGAATTCAAAATAAATTAAAAGAAACAATGAAATAGGGGACCATTAAGTGATATACCTTCCTCTCGACGGCAGAAGGATGAATCGAAGTCGGAAATTGCTGTGCTTGCATACCCTCTCTTCTCTTCTTCTGCAAGCTTTCCTCTCTTCTATTCTTTCTGATCTCAACCATGTTGTCTTCCCTCCTTCTCCGGCCTTCTTCAGCATCAACAGCAACCTTGTACCGGTTGCGACGAACCTCTGTCCTGGCGTTAGGTCTGAGAGACATGGCTGCTACGATCGATGAAACCCTAACTGATATCAAAAGATGGATAAACAATCAGATAAAAATGAAATGGATTATGATGGAAAACCCTAGAATCAAAGACGACCAGTGACAAAGCAAAACATATTTGAAGAGAAAGAAGCACCTAATTAAAGAACTGCTGGATAGAGTAAGACGATACAGTAGGTAGGGACGAGCTGCGGAAGAGAAAGCAGAAGAAGCAACGGCCAAGGCCAAAGCCAAAGCCAAAGCCAAAGGGTTTTTATTTTTTAAGGTACTCGTCATTGATGTGGAAAGAGAGAAGATCTTTATAGCGGTTTATGCAACGAGTTAGGGTGCGATAAGAAAAAGGCTCACTTAATTATTTATTTACGCAAATGCCACTAATTTTGAATTTGAAGTTGAGGGAAACCCACTGGCTTCCTAGCGCCAGCACTTGCCACTTGTTGTGCTGGAACTCGTAATTTCTTACTCATTTCCTGGGGTTTATGAGTAATTTAAATATCATTATTTAGGGCAAAAAGAAACTTTCATTCAGATTCATCACCCATCGTGTTTATGATGGATGAGAGCTTTACTCTCGTGATCGTACGGCTAGTATCTATCCCTCCATTATCAGATAGATGTACTCATCTTGCCACTTGTCTAACTACATGTGTGTGGGACCCATATTCATGATTTAATTGGTGATGATCTGATCCGCCATATATTTTCCTTCGTAAAAAAAAAAAAAAAAAATGTACCACATAAGCAAAGTTAATGGATTGTATCCAAATCCTCTCCTCCCCGCCTCCCAACTCCAATCGTTTGATGGGGTGAGAACCGGGGAACCAATAGATCCAATGGATGCATGTAGACAGAACAAATGGTCTGAAATTTTAAACAGATATTTTGGTTTTTTTTTTATGGTTCTGTATGTTTTGTTGTAAAATTTTATAGGCAAATTTTTCACAGGTATGAAAATTTTATATGTTGAAAATTTTCCAATATTTGTTTTTAAGAGGTAAAATATTATCGTAAAATTTTCCAATGTTTGTATGCTATTTTTTTTCATGGTAAAATTATTTAAAATAATCACCTAAGATATTATTATAACAAATTATTTAAAAATAATCCTATAAGATACTATTAAAAGAGCCTACCTAAGATCGCAAGTCATTGACCGACTGTTGGGGGAAAAATAATTGGGGGAAAAACAACTGAGCCCTCTCTCTCAGGAAATAGGGGTCAGGATTCCCAAACCCATGAAAGGTACCGAAAAATAATGGTTCATCTGCAATCTTCTCTTTACTCTACACTAGGATAATCCAACCCATGAGGCCTTGATCAATTGCAAAACAACCCCAAATCAGAAAAACGAGGAAAACATGGAGCATCACACAACTGAAGCATAAAAGTATATTTTCTGCTCCTCTTCTCAATCTGAAGCTGAGTCCAGATACTCATGGAGCTATTCCTCCAACTCCAAATTATTTGAGGTTTATTAGCTCGCGCTCTCTTCTATTATCTATGGTTCAATTTCGATACACGATTATGTTTTATTTTTGACATCCTTACCACAAACGTGTTATTCGAAAAAAATGAAACTTGATAGGATCATATCCTTACTTGGCCAATGAACAAATGATAAAATGAAATGATGATTTCTGTCCATTTTGCTTTCTCAAACAAGTCCAGCCAACATATATTATCACTAAAACAATGTTTTTTTGTCACTAAAAACAATGCTTATGTATCGGTTTCTAGAGGGACTAATATCCGTTCCGATATCGTAAATTTAAAACCATGGGCAATAAGCCTACATGCATGAGAGATAATGCTAAGCAGACAAGATATTGAACAAATGTATTTATCAAAACCAGTTGAGTAACTCTCCATCCGAATCCCAAATTTACCACAAAAAAAAAAAAAAAAAAAGATATTGTTGTCACCAAATCAATCCTAAAAAAATAACTAAAATATTTAAAGAACTAAGATGTTTCCTCCTCTCGTTAGCCACTTGCTCTTTCATTCATCTTCTTCTTAAGGCCCTGAAAGCAAGAGAATCATTACAAATATTAAGAAATAAATTATAGTACAAGTTGTAATTCTATTGATCAAAATATTAAAAGAGAGAGAGAGAGAGTTCAGAACTCACCTTGAATGGTGATATCCCTACGGTTTAATTAAGTATGGGTCATTGATTTTGTTTGGGCTTGATCTGTTTTCAGTTTAATTAAGTTTTAAAGAAGTTTGTAATAATTAATCTAATGTTATTATAATAGGACCAATCACATTTTACACTGGAGAATGAATCCAAGAAATGAAGTTATTTTTGGAGAAATAAAGTGACCATAAAAGAGATCTATTATAACTGATACATTCGATTTTAATTTAGAGAAACAAAGTGATTTTTGCTCCTGGAAATCTATATGTATATGTGGAAGGTGAATCCAGTCAACATCCAACAAACCGATAAGCCCAAACTAAAATATCAACATTTTATTTCTAGCATGCTAAAATATATCTTCAATTATGGATTAGAGAATGTTGATTAACACTGAAGATCATCTTCAATTCTAGATAATATGCCTTAAGCAAGAAAAGCGAGATATCAATTTTAACTCTTCCAGCACACCTAGATGTATACTTCTACTGCATTATGGAGGTGCTTATGAGCAATTTGATTGAAAATCTAGATACTTATTTAAAAGAGAATATTGATGTTAGTACTAAAAACAAAGAAAAAAAAAAAAAGCAATACCGAAAAACAAGAAACAAGCGGGACAAACTTTACTGCAGCTGGTTCATATGGCAATACTGCTGGTTACCTGATTGAAAGAGTCCTAAATCTCTAATGTAGAAAACTGCATATTTCATCATAAACATGCCACAGTCCGACCTGTTGAGGAGAAGAAAATTTATGATATTGATGTGAATATTAAAAAAAAATGACATAATTAAAAATAAAATGCAAATTACCTGATTGAAACAGAGTCTTAGATCTCTACGGTAGAAATCTGCATATTTCATCCTGAGAATATGCCACAGTCTAAAGAAAATTTTTGAAATAGACAGCGTTTGTGGATGAACGAGCACACTAATAGGAAAGATAATGATAAATTATTTCCTCTCTTGAGTGAACCTAACAATAAGCAAACAAATAGAAAACAATATTCCAAACACAATAAAATCCACACGCATAACACAATGAATTTTACGTAGAAAACCTCTCAAATGTGAGGAGTAAAAACCACGGGACCATAGTCCACTCAAATCTCTTCACTATCACCAAAATATGGGAATACAAAAGTATTCTCTAATTAGAACTAGAGACATACAATAACATCATTCATCAATAACACAATGTTATTGATATATATCATCCAAAACATCTAAAACAACATGTTATAGGAATACACCATCAACAACTCAAATACCAAGATGGAGATTGAAAGAGATCTCACCCGAATAGATGAAAACATTGATTATCGAACTGATATAGAAGACTCCAATTGTCAATCGTATCGTTCAGAACGAAAAACTCTCAATTACAAATCTGCTGTCCAAATTTCAGCTCAATCGGACCATGGATGACATCCCGATCCTCACATTGATTGAAACCACGCAGTTTTCTTCTTTTCTTTGTTTTGGGAGGACAGCAACTCACTTAATTTCTCTTTCTCTCCTTGTTACATTCTAATATGGTTAAAGAGATAAAACCCTAATTCAATTATATTTAAGAAAGTTACTCAAGGGCCCTTACTCCTTATGTGCTTATAAGTAATGAGTCGTCCTCTATATAAGAGGGAAACCCAACCTAACACACACTCCAAAGTTGCTTTGTAAATCCTCTTTGTTATACTTTGCTACAGTAACTATCGATGGTGTTAGCAGCAAATTCCAAGGGGTTAGTAACTCCAATGCTGCAATAACTTGCCAATCGGCTTCAGATGTAAAGGATCATTCCACTTGGTGATCTGGAACCCTAAGTTCATAGAGCATTTTCATAAGATGGAGAGAAATAATAGAATGGAAGAGGTGAACTCGAGTTTAAGAAATACCGATGGAAAATAGTTGGAGAGACGAATTTAAGGAACTGAGGTAGCAACAATAATTTGAAGGAATCTATTGTTTCAGCCTTGATTGTGAACTTACAAAACCTCTAATCCTTCTTGGCATTGAGAGACGAGGAACTCTTAGTTGTAGTTACGGATACTAGGGCAAGGAACTCTAAGTTGCAGCTATGGATACTAGCGGCGAGAGAGAGAGAGAGAGAGATGATTGGAACTCTAAGTTGCAGCTACGGATACTAGGGGCGAGAGAGAGATGTGATTGCAGAGAGAATTGCTGACAGATAAAGAGGTAGACGAGGACTCTCTATCTTTTGGAAAGTTGTGAGTAGACAAAAATACGTCGAGCAGATTTTGAACGATTTTACCCGAAATATTTTACACGCAAATGGAGGGGAAAATTTGCAGATGTGTTTTCCGGAAAATTTTCCATGGATTCACATTTTACAAAGTGCAAAACAAACACTGACAAAACAGTTTTTACGGTAAAATTTTCATTTTCCTCCATTTTACTACGAAACATACAAAGCCTTTTAGTAAGAACATCGTTTGTCAACGATGAAATTTTTTTTTTTGAGATAATGATAATCCAAGGTGGATTTAATTTTTTTAAATGTGAAAATTATTATTATTATTATTATTATTTTTTTTTTTGGTAAGAGAAAATTCATTTTAGTATTCACTTAAAAAAAGTTGAGAATAAGATAAGGATCAATTTTGAAAAAATATGACATGTTCCATACACTGTGGATTGGGTTCGATTATTTGTAATAGAAACTATAATCGAATCCATTAATATTTGGTCCTTGTTTTTCAAATCAAAATTGATATATTAAACCACTGGTTTATTGATTTCTTAGTTTTCCAAATTAATTGGTTCATAGATGTTTGTTTACAAGGTTTTGGGGAAGATAGGAATATTCTATGATTATAATAGTTCAAAGAAATATTCTAAACATTAAATAAAATAAATTAAAAAAATATAATATCATATGAACATGACAATATGTCAAGGCATAGCACATTAAAATTGTATACTACATATGAATATTATATATTTAATTAAATAGATAATCGAATTTATTAGATTTCTTAACTTGTTTTATTCGATTTCTTTTCTTTTTATTTAATCAAAATTTTATCACTTAATCAGTGATTTAACAATTCTAAATCACTACCGAACAAATTTACTCTGTGTAAAACCAAACTTGAAACAATTAATTTTGATTCGGTTCAACTTGGACTTTTATCGATAGATTATGATTTGATTTCTCGATTTTTGTTCAGATATGATACCCTAACATACACCCATATATGTGTCATTCAAGGAGTCTCAAAAATAAAAAATAAAAAACTGTAAAATCTTCGATAGTTGCATTTCAAGTGCCAATTCATTATCATGTACCAATTTAATAGAAGCATGATACCATTGTCCTTCCACTAGTTATGCTAGTACTCCTCTACCCTAAAATGTGAGCTACATAACTACTTTTGATTATTGTATTTAAAGTTCAGAAATTCTTTTTTAAATGAGTAATTGACACATACTACCCTTGTACTTTAATCCGATTTCAGATAATTTAATAAGTTGTTAAATCGGACGAGTTACCCCCTGGCTCAACCATTCTTAAACAAAGAGAGTAAATATACAATTTTATCCCTTGGTCCAACCATTCTTGATTTTTTCCTCTTTCCTTTCCTTTATTCTTCTTCCTCTCCTGCCATTAGAGCCTCTTTTGAAAAGAACCTGAATATAAAGTATCCCCTCCCCATCACCGTCATTTCAAATTTAGAGGAAGGACCCCATAGTTCAGACAGGATCCGATGCAGGTCCTTGAGCAGAACACCTCTGGTGAAGACTCTTCCAATGAGTCATAATTGGTACATCGCGAACTGCCGGTCAACTACATCTTGTGGTAGAACCACTATTGTCATTCCCCCTAACACTACAGGATCTGGTAAAGCATTCAGATCAGGCAATCTGCCTGTGACCTGAGCATAAGAACGAGCCCCTACCGCCGGTTGCTTCACTAGAATTTGATTTTCACTCCACGATAAACTGCAGACATGGCCGGATTCTTCCCCTTCTTTCTAGCCGTCCACCAAGTACGCTTTCTGCAATGAAGTCGCGGCTGGTCGACCCTATCTTCCAAGATCTCAACATCATCAATTTTGGAAACAAGGTCGTCTAAATTAGGAAATCCAAGAAACTTTCCCAGATCGACCCTTTCCATAGGAGGACTCATATTCCGACGAACTCCAACATCAGCTGCGGCACAACGACTAATTTCCTCTGGCTGTGATCCATCACCCACCATCTGCAAGACGTCCGTGACATTATCCGAACCATTATTCATTGCTTCTAGTGGGAAAACTCCGCCTTGAACCGTCTGATTCACCACCAGATTTTGGTTCAAAGGTCCCGTTGGCTTTGTCATCACGGATCGCCATGGACCATCCACATGATTCCCCGCAGAAGAACCTACCACGATCGACCCAAGGTTAACAGATGTCATCCCCTGCAAAGGGTATTTTGGTCATATTCAAGAGAATAAATAGGTTAAACTGTAAGGCTCGATTGGTTCGTCAATATGGTGTAAATTAAAGGGTGGTATTCGTCCGGTTCAGCAACTTATTAAATTATCTCGAATCGAGTTAAAGTACAGGGATGGTATGTGTCAATTCTTTTTTAAATTGGTAGTTATGCCCGGTTTGTTTAATGGTTTCTTTGATTATAATATTTCAAACTTGAAATTTTATTTTTAAATTTATATTAATCCCTTGTTTGTATTGAAACAGTTTACTTTCTTTATGTTCGTATTTTATATAAAAACAAACAACAAAAAATCTTTACCCAAACAAAAAGAAAATTCAAGTTTTATAAAATAAAAAACGACCGCTTTTTTTCTTTTCCGGCAAATCTATTAGACATCAAAGCAAATTGGAGATTAATAAAAAAAAATAAAAAAAAGATTTTCCATAGATTTCTTATGAAATCTTTCCCACATTCCTTTATATTTAATAATATAGATAAGATATATAGAGAAGCTCATATACATAATAAATTTGTTAATCATCTCAATTATACAATTATAAGGATCGGTATTTTCTTCCCCCGCCCCCCCCCCCGACCCCCCTTCTTCCTTTCTCTCATATATATTTATATTTATATATTATCTCAACTATAACGAGATATATATTTATATATTATCTCAACTATAACGATATATATATATATATATATATATATATATATAATGTTTTGTAGAAATTTGCAGTACTCCAAAAATGATAACAGCTATGCCCTAATGCGTAAATGTAAGGGTGTCAAAAATGGGCCTGGCCCGGTAGCATGGACCAAGCCGGCCCGATATAACCCGAACCCAGTCCAGACTGAACCTTAATGGACAGGTTTCGGTCTCGACTTGTAAAGCCCGACACTGTTTCAGACCAAACCGAAATCAGACCGGACCAGTCCGTTAAGAAGTCCGAACTAGCCTGAACCAATAATACTTAACCAGAACACCGGTAAGGTCCATCCGGGCCCAGTTTATTAAATTTAATGATTTTAAATTTTGATGGATTATATATTACACTGTTATAGTTAAGGGTGTCAAAAATGGGCCCGGCCTGGTAGCACGGACCAAACCAACCCGATATAACCCGAATCCAGTCTGGACCGAACCTTAATGGACAAGTTTCGGTCTTAGCTTGTAAAGCCCGATACCGTTTAAGTCCAAATCGAAATCAGACCGGACCAGCCGGTTAAAAAGTCCGAACTAACCTGAACCAATAATACCTAATCCGAACACCGATAAGGTCCATCCGGGCCCAGTTTCTTAATTTTAATGGTTTTAAATTTTTGATGAATTATATTACACTGTTATAGTTCACTTCTTGATTTGAAAGATTATAAGAATCTATAGTTGAAAAGAGTATGTTAATTGTTACAATTTACTGAATTACATGCATATAGAAAGAATAATGTTAATTTTATAGATAAAAATAATAAAATAGGCTATATATCTTATATATAAAATAGATCCGATAAGATTGATAAGCCTGATCCGGACCGAACCAGCCCGAAATCACCTCAATAAGTCCAGTCCGATAACAAATCGACACCGGACCAGTCCGATAGTTATTGTGTCCAGCGCAGCCCAACCCAGCCCGAATTCTTAATGGACATGTTTTGGGCTGGGCTTATAAAACCCGACATCGATTCAGTCCGGATCGAAACCGGCCCGGACCGACCCGTTGACAACCTTAGTTATATAGTTCACTTCTTGATCGAAAAGATTATAAGAATCTATAGTTGAAAAGAGTATATTAATTGTTACAATTTACTGATTTACAAGCATATAGAATGAATGCTGCTAATTTTATAGATAGAAATAATAAAATAGATTATATATCTTACATATAAAATAGACCCGATAAGCTTGATAAGCCCGGTCTGGACTCTGGACCGAATCAGTCTGAAATCACCTCCATAAGTCCAGCCCGATAACAAACCGACACCGGACCAGTCCAATAGTTATTGTGTCCAGCGCAGCCCAACCCAGCCCGAATTCTTAATGGATATATTTTGGGCTGGGCTTATAAAACTCGACATCGATTCAGTCCGGATCGAAATCGGCCCGGACCACCCCTTGACACCCTTACATAAATGAATGAATTGTTTATGGATTTAGATGATATGCAACGAAATTGGATTGGATTTGCCTTATTTTCATATTAAAATTCACCATGTTAGTTGTTTGATGTTTGCCAATGTTATATAGTGGAAGCCTCCTACAAATTTAATGATGAAAATAATGATGCTTTTGCATCACATTGTGAAGCCTCCTATTAAATTTTACCATGTTAGCTGGCTGATGTTTACTAATGTTTTGTAGTGGAAGCTAAGAACTGCCCCAATAATGGATTTAGTGATGAAAATAGCAATGCTTTTGCATCACTTTGTAAAGCTTCCTTTAAATTAGAGTTTTTATTTTTATTTTTATTTTTAAATTTTTACAGATGAATTTGTTATCATGCACTCATGCTTTCATTTCATATGAAGTTGATGAAATTTTACAGATAAATCCATTGCATGTTGAGAAGGATTTTGGATTATGTATGATTTTTTTAATTGATGTAAGATATTTCGTACTAAGTTTGAAGGTTATGACAGAATAATTATAAGAATGGAGACGTTAAACCGTTTAAAAAGTTAGTAAAACTATTTAATGAAAAACTGATTAAAAACAAGTAAATTGACACCGATTGTTTTGGTTTTAATTTTGACATCATTTAGTTAATTGATTTGGTATTTATTTTACCTTCCTTTGAACCACACCTAACCATTATATATACCGTTTAAAAAGTTAGTAAAACTATTTAATAAAAAACTGATTAAAAACAAATAAATCGATACTGATTGTTTTGGTTTTAATTTTGACACCGTTTAGTTAATTGGTTTGATATTTATTTACATAACTGTTATATATATATATATATATATATATATATATATATATATATATATATATATATATATATATATATATATATATATATATATATATATATATATGGAGCCCCAAATGCAAATCAAGCCGAAATAAGGAACTACACTATTTACAAATTTGTGGAGAAAATGAATTGAATCTTACAATTATTCTTCCCAGTTTCCATAAAAAATCGTAAGGACTACTAGAAAGAAAAAAACTAACAGAACGACCCCAACACATACGAGTGAAATAAAAATAGAGTTGCAGTGGCAGTGATGGTGGTGATTGTGAGGCAAGATTGCTTCAATATATATATAGGGTCAGGCTGGGTTGGGTTCAACCAAGGGGGTTAACTTTAATCCAACCTAACCCTGCCAGGATTGATCAAAATTTGAACCCTAACCCAAGGATTGATCAAAATTTAAACACTAACACAAGGATTGATCAAAATTTGAACCCTAACCCAACCCTATCAGGGTTTAGGCCGATTCAACCCTGTCAAAGTTCAGGGCGAATTTGGACGGGTTTGAATTGTCAAGGTCAAATTTACACCCTAGTCAATTCCAATCCAGATGGTGATGGATCTTGTTTTCCACCATTTTTTGGCGTGTCATTTTAGTATAGACCCTTACAACCCTTGACACTCGACTGTTGCACGTGATCGGCCTATCGTAGCCAATTTGATCCCTCAAATCAAAGCTAGAATATTTTTTAAATCTCTTGGTCGTATCTGATTTTTTAAAGGTAGCCAATCCAACGCAAGCCCATTTTCAATTCTTATGTTACCATCATCCTTGCACCTAACCTTCATACGATGGTGGATTCAACACATGAAAAAGGTGATACAAGACCAATGCATAGATGTCCTTTCTCTATCTAATGAGTTAGATTAGACATTTGATATGACACGTGGGGAAAAAATTGGTGTATGAGAGATATAGTTTTAGTTCATGCTATCAGAAGAGGTGTCGAACCAATTTGAAATTAGGAGATATTAGAAAATTGAAGACATTGGATATCGTTTCAGCATTGATCACTGTTGATGCAATACAAATCGAATCCTGATTCCTAAAACCATGCGTTCTCCAATCGGTACGATTATTGGAGGCAACAATTGATTGTCCGATAAGTGATGCGTGTCATTTTTTAATCCGAAGATCATGATTTACATAGCTAATTAGAGGGTTTATATGATGGCCAAGCATCGGATCAAAATCAAAACCAGAGACTATTCGCTCTCTCTTGTGCTCCTTTCCACTCCTCTCTCTGCAACTCCCCATAGACTGTTCCTCTCTCCTCTCCTCTCCCCCCTGTCTCACTCTCTCTTTCTCACTTACGAACTGTGACGACGACATTTGTGTGAAGGAGTTTGCTGGTGGCGTACACAGGTAATCAGGTTTGGTTTTCTATTTTGATTTTCAAAATCGTCTCATCATCTTCTTTGGTGTTTCCAGATTTCCTGTGGGAGTAGCGAAGAAGTAGGCAACGATGATGGAGTTTGGGTAGACGAAGGAGGTGACGGTGGAGATGAAACAGAGAAGAGATCATATCTGAAGAATAGATCGATGCAGAGAGACCGATGAGGAAAAAAAAAATTCTGAAACCAGATTAGAAACACAGACAGAGTTCATATATGAAATCGGAGAAAGATTTCAAGATTAGGACAAAGAAGATCACCTGAACAGAAACTACTAGCAGAAGATCATTACCAGCGAGAAAATTAAAAAAAAATAAAATAAAAAATTCAGGTTGCTGGTATATTAGATTCACCATTACACAATGCAGTAAGAATGGCGAAAAACAATTAGATTTAGGCAGTAAATTTTGATAAGCCAGATTTTTCTTTTGGTATTTGTAAGAATCCCTCGTTTCCTCCCTTTCTTTTACGGAGGTCGGTGCTTATTTCTCCTCAAGAAATTAAGCCCCCTTATGTAAGCGTATGAATGATGAGGAATGTAATTGTAAGACTCCAATGCACAGGTATGGCTTATGATGTCCATCAGTCAGTTGAATTAATTAATCCAAATGGTTTATGATGTACTGGTATGGCTTCTCTATGTTTCATTAGTGATGACTTCCAGTGCAAGTTTAATTGTCTCTCTATCACTCACTCACAAGAAAAAGAAAAGCAAATGAATAGATTGGCACATGATCATTAAGAGCAAAGCTATAAGAAACAGAGGTATGAAACAGATGAGAATACCCATCTCTAGTGGACGTTGGTGGATTAGTGCTCCTGTTTTGAATTATGTTTTCAGAACTCAATTTTTGTAAGGATTAAAAGCTCACAAGTATTCTGTTGAAATTTTGAATAAATTAGTTATGATTACATCAACTTTTTATTGTAGTGTTTGCTTACTCAGACAAGGACTCAATGCTTCAAGTAAAGAAGAAGTTTTGCAGAGTAGTGCAGTGTTTTTTATTCTGTGGAGCATCCTTCTCCCAGTGCAGCCTCATCAATGATGGTGAATGCAATTGCTTCTATTGGAGCTTTTGCTGGTTCATCTCTTCTTGGATGTACAGTAGTAGATTATTTGGATGTATATGGGACAAAGTAAATGAAGGAATAAATGATTTATTATGTTTGTATGAAAATCAGTCATCAATTCTATCTCCCTCTCTCTCTCTCTCAAATGAGTAGAATGGCAAAAGGTTTCCTCAACATGCATTAGGAAGCCTTTTCCATATTCTAATGAATAATTTCTTGGAAGGGATAAGTATCTACACCCTTCACTGATGGAGAAGGTTGTTCCTTGGCTTAATGTTTTGCCATGTCGCATGTCAATTAGGCAAATCCAAACTATTGGCTAGAAAGAGGAAGACTAGTCAAATGTCAAATTAAGGCTCTAATTCAATCATATGGTTTACCAATGTTTCCCTTGTAGTCTCAACAATGCAAGTTTGTTCAAAATATAATTGGTGGAGGACAAAGTCATACAATGGCCGGGCACTAAGCTTTTAATCCTTTCCAAGAGTCAGTAACACCCCCTCCCCTCAAAACCCAAGGAAAAAAACACAGGTCTATCTAACAATAGGCCATCAGAAATTTAAATCCAAAATGCCTTTGCATCTCATTTAACCTTAAAACAATGCAGTAAGGCAACCCACACGGCTATTGAAAGCTGACCAACCTGAGGTGTCAAACAAGAAAGCACAAAAAATTGTATCAGAATCGGAGGAAGCAGCTAATTCGAATTAGAATTGACCAACCTCGATTCCGATCCAAATCAGAATCAATAGAAGCCGATCATGTGCCTGATTCCAAGGTTTATAAACATCGCACTTCACAACCTGGATGCATGAACTTGTTCATTGTACATTATAAAGACCTAGAGCAAATCATGCATGGGTTTGTAGTACAGAGTTCATCAAAGCAAAGAGAAAGAAAAAAGCGGTAGAATCTTCCTTTGTATCATTATCTATATTAGAGAGTCATACAATTACATTCCTCATAATTCATACGCTTACAAAAGGGGACTGAATTTCTTGAGGAGAAAGGGAGGAAATGAGGGATTCTTACAAATAGGAAAGATCTAGCTTATCCATAATTTTTGCCTAACTCTAACTTTTTTCGCCATTCTTACTGCTTTATGTAATAGTGAATCTAATATACCAGCAACCTGAAACCTATAGAATAAATATAAAAAAAATATTCCAGAGCAGTATAAATAAAGAACAAGACTCCAACTCCGATTTTTTTTTTCTCGCCGGTACTGATCTTCCTCTTTGATCTTCTGCTAGTAGTTTCTGTTCAGGTGATCTTCTTTGTCCTAATCTTGAAATCTTTCTCCGATTTCAAATCTGAACTCTGTCTGTGTTTCTGATCTGGTTTGGAAATTTTTTTTCCTCATCGGTCTCTCTGCATCGATCTGTTCTTTAGATCTGATCTCTTCTTTGTTTCATCTCCACTGTCACCTCCTCCGTCTACCCAAACTCTATCATCGTCGTCTACTTCTTTGCTATTCCCACAGGAAATCCGGAAACAACAAAGAAGATGATGAGACGATTTTGAAAATCAAAATACAAAACCAAACCTGATTACCTGTGTATGCCACCAGCAAACTCCTTCAAACAAATGTCGTCGACAGAGATAGAGAGAGAGAGAGAAGAGAGGAACAGTCTATGGGGAGTTGCAGAGAGGAGGAGAAAGGAGTATATGAGAGAGCTAATAGTCTTTCAGGATTTTGATAAGATGTTTGATTGCCGTATAAACCCTCCAATTAGCTGAGTAAATCATGACTTTCAAATTAAAAAGTGACACGCGTCACCAATTGGACGGCCAATTATTGCCTCCTGTAGCCATACCGATTGGAGACGATTCGGACGCAAAACGCAGGATAGTGGCAGATGGCAGGTGCTAGAACTGCCATCTTTATCTATGCAACCATAGTGCCTCATTTTACCGTGATAAGAAAGCTATATAGGCTGAATTGGATCAACTAGGGTCCAGTTTGGGCCAGCCCACTTAATCTGGACTGGGATTGCCATATAATTTTGGGCCCATAATTGAATTTGGATTGAGCCCATGCATATATGCATTGGTATTGGGACGAAGAGGAAATAGGTGGGAAAAGAAGCTTTAACTATTTTCTTTTGGCATCTCCAAGAAGTATTGTTTGAGAGATATCATTGACCGCACATTTAAAAGAATTACTAGTTGAAAAAGTAGACTTCTTTCTCAGACAGGCAAAAAGATACTTATCAAATCCGTTATCCTTTCTACCTCTAATTATGCAGCATCACACTTTAAATTACCTCTATCACTTCATTATTCTATCATGAAGGCAGCAACGGACTTCTTTTGGCATGATGATTCTAAGAAGAAAGGCATACACTGGATCTCGTGGGAAAGATTGTACAAATCTAACGAAACAGGGGGCCATGGATTCAGGGACCCGCACATTCAAAATTTGGCCCTCTTAACAAAATTGGTGTGGAAACTATGGTCTTCTCCATTCTCAAATTGAGCTAAATTCTATAAAGATATTTATTTTTCTAATTTGGATTTCCTTCATGTTAAATTGAGAAGTCAACCCTCTTGGGCATGGAGAAGCATCCTTGAATGTAGGAATTATCTGGCTCAAGGCCTGATTTGGCAAGTTGGATTTGAAAATCATATTAAAATATGGGATGATAACTGGATACCTTCCATTCAAGGATTCAAGCCCGTTATGCCAAACCTCCACATTGCCATATTGAATGGGTGTCGACTTGATTGATCCTATCTAACAAAGTTGGAAAGTCAATCTCCTTGAAGAGATTTTCCTTCATGATATAAAAGAAGTAATCTTAAAGATTCCCATTATATTGATTCCCACTAAGGATAAAATTGTGTGGAATGGCGACAAATTTGGAAGATTCTCTGTTAAATCTGCTTATCATCTTATCTTCAACATTCTTGACAATATTAACCAAGAGAAAGCTTTCTCTTCTAGAGTTCCCCCTTGGAAGTTGATCCCACAGAAAATTTGGAAGAGAATTTGGTCGACCACTACCTTTCCTAAGATCATAAATTTTATTTGGAGTGCTTGTACAAATGGATTGGAATCTGGCGAAGGATTAATTCAAATATAGATTCCTGTGGATACTGTTTGTAAGCGTTGTGGAGCTGAGATGGAATCTATTGATCATATTTTACTGACTTGTCCTTTCACCAAAAGTGGTATGGTTTGGATCTTCTCTTTCTCATCAGATTCCTTGTGATTCAATCTTCACTCTTCCTCAATGGATTAGTTATTGGGATGATTTATTTTGATCTTCAAAACCCATTGCCATTAGTTCTTTTTCTCTTGCATCCTCCATTCTTTGGTATCTTTGGAGAGCTATAAATGATATTATTTTTAGGAATCTGATGTGGACCCCTTTAGAGGTTATCACTATTGCTGAATTTGCTTTTTGGGAGTTTGCTCAATCTTCTAGGAAATTATCTTCTCATGATGGCTTGAGTGACTCATCCACTACCCAATTTTTGAAATGAGTGCCTCCACCAACAAACTGGATAAAAATCAATACAGATGCATCTTTTTTGGAGGATGATTCTGCCTCCACCAACAAACTGGATAAAAATCAATACAAATGCTTCTTTTTTGGAGGATGATTCGATTGAGGGTCTTGGTATTGTTTCCAGGGATTCACATGCCAACCCCATTCTTGCCATCTCACATAAAGTCCATTGCTCTTCAGCCAAGATGGGAGAGGCCTTGGCTATTCAACAAGCTTTACTTCTTGCCATTGAGAATGGTTGTATGTGAATCAAGTTGGAATCAGATTACCTATCTTTGATTCAAAACATCTTAGATCAGTCTCTTCCTTGTGAAGTGGAAATTCAACCATTACAAGATGATATTGTTTATTTTACATATATATTTGAGTGTTGTTCCTTTGACTTTGTTCCTAGGGAAGCCAATTTAATGGCTTACTCCTTGGCTAGGTAGGCTGTGTCATTAATGAGAATGACCCATTGTCCCATTTCCATTCATTGGCTTCATGACATATGTTGGCCTGAAGCCTGGTGTGAGGACAATGGATTTTCAATATCCTTCACGAAATCAAAATAGGCTCTCACCTTGGTTACTTTGTCCATCCACGCCAATGGATGGAGTAAAATGTGGAGTCGCCACCTAGATAAGGTCTAGGACCTATAAATGGTTTCTCACTTGGAGAGACACTATGACTCATGCTCAATGGATTGACTTCTAGTCTTACCGGAGAAGGGTAAGTGTCAAGTTACGAGTTGGGAAGGTGTTAGGCACCCAACTCGCCCGGTCAATGGACCGGTCTCCTTCTGTCCTATCATTTCCTACATTCTTGAAACTTATGTATGTTCAGGTCATTCAATTTAACCTAACTAGGCAAATGGGGAACCCTAGACCAAGTTTCTAAGTTGTTCTAACTTAGGGTGCCGCCACATAGACTTGAAAAAATAAAATACAAGTCAACAGACAATACATGGATCAATGAACAAATGAATGGATTAAAAAAATGAAATAGTTCGTGTGCGGCGAGAATCAGGCCAAACGTAGTTCATGCTGGGGGTTGTGTGTGAGGTGCTCCCTTGACAAAGAAAGCACGTGTGACCGTGCGCGAAGGGTGAACTACTCAGAGTTCTCTCCACTTCCCGCTGCCTACGTATCTCTTTAGAGAATCAGGTTAAACGTAGTTCCCAACAGTTAACGGGCTGTTGGACCCCACATGGCATTACTCAAGAGGTGCTCGGACCTCAACTCCTTGCACTCAGCAATGCATCACTCAAGAGGTACTCGGACCTCGACTTCTCGCACTCGGCAAGGCATCACTCAAGAGGTACTCGGACCTCAGCTCCTTGCACTCGACAAGGCATCACTCAAGAGGTACTCGGATCTCGACTTCTCGCACTCGACAAGGCATCACTCAAGAGGTACTCGGACCTCGACTTCTTGCACTCAGCAAGGCAAATTAATATTCTAAAAGTGATCGGTCCACACACCGATTCCCAAACATGGGAGATGATTGGCCTAAGGCCAAAGACAAAACTAGGTAATAGCTAGGTTGGAGATCAAACATGATCCCAACCGTTGCCTAACACATGAAGACGCAACACAATTTTGTATTTTCTTTTTCTTTCTTTTTTTATATTTTTCTCTTTGAAAAATGAAAACAATTTTTGAGGACCAACTTTAATGAATGAACTAAACAACAAAGCATGGGTTGATGCCAGTATTAACTTTGAGAATAATGGGCTACACCAAGCCATAACATCACATCATGATAAAAACAAAAGGGCAAATGTTAAGAAGAACTCAAGTATTATACTAAGATGCTGAGAATAGGAGACGATTCTGAAATAGAGAGACATGACAAAACATTAGAATGGAATTAACACTCACCCAAAACTGATCCTAGACAAATGCAAACAAAATACAACCTAAAGCACTACATGAAACCTGGTGAACCTTCTAGCCGGCTGCCTTAAGGAGAGGAAAAAAGACAACAGCCCAAAAGAAAAAAGAACAAGAGAACAATAATAAAATATGTTCACAAAAAAAAATAAAGGGGGACTGGACAGCATCCATACCCCCTCTAAAGATCCTACCTTAACATGCATTCTTTAAATGAACCACTACAATTCTAATGAGGACAGGTTCAGCATTTATTGTTTTGGAAAATGGGGCAACACCAACCGTATCCAGGTGCTTCACAAGAACCGATACCTTTATTTTATTGCTCAAAACATCCATGGTAGGACCACATGTCAATAGTCCAAGCATAATCAGCTTAGGAACTGAAGCCTAAATTCATACAGCAATACATTAACTTCTGGTTTTTGAAAGTTTTTCCACATGTCAAGAATAAAATTTAAGCAGTTTTAATCAAATTTTGGCTGTAGTACTACATGCTCCACTGATGAGTCTATGCCTTGAGTGGTATGTGAGTGATGTTTTCAATTGGGACTCACGCACCAACTGTTACAAACATGAAGTATTGAGCATGATTGAACTGATTAGGCATATCATAAGAGAAGGATTAGCTTACTTAAACCATAAGCATGAATGAGAGTTATCAAACAGGTAATCAAAACATCATGTAGGTATGTAAGTGTGTAACCAGATAAGCCTACAACCAGCCATCTAGCAAATTCGAAATATGACTAGAACTCAGCTTGGGAGGATCAAAATCAAAGTTGGCTCAACTAGAGAGTTTTAAATAAAGCACCAGTAAACCCAATATGCAACATCAGACTTGTGAAAAGCCTGTCAACAGCTGCAAAGCATCGGATTCCAACGCTTAGACCACATAAACAAATGATGAGCTCCATCTGAACCAAGACCACATCAAGAACAGAGGGATAGAACTAGTACCTCTTGCTTTGTCCCAACTGAAAAAAAAAAAAAACCACGCCCAAAAAATATGGTGTTTCGGACCAAACCCAGTCCTAACTCATATTGAATATAAACTGAACGAATGAACATTGGGCTTGCGAAATCAGACCCACCTAGTTTGAGATTGATTTGAGAGGGGAGAGACAGAATATCAGATTTCAACCATCCCCTACCGAACACCTTGTACAGACTCTAAACCTCCTTAAGCTGCAACCAACGTTTTAGAGATGAACATGGGGCCTTACATAGAAAAGTAAAATCAATACAGAGATGCTAAAAAAAAATACAGAGAAGTAGCATTTAACAGATATCAGAGAAGCAAATCACAACAGCAAAATGGGAGTGATAATAGAGGAAGGAAAAATGAGAAGCGAGATGATATAACAAAAAAACTATTGCAAACAACTAACGCTGGCAGCACAGAGTGAATAAGACTTACCTGTAAGCAATGGTTCTCCTCTCCTTAGATAGCAGCCACGGTCCTCCTTCCCTCTGGTTTCACGCACAAGTAGCCACAACTCTCTCTCTCCAGCCGTCTCAAACAATAGCAGCCACCGTCGCCTCCACAGGCCGCCACTGCTTCTTCAAGGAACTCCAACAGTGGGAGTAAAGACCCTCCAGATTTTTCCCTCTTAGGTCACACCTTGATCTCATAATTTTCTTTTTTCTTTCTAGTTCAAATCCAATCGACACCCGAATCTCTCACCTAAACCTGAGTTTCCTCCATTTGCGCCGACCAAACCCAACTTGGCTTGCAAGCCCTCTCCCTATTCTCTTGGCCGACTGCTCTCCTTTCTGATTTTCTCTCGGATCTCTTTGGTGGCCACGGCCTCTCTTCTTCCCTATTTCCAGCAACCCCCCTTTCTTCTTCTCCTACTTCTTCTCCTTTCTTTTCTCTTCTCCTGCCGCCTTTCCCTCCTTTCTTCTCTCTACCCGCAACAGTCCCTTTCTTTTTTATTGTCTAGGGTTTTTTTCTCTAACCCCTAATCCAAGGGCCGAGATTCTTCTCTTTGATTTCCTTTCAATCCAACACATGTGATAAAATGAGAATAGAAAAAAAAAAAACTAAACTCCTACACAATTGATATCCTAAGCCCAAACCCAAGCCCATTAGCCTATATCTTATTAACACCTAATCTAAACCCAGCCCAAACCCATTGTTCTAATGAAGCCCATTAATAAAGTAAGCCCATAAAAATACAAAAAAACCCAACATAATCCTAATAGACTCCAATTTTTCAGTTAGACTATCCTAAACCCAAACTCACTCAATTTTTTTTTTTTATAATTTTTCTTCTTTTTAATGATTTCTATTTTTTTTTTATATTTTTTCAAAATAACCTAAAAATACAAGAAATTCTAATATGACCAAAAATTTAAAAAAAATGTCCTCAATAAGAAATGGGCCAAAATCAGGGTCTTATACCTGGGCTGTATCCCGCCCTTTTATTAATGAATATATATTTCTTTCACCCAAAAAAAAAAAAAAAACAACAACAACTAGATATGGTACTGTACAATTTTATAATAAAATTAGAGGATTGGTGTATGACTGCAAGTTGGGCCGGGATACGGTCTATCCCAGCTAGCACAAGGGTGTGAACCATGAACTTAACCCAACCCTGTCTGACTTTGGGTAGAAGTTTCACAACCTTCATATACCTTTATGAAGTTGGCCCAATCTGTCAATTGACCATCGAACAAGTTGGGATGCATTGGCATGCTTGCCAAATATTTCAGCCCGTCTGATGATAGACCCTTGGTACTGAACAACAATGAGATGTTACGGCTTTGGTTTAACTAAGCCAACCGTGCCAAAACTTAATCGCTCACAAACCTTTTTATAGCACTAAGTCAGCCTAATCCTTTGCCAATCTAAAAGAGAACACATGAGAGCTTCAAAAGAAACAAGCCTATTGCACTAGAAATTTTCTTACATAGTAGGTTGCTTGGAAGCTCAATTACAGATGTCATGGCCAAACGAGACCATCAAAGAGTCAAATGAACGGTTATGTTCTATATATGTGTCTATCTCTAAACGTTAAAACATTATAGTAAGAGGTTTTGAAATTCTCACCTATTTAGTAAAGAATTAGAAAAGAATACTATCAAATTGCATGAGGCATACGTTAAGACACAAGAAGGGCAAAATGATCACTTTAGTCTAGATCATTCTCATGGAATAAAAAGTATCAATGGAAGACACCTGCATACACATGCTTTGATTTGCCAAAATGAAAAAATGAACTATAAATGGGTTAATACCAAAATGACTATAAATGGACTAATACCAAAATGAAAAAACAGAAGAGATGTTTTATTGTTTTAGGTTATATCAGTTAAAAGGTATATTTGGTTCATTCAATCAGATCGTCAGACTACATCCTTACCATGTGACCGCTCATTTAAGAATCAGTGTACACCTACATCCAACACATTTTAATAATCGGATAGATCCAATTTCAAACTCGATCAGGTAACTCCACTTTACAGCTTTGTACATCTAAAGATTAAAACATTATGGTAAGAGGTTTAGAAACATTCTTGGATACTTTAGTAAAGAATTGAAAAAGAAGACTATCAAGATGCATGAGGCATAGGTTAACACAAAAGAAGGGCAAAATGATCACTTTAGTCTAGATCATTCTCACCTATTTAGTAAATAATTAAAATAGAAGACTGTTAAGCTGCATGGGGCATACGTTAAAAGACACAAGTTAAAAGCCACAAGAAAGGCAAAATGATCACTTTGGTCTAGAACATTCTCATGGAATAAAAAATCTCACCCCTTTTGCAAGCTACATGCATGCATGCACACACTCTGATTTGCCATAATGGGTTTAGAGCATGTAATCCGATAGTGATCCCCCTTCCTTGCTAGCTGGGAGATTCTCCTCTTTAACTCTAAAATCTTTAAAAAATAAATGATAGCTAAGATTGTTGGAGACATTGCATATCATTTTAGATGATCTTTAAACTAATACCAAAATGATTATAAATGAATTAATACCAAAATGAAATAATGAAAAAGATGTTTTATTGTTTTAGGTTCTATAAGTTAAAGTATATTTGATTCATTCAGTCAGATTACATCCTTACACCGAGATCGATCATTTACGAATCAATCGACATCTATTTCCGACACATTTAATAATCGGATTCATCCCATTTCAAGCTCGATCGAGTTACTCACCTCACAGCTTTGCACAAAACAGTAGGGATCACCATTTAGAATGGAATGTATTGGTGATGGAGGCAGTATTGATGATACAATTAATTTGGAAAAACGATGATATCAGCATCAGTTTCAACGACATAATATTTGAAAAGCAAAGCAATGTAATTCCATCCGTCTGATAGGCATCATTCAATATAATTCAGCAGTAGTCGATCGTCTGATAGGCATCCAAAGGTGCTAACGACCGTGGTTCGTCACTTTAACCGTCGCAGATTCTAAGTTGCAGAGGTTCACGTTAAAAGCATGACCATTCAGTTGTCATATCTCGATTCTTTCTATGTTCATATCAACCAGGCAATGAGAAGATGCCACGTCAATCACCATTCAGGTTCGCCGAAACCCAGGAAAAAGATCGTCTCCAGTCCGTCCAGCTGTGGACGGACGGACGGACTGGATCTAAAGGACACGCCCCCCATGTATTGGTATGCGTGTCCTTTTAATCCAGGCCGTCCGTCCACGACTGGACGGACCGGAGACGATCCAAGTCCCGAAACTCATGGCATTCATGTAATTTTGTTAGAGAATCAGTGGCCATTTTGATTGTACTCAAGAAAATATCTACGAAATCATAGTCTCTGGAACTTTCCTCATGTCTAAGAACGCGGGAGTCGCCGAGGACTCGTGAGATATTTTCCAAAGGCCGGTCTCATTAGGGAAGAAATCCACCTTCAGTCCTTGTGAGATGTGACTTCCCTTGTATAGATTCAACTCTCTACATCTTCCATTTTTTTGTTAAGTTTACCAGAGATTTACAGGGAAGAGAGTTTCTCTGTTTCGTGTTAATTTCTCTATGCTGAAGTAGTCGTAGATTCTTTTCTATCGCCTCTGTTCTGTTCTCAAATCACCGGAAAATATGGATGGGGAAGGGGGATTCGACGGTTCTTGTTACTATTCCGTCCTCGGAGTCCGTAGGGATGCTTCCTTCTCCGAAATCCGTAGCGCATATCGAAAACTTGCTTTGGTCAGTTCTTCCCCTTTGTTATCTTCTCTTATCTTCTTCCTTTCTGTCGAAGTATTGCGTAGTTTCTTATATGTTTTTTTTATTTTTGTGCGGTGGGGGTGAAGAAATGGCATCCAGACAGGTGGACTAAGAATCCGTCGGTTGCCGGGGAAGCCAAGAAGCGGTTTCAGCAAATCCAAGAGGCTTATTCCGGTAGGTTATGCAGCGTTTATCGGCGATTTGCTATTTCCTTCACAAAGACTATATATTGATGCCGCAAGAATTAACGTTCGCTAATGGTTGATTCACCCTGCAGTTTTGTCTGATAAGGGAAAGAGATCAATGTACGATGCCGGCTTGTTCGATCCGTTCGAAGAAGAAGACGAGGTCGGTTATAACCTCCCTTGCGTAGTATTTTTTTTAATATATTTTTAGGGTTTCGTAAAATAAAAACATGGATGGTTCTTCTGGTATTTTTTAATTACATTATTTTATTATATTTTGGATTTCTTTTCCATTATGAATTTTGATAAAGTTTTGAACTTTAAAAATCAGGGATTTTCTGATTTCATGCAAGAGATGCTGTCAATGATGGGCAATGTGAGACCTGAGGTATATATTTTTTACCAGCTTCAATGGAGGTTACATTGATCATTCGACAAGACTAGGATACTGAAGAAAACTTTTCTTGGGTTGGGGTTTGTAAATTGTTGCAGGAAGACAGTTTTGAGGACCTTCAGAAGATGTTCGCCGAGATGGTCGGAGGGGATGGAATGAAATTTGACGCTGAAACGGATCGGACGGGTGGGAAGAGGACTCGTGTGCAGTCTTCTATGGGGAACGCCACTAAACGGAGTACATCTCGTGTGAACGTGTCTATTTCCGTATCGGATTGAAGGGAGGTTTCTTGGGTCTTGTGTCGTGACAGCTCTTCTCTATTCTTCATCACAATTGGTGGAGGTGGTTCGTTGTGTTTTTAGATTTTTAGTTCTAGGAATCATTGGACTTGGCTTTTAGCTTTTTAAGGGGGTTTTTTTTATCCCCCTAGTTAATGCAATTATTGTGTTGTGCGGCTTGTGCCTCTTGATTTCTCATCTATCTTGTGATCCTGGACAATCGTGTTCCATGTTTTACTCTGAATTTCTATTTATATAGATTAAAAAATTAATTTTTATTTATATATATATATTAAAAAGGGTGTCCCACCCAATGCAGGAGATTCGCTGAACCCGGTCTTTATCCGGGGAGTGGCGTGGCTGAACCCGCGATCATTATTCTTATGGATTCAAATCCTCTTGGGAAGAGGGGCGGCGGCCTGGATAGATGGTCGATACATGGTTCTCGGGTGAATTTTAGTTGACATCAAGACGACAAGGTGGGTCGGATTCATTTGAGAACTAGGTGTTGATCATCCATCCAACCTGTCCCCCTCCTCCTGAATCTCAGATCGATGTTGGGGCCTATTCAGATTGATTGTACAGTGAATAGGATAGTGACACTAGGGTAGTGACACGTGGCATGTATAATTAAAAATTAGCACAAAATTAGGGAGTGGTTCCCCGCAACTTCACTCAATAATTCATAGATGGATCACAAGAGATTATGGGAAATAATTCATACAATCTTCTCATTAAAAAATTAATAAAAAACCTAGTCTTGATTCTAATTTTTAGTACAAATATGAACCCGTGCAAAATTTGTTGAGTTGGTTTGGTCCCCTGTCACAATTCTAGGAAACTTTTTTTCTAAAAATTAATAAAAAAATAGTATCCCATATCATTGTATTAAGGCTTCGAATTTAACACGTGAGACAAATTCATTTGACAAACAAGCCTCTATTGTTGTTGGGGAATTTGAACTGCAAACGTGGGGAGAAGTTGGCCATAAATATATTATGGACCCGCATGGATGTATGGATGATGGTGGGTTAGTGGGGGTGGAATATTTGACCAAAGATGGATTCTATGTGGGCCTGTGGAGGGTTTCGACCCAGACCCAAAAAAAAAAAGAATTGCATATGGTGGTAACTGGTAGTGACCCACCACTAGCAAGTTGTTGATATTTTTCATATAAATAAAGAGCAAGTTGATTGGTGAAACATTTGTGTCCATTAATTGAGCATTACTATATTTGGCAACTTGTCTCATATAATTCTGGCCGGCGTTGAGATTTTTTGTTGAGATGTCTGGATCTGCACCAGCTTAGGGTCCATGGGAAGATAGGTACATATATCAAAGGGAGGAGTAGAAGGTCATTTCAAAGTTCATGTGAGAGGACACAAGAGGACACCAATCTGAATCCTCTCCATGGTTCGAAAGCCCAGTGAGTGATCCGAAGGCAACCACCAGAGAGGATTCCATTCGCCAAGGGACACAATAGGACAATAAATTTTTTCTTAAAATAATAAAGAATGACATATTTTGCACCTCTCCTAAGGTAAGAGATTCCTAAAACCGAATCACTTCTTGAGGTGCTGGTGGGGAAGGAACTACCAATAGTTGTTTTTTTATTTTATTTTTTTCTTTTTAAATCAATGCACGGCTTCATTGTATATTTTAGGGGAAGAATTCTGTGAGGCTCATATTATATTTCAACTTGATGTTATGTAACCTATGAATAGTTATTAATTATGAAGTTTCTAGACTTTTGTTTTAATTTTTCTTAATTCTCATCTTAATAGGTTTTAATTTCTATTGACGTCAACAGTCGGCATTTTGGTCTCCGCCAAAATGTGCAAAACCCTCCACCCTTAATTAAAAAGTTTCTATTCTAGTCCTTACTTACGAGTTTTCCATAATACCTGCAATTTTCAGTACCCTCATTTCTGATTCTCTTTTTGGAATCGGTGTTAAGAAGCAAAACCCCATATTAATTCACTAGCAATTAGGCAAATAATGTAGGCTCAATTTATTTTGACGTAAAACTATATATATATATATATATATATATATATATATATATGATGATGAAAATTTTCTTCATCCTCTTTAGAGATCACTATATTTTCATGAAAAAAAAAATTCACATGTAAAATTTTACATCAAAACATACAAAATCGTAATGTTGAAATTAATCCATCTTTGAAATCTAAGGGTTAAAACAAATAATTCTTTACAAAATTAAATCAACCAAGTTACAGTTGAAACTTGAGAATTGAGACGCCATTTACAATTTTACTGTAAACCTCAAGGAAGGAGCTAGGAAGGTTAGTGTGAGAGAGCCTCGTGCATGGAAGGGCAAGCTAGATGAAATGAAGTTTCACAATGAAGCTGATTGCATATACTTGAAGAAAGGAGGTGGGCCCACAGTTCCCGTTCCCGTTTCCGTTCCAGCCCCGGACCCACCTCCAGAGGACGGCAGCTGCCGATCACTGTACTGTTGCCATACACGTGGGAGCTCTGTGATGAGATGATGAGGTGGTGATCGTGGCGGAGATGCAAAAAGGATGGATGTGTTTATTACCTCCTGGCGCACGTTATCCTCCTCTTGGCGCAGTTTAAGTGCACGTAACGCCGTCAGGTAAAGGCCCGATGCTAGGAATACGGTTGTGAGTCCGAAAACTCCAGCGGCGGAATATAAACCCTCACCAACGACGATGCAACTCGGTCTTGGTCGCCTCCATTTCTTGAGATGCCCCGATTCGACACTGAGTCCGATCAGCAATAGAACCTCCGCCACCGCGAAGCATACCCTGCAACCATCAAAATGTGTATTCGCGATTCTTGCTTATCAAAACAATGATTAATGGAATCCAATCCAATCCAGAAGCTTTTTTCCATTAATTAATGGAGACTGAGAACAGAGAGAAAGAGAGAGATCCTTACCAGGTGGTGAGAAAAAGAATACCAGCTTGGCAGGCAATGAACTTGGAGGCACGAGAATCAGGGTCCCAAGCAATCAAAGGGGGAGAGGTAGACCTGCTAATAGCGACGATCATGAAAGCATGTTGAATGATGACGGCAATGGCGAGTCCGAGAAAGGCACCAATCCCGCAGAACAATGGTGTCTTCCCACTCCCATTGTACACACATTCATATCTCCCTCCTCCTACGCTTCCCCCTTTCACATTCAGTATCCATGTCGCCTGCAACCAACCACATACACCGAGATTCTGAATTTGAACATAAATTAAATTGCGTAACATATGTTGTATCAAATATTTGAATACCTCTGATCTTGTGGTCTCAGCGAGGAGGCATAGAACGAAGCTTACGAGACCACAGAGTGACGAAAAGACAATGAGAGAAACGCCGGTTTTACTGCCCAGCTCTGTGCTTCGAGGACCTGGGGCGAGATCCGCATGTGTGATCGCCATTCTATTTCTACTCAGGAAGATAGACGACTCCGGAATTAAGGAGGATAATGCAAGGCTCTCAACGCGACACTCTCAAAATTGAATTAAAGAGAAGAATCGGAGAGAACAGAGGGAAAACAGAAAACGGAAAGCCAGAAAAAAGAGAGAATCGAATCGAATTGCTTGCTGCAAATGAAGTTGGTGAAAGTTTGCTTAAAGGAAAGAGATTCTTGGACTCGATTCCCTTTACTTCATTTGAAGTTTCGAGTTTCCAAACCCGGGTTGGGTCAGGGCTTAAGGTTGTCACTTTACAGAGTTCCATGGAATATAACTTACAGAGGAGGTTTGGGATCTTAAAAAAATCGCAGGAGAAGGAGATAAGCTGCTGACTTCTTCCACTCCAGCCCGAGTCCTCGACTTCGCTTTGAGCGATGATCCCCCCACGTCGTCATCCCGTACCAACCAAACCCAACAACCCTTTTTCAACCTTTTTCTTAAAAACGGAATTCTCTAGGGTGGTCGACTGCTCCTAGTAAGGGTTTTATCTTGTTAAAACTGTTGAAACGCAGACCAAGGTTCTAATCCTGCCATCATACACGATTTCAGTGTATGTCTAAAACCATCACTCTATGAATCCAATGAGAAACTGACATGTGGTCAAAAAAAAAAAAAATATATATATATATATATATATATATAATAATATTAAAATACAATCATATTTTGGATTTTTAAATCTAAAATCAATACGAATTGATTCATCCAATATCAATTACTTGAACCATGAATCAATAAGAGTAAATTCAACATGACTTGCCAGGTGATATACACGTGAGAGATGGTTTTCCTTCATCTATGTGTGGAGAATCTGGTCTAAACTTGGATGAGATTTTGTGGCTGACATTAAGGCTATGTTTGGATGTCAACAAAAGAATAAATAAATAAAAATAACATAAGACAAAAAATAATAATCAATTTATGTTTGTTTCTCTCTCTTTCAATTCAAATTTTTTTTCTTTTCTTGGCTTTCAACCATAACCTCAAGTATTTCATTGATGAAAAAAAAAAAAAAAGTTTCTCCTTGATCAATTATCAAATTTGAAACCCTCTTTTACTTACATAATCTAATTGGCAATGGACATTTTTTTCTTGGATTTTCAAGAGTCTCGAATTAATCAAAGATTTATGCATTTTCATTATTTTTATTTGTTTTATATGATACCTATTTGAATGAAGAAGGATCCTCCCTTCACAGAATACCCTTCAAGGAATCCCATCACCAGACATGTCCGATAAGTTTCACATCACAATCTTGAACAGAACATTAGATTATTATTATTTTTTTGGTCAAGGTCAATCTTACTAAGACGGCCCATAGGAGAGGACCAAAACTCAACCTCAACTGGCTGCCACCACACCAAAGGGGTTTCCCTATAAAATTAGGCATATACATGTTGATGCATCTTAGTTCATTCAATAGACAACTGATGGACTAGACAACAAAAGAGGGACCGAAAGATCTGACCAGAAGACCCGAGAACTGTATCTTGGTGCAATGCAACATCAACGAACCTTGCACCTACTAATATTTTCTTTTTTCAAAATAAAAAATCAATAAATCTATTGTATAATGGCAAGAAGGTAGCAACCCCATAATGTCAGGAAATTTTCTAATCGTATGTTGTAATTTCCAGTCTACGTGTCAACAGAATTTAGAAAGAATAATGCCAATTCCAGGATCCACGCTAAAAACGCTCTATGGAGTAACACAATATTATAAAGCTGTTTTCTGAATGACACAAATTAACACTTCTAAAAGTGTATTTAGAACATGTAATGTATTTATATGAGTAAAAAATTAATTTTTAAAAAAGGTTAAGATTTCTGATCCGAATGTGTGGATTCTATTCTAACACAGGATCCAATGGGAGGGTAAATAGAAGGGTAAGGGGACTTTTCATAGGCTAAGGCTACGTTTGGTATCATTTTTATTTTTTATTTTTGCCTATTTATCAAAAATCATTTTTGATAAAAAAAATAAAATATTGTTTGGTAACTACAATAAAAAATAGATTGTAGAATGAGAAATAGATTTGGTATATCTATGTCTAAAAATAATTTTTAAAACTTTTATAGATCCATCTATATAGCATACTAAGAAATTGGCTAAAATAACAAGGGATCCGCTCCAAATTACATCAATTGTTAAAATCATCAAAACAATGTAGTTCACTTTTCCATCAATGATCAAAGGCAGACTTTTTTTTTGGGTAAGTCATCAAAGGTAGACTTGTTGTAGTACAGCCATCAGAGCTCGCAAAGGTTTTTTGTAACCTATTTTACTTTTTGTATCCCTTATGTTTGATGGTGCTAGCAATATCATTGTGCAAATAATCATCCACCGATGCTTGAGCGAGAGAGACTATAATGTCACCTTCATGGGATACTATAAGAAATGCAGAACCCTTTGGAGAAAGATGCTCGGAATGCTTATTATAGTCATTGGACTTGTAAAATGAAGAAATGCGTCTCAAGGTTGCAATGTCTACACGAGGCATGCTAAAAGATAAACCACAAAACTCCAAGAGGAAAGCACATGAAGCAACCAATATAGAATCCTCAGAATGCACAATAGCTAGTGGCACAACCTGAAGTTAGAACCAAACCACAAGAAAATTTTCTTAATGTTGACAATATAACAAGATCAAGACAATTACTTTTTTTTTAACAAGAAACGGCATTCTATATGCCAAAGCAATTGAGAGAAGCTTGCAACATTTAGGTGCAAGCATCAACTATAACAACAAAGTGGGACTTGCAAGATATAACGACACTGTCAAGTTATTTAGTTTATCATTAGTGTTACGCTTATTCCTACCACAACCGCTTCTGTTGCTGCCACTACTACTAGTATCTATACATAATTTATTCTTAGCTTCTAATCTTCCAATCAGCTGTAGACCTATACATTCAAGATGCATTAAGTTGAGACTTCTCGGATTCACCTCCTACATACAAAATAGACACGAGGTCATAACCATCTCAAATTGTTTTCACTGGGGGTTGCAATTGTACAGAACAAAAGGAGTAACTATAGGCACACAAGTACCAAAATAGAATGAGTTCATTTCATTGCACCAACTCTTGTTTCAATTTCAAGTAGCAAGAACTGAGAGAACAATCTGATTGTAACAAATCCTTTCTGAAAAAGAAAGAGTGATTATTATGAAGGAGACAGATCTCCCATTGACATAGGACATATCATTCCCCATTATCTTCTTTTATTTTCCTTTATTTATGCTTTCTCTCACAGGCGTGAGTTAAAAAGATACCGTTGTTCGCCTCTTCGACAGTGATCTGCAGACAACTGTGCTCCTCCTCGAAGGATTATGATACTAAACATTCCTAACCGATGTTGATGAGATGGGCAAATAGGTTACTTCGATGAATCCACAACCAAACTGGATAGAAACGCAGAGAGAGGCAAAGATGCATACGAACAGGGTTTACTTCGATGAATCCCGAAACCACCACCAAACCCTGTTTCCAAGAGCAGAGATGCATACGACCTGAGGTTGAAATCGAACAAAAAACAGACATGGAGTCTTGCAACTTTAAAATAGAATAGAGTAGAAATTATAGACACAAATATGTAGATTTGGATTACACTATCAGGAAATTAAAACTCTGCTCAATGTGAATCAATAAAACCAATAGAGTAAAACCCTAAGCAAGAAGAAACAAAAAAAAACTCTAGAAACGCAGAGAGAGAGAGAGAGAATACTTACCTTGAATAGTGCTTAAGTGCAGCAGAGAAGTCCGAGAAAACTAAGCTTTCACCTTACGATTACGATGGTAGCTGCTTTCAGCTTTGCTGAGGGGAGTTTGACAGAGAAGTTCTCGTTGGATGGAAGGTTACCGTCGAAGTTTGTGAGGTTTTGATAGTTATAAGAGTATTTTACAATTTTATCCCCAATATCTGCTTTCAACTCTGCTGAGGGGAGTTTGGCAGAGAAGTTCTCGTTGGATGGAAGGTTACCGTCGAAGTTTGTGAGGTTTTGATAGTTATAAGAGTATTTTACATTTTTATCCCTAATATTTAGAGCCATTGCAGACAAAAACGCATGTGCAACTTAAAGTTGCGCAAAATAGCTTCAGAAATTATTTTTGGTCAAAAATCAAAAAGAGGTCTCAACCTTTTTTTGAATTTGAGCTTATTTCTGTTTTTGTTTTTCATAAATAGCACCGAAAAATTGAACCAAATACTTTAAAAAACAAAAATTTGAATAAAAATCAAAAACAAAAATGATACCAAATATAGTCTAAGTGAGAGGCTGCAAAGAGACACAGCTGGACATAATTTTCTTTTTTTCCTTTAAAATAATTTGAAGATGACTTGTCTTACACACTTTTACCCTCACTTAAAACAAGCAAGTTGTAGTGCATCTCGTTGTAGTCAAGATGGTTGTTATTTTCGTCTCACATGCTTTTTGAGTACAATGTGAAATGACAGGATTTTCTTTCACCAACTTTATCATATTTTTCCATTAAAATCTAAATAATTTGGTTGAAAAATAAAAAAGAATTTACTCATTAAGTTTGTTTTCTGGTTAATTAATACTGAATAATGATTACAACAACTTCCATTTTGTTTTCATTTTAATTTACATTGATTTTCAACATTTTATCTGCAACCAAACAGAACCAGAGATCAAAGAGTTTGAAGATGATTTTAGCCTTCTGCAACAATACGATTACTCTTATGGGGTTATCAGAAGTTCTGTTTAAATTCTCCCTGACCGTTCAAATCAATTCACAAGAAAAAGGTTGGAATCAAGTCACAGCCAATACACAAACCTAAAAACACTCCTGAGATCCGAGGCTGGTAGCATACCTCATTGATATAGCTTTGCTTTCAAAAACCATGAAGAAAGCTGCATATCACTTTCCAGGTACGATTGAGCCACATTGGACCAACCTGAACACCTGAAACCCTTTTCACATCCCCTAATCCCTGGACCTTTCTATTCGCAGTGCACACAGCCAGGGACAATTGAAGTAGTCAATGACATACAGTTCTGCCCACACTGTGTCAGCACCATAGAACCTTCCACCTGACTCGAAGCATATTTGTAGATGATCACTCTTCATGGTACATCCACACTTGAATTGTATTGCAAGGATCACAATAAAGTTGATGCATAAAAGGATCATCAACATTGTAAGGTCCATTATTTATTAACAATATTGTACTCAGTACAGCAGGACTACAAGAGATGAAAATCTACAGCTACATAGTTTACAGGGTTGGACCTTACTGACTGAATTTTGAGATGATCACCTGCAATTATTGATAGGGATATAACTGCAGAAGTCTTGCCCTCCTCCTAGCAGCAACATCCCTCCGAACTGATATTCCCCACTTAATAGCTGCCCTGAGCTTAAACCACCTCAAGTTTGGTCTACAACTCCTAGAAATATGTACACTTAAATCAGGCAGAGAAGAAAGATAGCCTACACTTGCTTCATCAGTTGATCCCAGAAACAATCCACTCCCCTGCCCCCATGATGTGTCAACTGGAAATAAACCTTGCCACTGAACCTGAGAAATGTCATCACCTGCTAGATGTCTAGCAGAGACAGCAGGTACTGATGGTCCACCTAGACCCCCCTCGCTTCCATCCTTCCAATAAGTTCCATTGTAAGAATTCTTCATGTTAAAGCAGTTCCTTTGGATTGGTGTGCATACTTGCAGTGAATGACGACCTTCAGTAATAGCAACTTCTTCCAATTCCGCAAGATCTTCCATAATAGAAGCTGATGTGTTTGTCAAATGATTGAATCCTGGTTGCATTGGGAGTTGCTCTGCAGGAAATTTAAACTTCAGTTGCTCATGGAAATTTGATGGACAGTATAAATGGACTTGAGAAAATGATAATAGCCATGGTGATATGTCTGTTTCTGAAATGAACAAAGTTAAGGTAACGATATGATAGACCATAGACTCTATGGTACAAACTGTTCACATGGCAGATAGGATGAAAAGGATGCATTGTTTATTAGTAAAAAATAATCGGTTGAGTTATGGAAGGGAAAAAAGATGAGGAAACCCTGGTTGAAAGCCCTTTAAGAACCTATAATAAGTGTTGGTCTCACTAAAGCCTGAAGCCAGTTGGCCTCTGGTTTGGTTGTGGACCTCTACAGCCTTTTAACATTGGACACACCTACACAATCTCTCCACCTGATATTGACCCGATCATATAACTATCATGGTGAATCTTCATCAAACTTGAAGATCACTTATGTTCGACTGGTTAGCAATTGGTGAGATATCAAATTATAAAATCCACCCTTATGCATTGGTATTTTTGGGTTTCAGATTATTCCTTTCAAGGTTACCTTGAAGAATGAATGGTAAGTCAGGATGTCGCATAGCCTGGCTTGATCCTTGCAAGGAGGCAGCTTGTGGCTTAGGCAATATCCTCAAATTGCCATCATTTAAAGTTCCATCAATCTCGACCATGTCCTTCATGTTTCTGTATGCATGCTGCTTCAAATGCTCCACAGAAATCTGCCAATAAAAGGTGTGGCTGAGCAATTTCAGTTCAATAAAGTACCATGCTCACAAATAAAAAAAATAAAAAAATAAATTAGATCAACCAACTTAAATCATCCACCAGATTCAAAGATCCATCCCTTGCCTAATGGTTCTTGCATGCAGCTTGGGCAATACACATTTTGATGCTCTGGACAAAATCAAGGCATCAATTTTCTGATCTGGTGGAAAACGTGTATAACCCAAGCAAGATAAAACCCAAATCATTAACATCCTTGATAAATTAATCTAAGCAAAAGCATGAATGGCAAAACTGGGTTCAAGTTAATTCCAACCCATGTTGGATCCCTTGACTAGAATATATCAACGGCCAGTTAAAATCAAAACTCTGACCACCAACTAGACCATTGCAGTTGAAAAAAGTTCTATCAATATCTAATTTGGGAGCATAATGTTTTTAGCACTACAGTGAGTTCCATGATAGAAATACACACCATCTGAGATGCGGTGAGGTTATTCAGCGGCTGATAGCTGTGGCCACCAAATGTTACCCCAACAACCTTGTAAATGGAATTGAACAGAAGTCCAACTTGTTGCCCAGCATTGTAATAGACGTACAGCTTATTATCTAAAACACAAGTTGTCGCATGATCAACAATTGTCTCCCAGATCTTGTTTGACATCCCATTGCCAAATATCTACAGTACACACAGAAAGGGGCAAGACATTCATTAGGATGGCCAACTTGATTGGAAAAGCTGAATGGCTTTTCAATAATATGATTAAACCATTAAAGTTTCCTTACAATGCGTAGAAAGGACTGGTCAGTCATCAGATACCGCAGAAAATCCTTCACCGTTCTGATTCCGTGAAAAGCGAGCCGGTTATGGAAGGCTCCATCTTTCCCAATCTTTTCCAGACGCCATACTTCGTCATCCAAGGATGGAGGATAGTGCTTCTTATATGCTGAAGAAACAAACCAAGTTTTCATTCTATAAGACAAAGCCATTTTCCCAGATAGATATTTCATTTTCTTCTTTTTTTCCTGATATTTAGCTAAAGAATTTTACAATGAAAGAAAATATCAAGAGAATCAAGAAAAGAAATTTTCTAGAACCAAATATGTCATAATCCATTGATTTCAAGCAACCCTGTCCCCTTGGCATGCAGGGAAATGTACTCTGTTTAAGTGTGCTTAATATGTTTGGGCCAGAGAGATTGGTTCCAAGAGCAAGCATAGGAACAGAGAATGTTCTAAAGCTGTGTTTGTCCGTAAACAATCCAGCATTATGTTATTTCATGAGAATCCATGCTATTCAGTTGGATATGAAAAGCATTCTTCCCATATGCCATACATCACTCAAGGACAGAGATTGGTGCCACATAGAAAATGAATAAAAAACTTAAATTTCAATTCCATTACCAGAAAATAATTGCAATATATATTTCTTCTCTAATTCTTTTCATTGCTCATTCAAACAGTTTTTACCAAGAAGGCGCAATCCTTAGATTATTAAAAAAAAAAAAAAAAAAAAAAAGAGCTAGAGCCCCTATCTAATGTGTCGGTAACCACTACCAAGGTTATGGAAAAAGTGCGATTTTTAATTAAATTGCAGACCAATAGCCAAAGCTGATCCATTCAAAAAGAAAAGTCCACAAGTTTCTCAGAGGTTATTCAAATATGAAGACAGTAGGGTAATCTCAGTCTCAGAAACTGAACATAGACGGTTCCATAAATTATTTGGCTTGTCCAATCAGCACAAAGGAATGTATTTCTGACCTCATCTTCAAGATACACGGAACATGATTTTTCATAAATTAAAGTTGAGTTTGTTAGTATGACAGCTCTATGTTTATGATCTAAGTGGCTGTGGAAGGAGAATGGCGAGACAAATACCTAGAGGTTGTAAGAACTTCAGTGAAATTCTGAAATTAGAAACACCAAACACTTTAATGATTGCAAACAAGAAGCCAATCACATGTAAGAACCAAAAGAATAATTAACAGACAGTACATAATGGGTTGCACAAGAAAGCTATCCCAATGTAATTCAAACCAGAAAGATGATCAATATGTTCACTTTGACTAAGAAACTACAGTTGATGTTTTCAAACAGAAAGTAGCATGGCAAACCTCATGGAATCTAAAAGATCGGTTCCAGAAAATGTTTTAAATTTAAAGATCAATCAACACAAAATACACGAGGTTATATGCCTGGCTCCTGTAGAAAATTACTATATAATCGTTGTCTTTATAGAAGCACAGGGTTGAAGGCTAAAAGTAACTTCAAGTAATAATGTAATAAGAACTTACATTCTCCACGGTGATCTTTTACAATAAAAGCGTCACTTCTTGCTTCTCTAATTCTTTCTTCAGAACTGGAACTTCGGATAGCTCTAGCTCCTAATCTAAATTTTCGACTTCGTGTCCAACTGGAGTTATCTGTAAAAGTAATGTCACCAAGATAACCTACTCCATCTCTCAGTGTAACTACTAGATTCCCCGTCAGCAATGGCCTTTTGCCTTCTCTTTCACGTATGACACTTGCTTGAAATTCCTCTGCAGTCCAATCTTCTTTTTCATCAGCACCAAAATCACCATCAAGGATGACAATATCTACCTTTACTGATGATAAAGGGCCAGATGTGATAACATTCTTGGAACTAGCATCCAGAATAACTATTTGAATGGGTGTCCCATTCTCTGCTTCAATTATGCTGTTTGTGAAAAGCATACGGGGCAAGCTACTAATAAAATGTAACTGCCAGCCTCTTGATCTAGATGCCTCAATCTGGTTAAAGGAAGGTCTACAGCAAAGTGAACATGATAAAGAAGGTCTCACTATCATTAAAGATCAGAGAAATCTAACTAAAAAAGAGAACAATACAGCAAAGTGGACCAATATACATATATCCTGCACATCCAAGGTCTAAATTGCACTTCCTCACCAAACCCAACAATCCATCAAAGACCTTCCAGACAACCATTGACCACACACACCACCCATCACCAACAAAATAACAGTTCTAGTGCCACTCCTACAGTATAGCAAACCCAACCCACCCAACTCTTAAATCACAAAAAGAGAAAGAAGGTCACAAATGTGATTACCTAATAATATAAACCTTAAATTTGGAATTATAGGCCATAAAAAGAATTGACAATATTAACATGATTTGGATAGTCAGACATCCCTCAGAAGGAACATGAAACTAGCCAGACTCCTTGAGATGTTAATCTCAAACCACAAACAAATTTAAAAACAAAAACCTTGGGCCTACAGAGAAAGGCATTATCAATAAAGAACCACAAACACTTGACACAAAGAAATACCTTGGGGATGATCGGATATGGGGTAGAATTACACGTTCCACCTCCTCTCGCACCTAATAAATATTAAAAAAAAAAAAAAAAAAAGAGAAAATGCATTCAAAACTAAATAAGTGATTCAAAAATCAACAGTTCCAGTAAAGGTTTTAAAATATGTAACAACCAATTTTAAAAACCAATTCAAATTCCACCAGACAGAATTATCCATTTCAAAGACAACACCCTAACCTACTGCATTTCATCATCCATCAACAAATAAAACCCAAAAAAACAGGTAATGAAAAAAAGGGGAAGGGGGGGCTGCTTCGGAGATAACATAATTCCAGGAAAAACAAGTACACTGCCCAGAATTTGTTGAAATATAATGAAAACTACTACATGCTTAAAATGCCAAAGTTCATTACCGTTAGTTTTACCCTCTAATTGTTTTATTATGATCAATTATTTCAAATACCTGTAAATAAAAAAAAAAAAAAAAAAAAAAAAAAAAAGGCTTTACCATCTTCTTAGGGAAGACAGATTTTTAGCATCCTTTTGAACATCTTAATTCCATGAACACCAATGTCTGCAAATCTTATAGCTTATGAATTATCCAAGCAGTGTCTGCACCACCATTGGGAGTTTCCCATTTATGTAGTCATCATTGTAATTGGAATCTTGTTCATGTTTTGGCCATATATGGCCTGGGAGACCTCAACTAGCTCTAATATGAAAACCAAACTCTCCATCTGTACTATGACTCATCAACTATCCAAGAGAACATGGTGATGTAAGAGAGAGTTCGAACAAAATAGAAATTTCCAGAATCTCCTTGCCTAAACATATAATAGAAAAGGGCAGAAACGGTTGGCATTCGCAAGTTTTAATCTAGACCGAAAATTCCCTCTAATCAAGACATACTTTACTGCGTAAAGAAACAACACAAACACACACGCAGTCAGGTGAGATGACACAGAATTCAATAATAAGAATGATGACCATGTCAAACATGATCATTCTGTTAATCCCTGGAAAATGCCTTCGCATTATTCAAACCTAAAAATGGCAGGTAACTGATGAAAAGAAAAATAAAAAATTAAACTTTACTCAAATGTCTAAACTTTTTTTGGGTGAATCAAGCGTCTGAACTTTAACAGGAGCAAAACTCAATCCAACAAGAGAGAGACACAGAGGAAAGATTATACTGCACAGGACAGAAAAATTGAAAAGAGAGAGAGAGAGAGAGCTTTAAGAGAGTGACTTCAGTTCAATAGCAAATGGTGCTTGAAATTAAGTTGTGAAATTCATTTAAGAACAACATTAATTGGACGGTTAAGTGAGTCTAAAGAATTGTCGTAACACTGAGACTTATCCTACCACATTCCTCAGAAAAGGTTCCAACTTTGCAAAGAACTGTTGCATGGTCAATCCTTTCATCACATCTCTCACGACACTGCCAACAATAGAAACTACTTTCAACACCTGCTATAATAACTTAAACAATGAAAGATGAACCGAACCAATAACTAAATGCTGACAAACACGCACTTTGAGAGTGAATGACGACGCTTTGGTTCCTGAACTGGAACATCTAACCCATCGTTCTCCTCGTGAAGATACCTTTTTGGTACCATATCAGACGAACCAAGAAATGACAACTGAAACAAGCGCAGCAACCCAAGTCCAAAACCTAAAACCACAAACCGAAAGATCCAAAACTGCTAAAACTATGCCTGTGACATGCCCTTCACCCACCAAAGCGCTCAACTATATGTATAAATGATAAATAGCCAACCGTAACGAAGGTGCATGGAAGCTCTCATTGAAGCCGTAAAGAACACGCTCATATAGAAAGCACCAATTATAAGAAAGCAGCAATTACACAGAAATAACGGTATTTGAATTGTCAATGGAAAAGCAGAGCTGCAGTGTTTACCTTTTACATCACTAAATACAGCATATAAGGATTTAGGAGGTTAAAAAAATTGTCCCAATCGAATCAGACACTCAAACGAGTCCAAATTTCAAACGAACTGACTAAATCGCTTAGGTCGAGCAACATTTTTTACAGAGAAAGTAGGCGGAAATCGCAGAGAAAGTTCAGAACGCGCTTTTCGGCCTTCAAATTGCTGAAGAAATGATTCCATGTAAGTGACTCGGATTCCTATCGAGTGATGACACGTTCTGTTTTGCTTCTTTAACTTTGTGCAGAATCTCCATCATATGCTCGACTCTCCTCAATCTCTTCACTCGGATCCAAATCGTCTCATCTTTGAAATTCGAGAGGCGTGGCGGCGATCCCACTAGATGGTCGCCACGTGGGGTCAACCCTTTATCGGCTCGAACGGAGGATCCGACCCCCACGTGACGACCATCCAGTGGGATCGCCGTCATGCCTCCCAAATCCCAAGGATGAGACGATTTGAATCTCTCCTCACTCTGCTCTTAGCTTCTGCTGTAAAGATATTTCCACTTTTGCCCTTTTCCGGAGTTTATCAAAAGTAAACACTTTTTTTTTTTGGTAAATATGCTAAAGTAAACACTTATTATATTAGCTACTTTTATACATCAAAAGTTTTTTACCAAAAAAAAAATATATATCTAAAGTGTGACATTTCTATAGTTACACCGCAACTTATTTTAATTATTTTTTATTTTATTCTTCAAACTTTTTTAAGTCAATGATAAATATCAAAATAGATATTTTTATTTTTTTTTCCATAATAAGTTACTATTATATCATTATCAACCAAGGAAGATAGAAGGAAGTTACCTATCTAGTAGCACAAAGGAAGTTGGCTATTCCAGCCTCAACATTGTGACTTTTTGTTGATGGTTGTGAAAATGAGCTCATGCATTTAATACTTATCTCTTGTCATCTTTTTTGCATTTTTTCAAACGAAAATATGAACTTGAAATTACAATAATTATTCTCTTTAAAAAGCAAATGTATTATACTAAGAGAGATAAAAAAAGAAAATTCAAATTATTTGACACCTTAAGAAGCATCCATAATAAAAAAAAAAAAAAGGCAAAAGTGTTTTTGCGTTGGATTTCATGGTCTGGACTCTGGAGTAAGGGTGTCAATTGATCGATCTTAGTTAGACTTAATTAGTCCACACCATTTTAACACACCATGGGAGTCTATTTAGTTAATTTGCCCCTCATCGGTGAGGCATGGGCACGTTTTATATTTGGATTGATCGATCTCGGCCAATAATAGGGCTCATGCTAGTCGATCTATACATGAACTACAATAGATTCATGCTAAATTATAAATAAAAATAGAGAGAGATGTTTGGTTTCAAATCCATTATTGTTCTAATGTTGTAGATTAGATCATTCTGTGTAGGTTTGTAAAAGACTCTTATTAAACTTGTGATCATCTATCTAAATGAAATGAGGACGGAAATAACAAGTGGAAAACTCAATAAATAAAAGAGAGTAAGAGATAATTTTATGTTTTAGGTCTTTAAACTCGTATTTGTTGTGTTTAAACTAAAATTTAGTTCAGTTTAAAGGTAATGGGTTCATTTGAATAGTTTGATTGGAATAAACCCTTGCATCATGAATGACCGTTTAATAATCAGTTCAGATCGAAGTTTGACACATTTAATGCTCGACCCTATAGGTCTCAATCCATAATCAATCAGGTACAACTGGGTTACACATTGTGGGCCTGAAATTAACACCCTCCACCATAAAAAAAAAAAATAAAAAGCATAAAATCATGTCCTTTGTATTTGAAATGCCATAATGGGTGGGGAAAAAAATGGATTTCCAAAACTGCTATTCTTTTATTACCTTGATATGTATGATCCTGTATTCGTCTCCATTGTTTAGTTCCTTCAACTGTGATTTAGCTGCTGAAGTTCATCCGGTTGGATAACCCAATAAAATGACCACCGTAATATCTAAGGTTGTCAACGGGTCGGTCTGATCTGGTTTCTGTTCGAGCTGAAACGGTGTCAGGTTTTACAAGGCCAGACTGAAATCTGTTCGTTAAGGGTTCGGGCTGGGATGGGTCATGCATGACCCAATAATTAATGGATTGGTCAGGTGTTGGGTTGTTATCGAGCTAATTTTGGGCCAGCTCGGTCCAGGCTGGGTTTATTGGGCTGCCTTCACATGTGCTATCTTTGGACGACAATAAATTTCCCTTAATATAATCATAAACTGTTAAGATTTTATTGATCTCAGGGGCATATGAGCAAGGATAATAGATTGCATATTTGTATTTATTTAGTGAAAATCATTAGATCCTTAGTGAGTTGGTTATTATTTGAATAGAAAAAAAAATCGATTCGGGTTAGCTCGAGTTTCTTAATGGGCCTTATTGGTGTTCGAATTGGGTATTATCGGTTCAAGTTAGCTTGGGATTCTTAATGGGCTAGTTTGGTATTGAACTTTATAAGCCTAGGCCAAAACCTGTCAATTAAAGACTCGATCTGGACTAGGTTTGGATTATTTCGGACCAGCTTGATCAAGACCAGATTTGACACCCTTACCAAGATATCCCTCGTCGAAGGCGCAGGGAATGATGCCGCGCATTCTCTCTTTTCTATGCCACTCTTGAATCCTGAGGAAGGGTGGCCCGCCCCTGGTGCGCTTGGGAAATGTAGCTACACTGACGGCATGCCACTCTTGAATCCTGAGGAAGGGTGGCCCGCCCCTGGTGCGCTTGGGAAATGTAGCTACACTGACGGCATGTAGAAGACTGCAATCCTCCTCCCATACTTTGTAAATTGTAATTGAGCCAGCTGCCCGCGAAAGCCGAAAGCCGAAAGCCCGCGTGGGCGGTCATATTTGTCTTTTACGAAAGAACGGGGCTTGTTTTGATATAAAGAGCTAGCGTCATTTGAATTTGAGGATAAGCTTACAGAGCAGGAATGGAGGAGAAGCTCTCTAAAGTTGCTCAGACCCTGAAGCCCTCCCCCATTCAAGAGATTTCACATCTGTCACAGAGAAGCAGTACGATTAACCTTGCCGAGGGATTCCCTGATTTTCCAGCACCTATCCAGATCAAAGAGGCCGCCATTTCGGCCATTAATTCCGACTTCAATCAGTACAGGTCTGTGCGCAATCAACTCAATCCTTGTAACTTATTCCAGGAACTTTTTATTCATTATTATCTCTGTCCATGCTTTGCTTTTAGCTATTTTTTCCCTTTCAAAATTTCTGACTTGAACAAATTACTCATGTCAATGGAAGGCATGTGCAAGGAATCTGTGAACACTTGGCAGAGAACATGAAACTGCAGCGGGGTTTAGAAGTAAACCCCCTAACTGATATAGCTATTTGCTGCGGCCAGACTGAGGCATTCGCAGCCGCAGTGTTTGCGAGTATGGCTTTTGTTCTCAACAGTTAATCTCCACAGAGGTTTGGAATTTGCGAAGCTGTTATTTGTTTCATTCGGATTGTCTTATTTTTGTTGGTTGTTTCCAACTGTCCGACAGCAATAGATAAAGGAGATGAAGTTTTGCTGTTCGATCCTGCTTATGAAACGTATGAAACATGCATCCTTTTGGTCGGAGGAGTCCCAGTAAGCCATTCCTTTCTTTTATCCCCAGAGTGGTATTTCTGACTTGTATTTCAGTGAGCAGTCTGAATTGAGTTACTCAGTGAAAGAGATTGTGAGAGTTTTTAAATTGAGATCTCCAATTGCTCCAACAACCAATTGATTTAATCAGGTGTATGTGTCGCTTGATCCACCTCACTGGACTTTGGATAGGGACAAACTGATGAAATCTGTAACGAGTCGAACAAAGGCTATAGTGTTGAACAGGTTAGAGCAGCAAAAATCATCTTCATTTTGACGGACTATTGATTTATGATGAGTTAGATGAATAAGATAATCTCTTTTGGGTGAATGAAGAAGTTAAAACATCCATATAGTCAATCAAAGTTTCTCAGTTTTACGTTTTAACCCTTCTAGATGGTAAATTGAATTTCCTATTGAAACTTGGATCATTTATGAGTGGATATGATCAATCAAATTCTTCATCACGGGGTTTGTTACATCAGCATTTAATATTTATGGATATGTTAAGTTATATTCCTAGCCGGGTAGGTGATCCTCAGTAATTGGTGAGGACAGCTATCATCCTGTTTTCGTTTTGAGTTGGAGTACAATCTGCAAATTTGAGTTTGTGATATTTTCGCAAGCTTGGATGCAAACAAAGATGGACAGCAAATGACCATGTCCAAGATGGGGTCAACCTACTCTCTTGGATTAGCTCCACTATTAGGATTGATCACTATAATACAAACAACTTTCATTTATTTCACATCTCATCTTGCGTGTGCGTGTGTGTGAGAGGGCCACTTCCTCCCCCTTTTGGGTATTTCCCTGTTAACATGGTAAGATTGAACATAAATTATTCTCAAGAGTCATATATCAGATTATTGAGAGGCATATTTTGTACAGGATAGTTTTTGCATGGACTCTGTTTTGGCAAAAGAATATTGTTACCACATCCAATTAATGGCCATTGATCTACCCTGCTCCTTTTCAGACCAGTTACCATATGCAACTCAATTACAGGAATGAGCTCCCCAAATAAAGCTTACTAGTATCAGTGTTTAGATTTAACCTTTAAATGTTTGAAGACTAACTTTCAAATATTTGATAAACAAGGTCAGGATGTTACCCATTTATCATGACTTGTGAACTACAACATAAGGGAGATAACTTACTGGGATTTTTCCCAGTAAGTTCCTGCTTAGCCTTTTACATGTTTGTGTCATGACCCGGAGTTGGGTAAGAGGTGCAAATATGCGATCTTTTTGATAAAGCCGGTTTCATCATCTATTTGTTTCTTTTTCCATGGGCCATGCAAAAACACAATAATTGAGACAAATCCTTAACTTTGTTAATTTGTTCATGTTCCCTTCGTTTTTTTTTTTTTTTTTAAATTCTTATAGTGCTTTCTCCATATGAATTATTCTCAGATATGATTGGATTCATGATGCGCTCAAAATGCACTTCTTAAATGCTAGTTAGATTGTATAAATTGTTTGACTTAAAGACAGAATGTAGAAATCCTAATGAATATGTTTGATCTCAAGTTTTACTGTTGGTGCATAAAACTGCTTTTCGTTTTCTAAAGAATCAAATGAACTAATATAAAACAGTGCAGTCCTCATAATCCAACTGGAAAAGTATTTTCCAAGGACGAGCTTGAAGCCATTGCTGGTGTTTGCCGTGACATGGATTGCCTAGCTATAACAGACGAAGTATGAAATTCCTTCTGTTTAATATTTTTCTTTTTAAGTGATAATGGTTGATTTGACTGCTGTAGTGATTTTGCAATTAGAATCTAATGAATTTTGAATCAGTGGAGGGTGGAATTTGTTGTTAGATCTTTGGTGGTTGTGTAAAATTTAATTAGCAATTTAGCATTTCAGTAAAATTGTAAATGATCTTTTAAAATTTAAGTTCAAGCAATAATGATTATTAAATGAGAAAAAATATCTGTTTTAAGTAGAGTAGTACATCAATTTTCAGTTTTATTAATTAGGACTGCAAAGTGGGGCATTAGCCCAGCTTGATTTTTCACCCTGGGGCCTCCTCAAGAGGCAGGCCCAAAATTACATTCTCACCTGTCCATAAAACTCAGCGTAGTAAACCTTATTCTGACTATTTGGGTTCTTTAACTTGAATACTGTTTGTCATTGCATGTCATTTAATGCTATAAGTGATCTTAACTTGTAAATAATAAAAAAAAAAAATTCCTCAACACTTCAAAGCAAGTTACAATTCTGACCCTCCTATTGTCCTAAACATCTCCAATTTGCACCGTATTGCTCTTTGTTGGTGCACTAAATGGTGGTAATTGTACTTAGTCGAACCATTGGCCATCTCACTTGACTTTCCTGCATCTTGACATCCATTGGTCTTCTTCTTCTTCTCTCTTTCTTCCTCAATCTCTTTTAATTTTTTGTTACTTATTTGTCACAATGCACAATATCCTCATCTTTACTACATTTATCATATATAAGAGTTTTGTTTCCCCATCCTTTCAGCTCCATGAAGCATTGATGTTCTTTTTGCAATTTTTTGAAGTTTGGGCTGTACCTGAAAATGCTGATTTTGTGCTGGTCCAGCTTGGCCCAATGTACAGTGATATTGTTTAAAGTGGGGATTTCATTTGAGCATGTAACTAATAACTATTTCGGTTCTCTTTGGTATGTATTATAGAAATATAATACATTATGAAATATGTAGTTGTTTGGTATGATTTATGGTATTTATATATATTTAAAATAAATTAATTTAATCTAAAATCTACAAATAAGTTAGAAGGTGTATATCATTATTGTGATATGATGGAAATTAATTACGTATGTAACCGCAAGTGCACGGTATCGTGCAGTAATGGGTCGATCTCAGGGAGGAATCGTTATTATCCTAACTCAAATAAGGTAAAGCGTACCAAATGGATTTGAATGAATTAACCATCATAATTACTTCAAATAAAAAATAATCAAGCCACAAAAATGATAATTATCAATTCCTAACGGCACGAAGATTTACGAAACCACTATATTAACCGTAGAGTAACACAGATCTATTGCATGAAGGGAATAAAATTAAAAGTAAAAGAATATAAGAAAAGCTTATGCCGTTAGAAGATTTCTTTGTCGTTGCTCGTCGTTTTGTTGTCACTTCAAAGTGATACGCAAACGATTACAAAGGGAGTCTTCTCCCATAAATTAAATTAGTAATGGAGTATAAGCTATATTTATCTACCCTACTACAGAGTTCTAAATTGAAATTAAAACTTAAAAAAATAAAAAAATAAAAATAAACTTAAGCAAGAAGAACACAACTTGAAAAGAAGAAACTAAGAATCTCAAACTCTCATAAATTTTCAAAACTAAAAAAAAACTTATAATATAATTCTTAGATGATTTTTCTATTGCTGAGCATCATATATATATATAAGTGAGTAAAGATCACAATCAATCTTTACAATTGGATTACAAGAGATTTTGTGGAGATAATTTTGATAACCAAATTCCAATCTTGTAGGTTCATTGTATGTGGACGATTCTTGAGTAGAAATTTTTTTGTACAAATTCATCGTATCTTTGGTATCATTATCTCTTCTTGAAAACTTCCATAATCGATTGGAGCTTTCCATTCTTCCATGCCATGCCATGCCAATCTTATAAATTTGATTCTAAATAAGTAAGGAATATTTTCTCAAGAGAATGAAATCTTTCATATGAGATTTGGTTACTCTTTGACTTGGTCCAAGGCTGATCTTATACACAAAATTCGTGGCTCTCCTTATAAAATTAATCTTATGCCCCGTTGCTGAGTTGACTGGGTGAGTTAACTGGACATGATCACAAAAAATGTATAAAATGGTCTTTTCAAGCTCAAATTTCTCAATTCTTTCACCTACACCCTACAAACATAAAAAGAACATTAAATACCCAAGAAACATCATAAATAGAATAAGAGATGCATACTTTATGCCCTAAATTCACACATAAAATGTGTTTATCATGATAATATATTATTACTTCTTTATGTCTAGTGGTACCAAACGGTTATTATTTATGACTCATAATTTTTTAATCTCATTAATGATTTGTCTTAAATAGTTCATAAACGTAAATATAAACTATACCAAAGACAGAATAAAGTAAACAATAAAAGTTGGTGAAATTTTTTGCCAAATCTTTGCATACGCAAGATCATTGCTAGAAATTAGGCAGGGAGCAGAATAAGGAAGGTAAGTGGTATCAACATGAGGGAAAAAAAAACACATATTCCCTTGGACTATTTATTGTTTGATTACATTTGCTTATGCTGGTGGGAACACCAGAGGCAGAATTTGGATTTTGCATATGTCGATATAATGAAGTGGTAGACATGAATAATTCCAATTTTGAAGCATCTGGCCATTACAGAATATGATTAATAGGAATTGATTTTGATGGCTAATATTCATGGCCTCATTTTCTATATTGAAAGATCACCCATAGTTATTTACATTCGTCACCTGTGTTCTGTGTTACATTAGTTACACTGCTGATAAACTTAGACAGAATTTGTTGTCTTTTTCTTCATTTTGATTCCATCTATAAGGAACTTTGTTTGATGAGATAAGATATTTTAGTGCAGGTATACGAATATATAACATTTGACATGGAGAAGCATATATCTCTTGCCTCTCTTTTGGGAATGCAGGAGCGAACAATCATCACTTCTTCGTTGTCGAAGACTTTTAGTGTTACCGGTAAGCATCCTTCACTCCTGGACCTTAATAAACAGTTATTTCATACAAGATATTGGTTGTGATATGACTACATGTTAATGAATTGTGATATGACTACGTGTTACATTAACATTTTAAAACCCTCAGAATATATTATCTTTCCTGAATCTTACCAATTTACTTGACCTGGATGATCACACACTATGTTGAAAACTAGTTCACTAAATTCGTGGCATATGTGGTTGCAATTTTTTTCTTTTTTGTTTCCCATCATTTTACTGGTGGCGTGAAGTCTAACAGGTTGGAGAATTGGATGGGCGATTGCTCCAGCATGCATTGCGTCCGCAATTAGAAACATCCATATCAAAATCACAGATTCAGCTCCTGCACCTTTCCAAGAAGCTGCCTTGACTGCTCTAACATGTTCTCCAGAGTATTTTGAATCCTTGAGAAGAGTGAGCTCCATAAGTGACATGACTATGACTGTAGCTCGTTGAATTGACTTAATCATTGTTTGAAGCTACCAGCTTACTAAGTTGGCCAAGCTAGTGAGATTGACACTGCCTTTGCCTACTCCACACTACACATCTTGCCTGCAGTAAATATTAATGTCTAAATTTATATGAAAATATATAAATCCTGTTTTCGGTTTGTGGTCTTTTAGGCATATGAAGCAAAGAGGGACTACATTGTCAACATGTTATGCAGCATTGGCTTTAAGATCCAGTTCAAGCCTCAAGGTTCATTTTTTGTGTTTGCAGAACTTCCTGGGGAGTGCATTCTTTCTGACGTATGTTCCTTGTCCACAAGCCTTTTTCTTTTGGTTATTCCAGAATTTATAGTCATGGTACCATTTCATTATAACAATAATCGGAAAGGGCTGGCAAGATAACTTAATTTAATTATTTTCATGCAAAGTATAATCTCCATAAAAATGCCAGTTCGAGATTAGAAAAAGTCCTTTCCAACTAACAGCCATTGTTTCTTTCTCTTTTTCTTTCCCCTCTCCCTTACCCTATTCTTTTGCTTGAAAGCTGTTGACAGATCGTATGGTCCACATGGATTAACCAGCATGTGGATTAATTTATCTTTATTTCATTTTCATTGTCTAGATTCATTGTACTACTGTCTAGATTCATTGTATTACCTGTATTGTACTTTTGTACTACCTGTACCTCTTTCTTTCTTTGTATTCATTCTCACATTATAAATAAGAGGACCTCTGTCTATTGTAAGACAAGTCATTCCATTCTTTCTACATGGTATCAGAGCAAGGTTAGTTCTCTCTTTTCTTTTTTCTTTTTTTCTCCATTCCGCCACCTACCGCCACTTGCCGGAATCCTCTAAACTTGCCGGAATATCCCTATACCCTACCGGAAACCGCTGTCCTCTTGATCATACCATGATTTAAGGAATTTTTTAAAATTCTCTCTTCTCGGTTGCCGTGTATCCCTTGTTTATGGGATTTTTAATCACATAGATCACATCCAGTGCCTTAATCGAGTCTTCTATAACCTTTGAAGATCGAGTTGCTTTCTTTGTGATCTTTGCTTCCCCAAAGATTGATACATGGCCTAACTGGTATTTCTTTCTTTGATCTTTACATTCACTATGTCTTATGAGGTTATCTCTGTAGGGATAAAATCTTTTAAGATGGAGAATTTCACCATTCCTACTAATACCAGCAAACTGGACGGTGGAAATTATCTGATGTGGTCTCCAGCCTCGTAGCTCTCCATTGCAGCACGGGGATTGTCCGACTATCCTACAGGTAAGAAAACCCTACCCACAGCCGATACTACAAAGGACAAATGGCATGCTGAGAATTCGTTAGTCATGCAATACCTTCTTAACTCTATGCAACTTGACATAGCAAAGGGATACCTATTGTTGGACACAGCTGCCTAAATCTGGAAATCTGCCAAAAACACATATTCCCAGGTAGGGAACTATGCATTAATCTATGCAATCCAGAAGAAAATTAATACCACTTCCCAACAAGAACTCACTGTATCGCAATACTATACTCAACTACGCAGTTATTATCAGGCTCTGGATTTTATGATGGTTTTCATGCCAAATGTGATGCTGATGCAACTCTATGTAAAAAACGTGAAGAACAATGCAGGGTATACACTTTCTTAGCAAGTCTAAATGTGGAACTAGATCCCATTCGCTCTCAGATTCTCAGCAAGGATCCCTTCCCATCCCTAAAACAAGCTTATGCCATGGTATAACTTGAGGATCAATGGTGTACCACCATGCTCTTATCTGCTCCACCTGCTTGATCTGCTCTCCAGACTTCTTCTGCACCTCACCAAGTATTTACAACATCCAAAGAACCTGTGATGTGCGAACATTGTAAAAAACCATGACACAACAAAGATACTTGCTAGAAACTCCATGGTAAGCCTGCTGATTTTGAAGCCAAAAGGAGGGATAAAAATCAGCAACGATCCCAGTCCTTTAAGGGTCCTCAGGCTCATCAGACTGAAGCTCATTCATCTGGACCTCCTTCTGCCACTTCAGACAGTGACAATGTCCTACAGGTTATCAGTCATCTGCTTCAACCATCTGCTGCAACCTCCGGATCGCCATCTACTACTGCATCTGCATCCCTTCCAGGATCCCATTTTGCTCACTCAGGTATGTGTTTCAGTGCTTCAATGGTCTCTAATCCTTAGATTCTTGACTTCGGGCCACTGACCACATGACCTATGACCCTAGGCTTTTTCGTCAATTTTTTCCTGCTTCTGAAACTAACATGGTCCATATTGCTGATGGGACTTTATCCTTTGTATCAGGGATAGGTTTCGTTCTATGCACTCCTTCGTTGACTTTGCAGTTCGTTCTTCATGTTCCGAATTTCGCCGTTAATCTCATGTCTATTAGTCAAATTACTTCGAGTTTAAACTGCAAAGTCACCTTTTTTCTTTCTTATTATTTGTTTCAGGATCTGGAAAACGAGAAGACGATTGGATGTGGTAGGCTACAGGGTGGTTTGTATTTGCTTGAGAAAGTTCTTTCCCATACAGTTTCGGCTCCAAAACCCATCCATCACCTTTATTCGGTATTCTCTGATCTGCAACAATGGCACTAGCGCCTCAGGCATCCATCTTTTACAGTTTTGTCAAATCTTTTTCCCTCTTTAACAAATAAATGTAAACGAGAGGAGTTTTTTTGCGAAGCTTGTGTTTTGGTTAAGCAAACTCGGCCTTCGTATAGTCCCTAATTTAAACGGAGTAGTACTCTTTTTCATTTGGTTCACTCTGATGTTTGGGGGTTGGCTCGTACTAACTCTATTTCTGGTCATAGGTGGTTTGTCATTTTTATTGACTGTTATTCGCATACTATCTGTGTCTACTTAATGCATCATAAGATTGACGTGTTTTCCTGTTTCCGTCTTTTCCATAAGATGGTTCAAACTCAATTTGGGGCTACACTCCAAATTCTCTGAAGTGACAATGGCCGGGAGTATCTTGAGGGGGAATTTCAACAATATCTCGATGACCATGGTATTGTCCACCAGACAAGTTGTGTTGATACTCCTGCCCAGAATGGGGTCTTTGAACTGAAGAATCGTCACCTCCTTGAAGTAGCTCGTGCCTCGATGTTCGGCCGGAATGTCCCACCTCAGTTTTGGAGTGATGCCATCCTTACCACTGCCTATTTCATTAACAGTGTTCCTACCCCTGTTTTGGACAATCACTCCCCGTTAGACCTATTGCTTCATGATGCCCCTTATATCATACCTCCAAAGGTCTTTGGTTGCGTCTGTTACATGCGCAACCATCAATCCCCAGGAAAACTTGAACCCCGGGGGTTCCGATATCTTTTTTTGGGTTATTCTCCAACTCAAAAGGGTTATTAGTGTTATCATCCTCCTACCCGTCGTACCTTTGTGTCCATGGATGTTTATTTTTATGAACACCTTCCCTATTACCCCACGTCCTATCTTCAGGGGGAGTCTTTGTTATAGAAAGATGGTCCTATGATTGAACCTATGGCTCCTCCACTTCAGGGGGAGACCATAGATACATCAGAAGATTCTTCCCCTGCTGCACCCCTTGAAGAATCCTTGGCTGAACCCACTGTTGATCCTGGACACACTACTAAAGCCGATCCTACACTACATGTTTACAACTGCCGGACTAGACTCAAGGAAGTACCAACCACCATCACCAACGCACCTACACACATCCCTTCGTTAGCTTTGGAACCAGAGAATGAGATTCTTCAGCCTGGTAAGACTTCTTCCCATGAGTCTAATTTAGATGTTCCCATTGCTCATAGGAAAGGTACTTGGTCTTGTACTCAACATCCTCTGTCTCAGTTTGTCTCTTATAATTCACTTTCTCCTTCATATCGTGCCTTTGTTTCCACATTGTTGTCTGTGTCTATTCCTAAACATTGGCAGGATGCAGTTAAAGATGCGAAATGAAAAACAACGATGATTGAGGAGATGAATGCCTTGAAGAAAAATGAGACTTGGAATCTGGTAGAACTTCTATCAGGAAAGAAACCGGTTGGGTGCAAGTGGGTCTTCATCATCAAGCAGAAAGAGGATGGATCCATAGAAAGGTGCAAGGCTAGATTAGTTGCTCGTGGCTTCACTCAGACCTATGAGATTGATTATCAGGAGACATTTGCACCAGTGACAAAAATGACTACTATTAGGGTCATTTTAGCGTGTGCAGTATACTTTGACTGGAATCTAAAGCAGTTGGATGTCAAGAACGCTTTCCTCCATGGGGAGTTAGCTGAAGAAGTATATATGGATGTTCCTCCAGGATTTGACTCATCTGCCGCTAAAGGGAAAGTTTGCAAGTTGAAGAAATCCCTGTATGGAATCAAGCAATCACCTAGGACCTGGTTTGGGAGATTTCATCGGGCAATGACCTCCGTTGGATACAAGTAGAGTAACGCTGATCACACACTATTTATTAAACATAAACAAGGAAAAATAACCGTTTTTATAGTTTATGTTGATGATATTGTGATTACTGACAGTGATGATGCAGAAATCAGACATCTGAAATCCTTCTTAGGGAAAGAGTTTGAAGTGAAAGATTTAAGAAAGTTGAGATATTTCCTTGGTATTGAGGTAGCTCGCTCTTCCAGAGGTATTTACTTATCTCAAAGAAAATATATCCTTGACCTTTTCTCAGAAATTGGTCTCTTAGGGTGTAGGCCATGTGACACCTCTATCGATCCAAACGAAAAATTGGAGGGCAAGATTGGTACACCGGTTGATAAAGGGTAGTACCAATGTCTTGTCGGTAAATTGATATATTTTTCTCATACCCAACTCGACATTGCATTTACAGTAAGCTTAGTGAGTCAATATATGCATGATCCGTACTCATCTCATATGGATGCTGTTCTTCACATATTGCATTATCTCAAGTTTACTCCTGGAAGGGGGAATACTATTCTCCTCTAAAGGTCATTTTAGAGTTGATGCATATACTGATGCAGTTACACTGATGCAGACTGGGCAGAAAATCCAAATAGACAGTCAACTTCAGGATATTGTACCTTCATTGGAGGGAATCTTGTCATGTGGCACAGCAAGAAGCAACATGTTTTAGCCCGATCAAGTGCAGAAGCTGAGTACAGAGCAATGACACAGGGAATTTGTGTGCTATTATGGCTGAAAGGGTTACTCAAAGATTTGGGTTTCCACTCTCCCCGACCTAGAGGTTATTCTGTGACAATAAGGCTGCTATCAGTATAGCTCATAACCTAGTTCAGCATGACAGAACCAAACATGTAGAAGTGGACCGCTACTTTATCAAAGAAAAATTAAGGCAAAGTTAAGTCTGTGTTTCATATGTCGCCTCTGGCGATCAATTAGCAGATATTTTCACCAAAGGGCTTCCAGGAAAACAATTTCATTCAGTTCTATCCAAGTTGTGAATGACAGATATACACGCCCCAACTTGAGGGGAGTGTTGAGAGATCGTATGGTCTACATAGATTAACCATCGTGTGGATTAATTTATCTTTATTTCTTTTTCATTGTCTAGATTCATTGTACTATTGTCTAGATTCATTGTATTACCTGTATTGTACTTTTGTACTACCTGTACTACTCTTATTGTACTACCTGTATTGTACTACCTATACTACCTCTTTCTTTCTTTGTATTCATTCTCACATTATAAATAAGAGGACTTCTGTCTATTGTAAGACAAGTCATTCCATTCTTTCTACAAAAACATTTGTTCTTATAGGGGAAACCCATTGATAATGTCTCTCATTTGTCTTCCATCTCCACCCAACACCCTGAAAATAAAATAAAAATAAAGATAATTGCTCAATTTTATATGTGGATCTGTGTAATGCTAAAGTAAGAGTTAAGTTCTTAAAAAAAATCATAGATATCCCTGGTTCTGTAGATGCCAGAAGTAGCAACATGAGTACTGATAATTTATGGAGTACAGACTGGGTTCAAAATCCAAATTCACCCTCTAATCCACTTTCCTGCTGAGCAGGGTTGAAATGTAAAAACATTGAATTTGAGGTCCCCATTGTGTATAGGGTGACAATAAGTTCTCCTTGAATTTGAAGCAACATACATTCTTTAGGGTACTTTGATGAAGTCCAACACATTGAGTGTGCAATCTGTTTCAACTACCTTCTGATTTGAATTTTAGTCTGATGGCTTTTGTAGGTCTCCTTGCTTTTCAGTTATTTGTATTAAGGAGTAAAGCCTCACTCAAAACCTCCCTTGCCAGCATTGTGATGCAATTCCTTTCTGTTTCCACCACATGTATATAGTGAACAACATGTTTGCTTGCTGTACAAATTTCTTCAGAGGGGATGGAAGTTGCTTCTAAAGTTTAGGGGATGAATTGGAAGAAGGCATGCTTATGAAAAGATCAGGGGAACCTTGAATAGGGAAGAATTAAAACATGAATTCTGCAATGCTGTTTGAACGGTTGTGGAGATCTAGCAACCAGTTTTGAAGCTATAGAAAAGTTAGAGCAACAAAATCGTCTTAACACCCTTGGGTAAGCTAGCCTACACTTAGTGGGTGCGGTATGGATTTGTCGAAGGCGTAATGAATCTTATGGATATTGGACACCTTAAAACAGGGTGCCAGAATTCAGGTGGGAATTGGACCGAATATGACATTCCAAAAGTTCTATAGCGCAAGGATCAGAAGCAGCCTCTATTGAATTCTTTATTTTGTTTATCCTAGTTATATGGAACTTGCAGGACAGATAATCAATTGGTTTCCCAACCTTAAATAGAAGCCTAAATAATTTGGTAGATAGGCTCCTCCTTTGAGACTACTTAATCTATCAATGAGGACCAGAATATGAGAGATGATTTCTGGTATGGATACTAGGCCTGGGGTTATCACCCTCAAATCACTAGGGGAACCACTGTTTATACACAGGCACACCTCTTGTTACCTAGAAACTATTAGAAGGTAGTAACATCTATTATTCAGTTAATTTCCACATTTCTTATATCATTAGCATCTAACTTTCAACCACCTTTTTGTGTGTTAATGGGAGAGTCTTACTGGCATGGTACCCTGCACATGAAATTTGGAGGAGCTGCTGGGACTTGGGATCCTCTGGGTTGTCATGTAGGTCTGCCCAAAGAATTGAAAGAAACTCTCTAGAGGGAAAAATATTTCATTATTTAGTCGTAGAGGCAACAAGTAATTGTCTCTCATTATGGGCAGCGGTACTTTGGAACTTCTGGCTTGCTTGTAGTGGCAGAGCATTTGATAATTACATGCTTCCGGCCAATCTGCTGGTCGCCAAAGCTAAAGAATTAATAATTTATAGGATCTGTTAAGACTTCAATTCAGTTAAACTTTTTTTTAATTAGAGGTTGTTTTTCTTGTAACCCCCATGAAGAAAGGCCATTTTACTTTCTTTCTATGTGTTAGTTGTTACTCTCTTCCCCTTTAATAAAATCTCTTATTTACATATAAAGTTAAAGTTGATCCTGTCTTGACATTTCCTGAAGCACTAATAGGCTTCTTTAAGAGCAAATGTCTTCAACAAAAACGTAAGAAACAGGTCATGTCATTGACTATTTCCGTTCTAGAATTGTCTCTTCTTGTGGACATAGGGTATGTTGTAATTGCTACTTTACATGATCATCAAGCATAAGCTTCAAATAGTAATTTGTTCATCCCATTGTGCCTCTAGCTGTTATTTTAAAAACTTTACATGATAAATGTGACTTTAATACACGTAAATAAGTCATTCAAGTTTCATTCTTATGCTGACACTCCTATTCTTGATCCTGAACAAAAGTCATACTTTGATGCCGGTGAGGATGAAAATTATGATGAGTCTACTCTTGAAACTCAGGCTGGTTCCAAAGGTTCAAAAAGTCGTGAAGCTTTTCTAAATCTTGTATTCCATGTGTTGCACTCAGCCATGTGGAAATATAATATTTTTGTCCGTCTGTGGGTCATGAGAGGATAACGTTATCCCAAATTATTAGTCTCCCCCCCCCCCTCCCCTCCCTCCAATCACTGCCTGCACTGCCTGGTTGAAGTATTACTATCTGTTAGAAATGCTAGTTATGTTATAAGTAATACCAAGAAAACAGTCTGTATTGCGCATCTTTTAGATTTTGTAATAACCTTTCTTGTCATCCTATATCGTTGGGACATTAAGATGTTGTAAACTTGGTTTTTGTAATTGGTATTGGATCATCCATATCGGCCGATGCCGTGACTAATTTTTATTAATTTTTAATCCTTTATCCTACATGTCACTACCCCCTTTGGCTGGACTACTGATCTGTATCGGTATCGGATTGGTTTCGATGCCGGCTGATGCCGTGTCCCTACCGGATACCTTGAACCTTGATTATAATAGACTAACAGCTCTCATTCTAGAAAGTTATTTGCCTATCTTTGAAACAGAGACATCTATGACTTGTCTAAGCATCTGGTACAACTTAGGCAAGTTTTTTCTGTACGTGGCAGCATGTTGTACCGCTATCAACTTGGTGGTTCACTTCTATCTGAATGAACTCACCAAATTAAACCCTTAGGAAGCAACAATGGATTATTAGATCAGTCCCACCCCCCTCTTTTTTTTTCTAATATTATTTTATAATGATAAAAAAACCTTAATGGCAATAACTATTTTTTCAGATAGAATTTGTTACAGAATTGATAAGGAAAATAGGAGTGGCAGCTGTACCTGGCTGTGGATTTTTCCACAGAAAGTTCTCTTCATCTGGGTTATCTTTGGATGGTCAGAGCTATCAGACGAGATATATTAGGTTTGCTTTCTGCAAGAGTGACACTACACTGGATGCTGCTGCGCAGAAAATGAGTAAGCTCGTGATGGCAAATGGTGTCTCAAGCACTGATGATTCTGTGGGAGGAGTACTTATCTAAAAAATGGAATATACATGATATCTAGAATTTATGTAGTGCAGCAGAGGTGAATTATTTATACTTGATTTAACTATTAGTAGTAAATTGGGAGCCTCTTGTACTGCGATGTCCTTTTTATTTATTTATTTAACCATTAGTAGTAAATTCACAACTTGATGCTGGAATCCTAGAAAGAAAAATAAGATGGTGTCTAAATTTAGAAGTGACTGTCTTCAAAAGAAACTAAATGGTTGATTAGAGCTTAGATAGAATGCTTTGCATCAGTGCAGACTGATTAGTTCCTGGACTACTTGTTGGGTGTACATAGCTCCAAAGCTGCAACAATATGGTGGTCTTCAAGAGATACTTATCAGTTGGTTTGGACATCATGTGGTTTGACTTTCAGTTCTATTTAAGTTTAACCTAGGAGTTGGCATTAATTGGGTGTTAGCCAAAACTGGCCAAAGTCTCAATGACCAAGTGCACTACGGATGGGGAAATTGCAGTGTTAAATGATAGACTGCAGTTCACTAATGTAGGTAGAATGTTTGGATAGCAGTGATATAGGACACCTCTAATTGAATCCAATAGGATTGATTACAAAAAGGGATTATAGGCCAGAATATTGGATTGACATGCTAGATTGTGTAGGGTAATAAGGTATGTACAACAGAGAGAATCGAAGGATGTTGGCCTGGAGCCATCCTACCGACTGCAGAACCAAAGAACCCAGAAGCCAGTAATTCCGTTGCTTTTGAGGACGGATGGGAGGTTGTTTGCTACACGGCCGTACCAAATATCGACACTTGCAGCAGCTACGCAAAAAAAAAGGAAACAACAAAGTAGAAAAGAAAGTCCATCTCAATGGCATCTCTGTCTCCTCTGCATTTCTCACTCTGCCCCCCCCCCTCTCCTCCTCCTCTTCAGCTGCTCATCTCACATCTTTCCAGCTTACACCCTCCCTCAGGCGACGTTGGAGATCTGGCATTGGAAGTTGCAGCAGCTTGGTGCAAAAGTTTGGTGGCATTGTGGCAATTCTTGTATTTCAGAGCATCTATATGATGTTAGATTCTGCAGTCCTCTCTCTACTGAGTCTAAGATTTCTGCTAAGCTCCAAACATTGATGGAACAACAATATTCTTTTCGGAGCCCACGTTAGATTTATTCTCTTCTACAAGTTCTACAATTCAGTTAAAAAAGAAAAAGAACCATACAAGAAGTGTGGAATGCCCAACAGTACAAAACCCCTCCTAAACGACTCACTCACTACCGGTCTTCGTCTTTTCTTGAAAGTCATATCTAAATTGATGGTGGCGAGATTAAAAGCCCATTTACCCCATATTATTGATCCTGCCCTGTTGGCTTTTGTTTCAGATCGAAATATTATAGACAATATCATTATTGCTCATGAAATGTTTCATTTTATGTGAACACGAAATAAATCCAAGCAGAAATATATGGCCATTAAATTGGTTATGCAGTGGGCTTATGATAGATTGGAATGGCGTTTCATTGAGGAGACCCTTAAAAAACTTGGCTTTTCTCTTAGATGGGTGAATTTGGTTAGACAATGTGTTCGTACTGTTACATATACCCTGCTGATTAATGGAGCTGAGCGGGGCTTTATTTGTCCCTCTAGGGGGATTCGACAAGGAGACCTTCTTTCTCCTATTATTTTCATTTTATGTACCCATGTTTTATCCACAATGTTGCAGAATTATACTCATCAAGGAAGACCAATGGGGGTGCCGATTAGGGGTCGTACGATGCCTTTTAACCATCTCTTATATGCGGATGGCTGCATTTTATTCTCTAAGCTTAATATGGAAGCTATCATTGGTTTAAAGCAACACATTGAAGTATATTTTCGGGCTTTGGGGCAACGTATAAATGATGCGAAATCTTCATTATTATTCAGTTCTAATACGCATCCTCGGTTTTGTAGATGGTTTGCTAGGACTCTACGGATTCCTAATGGTCATTTCTCGGAGAAGTATTTGGGGGTACCGACTGATTTTGGACTGCCAAAAAGTCAGATTTTTAGACCGACGGTGGAGGCAACGTTAACAAAATTGCAGCATTGGAAGGCAGCCTTACTCACACCAGCAAGTAAGGAGACTTTAATTAAGGCTGTGGCTCTTCCACGCTCAAATTTTATTTGTTCCATTTTTAAATTGCCTTCCAGTTTATTAACTCAGTTGCAAAAAAGTATGGCCGATTTTTATTGGAGTAGTAGTGATGGAAATAGAAGAATTCATTGGGCGTCATGGATCGGTTATGTCTTCCTAAGAATAGAGGAGGGCTGGGATTGAGGGACCCTAAATTACAAAACATGGCATTATTAGCAAAATTAGCTTGGCAGATATGGAAATCTATGGATACTGAATGGGTTCGTCGTCTTAAGGTCATTTATTTTCCACACACTTCCTTCCTCCAGGCTTCTTTAGGTTCTCAGCCATCATGGTTATGGCGCAGTGTCATAGAAGGATTTAAGGTCTTGAGAGATGGATTGATTTGGAAAGTGGGCCAAGGAAATCACATAAATATATGGCATGATGCTTGGGTCCCTAATTTACCTTACAATAGAATCGTTTCTACTCCTCCTGTTCAATCATCTGTTCAATGGGTTTCAGATCTAATTCATCCTCAATCTTGGTCGTGGAATGTTGATTTACTTAGGAGATTATTCCAGCCTATTGAAATTCATGCCATTCTCTCTATTCCGTTAACCATTAATCTTGGGACTGATATGCTTATTTGGAAAGGATGACAAGGGGGTCAGTTTTCGGTCAAGAGTGCTTACCATCTTCTGTCCACAACTTAGTTTCATTCTCATCACTCAAGACAGTTAACTGGGATCAGGCCTTCATGTTTGTTAGTTCCTCCTCTCCTATGGAAAACGATACGGTTTTGTAAAAGTTGGCCAAAAATTAAACATTTTTTATGGCGATGTTGTGCTAATACTGTTCCATCTAGTGTTGAATTGCATCATTGGAATATTCAGGTGGATATCCTCTGTAGACGTTGCCAGGAAGACTCAGAGACCCTTGATCATATTTTGTTACATTGCCCTTTTGCAAAGGCAGTGTGGCTGGTTTCCCCTTTCTCCTTGATCTCTTCTGGTGTTTCTAGACAGTCTTTTCCTCAGTGGTTATCTCAATTTTGTATGCCATCATCGACTCTTTCATTGGCTGACTGTAAGAGAACAATGTCTTTCATCTCCTTTATGTGTTGGGCCCTTTGGCTTAGCAGAAATTAGTTATACTTTGAGAGTAAAGACTCGACCCCTGAAGAGGTGATTCAAATGGCCTGTCGGTTTTTTACCGAATTCGGTGTTGTTCACAAGTTGTGAACAGATCTATGTCCTGCTACATCTTCACTTTCTTAGAGTTCCTCATTAACGTCTACATGCAGGTTTATTGTTGGATCATTCTAATAGTAAAATTGGTTGCATTGTGCTGGTGGATCTTTGTAATCAGGATGCCATGATGAATGGTAAATAGTTATGTTTGTTATCCAAAAAAAAAAGAAAAAAAAATGTAGAATAAATAATGATTAATTGCAATTAAATGTGGGTCAAGGTTAAGTATAAGATTGAATAGCACAACTAAGCATAAGACCGAAAAGGGTAATCGATTATGGACATTAATACATCAATTAAACCAACTAACATAAGATCTATTGTAGACCGAGACTAACTGGATCGAATATAAATGAATCAATGTTTCGTAAATCAAGACCGATTAATTAAACATGTCGTGTAAGGTATTAAATTGGTGAGAGACCGATCTGATTAGATAGGATTGATCGAGATCCACCGATTGACATTAGGGTTACAAGTGAGAGGGAGGGAATAATCCTATATTACTTAATGAGATTAGAATTTTTTTTAATAAAAAAAAAAAAAATTAGAATCTTTGGATCCTAAATCCTTATAATAGAGTCCTTCAGTGACTGGTTTCAATATTTTGGATAGAAACTTAACCAACGAGACTACTTTTGTTATTTACCCAAAAAAAACGAGACTACTTTTGTTATTTACCCAAAAAAAAACGAGACTACTTTTGTTTCTGTTGATGGAGGAGGGCCCCTCGTGCCATAGTATATTGTTCGTGGCAGCCAATTCTCCCTGGAACATTTATATTTTTGGATTGCAGTCCTCGCCAAATGTCGTCAGAAAAATATCTCTTGAAGGTTGGCTCCCGAACTGCCGATCGAGTTATACGTTAGTACTGTTTTCATGAGAGACACGAGACTACGGAAATATCAATCTCCGTAATTTGTATTTGTGCGTTTGTCGTTCCAAGTAGGCTTGCTGGATGGCGGACGCCCTGAACTGAGCTACATAGATTCGGACGAGCTTTGCAGGGAAGGAAGTAAAGGTGGAAAAGAGCACAAGGCACAAGGAACAATGGAAATTAATCTCTCAAACCCTGTAAGTTCCTCCAAACTTCTCGCGGCGGTCGACATGGGTACCAATTCATTTAAGATGTTGGTGGTTCGAGCAGACCCAAATGGTAAGTTCCTTGCGGTTGATCGCCTCAAGAAGCCCGTTGTCCTCGGCCGCGGAATGCATGCGGATGACGGTACCATCTCCCCCGACGCCCAACAACGAGCAATTGTTGCGTTGCAGAAATTCGGTCAGGAATTGCAGAGGCAGCGAATTCATCACGCCAAGATCGTCGCCACCTCCGCTGTACGAGAAGCTTCCAACAAACTTGAATTCCTGTCAAGGGTTCGAGAAGAAGTAGGGTTTGAGGTGGACGTATTGTCTGGGGAGGAAGAAGCTCGGCTTGTATATCTTGGTGTTCTTCAATTCCTACCGCTTTACAATAGAACTGTTTTAACTGTTGACATAGGCGGTGGTTCCACTGAAATCGTCATAGGCAAGCAGGGAAAGGTGCTTTTTGCGACTTCATTGAAGCTAGGGCATGTTAATTTAACGGAGGCTTTTGTTAGGAACGGCAAATTGTTAGAGTTGCGGAACCACATCCGTTCCGTTCTACAGGAGTCTGGACTGATTGAGAAGGTCAGGGAGATCGGGTTCGAGATTGCCGTTGGCTCATCTGGAACAGTTCGCTCCATTGAGAACGCTATTTTCCGTGGATACGGTAAGGGCTTAACGAACGCCCTCGTATCCTTCTCGGGAAGAAGGGGTTGGAGATTCACTCTGGAGGAACTTCGCACCGTTGCTAAGAGGCTGTGCTGTTTGGATGATGGAGGGATAAAGGCAGCAAGGCGAGCTGGGTTTTTCAAGAAGCGGTCAGAGTTTATTACCGCTGGTGCAGTTCTGTTGTCCGAGATATTTGAGACTCTTAACATTGCCGAGATGCGAGTTTCTGGTTATGCATTAGGAGAAGGGATCATTTCAGAAATTTTAGCTACCACTTGCAGTGATTACGACATCAATATGAATGCCAGATGGCGATCTTTTGTTCACCGTTCGACAAGGTTTAATAGTGAGAAGAAGATGAAATCAGCTGTGCGTTGTGCCGGCATGGCTAGGGTATCACCGTGACCCTTTGAGTTGAGGTTGTAGTCTGAATTTAGATTTTTTAATCAGGTGTCAATTGAGTTACACTGCACCAGAGCATTTTCTTCTACACCTTTTTTAAATTTTATTTTATTTTAGTATTACACTGACGGCCTGAAGCTCCGTGAGATTGTCTCATCACTAATGTAACTCCACGGGAGATATTTGAAGGTCTAAGAAAATTCGATGTTCTTACTCACCATGAAAATAATGAATCATTTTACCTATAAAAAAAAGGTGCAATCTCCTTGGATGAAAAGATCTTGAATATCTGGAAGCTGCATGTTTGCATAACATTGGAATGTTTCTTGGTACAAAAGGTTACTAGAAACAGTCATTACCATATTATGAAGGTATGTGATCCTGGCTCAATGCTACTTGAAAAACATGCATTTCTCAGTGCATATGTGTTTAAATTTATCAGGATAGTCATAGTTATTTTCTACTATGAATCCATTTGCTTATAAGTGATAACTTATTTTCTATTTCTAAGCTTTGCTTTATCTATATCTTATTTTTACAGAATGGTAATCACTTCCTTCCTGGTTATAGTGCTTAGGAGGTCGATGTACATCATGTTGGCTGCAGAATGGATGCTTGAAAAGTTGAAGATGTGTGGCAGACGAGTTTTTTAGAGCTCCTATTTCTTGGCTTGTTAGACTCTCGAAATATGCAGCTGTTTCATGAATTCTTAAATTAACAATTAAAATTTCATATTAAAAATAGAAATAAGAAAGAGCAGGGCTGAAACTTTTTTTTTTTTTGGGTGGGTGTTGGGGGGGGCATGATGGTGTTGAAGATGATAAGAGTTTAAAACTATGGTATTATAAAAAAGGATCTCTGAATTAAAGGGTGACATTGAAAAATGTAACCTAGAACTTATTATTGCTGTAGCATCGCCTTTAGATAGAAAATAAGGGGGGTAGTCCCTAGAAGTCTTAGTTGCTTTCGTAGGTACCTGTTTCATTATTTGTAGTGGAGAGTGGAGACTCTGTTCAAGTTTGTGAAGATTTGAGGAACTATAAGGAGCTTTGGTGGATAGGTTTCTTTGCTCTATGAGCTATAAAAGGGAGCAAAACCATATTGCTGTAAGAAGCTGTAGCTTGTTGCAATGGAGACATGGGTTTGGGTGTGAAAGCAGCCCTTTTGTCCAAAAATGCCAAAGGTTTGGACCATCTCCAATCTCCCCTCCTAGGATCCTGCAAAGTGGAACTTGCACTGGTTTACGGTCCTTTTGAAACTGTATTGTTGTGTCTGTGTGAGTGTGTGTGTGTGTGTGTGTGTGGGGGGGGGGGGATTGAAGGTTGTGGTTTTGCCAATAGAAAAATAGTTTTTCAGGATGCCCAGTCATCTTTTTCTGTCTCTTGTAAGTGATTTGGGTTGTTTATGGCTCACTTGCCATGCATCTCCAATGATATGTTATTGCAATTTTATAAAACTGGGGATACCCAAGAAGATTTTAATGCTTTCAAAATGCACCCAATGCATCAAATGCAATATCTTGTGTTCTCTCTCTTATTTGGTGGTTGTTTTTGGTATGCTCATTTCCCCCCTTTACCAATTATACTGCTAATGGCTCTGCTTGCAAATATCAAAGGAAGAAGTTCCCAAGTTGTGATCATCCGTTAGTTCAGGATTTTCAAAATGATATACCTTAATATTAATGCTTTGCAATATGTTGCCATGTAGCAATTTATCATTCTTACATTGATATAGATTTAAAATTTTTTCCCTCCCTTTTCTTCCTTGATCCTGGTATTTGAGATAAAGCAGAAATTCAGATTCTTTTGTGTAATCGTACAAATTCCTGTGCAGTACAAAAGTGCTAGTACATAGGCTTTGAGGGTCTGGAAATGTTTTCTTCTAATGAGGGTTTGTAGCTGATATGTTTGAATTTCAAGCTGCTGAGGTACCTGTCACATGGTTGGTGTTGAGAGTGAAATAATTTATCCACTTTGCTTTTGATTTTATTGATGTCTTATGTGGGTCCATTTCATAATGTAGGTATTGATGTTTAGTTTCGTATCCGTTGATTTTATGAATTTAGTCAACCTGCAGCTAGTTCCAACTTCCAACTTCTTATTTTGTTTTATGACCGACCATTCAGTAGTGTTGAAATAGGTTTTGTTCCATTTTGTTTTTGCACTTACTCCTCTTACTTCCTGAGTTGCATGGGTTACAGTCGCAAGTTGTCATTCATTTTCCTTGAAGAAGACAATAAAGGATTATTGCTGCTTTTTTGTTTGTTGATGTGCCTGGATAGTTCTTGGTGCTGCCACTCGATAATAGGCTACAGATATGGCAGACACTATAAATTAGTGACACTAAAAACATGTTTCAGATAGGAGTTATTAGCATTCTAGCACTACTCCTTGGCTACAAGTTATCAAATGACAAAACAATAGGGCATTAGGGTTATATTGAAAATATATTGTAGTGCTTTTGTCAATTAAATAACTCTTGTATTTAAGAATTTCCTTGCAGTAGCGGGAGCCTCGTGCATTGGGACGTCCTTTATTTAAGAATTTCCTTGCAGCCTTATTCTAGCATTCCTTGCAGTTAAATGAATATGCTACCATATATTACTCGTATTATTCATGAGTATTGGCCTAGGACATGATTTCAAGAATTGGCTTTTTCTTTTCCCCCTCAATTTGGTTGAACTGGCCGGGACTTGGAAAAGTAACAGATCAACCTTTGCCACCTGATAGTATGCACCAGACAGTGAAAGATGTTGAAGTAGAAATAAGGACTGGAGTTGGAGCATTTTAAAGAAGTATTGTAACTTTAACAAACACACCAACATTATGATCATTTCATCATCATCACCATCTGTACACTACTTGTCTCCAGGTTTTCTAGGAGGAACTATTGTTTGCAGCTCCCTCAACCTTTAAACTAACAAGACGTGCAGATTCTCCTCTCGTACCGCTGCTCATGTTCCCTTTTTACAGACTTCTCATGATATGACAGTGCAATGTTGAATCAAAGGAAAAGTCTATAGCACTTTGGTATTGCATTGCTGATCTAGACCATTAAAAGTGCATCAGTCATGTGTCCCAATGCACTCTCAATAGTTAGGATCAATACTGCTACACCAGAATGCTACTGACAATCCTGACCCTCAATCAAATGCCTCATTCCTCTCCTTGAAATCCCAACTAGATAAAGCTTGCTTGCCCCTCCAATCGGAAAAAGATCGTAAACGAGATCTTGTTCATTGGAAGTGCATTGGTCATGTATCTCGATGCACTTCCAATGAACAAGATCAAGTCGACTGCATAAGTGCAGCAGACGATCCCAGTCCTCTCCCATCCTCTATCTTCAGCATGAAGTAGCAAGACGAGTTGAAGCCAGTTTCATAACTGGGAAGGACAAAGCAGGTTGCAAAGAGATTGTCTGAGTTGGGATAACTATCGGTTTGGTCTGATTTCGGGCCCCTCTTGGGCGGGTCATGGGCTGGCTTTGGTTTGGATTCAAAAGTTAGAACGATTATAAACATGTTAGCAACTCCTACCTCAAACTCTCTTCTATCTCTCATCCTCAGCCCTATGCAAATATTTGACGAGAAACTTGAATTCATAAAGATAGGGGTGAGATGGGGAGTGGAGGAGAGCGAAGAGGAGGGTTAAGATGAAGAATCTAGAAAGATAGAAATCAAGTTAGGGATAATGTGTATTTCGGTTCAAATTCGGTTTTGGTTTAGGTTATTATCGGTTTCAGTCTAATTGGTCCGGTTTTTATTACCCATTGGGCTAGTCCGGACCGAGACCGATATCATTTTTATTCCTCATTCTGAATCTAACCCAATAAGATTTTGGTCTGGTTTGATCCAGACCAATTCGGACTTAGGTTGATTTTGGTTTTTGGTTTGAGCTCAACTTTTACACCTGTAATCTAGAAGGATCTAAATCGTTTCTTGTCATTGGAGAGACGCCAATATTGATGCACGACTGATCTTCATTCGAGATAAATTACCGGCCGACCTTACCAGTTTGAATTAAACACGAACCTAGAATGGGCTGCTTGACTGCTTCCTGCTTGCCAGTTGCCAGCCAGGAAGTGAACGGTTACGTCTTACTTCCAAACGGCGCACAATAGACAAATGGAACCACTTGAATGGTGAGTCGGTGAACCGTTAATAGACAAAAAGGGGGATTCAAATCCTCTCCTCCAAGAGAATTTGGAGGAGAGGTGGCGTTTCATATAGATGGGCGACACTGGGGTCAGATTAATCAGACCCCTCTATCTGAGCCGACAAGCTAAGCCGACATTAGGTGTGGGGCGCCCGAAAAGGGTTTTCCAGGATTAGGGTTTGCCCGCTGGGCGTCGGTCTAACTTACGCTTCTGTGGTGGGGGAACACGATCCTCTCATGCTGTCGAGTCCATCCATGTGCGTAGGGCGTATTTCAGCACGTACCCTATCTCACGATCGTCAGGAACGAAATTCGCGGGACTGGGAGCGGAAGGACATCCAGCCGGGATCTTGCACCAAAAGGCAAAAATTCGGGTATGAGCAACATAATCCAGTGTATCCTCATGGCGCATGATAGCTATTCTCTGTTATAAGATTATTATTCGTCTCCATGTATGCGTGATACTCCTCCCTCAAAATCTTCCCCGCCTGTTTCTTCTTTGTTAGTTGTTCTTTTAATTTCTCTTCTTTTTGTTCTTTTTCTGTGTTTAAATTATCTGTCCGTTATTGGTCGCTAGGGTTTTAATCTACTGTGATCTTTCCCGGTGCCACCCCTGCCTCCCCTTGATCGCTTGGTAACTTCCTTTCTACGTTCTTCATTTTGTCTTCAATCTGTTGATCGAATTGCCGTGGAGTTTATGCATAAAAAAAAAAAGAAAAAAGAATTGCGGTGGAGTTTTAGGGCTTTGTCATTCTTGTGATGGACTTCTGCTCTCTGGCGCAGATTTTTTCTATCAGGTTTAACGTTAATCTTCCATCTCCTCGATCTGGATTGAAATTTTGAGCAATGACTGAATCACGTTGGAATTGATTTTAAATGATCATTTTGTAAAATGGAAAACGCTTCTCGATCCGTCCCTCAGAGAGAAGCTTATGAGGTATTGGGGGTTTCAAGAGTTTCAACTGATTTGGAAATCAAAATCGCATTCAGGAAGCTAGCTCTCAGGTTGGTTCCTTTGTTTCTCTGCTCTCCAGTTTCTTATTTCCCATTTGAGTGTTTATTTCTGCATATGCACTTTCTAATAGTGGAGAATTAAGGACCCACACCGACACTAGTTAGTCTTAGACAATTGATTATATTTGAATGATTACACATTCACAAGTAATTGGATCCATCCAAAGTACTTTTAGACTGACTCCATTTGAATATTTATGCATTCAAACATAATCGTATCCATGGAATTTACATTCAGATGGACTCCGTGTATTATTATGTTATAAACGATCTGGAAACTAACAAAAGTTGGTATATTCTTATAATTATCGCAAATAATTTAACATTTTTGGTTCTTATGTAGTGTAATTATATTTGCAATAATAACTTCCGGCCAATCTTCTGGATCCAATTTAAAGTTATTTAATTATAATAATTGTTAAATATTCTTAATACAGTTGTATTTGCAATGACAAATATTTGCACAATATGATTTTTGCACTTTTGCTCAATTTATACAATAGAGTAGTTCAGTCTTAGGGAAGATGTTTTATTGATGTATACAAGAAATTTTATTATGCCAATCAGTAGATTTAAACTTGGTGTTGAAGGAATTATGCCGTAGTCAATTTCTTCCATAATGGTAGTAAACAAAGAGTGCAAGTGACTTTTAAGCTGATATTCACTTACAAAATATTGATGGAGACCCGGGGGGGGGGATAATTCTATATCACTGGATATCTTTGGAGTCTCATTAGTTTTTGTTGCACTACTCTAGATGTAGGCAGTTGTGATGGTCTAACAGTACCTTAATTAGTTCTAGAGATAAATGACCGTGATTTGAACTGTGGTAGATAACTATTAGATGGTAATCTTTTCCGTGGTACTATATGCTCTATTTTTTACTTCTCTCTTTAGTAGTTATTAAAAGTTGGCAAGGTTTGAAATCTCCGGTCTTGACAATGTCGATTTTCGAGATCTCGACTGAAATCTCGGCAAGACAGGGTGTTTTGTTTTTTCCAGTGGGTTGTCTTGGGGATCAAATGGTCATTTCAAGGCATAATAATCTAGGAAAATCCTATTCTAGCCTACATAAACATATGTAAACCATGAAAGTGCAAAAATAATCACAAATAGTGGTAGTTGGCAAAAATAATGACACACCTTTGGTACTCTCATATAAGATGATCATTGAACTTCTGCAACACCATTGACTCCATCAACAAGCGTTCTACTCCCTCAAAATCCAGCTGCTCCTCATTTCCGGCGAGTCCCTGACAACTCCGACGACCTCCCACACCAGGTTGAGTTGCGAGATGCGTAACGTGGGTGAAGATAACATTATATCAATTTTAAATCCATGTAGGCTTTGTTTGCTTGCAAGGGGAATTGAAGGGAAAGGAAGTGAAATTTTTAAACTTTAAATGGAAACTTATGCAATGATTACAGCGCATGCTATCACATTACTATGTAATTAATTTTAAATTATTCCATATTTAGTTATTAACTTATAATTCACTTTGCATCCAAATCCCTTCCATTTGAAAAGGAAAATAAATTTTACATCTATAAGTATCATTACTGAATATGTTAAGAATTTTAGGTAATTTATACAATCATGTTGTGTTACAACTATAAAAGTTTCTTTTTAAAGTTAAAAAAAAATCACTTCCCTCTCCTTCAATTCCCCTTGCAACCAAACAAATCCATAGGTATTGATCAATCCCTTCTGAGATCGAATGGAGTAGATTGGGTTGAATCGCCATAGCCTCCCCTTGCAGACGGTTGTTGAAAAGCAAGCAATTAGAGAGCAAGATGCGTCATGAATGATAAATCCCAAACCACTATTACCATGATCGCCAACTGTTGAAGCATTACAGTTAAAGCTTGAAGTAAGAGGGAGTTGGAGGAAACCAAACCTCTCTTTCCCTGATGTTTAAAAATCAAATCATCCACAAGCCTCAACAGAGAAAGGAAGCTCGAGTCTTTGTTTGGGAACTTAATCGCGTTCCAGCTCTGAAGTCAGGAAGAGAACAGGGGATCTGAAGGGACAACGAAAGAGAGGTCTGAATAGAACAACACCACCCTTCTGAAGGAGCAATCCAATAGCAGGTGATCAATTGATTCATTATGAACTCCACACCAATGATGACATAGGGGGTCAATTGGCACATTTGGCTTCACAAGGGCCTCTCCAGTTGCAAGGCCATAGGCGCAAGCTCAATATAAGAAGTTGCGATGTTTTGGTAGGTATTGCATGATCACAAGGTTTTCCAGACAAATGTGGGAATCATAAGGAGATATGAGAACTAGACGAAGATGCACAAGCTAGAGCCGACAGGTCCTGCTGGTTACAAAGATGGTGGTAAGCCGATTTTACTGAAAAGTGCAACTCGGATATCAAAGATGTCTGAAAGTTCACACAACATCTCGTTGTTAGCAGCATCAACTGAGGGATTAATAGCTTGAAGGATCACTTGCAAGCCCTCACTATCATACCCTTCCGTATTGATGTCTCCTTAAATAATGAAGATGCCATCGTTGTTGATGTGAGCTATTCTGGCTTTTTTAGTGATGGGTCATAGTAATTATTGAAATTGTCGAGACCTACAAGGCCATTGCCGCGTTTCTTGAGGGCGAGAGAAACATGAGTGCTGACAAAACCAGAGGCGCTGGTGACTAGTACAGCCATGCCACCTGACTAGTGGATCTGGGCGGATGTTCTTAAGTTATTAGATTTTATTGAGATTCGATTGCAAAAAATGAATCCGGTTTTAGGGTTTGTAAAATAGACGAACTTAATGAGGACATGAACTTTCAATCTATAGAGATGCAATCACAATTCCGATAGAGAGTTGAAAGGACATTGACCAAGTTCCGCCTATGAGATCGAGTGGACACCTTTGTATCTCTTTTGCTTCTCTGTCCTACAAGTAACAAAATTCAAATGGAGATTCTTATGTTGAGGGTTTAATGAACAAACTTCCAGGTGATTCTAAAGGCTGAGCATTAGGAGAGAAATGATGACACGTAACTCTCTTCGAGCTTAATGAAATAAATCCTTCATTTAGAATCAGAGAAGGGAAAAAAATAGCGAAAATTAGAGACACAAAAAAGGGTAAAGATGCCGTCATTGCAAGATGAGCACTTCCCATCGACGTCGAGGAAGGTAAAGATTGATAGAGCCCACACAATCAATCGTCAGTTCCGTCGATGTTTCGCTTCTACAAGCACTATGTACAAGCTAGTTTCCATTTGAAAGGATCCAATTTCACTAACTTAAGGGTAGTTTGGCCATTTAGGTTAATATGGCCAAGTGACGTTAGTAACTAACATGTCCCTCAACAAGCGGACTGGAGTTGAGTGTAATTTAATTTGTCATTTTTGGGAGGTTCGTGTAATTTCTAAACTATAAGTGGAAGTGCTTGTAATTAAACCTTAGAACAGGGGAGGTAAGTGTAATTTACTAAAAATTAGAAGAGCTTAAGTAATATTTTGTTTTGATGCCCAAAAAAATTATTTCCATTCAGACAAGTTTAAGCATTTGCATACTAAATGAGGTTTGACCGGAGTGTAACTTCTTCAATATTACTCGGATTCAATAATAAGAAACATTTACTTAAATGATATCAGACATAAATAATTTTTGTTCCTCTGTATTGTTCCTTGTATGCTATTTTTGTGTACTGTTTAGGATTGAATTGAGAATAGAAAGTCTCAGTTGAATATTGATATTAAGCCTTTTATAAGCCTGGAACCTCGAGTTGGTCCGAGATGAACCGAGAACTTTGAAACTGGTTAAGATCTTGACTGAGAACATGTATACTTTGTCTCGCATCAGTTCTCGTCTGGACCAGGTCGAGAGGTCCGAGAATTTCGTGAGATCTAAGTGAGATTTAGAACCTTGGAAGTTGATATGGCTCACCCTTGAATGAGGAGGATACTCATGGTAGCATTTATACAAGGAAAACTCATTCCATGTCCATGTTTCTTTGTAAATTAGCAAATAGCAATTATATCTGATGCTACTACTCATGTAGGTCTATTACGGATTACCATGTAGGGGCTCTTCTGCCCTCTGATGGAGTAGCGGGTCATTTTAGTTGATAACTAGATCGTTGAGTGCAAGTTGTGGCCTGCCAACTGATATGCTCTGAGTTTCTCCTTTACATGCCCTAAATTAATGTTAAATCACATTCTATTCTTTTTTAGCTCAGTTGTGCATGCTAAAATTAGCCTTCTTACCACTAGCGTGGTGAGATTTATCCCAAGTTCAACAAGTACTCCTTGGAAGCTTGTCTAGTAATTCCATGCAATCAATGAATGTTGGCTTTATTTCTGCTTTGATCATCTATTGTAAGTTTACTACACTAATAATTAGCATTTTTCTTACCCTTTTCTTTTGGGTGGGAGAAGGGGAGGGAGAGAGGCAGTAGGTTTATATCAGAATAGGAGCAGAGAATACAGAAGAGAATAGAACCTGGTATACAGCCTCTGGAGTCCTTGATAACAAGTAAAGATCCCTAGGTAATTCAGTGGGACTCATGAAACAGACCCTAGAGTCCTGCTCCATTTTCATGGTAGCTTTTATTTCCCCATTTTAGTATTCTTTTTCTTTTGAAAAAATTTCCTAAAACCTTTTGAAGGGATATATGGACATTACAATAAGCCAATAAATATAAGATACATACACAGATGCCTCTTCCTATATAATTGGACATCATTGTAGGTGGTATCTACCATCCCTCATTGCCATGGTCTTTGTTAGCCATGTGGGAGGGCACTTCTAGCCTGGTGCCTCCATTCTCATAAGGAATCTAAAGCCGTAACTTTCTTTACTAGATGCAATTGCCACATGGACCTCCAAAAATATGGATGTAATATGACTGATGATTGTAGCTGAATTCCTTCCACCTGTAGACATTGGAAATCCAAAGTGGAAGAAATGCCAATGCCATGGTGCTTTAGGCTTGATGATACTACCACACTGATTGGACCTGGAGCTACCTTTGTCCTATGCCATGTGGAGCACAGATATGAGTGTCTTGTATGGACATGGAGATGGAGTGTCAGAAATGGCAACCCCCAAATTAGAAAGGGGGACTTTGCTATGTAAATTTTATGATTGGTTATGTTTGACATGGACGGCGAGCCTTGGTGTGACGGTAAAGTTGTCATTTTGCAACCTGGTGGTCACGAGTTTGAATCCTTGAAATAGCCTCTCCACATTGTGGGGGTGAGGCTGCGTATATTCTGCCCTCCCCAAACCTTGCAGTAGCGGGAGCCTCATGCATTGGGAAGCCCTTTTTTTTTCCTGATGCTTAGATAATGGGAGAGTGCATTCTATTTTCCTTTCCTCCAGAATAAAAGAAAATTCAAAGTCCTGAAAAGTGAAAGGAAAGGAGCTCTAGTATTGAGATTTCTAATGCTTAGTAATGGTAGAGTGGAAAAACCCTTGATAATTCACCCAAAAAAAAAAAAAAATTGGTAGAGTGCATTCTGTTTTTCTTTCCTCCTTGTATTAGATAAAATGATAAAATTATATTATATAGGTGGAAAAGGATGTTGATGCAGGTCAAGTTTATTCCAGAAGAAAGGGCCGCAGGCCATCCAAGCCATTTGATGGGCCTGGGCCCTAAATCCATTCCAGCCGAGATTTCTATTTCTAAATAAAGATCTCTCCTACCGCCAGCAATTAGTAGCCGACAGCACTAGTTAGGATTCTTTTGATTAGTTTCCTAATTTTTAGTTTACTTATTTCCATTGTTTAGTTTCCTAAAATATAGGCTAATTAGTTTAGAAGTCTTAGTTACTTGGAGACTAAGAATTTTAATATTTGGTTTCCTAAAAGTAGTTAGAAACTTTCCTATTTTTTTGTTTTAGAAACTTCCTACTTTATAAAGGAAGTTTAGTCTTTCTAAATTCAGTTTGAAACTAGCCTATTCTATTTGTAATTTCTCAAAGCTATAAATAAGAGAAGAAAGGCTGGCGGCAAGAGACAGATTTTCCAGAAAAAAGAAAAGACCAATTTCTAATTTTCTGGTTGAGTCTCCTACGGTTGTGAGACTCAACCAGCTGCTTATTTCCCTCCTATTGTTTCTCCTTTAAATCCCTATTATATATCCTTCACTGTCCACTGGTGACACTGTTTCCTGCATAGAATATTGGATACCTGCTGATCTGTCACAGATTTAACCAGCATCAGTTGCAACTTAACCAGTTCTGGGCATTACCCTGTACAGCACCCTTGCAGTGTCTGTAGTTGCTTATGAACCCTTCTGATCGATTCCAAACTCCTTCTAGTGTTCATAATCGAGGTTAAGAAGATCCTCTATCAATTTCAAGCTCATTCAACAGCTGGATTGTCAGATAAGTTGATTCTTCTAATCCTGTAGTAAAGAGGGATTGTTAATTTTGAGTTGTCTTAAACCCTCTTTGCCACTAGATGTCTAAACTAAATGCATGTTAGTATAGCAAGTCTAAGGAAGCAATCTAGAAGACAAAAAGGACAAAGGGAATATTAAAGTAGGAGCATGTCAATGCATGCAATTAAAAAAAAAGGGGGGTGGGGTGGGGTGGGGAATATGTTGAACTTATTTAAATCTTGCTGTTGTGTTTTGCCTAATCCTCCAAGTCCTGTATTGTAAATGTATGTCCACAATCACAATCTTCTGGAGGCAAATGGATTAGAATACCAACTCCATGTGATTGTTTGTAGGAATGGGTTACACAAGATGCCCTTGAGACCCATATCTTCTTAGGCTTTATTGTCTTCTTGGACATTTTGGGTTTTGGAATACTTGCACACAACTCTTACTTTCATCCGTGTGTTACCTTGTAATCACAAAACCATTGTTGCTAGAATATGTAACTTTAGCCCAGCTGGGTCCAGCATGAGGATGGAAACCAAGGGTTCTATTCTATTATCTGAAACTTCAATTTCTTATTTGCTACTTAACTAGAATATTCTGTTTGGAAGCATGAATTGACACTCTTTCTTTCTTTTTTTTTTTTTTTTTGTGGTAAGACTCTTTCTTTTGACCTATTATTAGGAATTGTAGTCTGCTCACTTTTATTACAGTTGTATCATTCCTATTCTCTGTCACCCTGTAATCTGCTTACTCCCTGTTCCTGTCAGTGTAGTACAATAATGGTGATCTATTTGCAGAGTAATCAGTTTTTACCGCATTTGTCTTGATATCTCATGAATCTTGAGTCTGTGTTCCAAATTATTCTTTAGGTACCATCCTGACAAAAATGTTGGCGATGCTGAAGCATCAGAATTATTTAAAGAAGTAGCTTACTCCTATAACATTATATGTGATCCCAGGAGAAGGCAATGCTATGATACTGTTGGATTTGAGGTAAACTCATAATCTTTCTTTCATGTGAGTGCTATTTGAAGGTTTAGAAGGTTGTCACGGAAAAAAGAAAAAAAGTTGAGGGTATGAGAATTTAGGGTTCGGAAGTTGGGATTTTGTTACTGCTTGGATTGGAAAATCGTTGGCTGGGGAAGATCTATTACATTTTATGCTTAGATGTTCCAGCTGCTTACAAGATTAATGTTGCATTAGACCAGAAGATTTGGGCAGAAAAATCATATTAACAGTAGTTATTATGTGTCTAGTGCTGAGGTCTATTTTAGTTTTTGTAGTCTGCAGCAAAATGGACTTTCCCTCATAAGGTTAATCAGTGAAGGCAAGGTTGAGATTTTTGACATTGTTGAAGTATTGACCTTACAAAACTGTGATATATGTCATGGATATGTTCCAGGACTCGTGTAGCCAACTGCAATCAGGTGGGGTAGGGCTTTGTTGGGTTTTGAGCCATGCTAGGTTGAGTTTGAGTTTTATAGTATTTTGTGAGTTTTGGGAAAATAGGTTAAACTAATGACTCTATCCTAGATTCTGTTCTAATGACTCTTATCCTAGATTCTGTTCTGATGAACATAGGGACAAGGTTAATATTTTACCTTAAAACACAAATAAATTTGTGAAAATTACTTGATTACACAATTTTGAGTTTTCTCAAAACCACTTCCTTACCCAATATAAGTTTGTGTATTACAGAAATAGGCAAAAAATCCAAAAATGTCCTTGTCGTCTTAATCTTTTTGTCAGTGGGGGGTACTCCATAAGATTGTCTGCAGTCATGTGAAGCTTGTCCAGGGTTTCGTCCTCCATTTCTACGTAGTTGTTGAGGGCCTTCTTGTCCCGCTCTCGCAGGCTTTTGCTCTTGTTGCTAGTGATAGCTTCTCCTCCAAGAATTGGTTTTGCTGTTTGCAATGTTCAGAAACTCGACAGCTTGTCAGAGACACTGGAAACCGTGGCTGCTACCAAATAGCCTGCTGCTTTAAAGTGAAGTGAGAGAATGACTTCTCGGTTTTTTTTTTTTCCCCATGAAAGAGAGGCGGAGGCAGAGCAATGGATGGTGAGGGTAGTTAGGTGGTTTTAATAATGATCTTTATTTTGGGATACCTGAAACTCAGGTATTTGATCGATTTTAAGTTCCAACATGGAATACGTGAGATAGACTTGTTTATTTATTTATTTTGGTTGAATGCATCACAGATCATACTTCTTCCACACCAAGAAAGAATCCAACAACTCCGCGCAACTCCTTTTTTTATCTTCTTCTTTCTGGTGAACTCCCATTTCGCCGCACTGGTGATTCTATTATGTACTTGCACTAGTGTTTCACTTATTGAGCTTGAGTTTCAAGGGGGTTTTCTTCAAGTGTGAGAGGGAGAGAGAGAGAGAGGGGAATAGCCAACTCTCACTATGTTTATTGAATCCCTCTCTTGTGTCCTGTCTTTCTGCTCAGCAGATCTTCTTGCTTCATAGTCGTAAATCATCATAACAATAGGCCTATAATCCCTAGACTTTCAGACTAGAGTTTTGTGCAAAAACGTAATACATATCTTCCTGTTGGGTATTTTGGTAGACCCAAACTCATTTTTTTGTAATGTGGTAATTTTCCCAAGAAATTCTGAGCCACAGCTGTACCCATGGATCTGCCTCCTAACTGTGGGTCTTAGAGATCTGTGTGGGGTTTTATTTTGTTTGGATAAATATATGATGGAGTTTTTATCTTGTTAATGCTCAGTCCTGATTTTCTCATGCCATGAAATCCCTAGCTCCTTTTCTTGTTAACAATTGAAATTTTCATAGGGCGAAAGGCTGTGATTTGCATGCTTGATTTGTTACATTCTGTTGAGGGTGAATGGGTAAATTCTAACATTCTAACATGGATGTTAACTAACCTAGATTTCTATAATATGTAGACTCATCAAACTCCATTGGTTATTTCCTGCCTCAACTTTGTCTATGGCAAGTAGACCTCTTTGTTGCCTACTTATTTAACAAATTGGTTGAACAATGTGATTATACACTATAGGTCACAATATTTTGGAATTGTGGATGCTACCTCATTTTCTTTGTGATTATTTTTTAGGAAAATTTTCATATACATTCCATTAAGGATTGGAAACCTCATCTAACCCCACAAGATTGCAAAAACCTCAACCACATCCAACTAATTGACGGAATTGTTGAAATATAGTTTTATCCTTCATATTAAAAATTGAAAAATTAAAAAGTATGATGAATGACCAATTTGACCTTTGTAATGGAACTGTGTTTCTCTCCTTTTCACTCTCACCCAAACCCTAACCCCCTCTGCGTTGGTCCCATCTGCGTTGTCTTCCATGGCGGCATCCCATCTCCGGCCTCCTATCTCCAGCTACGAAACACCTGGATAGATCTGCATTCGCTGGAAAATCAAACTTGTCCGATTTTGCTTCGTCAAGGAATTTTAGAGTGTCATAGCCATCGTCATATTGTGACGGAAATTTATGCTCCGATGTGAGGCGGTAGTTGACGGAGACAATGATAGCGGGAAATTTACGAGTGAATCGACGGCAGAGGAAGTCGTAGGCTTTACCATTGGCGCTGAGGAGAGGGAATCCTCCGCTGTGGAAGAAGACGATGACTGGGAGACTGATATTAGCAGGGGTTTCCATTGGTGTGAAGAGGCGAAACGCAGGATGCATTTTAGAAAAATGGTGGATGCTCCAAATCTTCGTCGGGTTCAACTTCTCCTTCTGTTTCTTTGTCCCATCATCACACTGGATGAGAGGTCTGGAAATCCTTTATCCATATCTTCATTCGCTCAATATGATACATTTTCTTGAGATTTGTTGTAACTCTACGTTTCTTTGAATATTTCATCGATCAATCTTTCTTAATTTGTTTGGGAGATCTCTGTTTTTGTCTCTTCTTTCGTCTACAGATTTCTTGTTTTTTACGTTCTTTTGCAGGTTTTAGCTGTAAAATTCTAATGGATTACGCTTGTGGATTGACATTGTTTTGGATTCGCATCTCCTTAGGAAAAAGCCTTTGTTTATTTGAAGTTGGATTCATTTGGTTGATCTGTCTAGAAATGCTTTTGTTTACTCGATAGTGGCTCTATGCAGTCTTCTGCTTCACTATTTTTTGCCCGTCTTGGAGGATACTGGAACTCTCTTTAATGGAGGTCTGGTTCCTGTTCTATTGGCCCTTGTTGCTGTTTGCTTGATATTCGTATTGCTTGGCAAGATATCGTTTGAGAGATCTGCGTTGAAGAGGTTGGAGAAGCAGATGAGCATTCTTTTGGGCAGTTTCCAAACTGGGTGTGTTTGAGAAAGATCTAGGGTTTCGTGATTAAGATGTTACCATATTATTTTATTTACCATCAATCAAAACCGTTGAAATAGTATAAATTTCTTGAATGAACTAGGTAACAAATAAATAAATGGTATTTTGGTCTTTTAACAAACCTAAAAGGGTATTATCGTCCATTAAGATTTTCAATGCATCTGACGTCAGCAACTAACGAGATTTTTTTAACGGAGTGGATTTCGTTGATTAACGGAGCAAAGTTTTTGGGTACTAGATGAGGTTTTTGCAATCTTGTGGAGGTCGATGAGGTTTCCAATCCTTAATGGTGTGTATATGAAAATTTTCTTATTTTTTGCTAATAATGTTTTCTTGGTCTTTTGTGGGATTATGACAATCAGCCTCTATGTCTGTGCAGTGCAAAAACATTATAGTTGTCGCACTTCTAGCAAACTGAAAGAATCACGTAATAGTGGAGTAGGTGAGAATTGCATGCCAGTCAATCAATAGAAAGGAAGCATACAACCTCATCAATCGTTGCAGCTGCCTTGGTGTTTCTGCTTGTGTAGTAAACCCATAAGGTTTGTTGCTGTTTGCCTTTAGAAAATACATAAAGAAGGAAGAGATGGATATGTGAAGTTGCAGCTTAACATCCGCGCCTACCTAATCAACACCAGGGTTACTGGTAAATGAAAGGCCTGCATAAAATAAACGGGAGGTCTTGTTGAGGTGCTCTGATTTGATCGAATGGGAGTGTGTTTTGTAACATGCTGAGTCTACTGTTTATTTCCTAAACTATGCCAACTGACAAAATGATTTTCCTACTTTCAGTTGATTCATTTTTAGGGTAAAAGTTCTGTTTCCAAGTTACACATTGTATGCAGGTATTATATCTGCAGTCTGATTTCTCCTCTGTGGAAAGAATGTCCCAAGGAACAAGCCTAGTAATGGAAACCTCTGAAAACGGCACAGATTTGTCTCCAGATGATATTGGCACTATTGAGGAAATTCCAGAAGACACAATTCTGTCACGACAAACTTCTGTCAACCTTGTTCCATTTATTGGTCAAAGGTTTGTTTCTCAAGATGCTGCATATGAATTTTACTGCAGTTTTGCAAAGCAATGTGGTTTTTCAATCCGACGTCACCGTACTCGAGGGAAAGATGGGGTTGGTAGGGGAATTACTAGGAGGGATTTCACCTGCCATCGTGGTGGCTATCCTCAGAATAAGCCATCTGATGATGGGAAGCTTCAAAGGAATCGGAAATCATCACGTTGTGGGTGTCAAGCGTACATGCGAATTGTTAAAAGGGCAGACTTTGATGTCCCTGAATGGCGTATTACAGGCTTTAGCAACGTCCACAACCATGAACTACTGAAATCAAATGAAGTGCGTCTACTTCCTGCCTATTGCACTATATCTGCAGATGACAAGAGTCGTATTTGCATGTTTGCAAAAGCTGGGATGTCAGTGCGACAAATGTTAAGATTAATGGAGTTAGAGAAAGGTGTTAAGCTAGGTTGTTTACCATTTACTGAGATAGATGTGAGAAATCTCTTACAGTCCTTTAGAAATGTGGATCGGGACAATGATGCTATAGATCTTCTTGCAATGTGCAAGAAGATAAAGGATGAAGATCCTGGTTTCAAGTATGATTTCATGATTGATGCACATAACAGGTTGGAGCATATTGCCTGGTCCTATTCTTCATCAATTCGATTATATGAAGCTTTTGGAGATGCTGTGGTTTTTGACACAACACACCGTTTGGATGCCTATGATATGCTTCTAGGACTTTGGATTGGAGTGGACAATCATGGCATGAACTGTTTTTTTGGTTGTGTGCTTCTACGTGATGAGAACATGGAATCTTTTTCCTGGGCATTGAAGGTAAAGAAAAGTCAGTGGGAATATAAGAACCCAAGGACCTCATTTCTTGATGGATCTTGCATGTGTTATTTCTCAAGTCATCAGTTTGGACCATCTAAACACCAGATAATCTCTTAATTGTGGGCATAACCCAAAAATTGGGAAACCAGGGAGGTATTTACCTTATATTTTGGAGCTAACACTTGGTTATAAAACCATTTACTGTCGGCAAAATAAATTCATGAATGACCTGGTTAAAAAATTTATGCCCCATCCAAGGGATGGTAAACTGGGTTAACAACAGTTCAGATGGATGAGTTGGTGAGCTACATGTAACTTATTAGTAGTAGATTTTTTCCCCTAGATAAATAATATCAAGACTAGATTCATCGAGGATTGCAGTTTTCTGTTGATATATGTCAAACGTTTTTGCACTTTCACTATCCATTTTTTGCATTAACTTTTAATTTGTTGATTCCTGTGACAGACTTTTTTGGGCTTTAATAAGGGAAAGGCTCCACAAACAATATCGACGGACCAAAACATGTGGCTGAAAGAGGCAATTGCTATTGAAATGCCAAGTACAAAACATGCCTTCTGCATTTGGCACATCATTTCGAAGTTCTCAGATTGGTTTTCTGTACTTCTTGGGTCACAATATGATAATTGGAAAGCTGAGTTTCATCGACTCTGTAATCTGGACATGGTGGAGGATTTTGAATTAGGATGGAGGGAAATGGTTGATGCATATGGAATCCATTCAAATAAGCACATTGTCAGCTTATATGCATTAAGGACGTTTTGGGCGTTATCATATTTGAGATGTTACTTCTTTGCGGGAATGACCAGTACATTCCACTCGGAGTCGATTAATGCTTTTATCCAACGGTTTTTGAGTGCACAGTCTCAACTTGATCATTTTGTGGAACAGGTATGGCATTTTAATTTGGTTTATTTGAATTGTTTTTAAGCTTATTGCTTATCAAGCTTCTGTTTGTAGGTGGCTGTGATTGTTGAGTTTAGAGATCAAGCAGGGGTGAAACAAAAGATGCAACAGAAGCACCACAAAGTCTGCCTCAAAACTGGATCACCAATTGAATCACATGCTGCTACTGTTCTTACTCCTTATGCCTTTTGCAAACTCCAAGAAGAACTTGTGTTTGCTCCGCAGTATGCCTCTCTTCAAATAGAAGATGATTGTTTAATTGTGAGGCACCATACCCAAATGGATGGGGGGTGTAAAGTGATTTGGGTTCCTCGGGAAGAGCTCATTAGCTGCAGCTGTCATCAATTTGAGTTTTCAGGCATTCTTTGTAGGCATATTCTCCGTGTCTTGTCAACGAATAATTGTTTTCACATTCCAGAACAGTATTTACCAAGCCGTTGGCGTGGTGTCCACTCATCTTCCTCAAAGACCTACCGGAACACTTCTCCAAGTGATCACGCAGAGAGAGTTCAGTTATTGCAGTCCATCATTTCGACACTCATTACAGAATCAGTTGAAACAGAGGAACGGCTTGATGTTGCTTATGAGCAAATTGCCATGGTGTTATCACGCATTAAAGACTTTCCTCGGTCTTCTCATTGTTCAAATGGTATTGCCTATGATAGTCCATCTGACTCACTGATTCTACCTGAGGTTGAAGATTCTGATGGAATTGTTCAAAGTTTTACTACTGGGAATCCCCATGACTCTATTAACAGTTTGGGAAAGCTGAAAGAACGAAGATCCAGAGATGGAATTGACATTTCTCGGAAACGAAGGAGGTGTTCTGTGCCTTGCTGTGGGCAGTTTGGGCATGATGCAACTGAGTGCCCGATGATGGGAGGCGATGGTTTGAATGGAGATGAGTTAGGGTTCTTGTAGAGTAAGACTTTGAAGGTGGCTACATGTAAAGAAATAGTAAGATTCATAATTATTCATACGTCGCCAGCAATCATTTTTCCGTTCTCTATGCAATCAGGCAAAATTTTCTTATCACAACCCTCTTTTGTTTTTTTGTGAATAATTTTCTCTTATGAAAGCTAAGATTCTCCATCCTGTAAGTCTGTGAAAGTTTATATGGGAAGCTTACTCGTTTATGATGGAACAAAATTATAAAAGGAAATGCAATTCTAACACTTTTTTCCCCATATAAACAACGGACAGGATTCATCTATTCAAAATTTAAAAGAAGACCAACCATGTGAGTAACGGGACCCACAGTATGGGTAAGATTTAAAAAATAAGCAAATTATTTGGGTTCAGTTTGATTACAAGGAAAATTAGAAAAAATAGAGATGAAAGTTTTTAAATGGGAAGCTTGTATAAATTATCTAAAATTTGAATTATATTTAATAATGTCACATGTTAGATGTAAAATTTATTTTATTTTTTCAAATGTAAAGGATTTAAACTTTAAATAAAATATAAATTAATTATTAAATATGAGATGATTTGAAATTTTATATATATATATATATATATATATATATATATATATATATATATATATATATATATATATATATATATATTTTCTTTACAATCGCTTGATTCGTCATATATGTGGTTGGTTTAGAGGGTTCAACCACCATGAGAAAGTGGGACCCATAGATTGGGGAAGGTAGGGAGAAAAGGTAAATATATAATATAGTATTAAATTGGGGTTTCTCTGGCATGAGAAATACTGTTATAATTATGTTATAATTATCAAGACCATTGACTAGTGAAAATCCATATCACTAGGTTGATGGATCTGATTCATCATAAGATAAAGATAGACTCATCTTAGTCATTGTGAGATGGGATTTGACCAATTGAAGGAGTTATTAGTGATTATTAATTATTATAGTTATTTAGAGGAAATAAATGGAAAGATAATGAATGAGAATTTTTTTTTTTTTTTTTTTTGTAATATGAATGAGAATTGAATCCAGTAATTTCTCGGCGTATTTAATTGTGATTGGGGATGCTGGATGTCTAAGATGAAAATTCCGATCCAAAGGTTTGCTTGTGAGTCAGACTCAATTCGTGTGTATGAGTCTGCCATTCTGCCTCATCGTTGGATCATCAACAGGTTATACTTCTGGCGAAAATACCAAATTCCGCCGTAGATGTCACGGAGAAAAGCCAAAAAGCGAGGGAAGGGGACGTGATCGCTTTTCCCGTTTTGGGAAAAGATACTTTGGGCGAAAAAGCGTTGGTTTTTATCTTATTAGGGTTCATAGTTTATCCTTAATACAGTGCAGGACAAGCGTACCACTGTGTTTGTATGTCTCTTGGTTTGTATCTCTCTTGTCTCAACGCCAGTCAATCCTATTGGTTCAATGTAGCACACAGAAAACAGAGATATAGGAGCAGCTCTGCGGATTTCCTGGTTCGACCTCTTATTTCCATTCCAAAACAACTAAGTAATATCTAAAAACGAAACCAAGCCAGGTTAACTATCGATTCCTTCTTCCTTGGTCCTGTATTATAGTTTGATCTGTATAGATTGAAGTTAGAAAGAAGTTCATGGCATAGGGCGTCAATTCTTATCTCAAAAGTATGATATGCATGCATGCTAACTGTTCGCTCAACCATCACAAGAATGGAAATCTTCTTTTTCAGTAATGTGAAGTTTATCTCGACGCTGTGTCATAAATTTCTGTGGTCGTTTTTTGGCAGTTTTTTTGCTTCATCTGATGCTGTCCTTGATGCAATGTCTAACGGTAAATAGTGCATTCTCCAAAAAATTAATACCTCATTCACTGTTGATAATTTGTCACAACGTCTAACAGGAATCAAGTCCACTTTAAAACTGTGGCTGTTTCCCTTCTTGTAATAAGGCATGGGTAGAAAAAACGATTGCATGTCAGTGTTAAGCTTCTTTTGTTTAGTAGCCTGAAGTCTTGGAGTTGGAACCAGGTATATGCTTGTCAGTGTTAAGCTTACTTACACTTGTATATGTTCGATCTTCTGTTGACAAATATTGTAGAGGACTACGCGGGGTCAAAGTAACTTGCTTAGTGATAATTATTTGAACATCACGTATAAGATCAAATGCCTCTGTAAACAGTAAACTGCAACAGGAAACATCAAAATTTAATAGAAGAGTAGGATAACTCTAGCGAAAGAAGAAGGCTGATTTGAGAGCAAGATGTCTAGTGAAGTATCTTCCTGAGGTACCTTGTGCTGATGATAAATCTGGAGAAGCTTGAATAAAGCATCAGAAACAGGAAAGACAGTTTAAGAAACAAGATGAATAAGATGGTAGAAGAACTGGGAAAAAAGTGGGGACTGGAGAGCAAAATATCATGTTAGAGAATACAGGTCGGATGCAATAAAGAGAGAATGGAAAATGAAGAGAAAATTAGTTGCATTAGTGCTATTTATTTCTTAAAGATATAAAATGAAAAATGAAGAGAAAAGTAGTTGAATTTGTGCTACTTATTTCTTAAAGATATGTAAAAAGATGTAGTACATGGATAAAAACCTCTACTGCAGCACCCTTTTAAGTACAAAATGTAGGTTGCATGTTGCAGAGCTGGATTGACATATGGACTTAAATGTTCAAAAGTCTACGATTATTGGATATCAATTGGAAAAGTGTCAATATTTTCTTCTTTGGTCGAGCATGTTCACATTATCCAAAAAATTGTGATAAAAAAAAATTAAATAACCAAATGTTGAACAAAAAAGAAATCGCATTTTCAAAAAGCACTTAAAATGTGAAAAAAAAAAAGTGAGCATTTATCAGCCAACAACATCAACTTGAAAAGGGAAGATAATAACAATAATAGGGGGAGGGGGAGGGTGTGTATGTTTATGTTTATGATTGGAAAGAAATCTGATGTCCACATTCACTTGTGATGACACAAAACCAAAGTCAAGTATTAGCCAATCTTGTGATGTGGAATGTCTGAATTGGCAGAGATTTGTTGTGGTTGTGACCTATGTAATAAGATGTGGTGCAACTGCCTTTGTTTTCTTTTTTCTGTTAGAATGTTGAGATTGATGTCCTATTTCAAGATTATGAGAAATTTGTAACTTCATTTGTGAAGGAACTTAGCGGGTCATTATGTTGAGTAGTGTTTGGTGTATTTAGTAAAGTGAAAAGAAAGCTGATGCCCACATTTTCTTGTGACGACACAAAACTGAAATCAGAACCAATTATTAGCCAATCTTGTGAATGTGGAATGCCTTAACTGGTGGATATTTGTTGTGGTTGTGATGTATTTAATAAAAAAGTGGTGCAACTTCCCTTCTTTACTTTCCTCTGTTACACTTGTGAGTTTGATGCCCTATTTCAAGTTTATGAGAAATTACAACTTTATTATGAAGGAACTTAGGGAAAATTATGCTGAGCAGCTTTTGGTATGAATGTTTGAGTAAAAAGAAACTGGGTTTTGTCATAATCTTACATATTGCGATTGTCCTCTTAACATGTTATGATTAGTTGGTTATCTCTATGGTGTTTTCTAGGGTTTTATTTCTAGCATGGGCTCGAAGGAGAGAGTTGATGAAGCACACAAGAGCGAAGAGAAAGCTTGTCAAACACAGACCCTCTGTTTGCATGCATTCTCAGACTCGTCCCACCTTTCACCTGCAATATTTGTATACCTTTTGAAAGAATGCTATGCATATGGTATTGTTCCCTTACCATTATTTTTTCAAGTGACAAGAACTGCTAGAGTGATAACTCTTTAATGAGCTGTATACTCACTACATGCCAGTGCTTTATAACTTTGTATATTGATTCATAGAGTTATGGATCAATGATCATTAAGTGGTCTTGGTGTTAATGTTCCTTGTAAGTGAATCATGATCAGGGTAGTATTTTGTGTCTGTTTCTGTTGTTAACTCGTTATTGATACAGAACACTTCATCAGGTGCACTTGTCGGCCTCTATGTGGAGTAGAGATGTATTTTATTTAAAAATTGGGCTTTCTTTGTTGCATACATGATTTCCTGAAGTATTTCTTGTTTTCATTTTAATTTTAACTGTAAGAAAAGTTGTTTAAGATGAAGATAATTTCTTAAGCTTGTAAAAAGTAGTTGGTATTAGTTCATTGGTTCTGTTTTTTCTTCTCGTATGACTAAGGGCCCGTTTGATAAAACTTCTGCTTCTGGATTCTATGGATTCTGGCTTCCAGGGAGCCATTTTGGAGTAGAAGCGTGTTTGATAAGTCTAGTTAGATTCCAACTCCCATAGAGTGAACCGGATTCAGAATGACTCCAGAATCCAAAATTTTGGAGTCATAAATACTTGCTCCAAGCTGTTGGATTAACTTTTTAAGAGAAAAAAAAGAATCGACACTCACATGACTATCACTTGACCACCACCACCACCACAACCACCACCACCACCACAACCACCACCACCGCCACCACCACCACCACCGTCGCCGCCACCTTTACCACCACCACCAACACCACCACCACCGCCGCCTCCACCACCACCACCAACACCACCGCCCACCACCACTACTACGACTGTTTTTCTAGACTTCGATTGGAGGGATAGTGTGTTATCAAACATGTTTCTAATCCAAAGATGCTTTAAAATCCATTTCAGAATTGCGTTATCAAACAAGTTTCTACTCCAAAATAATCTTAGAGTAGCTTGGAGTAGAATCCAAATTTGAACCAGAATCCAGAATCCAGAAGCAGAAGTTTTATCAAACGGGCCCTAAATAAGTGAAGATGTAATTTATTATTAATTTTTTTTGAAGGTGGGCGAAGATTTCAATGCAGATCCTATTACTAAATCTAGAATCGGGATAGCTCTCTAAATATTAGGATTTTACATACATGCAATTGAACTTTAACATGTATTTGACATCATCATGCATGTATTTTTAGATACTTAGTACACAAACCTTAGAAATTTTGCAGATCTGAGTTTTGCTCTATGATCATTTTCTATTGTATGTTTATCACAATCAATTATTGGGTTGAAACTTACATCCATCCTTCATTTGTTGGGGATTGTATAATTTTAAAGATGAAGCTTGTCTTTCTTTTCATCACAAATCAATCTTTCCATCATCTTTATGAAAAATCAATAGTTGCTGTCAATTAAGTAAAGCTCCTAGTCAGCGCCATCATTGCAGCTTATTTTGAGACAAGGTCAGGTTCCAATGGGAATGGAACCAACTGGTTGCTGACCATAACAGCCATAGGAATCCTTGGTCTAAGAATGTAAAGCTAATATTGGATGAGAATTAGAATTTATCCTCTAAAACTGATGTTGGAGATTGCAACCTAGGGTTTCCCCTGGGCTGCAGCGGCATGAATTCATGAATACTCCCAACCTCCAATCCTTTACGACCTATCCCTCTCATAGGAATCAAATTTGGACATTTGACTATGAACCCAATCAAAGTGCTACAACCGCTTCCATGACTGTGTTGCAGGCCTCTTAAACTGTTGAATGCAATAAAAAGCATGGAAAGTAGCTACTTAGGGATCCTGTGGTGGTGTACAGTGCCCTGAATGTCCAGGTTGCCAGCTTACTTTCTCTGAAGAGGGTCTTTTATTATAAATTCCAGCTAATTTATAAAATTCCTGTTTTCCTGCGTGTTTCTCTGTTCATGGTTTGGTTCTCTTAGATTGCATTTTTCTTCTTCTCCTAGGTACACGTAAGGCAACTGCAAAATTTCGTGCTCTTCAGCAACAAGTCCTGCAAATACTGCATAATAGTCCCCAGTCTGATCCTGCAACTTTTATTGTACAGAGTCTCTATATCTTACCTTTTTTAGGACCTGAATATACTGAAGGCTTTAGTCACTTAGTAATATCGTCTCTTCGCCGTTGGCAAACCTTACGAACTGTCACAACAGATTCGTCTGAAGCTAGGAAACTGGCTGCCCAGTTATTTCTTGATGTTGTTGCTGGCTGTGTCATCCATGAAGAGCGGATTCTCATTAAGCTGCTTGAAGTTTTTGATATTGGGTTACAAGATATTGAAAAAGCTTTATGCGGGTCAGATATGAAAAATGGTAGTTCTGATACAGCAAAGACTTTCCTTGAAAATTACATCTTTAGTTTGGTAGAATCCCAATCATACATGACAGCAGTTACTCTCCTCGAACACTTTTCGTTTCGCCAGTCTGGTGAGGCTTTTCTTGTTAAAATAATAGAGGACAAGCAATATAGAGCAGCAGAAAAATATGCAGCATTCATGGGAAAGCAGATGTTATGTGTACTTGTCCAAAAATATATTGACAGGAAGATGCTGAAGAGTGCTTATGAGATTATAAAGCGAAACAATCTGCGGAAGGAGTTTCTCTCTGTGTACCATATGTGCAAAGAAAGGTCTTTTATCATCATCACTTTCATTTTAGGTCTTTTCCCAAAAATTTTTTTTAGGATAGGACTTTTTATGTGCTTGTAATATTTCCTTTTCACAGTTAAGATAACTCTTCATCAAATTGCAGTTCGCTTAAGAAACTGGCTGAAAAAGGATGCTGGGACGTTGCTGAGAAAAAGACTAACGAAGATAGGAAACTTCTTCAGTACCTGGTACTTCCAACAATTGCAATTTCTATGATCTAATGGGCACTAATTTTTCTTCTTTGAATCTAGAAGACTTTTTTGTTCTCTATATCTAGGTCTTTTCTTCGCTCCCTTCCTTCTGTTACCATTTCGATGATTTCAAGGATCAGGTGTTATTGTTTTTGTTCGCACTGCTTAGACTAAAAGCTCAGTGCAGTGACAATCTATGTCAACTCAAGATCCCGGCACAAGCAGGCCTTTACACACACGGCCTTGCTTGTGGCACTCATTCTTGGGGAAACATCATCACGTGGCACCGAGGGGGGGGGGGGAAAGTACTAGGATACCATTTGTACTTTCAGAGATCAAACACTCGATCTCCCTGGGGGAAGTACTGGGATACCATTTGTACTTTCAGAGATCAAACACTCGATCTCCCTGCTCTGATACCATCTTTGGACCACTTAGCCTAAAAGCTCGAGCTGTTGAGTAAGGCCAACGAACAACTCAACAGTTGCCAAATGGCCTGTAATGGGTTGGTAGAAGATGGGACTGGTCTGATATATTATACAGAGAATTCGTGAATCCTTTGTCTGGATTGTCCAATCCATACCACTCTGAATCTGTATCGCCCAGGAATGATCTGGGTTTTGGGACCAATCTCTAAATCTCCGACCCTTGCTATCTCCATGCAATTTTATTTTAAGAATGTGTAATCTTGTCCATGATATTTTCTTTTTCCTAATTGAATTGTAGACTGAATCTTTCTCTTAAGCTGTCTCAAATTCGTTTCTAGACCTTTAGAATGGATTTTGATGTAATATATGTATCTGAAAGGCAAAATTTAGTAAAGAAACCCCTGATGTAACCATTCATTGACAATGTTTCCATTCCGAAAATCACCCTTTTTAATAATAAAAAATTTCCTTGGGCTAATAAACTCTCATTGAACCCATAATTAAGTGAAGAAACACATTAGGTTCTTACCATGGTTTGGAGAACAATAAGGAATACTTTGTGCATCATAATTTGCAGGAAATATATTATATTTATTGATTGGAAACTCACACCATTATATTAATATAAACAAAGACATTATCTATTTATTCTGTCTTCCTTATTTGGTAATGGGAGATTGAGAAGACTAGTAATTTTCAAATAAACAATTATATAATCTTAACCCAAAATCATCAGTTTTTTAATTAGATGTTGGAACTTAGGCGTTAATTACATGCTTGGAACTTGGGCTTAAAGGATGTTCCCTAGTGTACTGTCTTGAATTCGTTTTTCTTGTCAATAGATGTCTGGTCTTTAAGAAAAGGGAAGAATAAAATGAAATAGCAAACTGGAACTTCTTGCTGCATTTAGATCAATAGTGTCATTAACACCTCAAAATGAAGAGGTCACGAGTTCAACTCTCCTTGGGGCCATGCCTACCCCCCAAAAAAAAACCAAAAAAAAGAAAAAAAAAGAAAGTCATTTAGCACCAAATGTATTATCAGAAAAGGCAATACTATGTTGTGAAAACAATATATATATATATATAATTAAGGGTAAATTACATGTACTACCCCTGTTGTTTGGACTAATATCACCTACCACCCAGTGGTTTCCGAAAATATCACCCGCACCCATTTAACTAATGGTAAAAACTCAAAAAACTGAAAGACATTTATACCCTTATTGTTTTAAATTGAGAAAAATGAAAATTTCTAATTTGACCTTGTATTGTAAATAACCTATTTCGTTTTCAATGTCAGCCAAACCCTTATTTCACTCCCCCTCTGTGATTCTGGAGTTCGAGCTCTCTCTTCGCGACACCACTGAAATCATCATTCTCCATTCCAAATATTGGGCTCACCTGAAACAGATAACATAATTAACATGCATACAAGATATGAAATAGGAAAAGTAAGATCAAATGATTGAAGTGCCTTCCAATACCATGACTTTCTTTTGCTTGGTCTTCACAACCCCAATCCTCTGTTCTTGATTCTCGAAAGCCAGTGTGTACAGTTATGATACAATAAGATGAAATCCTGAACAGAACAGAGAGAAACCCACATTATCAGAATCAGAAAAAAGGAATATTCCCAAAGAAAATTAGATTGATGGATTCCAATCTCCAAAGACAAGTAGCTGTACCTTAACCTTGTAGAGAGAAAGAGGAGTTAGCACTGAAATTGGCTCTGTAAAGTTTCAGTGTTTTTTCTCAACAAAGATTAAGAAAACCAGCTGTGAAAGCAAATTAAAGAAATGGGTAACCATTAATTGTATCTTGTTGAGAGTGGATTGAGGACTGAAACTGGTGCTGTAAAGAACAGGAGAGCGGAGGTGGTGTTATAGCAGCCAGATACAGATGGGCCGGGGTGAGAGAGAGATAAAAGGAAAGTTTTAAAGAATTGAAGGAATATATGACGGTTGCTGAAACAGGGAAACATGCCAAAGATTTTCGTATATATCAACGAAGGTGAACTGAGACAGCAGTACGAGAATCTCTCATCCGATCTCTTTGTTCTTCAGTTCACTTTTCCTTTTTTGTTTTCACTAGTCAAACAAAAACCTTTAAGCCCCAATTCCAAAAAATTAAAACTGGAAAGGAAGGGATTGGAAGGAAAAAGAAGGGAGGAGAGAGAGAGAGTTAGAAACTGGAGGTCACTCAAATGGCCAATCAGGAGCCTCCTTCTGCAGCTGCGTGCTTGTGATTATCTCATACCAATTCCAAGCGACTAGTCTGCACTAAGTCGCCTCTGAGTCAGCACTAAGTTGCCGCCGTTGGATCTTGTCGTCGGCGAGGTGTGCTACAGAGGATCCCTCGGTGAGGTGCTACAGAGGATCCATTCGGTCGAGGTAAAATTAAGTTTACTGTTCCATTTTGGTTGGGGGATATGTGGGGTAATGGGTAGGGTAATAACTTGAAGGGTAAAAGAGGCATTAAAAATTATAATAAGGGCAATATTATTCGTAATTTTTTTAATGTTAGTTGACATCATCATCTAATGGAGGTCTGTTAACAGACTGGGTCCATATGTTACACGTTTTCAATATTTGGAGTGGTATATGATATTTTCCAAAACCACTGGGTGGTAAGTGATATTAGTCCAAACAACAGGGGTAGTACGTGTAATTTACCTTGTAATTTATTATTTTGGTTTTGCTTGGAGATGCAGGATTCATGAAACTTTGATTGATTGGAATTCTATGGATGGGTGTGCATTGAAGCGGAATAAATAAATATAAGTAAACTGATTTTTTTTCTCTGTACTTAATAAAGGTGTATTTGGCTATGGAGGCGGGCTACTTTGAGAAGGTTGATGAATTATGCCAGCGGTACTCCCTTGAAGGGTTCTTGAAAACTATTGGTATGCCAAATGCTCCCTTCCATCTTGAGGAGCTAAATTTAAACTTATGATGCATCTCAATGCTCCTTCCCTCCCTCCTGCAGGTGCTAAATTTAATCTTATGATTCATGAGTTTAATCTCTGTGATACATAAAATTCTTTCATCAGATGCTGGTGGTTCAAAGTCTATTGTCATTGCTATAATATTGCCACACTTGAGCTAGAAATGGGCTTAAGGAAGCATTAGTGGAGATTGTCAATGCTTTTACACTGGTAAAGTTTCTAGAGGATTAATATGAAGACCAAAATATATTAGGTAGGAAAGAATCATGGATGGCATTTTGCTATTGCTACTAGTACCAAGTTCCCATTGTTTGAAACACTTAATGGATATTGAACCATCTGGACTAGTGGTCAAACAGTTCAATGGTCCATGTGCCTATTCCAAAAAGTGATGTCATGCTATCATCATATCCAATATTAAAAAATTTAGCAATATGGGATATACTGTAAAAAAAAGCAAATAGTGTTTTTTTTTTTTTTTTTTTGGGCCTGGGGGGAGGGAGAGGGAGGGAAGATAAGAAAGATTTTGAAATTTCCCTATATCCTCTTCCTTTCATTTTGTTAGTTTTAATGAAATGTCTATCACACTACACTTTAGATGCTTCTCTTTACTTTATCTGCAGCTCTTATTCTAGTTTAGATTCGCTGTGGTAGTGAACATGTTGATGACTCTTCCAGTAGTTCCAATACTGACAACTCTATCGTGCATGTTCTTAATTGCCCAATTGGGAAAATATCTGCTTGAAGCACTTCTCCATGCCGTTGCTCACTATATGGTCTCTTTAGGGATCCCATTCCTATCCAAAAAAAAATTTCAAAGACGACCATTTCTGCATCTCTCTTATTCTCTCTAAACCTTTCTTTGAGTGCCTAAGTAAATAGTTTCAACATCAACCTTCCTGGCATAATACTTAGTAATTTTGAATATTCTAGTATCATGCCTTAAAGTATTCTCGATCACTCTTTTCTGAAATTCCAGAATATGGATCGTAAATTTGAATATCTTTATATTGGTAGAACTTTGAATCTCTCCACTGGTCTTTCTGTAGAAGAAATATCTTTGGTGTTAACCTAAAAGCAAACTGAAGCTAGCAGCATCTTGATTTGATGACAGGAAACCAGTTGTTGTTCTGAACTTCTGACGAAAGGAAAACAATCAAGTAACTCAACTAGATTTTATGATTTGAAAGAATTAGGTTTTTGATCGATTAGTTCTAGAGTTAATTTTGGTGGTTTAATATATAGGATTGATTAGTTGTAAATCTAGTCTACAAATATCTTTATTTTAGGGTTGATTCGGTTGAAAATATAAATGTCTTTATATAGGATATTTATTTTAGTTCTAGATTAGGGTTCACTCTAACATAGTAAACAACATAGATCATAGACTAGAAAAGAAACAAATAAAATAACACACGTGGGACCACTGACCAACGGAATGATCCTATTCTATCCTACTTGGGGTTTGTGGCCTCTCTTTGCATTCTGATTTCCTTCATGTTCTCTTACTGTGATTTGATGAAACCATTTGACGGGGTCTCCAAATCAGAACAATGTAGGATTCTGAAACTCAACAGAATTTGGAATCAATCCAACGAGTTGAATCCTACTTAGAGTAGGACTTGTCCAAATCTGAGAATCGACTTCAGGAACAGGTGGACTGATATCAGATTAGTATAAACCCTCAGATCAGCAAGTTAACAAATAATGTGCTGAAACAGTAAACAGAGATCAATGGCAGCATGAAATAGAAACTGAATCTCAGATTTAACTAGAAGCCGAGAAATAGTAGGAAACCAGATCAGAAACTGATATGGTATAAACCCTCAGATCAGCTAGTAAGTTAACAAATAATGTGCTGAAACAGTAAACAGTATAGAGTAAACAGAAATCAATGGCAGCATGAAATAGAAACTGAATCTCAGATTTAACTAAAAGCCGAGAAATAGTAGAAAACCAGATCTGAAACTGATATGGAATTTAATGATCAGCAGGAACCAGTAACCGATTGCAAAGATGAGAACAGAAATTAAACCAGAGAACTGAAATCAATAATGTTTGAAATTTGAATTGAATTTAGATCTGAAAGTAACTTGCGCATGTGGAAAAGTTGCATGGAACTTATTGAGTTGATGGAAAGAGAAAGAAGAAGAGGAAGAGAAGGAGGATATGACCAGACTTCCCACATGGACCTGTTGTTGGACTCCACCAACAATCTCAGTTTCCCTCCAAGGACTGTTGACTCTCACAGCAGAGTTTCTGAATCTCACAGAGAAAATAAGGCAAAGGCAACTTTTATTCATCAAATTCATGTACCTTGATGGTTGGTTACATAGATATATAAACTCTCCAAATATGACTAGAAATTGTCTAAACCAACTAGTAATCAAACTACCTATTCAATTGACCAATAAAAGACGTAAAACAACTCCATTTCCAACTATAACTCAAACTTAAAATAGCTAATAAAGTAAATCCCGTATTCCTAACTTCTACCCATATTTTAGGTCCATTAAAGTGTCCCATTACAATGAAAACCCATTGGAACAAAGGTCCAACAAACATATAACCCAACCCAAGGCTTAACTAAAAGAAGCCCATTCCTGTGTCTTATTTGCATCACCATTGCTCTCCCATTTTTCTCTTAAACAAAATTTCTAGCCGCAGTGGTTGAGACTTGAGACTAATATTGTGAGTGAGTGAGAAAGAGAAGCTTTAGCTGGTTTAGGTTATTTTGGCTTGGAATATGGTCCAAGAGGGATGATTTAGGTCTTCATTTTACTTTTGCTAGAAGTGAAGTGGAGATGTGCGTCTAGAGTCGAGAGATGCATCATTTTACGTCCTAGAGGATTAAAATAGGATGGATGAAGTAGAGAGGTGTGTCTGGAGTGCTGTGTGACCGGCGTATTCCTTTAAAACTTAAATGAGAAGTTTGTAGGGCAGTCTTTCGACCAGCTATGATGTGTGGTGTGGAATGTTGGGCAGTTAAGAAGCATCATATAGATAAACTTAGTGTAGCTGAGATGAGGATGTTGAGATGGATGTGTGACAAAACTAGAAAGGATAAGGTAAGGAATGATCATATTAGAGTTGATTTGGGAGTAGCACTGATACTTGATAAACTACGAGAAACCCGTTTGAGATGGTATGAACATGTTTAACGGAGGCCGTTAGATACTCCCATACGGAGGAGTGATTTGATTCAGATTGAAGGATCTAAAAGAGCTAGGAGCAGGCCTAAGATGACTCTAGGGGAGGTGGTGAAGAAAGACATGCATAGCTTGGCCTTCTTTCAAGTATGACATTGAAGAGAGCTAATTGGAGGAGAAAAATCTATGTAGCCGACCCCATTTAGTTGGGATAAAGCTTTGTTGTTGTTGTTTAATTCTGTCAGAAAAAAAAAATATATCTTCATCTTACTTCTCCCTCCAAATAAACGTCTTCGTTTTATGGACTAAATGATGAGTCCAAAGGCTTAATTTTCCTAGTCACCTGATTTTTTTAAGAGAGTGATCAGTTAGAATCGGTACACTTGCCTGGTTCAGATGGTTTTGACCATGATCAACTGTTTGATATCAAAGGACGACAGGTGTTTATACTATCTGTAACCTTCCGGTCAGTGGTTTAAACATTTGGCTTGGGCTTACCAAACACAACCTAACCCAAAGTTGGTGCAGTATGTGATGTATTTTTTAGTAATATACATCACATACTGCACCAACTTTGGGTTATAAGAATATAAATTGCAACTGTTTGGTTTAATGGGAATGGTGTTCTTTTTATTGAGAGAAGATGTGGTTTGATCCTCTGCCCTCTGACTTTGCTTTCTAGTTCATCAAACTAAACTATAGGAACTGAAAGCATAACCTGATGTACCTGAACCCAACCAAATCAAGCCGATTGTTCAGCATTTGGCTTCAACTTGAGCAATTCTGGTTGACTCCAGTTGGATCAGGCGTGGTGTTTGGGCTCCTCTCTCCCTTGATCAGATCCAATCTCCCTGAGTGACTTCTCTCTTCAAACAATGCCAATATCGCTATTCCAATTATTTAACAACTCATTATGGTATAGTTGATGAATACCATTGTGATATTATTCATATTAGCAAATGTCTTATCATTTTATTTCCTCTTATCTGGTATAACATGATTCTGTATATTTGTTTCATGGATTATTACAGATGCATACATTCTTTTTGATTGCTTTCGAATGTTGTACAGATTCTGAAACAGTTTCTCAGCAGACTCGTTACTTGCATCTTAGTGAATTGGTTTTGGAAGATATTAAATGGGTTGACGAAGTTGAGGGTCTTCATGGTGCTACATCCCACGTTGAGGGATGCAAAGTTGTTGGCATAGACTGTGAATGGAAGCCTAACTATGTAAAGGGATGCCAGCCCAACAAGGTACTCTTGTACTAATCTTGGTTTATCTTATTTCATTTGTTTATTGCGATAAAAGTTGTTATATTGACTATTTATTTCAGAAATAAGATTGCATTGGATTCCTCCTCGCACCACCCTGTTTAAAAAGTTTAAAATGAGCAACATTCTGGCAGTTCATGAAGAATTGGAAAATGTGTCGAATCGAAATGTATTCTTAACAAAATCTACTTGCATGAACTTTGCCAATGGCATAACTGCCACTGTCCATAATTTCTTGATATCGTACCAGTATTACCCACTTTTCCAAATATGTATTTCTACTTAATATGATGCTTCTAGATTGAAATAGGATTTGCATATAGAACTGTGAATATGTATGATTGAGCCTGGCACCATTCAGCAAACCTTTGTATGTCACTATCTTTGGTGCCTCAATTTGTAGGTGAGAAGAAACATCTCAAGGGAATGTTTGTAAATATTTTCTGAGAAACCTTCAGATTCTTTTTCATCCCATTAAGGGTGACGCAGGTGATCTGGTTTCTCTGTGCACTCACATTCTTGCTGATGCAGTGGCAGGTCCACAAGATGAGAGGGGTTTGGATCTTTGTCGGATTTAATTGGGATATCTTTGTAATCTTTTATTTTTAGGAAAATTAGATAAGATAGGAATTTTATTTAGAAGTTGCCTTGTTTAAATTAGACTAGAATTTTTTTTCCAGTTAAATATTATGAGCTTATTTGGTTTCCTAGTTTAAGGCTTTTAATTTTCGTTCAGATTACAATTACTTTTATTTAAATATCTTGTAACTGAGACTATAGAGACAGGATTGGATTAATGAAAAGAAAGTGGTTTATACCATGGCTTTGAGAGACAGTTGGAGTGAAAGACTCTGGAGGTGAGAGATCTCCAGTGGTGAGAGGCTGTCTAGGCCTTAAGGTGAGAGGCGTTAAGTCATATACCCCTACCTTTCTTCCATCCCTTCTGCCCTCCAATCATTGATTCTTTTCCCCTTTCTTGTTATAAAAAATAAAAATAAAAATAAAAATAATAAAAAAATCAAAAGAGAGAAAGTATTGTTCACGGTATACAGTTCATTTGCTCTCTTGCTGCCCAATCTAAGTTCACTAACTCCAGAACTGACCATCATATCAAACCCAACTTCTGGTATGATCTTCCTCTCATCAAACCTCATCAAACCCTACATTTAAGCATAATTTCAACGCCATCCAACTAGTGGTTTGACAAATATAAGCGAGGCAAATTTTCTGGTCTTGGTAGTGATTTGATCCTCCAGTGGGGATGGTTCATAATTTGTTGAGTTGGGGACTGGTCCTACATCAATTGGATCAGAGTTGAATATCTTGCAGCCATGGTGAGAAACAATGAGCTTCTGTTAGGTGAGTTGGGAAAGACCCCGCCGTAGCACCCAATATCGCTTGTGATTACACGATGATGGAATTTGTATTCTTTGAAGAATGGAACCCCGACTTGTAGACTACATCGCTACCACTCGTGCGTTCCCAGAATTCTATTATGGACTGTAGTTGGATGTGCATCCCACGAGTTTATTTCTTTGCCTCTGCAAAATTCGTGGACAAATTTTCTCAAGATGGCGAGAGTTGATGCAGTTGCCCACAAGATGAGATGGGTTTGGATCTTTGTAGGATTTAATTGGAATATCTTTGTATTCTTTTATTTTTAGGAAAATTAGATAAGGTAGGAATTTAATTTAGAATTTCCCTTGTTTAAATTAGACTAGGATTTTATTTCCAGTTAAGTATTATGAGCTTATTTGGTTTTCTCGTTTGTGGCTTTTTATTTTAGTTAAGATTACAATTACTTTTATTTAAATATCATGTAAATGTGACTACAGAGATAAGATTGGATTAATGAAAAGAAAGTGGTTTATACCATTGCCGTAAGAGACAGTTGGAGTGAAAGACTCTTGAGGTGAGAGACCTCCGATGGTGAGAGGCTGCCTAGGCCTTAAGGGAGAGGTCTTAGGTCATATCCCCCTACCTTTCTTCCATCCCTTCTTCCCTCCATTTATTGATTCTTTTTCCCTTTCTTATTATAAAAGAAAAAACATAGAAAGATAAAGTATTGTTCAAGGTATACTGTTCATGTGCTATCTTGCTGTCCAATCTAAATTCACTATCTCAACTTCTGGTATGATATTCCCCTCATCAAACCTCACAAACCTCATCAAACCCTACAATCATAATTTCAACGCTATCCAATTAGTTGGTTGACAAATCTAAGCAAGGCAAATTTTTTGGTCTTGGAAGTGATTCGATCCTCCAGTGGGGCTAGTTCCTAATTTGTTGAGTTGGGGACTGATCCTACATTATTTGGTATCAGAGCTGAATATCCTGCAGCCATGGTGAGAAACAATGAGCTTCTGCCAAGGGAAGTGGGAAAAACCCCGCCGTAGCACCTAATATCACTTGTGATTACGAACGGACCCACAACTTGCAAAATACATGCCTACCACTCGTGCATTCCCATAATTCATTCTTTTACAGACTGCAATTGGATGTGCATCCCACGAGTTATTTTTTGCCTCTGCAAAATTAGTGGACGAATCCACAAATTTTTTTCAAGCTGGAGAGAGTTGATGCAGTGGTGGGCCCACAAGATGAGATGGGTTTTGATTTTTGTAGGATTTAATTGGGATATATTTGTAATCTTTTATTTTTAAAAAAATTAAATAAGGTAAAAATTTTATTTAGAAGTTTCCTTGTTTAAATTAGACTTGGATTTTATTTCCAGTTAAGTATTATGAGTTTATTTGATTTCCTAGTTTAAGGTTTTTTTATTTTAGTTAAGATTACAATTACTTTTATTTAAATTTCATGTAACCAAGACTACAGAGACAAGGTTCGATGAATGAAAAGAAAGTGGTTTATACCATGGCTTTGAGAGGTAGTTGGAGTGAAAGACCTCAGGTGGTGAGAGGCTGCCTAGGCCTTAAGCTTTTTTCCATCCCTTCTTCCCTCCATTTATTGATTTTTTTTCCCTTTCTTGTTATATATTTAAAAACATACACACACACACACACACACACACACACACACACACACACACACAAACACAAAGAGAGACTACTGTTCACGGTATACTGTTCATGTGCTATCTTGCTGCCCAATCCAAGTTCACTAACTCCAGATCCAACAATCATATCAAGCTCAACTTCTGATATGATCTTCCCCTCATCAAACCCTACATTCGATCATAAATTTGAACGCCATCCAACTAGTGGTTTGACAAAGACTTTCTTAATGCAGCTTTGACTGAACAATCTACAAAGGCCTACCAAGCTGAAAGAACCATGGGCTAAAGTCGAAAAAATATCGTAGGCCTTTTTTGGATTATCTTTCCTTATTGGCAGTTTTTTACTTGTGTTTTGGGTTCTTTCAAATCCTCACTCACAGGCTTTGGGTTCCTTGCGGCGTTGCCTCATGCTTGCGCTTGCTTTTATGCCCCGTTGGCAAAACTTCCGCTTATGCAGCGGTAAAGGTTATAGTCTTCTTACAAAAAAATTGGAATATAACAAGTAGCTTTGGAAGCAAGCTACCATCAATCAGCTTATCGGATCCCTACTTTTCATCAAGAATGGTCATTTCTCTCAGTTTTGAGGAAATAACAACTGTGGACAAGCCCTGGTGAAACTGATTCTCCCAAGGTTGAGCTTTTAAAGAGGGATCGTTCCAACATGCCCAACAAACTGGGGGTGGTCTATGATCAGGCAACTCCATAAGCGAAGAAGAAAGTCCTTCCGCCTTGTTGGTGGTCATAGATCTCTTTTCTTGTTGCGTTAGCGACAGGGAAGGCAAACAAAACAACTTGCAAGGGAACAACGGCTTTCTTGCGTGCTGACTCCGCTCTTTATGGCTTGTTCTCTCTTTGTATTCTAGCAAACGGAGGGTGGTCGTAGATCAGCGGCTTTAGCGCAAGTTGCTTAAGCGAAGAAAACGACAGGGGTAGTCGGAGGCCAACTCGAATGCAAGGTGATTGTAGATTAGGCTGATTGTAAATAAGGGCACAAAGAAAACCAAAACTCATTTAGGGTGGTCGTGGATCACCAAAACAAGCAAGCAACGGTGGTCGTAGAGCAGCTTGTGCACTCAGGGAGTTTATTCGTGGGTAATCCTAGCGCCTAGTAAAATAAGAGTGAGGTGATGGTGTTTTCAGAAACCATAAAGGCAAGGTTATGGCAGCCTTTTCCCATTACCCCACCATTCTGACCTATTATTGATAGGGATTTGGCTGAGCAAACACTGTAGACGAAGGCAACAAGCAATGGCCTGACTATATACAACGGCTAGCATGCCAGAACCACAATTGAATCTCCTTCCGCGCACGTTAGCATGCATCTGGCCTCCGACCTCTCCTGTAGTTTTATTTGCTTAATAAGACCTTTTCTTCGCTTGGTTCAATAAGTTTAGCAGCGTTCTTGGAAAGAGGGATACAGAAGAAGTGTAGTAGATTATTCTCTCTTTGTTAAAAATACATCAATAGGAATTGTTGTGTGTGTGTATGTTGGGGGGGGGGGGGCGCTCAAGAAAGGTGGGGAAGGGAAATCAAGCAATCAATGGCCCAATTGACGTAAGGGAACGCGAAAGATCGATCCCGGTCAAAAGTCTTGATCGGTCGAGCTCTTGTCTCTATCTGTTGGGTCTTCTTTGGTGTCCTGTTGTCTGAGTCTGCCTGGTAAATCAAATGTGATCAATGCTGTCTCTTGTCTCTTAGCAAGGCAAATTTTCTGGTCTTGGTAGTGATTCAATCCTCCAGTGGGACTGGTTCCTAATTTGTTGAGTTGGGGCCTGGTTCTACATTACTTGCTAATTTTGTGTTTATATGCAGCCGATATCTTTTAATTTGCACTTTTAGAAGGAGATGAAGATCTTATTGGGCTAGAGATGTATCCTCCATTCAGATTGAGCTTTAAAATTTATGCTCTCTCTCTCTCTCTCTCTCCCCATTTCATGTTATCTTCTTCATCTCTTCTTTTTTTGTAAAGGAAAACCTATATCATCACTCAAAATATTCTTTCAGATATCTGGCTGGGGTGGACCTTACACGTATGAAACCCCATTCCACAAAATATTATTCTTTCTCTTTTAGATGAAGAAAAAGGATCTACCTGTATTAGCACTCCAAATTGCATTTTCTGACCAATGGCAGGGATTTTATGCATGCGGCTGTTTGACTGGACTCATCTATCAGGTCTCCTAGACCTGAAATGTATACCATTTGATAGTCCAAATCATTCAATGTATCAAGTCCTTATGCACTTAACAAAGTATGGCAAAGCATTGCATGGAAGTCAATGTACTACACCAGGCCCATTCTTATTTCCTGAAATTTAGTGAACCCATTTACATGCAGTTTTTGGCTTCCATCCTTTCTCCTTGTCTTTTTTTTTTCCTCTCATTCTTAAAACTATCAATTGACCAACTAAATCAATTATTCTTCTTTTTGTGATATCTTTGTTAGTATGATCCATACATTAAGAAACGACTATCCTGCTAATATTTGCTAGCCACTTCTCCATTATTGAATTCTCATGCATGTTTGGACATGACCGTGTCTCTCTGGCAGGAAAGCTTCTTAACTATTGTCTTCTTTGATATTTTTCTTAACGTGTCCTGCTTTAATGCTTCTTTTCTGGTCTTTTGTCCTTTTGAATTTACCTTTGAGTGGGAATCTGAATGTCTTATTCAGGGCATACTTAAGTGTAGACAGGTTTAATTTTTCCTCTGTGGCTTTGTGTTTTGGGGGAGGAGGTTGTCTGTGGCCACGTTTCTAGATTTCTTGGGGTTGCCATGTTCACCAGTGCTTGATTATCGCCATCTATTTCACCTTTCAAGTTTCTGTTCGAAGTATTAAAAGTTTGGTCTTTTGTGTCACAGGTCTCTATTATGCAAATTGCTTCAGAAAATACAGTTTTCATTATTGACTTGATTAAGTTATTTGAAGATGCGCCCAAGGCCTTAGACAGCTGCCTAAAACGCATTTTACACTCCCCAAGCATTCTGAAGCTAGGTATTTGACTTTGTAACAGCTTAGTTGCAAAATGTATCACTCCTTCATGATATCTATCTTCAAGAGGAAGTATGGGGCATTCATGAGAGATGGATTTTACCTTTCGTCCCTCTCACATCCATGTGTGCAGAAATAATGGGGTGTTAAGTTTAAGACAGCTGTTCACTGGGCAGCTACTGAGATGCTCCTAGATGGAGATCCTGCTTCATTGGATGGTGATGTCTTCCTAACCTTATAATCATGTACCAAAAAAAAAAAAAAAATCTTACATGCATTTTGTAACTATTCAATGGGAAATGGGGAGATTGGACAGCCCTCAGAGATGGATCAAGGCAGTGTGCTTGAATGCCACATCAACAATCCTGGATAGGGAAGACTGGAATTCCTATTTTTCTAAGGAATACATAATGTTTCTCCCATCAATAAATTGATGAGTTATAATTAATGGTTTATTTGTTGTGCAACTTGTAGGCTATAACTTGCAATGTGATCTAAAGCAGCTGGCTCATTCCTATGGAGAGCTGGAGTGTTTCAAGCATTATGAAATGTTGCTGGACATTCAAAAGGTGTTTAAAGAACCTCGAGGTGGTCTCTCTGGACTTGCCGAGGTAATTTGAAAGATGACTGTAATAGCATAACCCAACACAACTGTCATTTTATCATCTTATTGTGGTGTTTTGTTGTGATTTCCTTTTTTACATCACTATCGATTGTTTTCTGTTGAATTCGGCTCAATGAACTTGAGCCTTACGACAACTAATTGGAGTTGGCTACTTGAATTCCAATGTTGCCATTCCACCATATTTGAAGCCATAGAAACTCATGACTATATAGGACCTATGCATAGCTCTTGACATCAATTTAAATTTATGTATATCATTTTATGAATTTCTCTTAAATACTTTAAGTTCATTTTATATCCATGGTTATTATTGAACTAGAAAATATTGGGAGCTGGCTTGAACAAGACAAGACGTAACAGCGACTGGGAGCAACGACCTCTGAGTCAGAACCAAGTATGTACATTCTTCCGACTGGGAATATTTAAACTTCAGCCCCTACATGTTGGATAATTATTTGTGGGAGTTATAGTAACACTCTCATTATCTTTAGATTTCATGGCCCATCCAATTGCAAGCATACAGAGTGCATATGCATATGTATCCTACACACACACACACACACGAAAGGTACAATAAGTTATATTGTTTTTCTGTGTTATCGTATTTGTTTACATGCTGATTTGTGTTTTGATGTATTTAAATGTAATGAGGAAAAAAAGGGCGGCCTTAATGGGTTTACACAATAAGGATTGAGGACAGAAACCACTAAAATAAGAGACTATCCTCATAGTTTTTTTTTGGATAGGTAGGCCCCAAGGAGATTTGAACTCATGACCTCTTAATTTTGAGGGGTTGGTCTTTACCAACTGAGCTATCCCCTTGGGATTAACTATCCTCATAGTTAATTGCACATTCACCAACAGATTCACAAATGAAATGTTTATGTGTTATGTCCTGACAAATATACAACTAATAGAGAAAGACATTAGGAGATTCTGGTATCTGCACAAATTTCACTTGCATTAACAAAGTTTTACTTGTCAAACAAAAGGACAGAACTTGTTAATAAAGAACATTGATCATCTGAAGACTAAACTATATAAGAATAACAGTCGCACAAACTGAAGATAGGCTTGGAGTGCCAAACACAGTGCAGTCCATTATTTAGTATTGCTGCCTAAAGAGGTCCCTGGTTCTGAAGACCTCCAACTTGGTGATTGTAATCCCCCAATCTATCAAATGGCTTTCAATTGTTAGGGAAAATATGCTGAAAAAATTTCAATTCTTTTTAGGTTTAGTACTTATTATTTGATTCATCTAATTGGGTTGAGATTCAAGGGGTCATGTCCAAATGGTGGCCCACTAGGCTATAGTGTATTTAGGCCTTGACCTTCAGATGATGTTGGTAGGGTGCCCTTTGTGGTCTAGAATGTCAAAAAATTTCAAAAGGAAAATCTATTGGTTGGACCCTCAGTGACAATTATTAGAATTTTATCGTGGTAAATTGAGAGCTAATATTTGAGGTACTTTTACCCATCACCAGGCATGGCAAACTACCTATCAAAAGGGGGGAAATTCAGTGCAAACTGAACAACCTTGTCAATAGAGATATTTTCAATATACTGATATGTTCTTTGTGGGTGGCAGCTGAGCTTCCCATAAATAGCTGCCATGTGCTTTTGGGTGGATGCCATGCACTTTCTGTTGGGTATGTCGTAAAAAAGGTGGCATAAAGCATAGGGAAGCCCAGCTACATTTCAGCCATGGGAAACCCAGCCACCTTTTAGCCATTATAAGCTTTGATCAAGTCAAAGAAACTACTCCATGGCTTCCTCTCAATTATTGATGTCTCTAATTTGCTTTGGGATTCTGTAGTTAGATATAAATCTGACCTTTTACCATAAGGTTTATAGCAAATCAGAATATAAATGTGAACTTTCCCGAAGAAGACAATAAAAGCCTTGTCAACTGATATTTTGAAAGCAATTATAACCATTGCAGGTAAGAATTGGCAATTATGAAGCATGGAATTTGATTCTAATTTTAGTCTCTTTCATTGCAAACGATTTCAAATTCATGACTGAAGTGAACTCGTTGTGCAGTTGGAATATGCAGCTCTTGATGCTGCTGTTCTTGTTTACATATTCCGACATGTCCGCAGCCAATCTCAGCCGGCAAGTGTCAAAGAGGGGCAAACACAAGTTGAATGGAAATCGTACATCGTAAGTAGAGAATATAAGCTTCAAGTTTCTTCGTTCACAAAGAGTGTCCTCTGATGGCCTGAGCTCCTTTAAACAAATTAAGGATAAGCAGGGGGGAAGGGATAGCAAAACCCGATATAATTGGAATTTGATCATCGCTCTCCTGTTAATCCTTACTTTTTAGGAGTTTATGGTAGATCAAAACTATTGTGTGTGGGGCTTAAATCCATCTTTGAATATTTTCATTCAATAATCCTATTTTCACCTATCTTCTTGTTGGCCTGCAGATTTCTTGCATGGATAACACAAAAAAGCTGAAGAACACTTATAGTAGTAGTGAGGAATTCCAAAATTGAACTGGTGTCTTCACAATTAATTTAATGTCAGTTACATCTTTCTCACACACTGCTAGCAGCAATAGTTTTTGTAAATAATCTATCAAAACAACAATAGATCTCTTACTGCTCTAAATATTTCTCATTTAGCTGAATGCTTGACAAACTCAGCAGTTTGTATTAATTTTGCAACACTAAGCCATCATGTGGGGATTGATCGGCACAGTTACAGATTTACACCCAAAAAATTGTGCAAAATACAAATGTCACTCGAACCTTACATCTCTTCACTTCTTTATCCACCTACTTTCAACCATTATTAATGCTCTGAAACAAGCTGCCCCCATCTTATCTCTCTCCTTGTGCCAGCACTAACTGTGCTTACTCCTTCGCTTACATTTAACAATTATTCCGCCTCTGTGTCCTTTGTTGGATGCATCTGACCCTGGGATTAGGATCTTTTGTAGTGAGGCCACCCTTGTAGTGAGGATCTGATCCATTCAAAGTAGATCCGTGTGTATCCTAATACATTTTCAATGGATCGGGATACGTATCAATTCACTTTGAGTGGGTGGGATCTTCACTACAGGGGTGGTCTCACTACAGTAGATCTTTTTCCACCTGACCCCTTGGTTATGTGATCTGTCTACTCAAGTACCCACTGAAACACGAGGGGATCTGTACTCTGGTACAAGGTTCAAGTACTTGGGATCGATGGACGTATTCCAATTCGGATCGGCCTAAATCAGCCTCACACATGTGAGAATCAGCATACATGGGGAGTGAAACCTAATTTTGAGACAGTTCTATGGTAATAGCGTTATTATTACTGTTATTACTGTCATTATCTTTGTAAGAAGTTAAGTTAAGTTGGCATAATTATTGTTATACTCCTTAAACAAATCCTCCTGTAGATCTAAGCTAGTTCCTTTTTACATGTTGACCGACTGTCTGTGGTCCTCAGACAGACCTGACTTTGCTTATATCCCAAGTTCGGCCACTGTCTCTGGCTGTTAATCCTCTTCTGGTTTAGTGGTTGGTAGTTACCCACTTTTGGATGCACCTGCCGGAGATTAGGTGGTTTTCAACTTTTAATTTTGTAGATTTTACTACTGAGACCATAGAACATATGATCTTCGGGTGCCTTTATGCAGGGCCATAATCTTCTCATGTCAATACATGTATCCATTGTGCATGTATATCAATACATCTATAAGACTGTCATTGGATATTAAACATGAGGGCATGAGAGATCATATTAGTCTGGTTTCCGGTTTCGTGGTCCTCTGTCCCACCATCTGCCACAAGCTGATTCAGAAGAAACAGCAACCCTCCATTGTTGGCTTTTAGACAGAAGTCTGATTCGGTCAGTTGATAAAAATATGCACTGCGACAGGCCATTATTATGTTATTCTCTGTGTGTTGTTTCTTTGGTTATTGCGAAATGACCTTATATATAAACACAATGAATTCTTTGATGCACAGCGATCAAGTTCCTATGGGTCCTCCTCGCCAAATGCTGCTGCATCTGGTACTTCTCCAGGCACCTCGACTACGACGGCTTGGCGACCTCCGGATCCTGGCCTCTACAGACTACAAGCTGAATTGTGATGCGTCTATCTTCCCAGATACTAAAAGAGGTGGCCTTGGTTATATTATTCGTTATCACCGGGGAACTCCACTGCTTGTTGTCTCGGACCTCTCTTCCTTCACATCCATAGTCACAAGAGATTTGGCTCCTTTCGTCAAGGAATGCTTGCTGCTGTTGAAAGAGGTTTAAATAAGAGATACGATCAAGTTGGGGTTTCATCGCACAGAGATTTTGTGAGATCCCGGTAAAGGCACAAGAGTTTTCGTGAGCCCAATTACGACACGAGTTTCTGTGAGAACCCAATTAGGGCTTAATTGTAGAGAGATCGAGTAGCAGAGATGATCGTGTTAGGCCTTACTCGCATAGAAGCGAGTTGCAGAGAGATCAGAGATCGTGTTAAGACTTATATCTTAAGGTAGAGTTGCATAGAGAAGGAATGGAGAACAAGACCGAGAAGAAAACCCTTTTCGGAATGCAACTCTGACGCGGCTTGCATATGGGTGTGTTTGTTTTTTTTGGATCTTAAGACGGTTTAAACAAAGTCGAGCTGTTGGAGCTGTTGAAGGACCAAAGGTGACGGGGCAGTCAGCTAGACCACTCTGGGCGATCTTTGGGCGACTGCCTTCTAGAGAGGAATCAGAGCGCACTCCTAGGACGAGACACCCTGGACAGAAAGCTGGCAAGAGGTGATATCTCAGGGATCCAAATCCTCTCCTGCGGAGGTTCCTGCGGCTGAACCAAGGGATTGGGACAGTCGACCCACCTGCCCACCTATCAATATATAGGGAGGTGGGTCGGCTGAAATCCTGCCCTTGGCAGGCGGTAGATCGGCAGGAGACAATTTGGTTGCTCCAATCCAATACCATATTTTGAAGAGAGCGCCAAAAGATAAGAATGCCACCATCGAGTTTATTCAACGAACCCCACCTTGGGTCTTATTTTTTCTTCAGTGTAGTTGGTTCTCCCGTGGTAAGCTCAAGCTCTCTAATTACTAGTTTAGCTAGGTGGACAGAAATCTTTTCTTGCCTTCATGTTAGTATGAGAAAATTCAGCGGTTCTAGTTTATTTTATATACATACCGATGTATTGATATACACACACAATAAATGACATTTACTGAATTTTTTCATATCGACATGAGAGGTATGACAGGATTTGAATCTAGTCTTCTATTAAACATGGCAAACCCCACCCCTCGGCCAAAATCTCTGTATACCGAACAACACATCAAGAGTGTCACTTAATAGCTACGACCTCGTGCTGCCAAAGAGATAACAGCTGTAGCATCCACCAGTAATGTTATGCAAGATAATTTTATTATGATAGCCCACCACATTATTCAATGTATGAGTATCAATTTTGGCAGTGGATAATACTAATTACTTTATTAATTTTTTATTAGTGTTGGTTATGTGTCAATAAGCCATTGGGTCCGTATCCAATCCTCTGCAATCCATATTGGTATTGGACTATTGGATCTATTTCGACTTCGGCCGATATCAGGTCGTGCCATGTGGTTGATTGGTCCTGGCAAACTGTTGGGTGCAACTGTACAACCAAATACCAAATGGATCAGCCCGCCACTTGTTGAGTAGTAGGTTTTCCTGGTCCACGGGGGAGGGCTTGGGTCCTGGGGGCATCGTATACTCAAGTGTAGTTGCATCCTTTTAAGGTGTCAAATAATTTAAAATCTTATTTTTTTATTTTTTCATTATAATATATTTTTATTTGTTTATCATTATTGTTGTTGCATGAACTAGATTATCTTGAGCGAGTCCGCACATGGAGAAGTAGAACGACAAGGGTGTTGGTCGGGTTGAATAATTCTGAGATCACTCTAATGCCTAAGTTAGTCTGTAAACGAGCAATATGGAACAGACATAAGGATGATTGTTCCTTTTAAGAATAGAGACAGACAATTAACTTTCAGCAAGGCAATAGAATTAGGGGAATAGAATTGTGGATCTGTTTTACCTTTGCTTATCTTTGGTTTATAGGTTTGGAGTAATCCGATGAGTTTGGGTTGAGGCTATCGATTCAGTTAGGAGATCAGCCTAGAATGCATGAATTTCGCCTTGTTTGAGGGGCTAGGTAGATTCCTTCCCTTATTTGTCAGCGTGGACCATGAGATCTGTTTTTTCCATGTTTATCCTCCCAAGTCAATCCTCAGATCATACGATGACACGAACATTCCTTATTGGAGGACCCTAACCCTTACGGATAAGCCTTCCTTATATGGGCTAGTTGCTCGTTCTTTGACAATTCACCCAGCCTTAAGCTCGACGTGGATCATAAGATTCTCTTGTGCGCATCTTAATCCTTCTTTCTATATTCTCGCCCTCGACACAATTTGTAAGGACTGTCTAGTGACACCAAGTGTCATCCCATTAATGGTAGGGGCACATAACCTCCATAACAATTTTATTTATATATATATATATATATATATATATATATATATATATATATATATATATATATATATATATATATATATAATTGTTATATATATATATATAGAGAGAGAGAGAGAGAGATTTTTTATCAACATCTCTAAGGTGTCAAATAATTTGAAATCTAATTTTTCTTACCTTATTGTTTAATGGGAATAATTTTTGTATTTCACATGTCCAGCAATTAGATAAATAGATTAAAAAAAAAATTCGTTTTTGAACAATGACTGTCAAGATTCATGACCGAATAACACACACAAAGTATAAGAATTAATATTAAAAAAAAAAAAAAAACTAATTAGGTAAAACAACAATCAACCACATAAGCCAAATACAACAGCTAAAAAATTCCATCTTCAGCCTTGCTGGCAATTGCTTTATCATCTTCCCGTCTCTCGAACAAGTTCTAAATATAAGTATCGCACACGCAATATCGATCATGTTTAAAATCGATTCAAGTTGATTCGGTATTGAGTTTTCATTTCAAAAATTTGGATTTATAAGTGGAAAGACTCTCGCGTATATAAGGCACTTAAGATTTGAGATTTAACTATATGAGGTTATTCCCAATACTCTCTCTCAATTATTGCCCCTCTTTTGGATGGTAAAAGAGGGGTGTCAGTTAGGACGTAGGCCTCAGATTCACCCAAGAGCCACGTGACGGCTATCCAAGGGAGATTGTCACGTCCTCCCAGAATGACTGGGAGGAGGCGATGTGAATCCACACATGGTTCCTCTTTTGACTAACCGTACGAAGAGAACCTAAAACTCTGTTAAATTTCTTTCTCAAAAATTCAAATTGATCGATGAAGAGACTTTCAAAATTCAAATATATCACACACCCAAGATTTAAGATTTAACCAATTTGAATACTCTCAACATACGGAATCAATGGAAAATTGACATACAGGCTACAGCCAATACCGTATATAATAATAATAAAAAAAAGATCAAATTAGGGATCGACGTCGACCGAATCTAAAACCGATACCAATCGGTTGAATCAGCCGAAAACTGAAACTTATCCCTTGAACCATGCTCCCAAGTCCCAACAACAAAAAAAACAGCAAACAACAGCTCACGTTCCCACCCCCTCCCCCCTCCCCCCCTCCGCTCTCTCCTGCCCACCTCTAAATAATAAGCTATAAACCACCTCAATGGTTTAAGTAAGTTTAACCCTAGAAAAACGTAAGCTCTCTCCTCTTTCTTTTCCTCCCTTTAGACTCTCGCTGCCTCGGACGTACTTTGATCTTCCGTGGTGATGGAAGATTTCCGGTCGTCTCACCGGACCTACGGTGGCGACCGGAAGTTGGAAATCGTGAACAGAAACATTTTCAGCGCCAACCAGATGTACGTGTCTCGATCGATCTCGCCTGATGCGCCACCGATTCCACAGCGCATCGACAGCAGAGGGAGTAAGAGTTCGTCGTCATCAAAGAAGGCGTGGAGCTTCAATGATCCCGAGACGAAGAGGAGGAAACGAGTAGCGAAATACAAAGTCTACGCCGTCGAAGGGAAGATCAAGGCGTCTTTCAGAAGAGGCTTTCGTTGGCTCAAGAACATCGTTCATGGTTTGTAGAGAGAAAGAAAAAATAGGGCAAGATGGAGGACAACCTTTTAGGGGACGATTTTTCCTTCATCTTCAATGCCTGATTCGTGATTATTACGAAATCTTTTTTTTTTTTTTTCCTTATTGCTGTGGCAAAAGGTGAGGTGCTCTTGGGTTCTTCGTCTTCTTTCATCGTTTGTGATTGTCATCCAGATTCCATAGGAGCAATTAACAAATTTACCAAGGATTTCCAGGGCTTTTTTTTTAGTCTTTCTTATTTTATTTATACAGACACATCTTCAGTTATTTTTACATTTGGTTTCTGTTTCTGAAACATATAAACCTAAACAAAAAAGCTGTTTGCTATTGTATTCTTCTTCCATTCCCTCTTTTTTTTTTCTTGGTTGCTTCTTTCCATGTTTCTTAAGGACATTTTTGGATTTTGATTCCGTCGTTGTTCTTCAGACTATTCCAAGTGATTAAATGGAGATTTTTAAGCTCAATCAACTAGAATAAAAAAAAAAAAAATACAGTTAGTTTGAATAACGGTCTAGATTATAGAATAGCCAACAGACGTTTATATATTTCCGGACCTGATTCAGTGATTCTGCATTCTGAACTTGAAGCTCTTTTTTGGCTAAGCTGGGCCCTGTATAATCGGGAGTCACTGATCTGATTCCTATTGGAATCGGATGATTCATTTGATCTGATTTCAATTCTGATTCTGATTTGATTGTGATTCTTCAATTCAAGGTTAAAAGCATGGTTCTAAATCTAAGTATCAGACACTATGATTAAAATCAAACTCGGATCAATCAACAGATCCAAGGAGAAATTGAAGCCAGGAGCCCTAGCACAATTCCTTTTCTTTAAGAACAATAAATTTGATTATGGAATATGGATGGTTTGAGAAAGCATTAGTTGATAAATCAGGTGGGAGTGGGATTATGGTTATAGTAATTGGGAACTCGTATCGTTTTCGCCCTTAACCGTTCTTGATCCGATATCGATTATTTTTTGTGTTGGTATCGGCCACGTGGCCTGCAATCATTGGCAACATGACACGATCGGTATCCATTGTAAAAATGCGACTGGATACTACTTTTTAAGGCAATGTGGTTTATAAAAAATGTAATTCACAAATGTATGAATTTCAGTCGATGAATATCGGCCGGGCACAGATAGACCCAGCCCAGTCCGGAAGTATTTGGAAATTTGTACACAATTGGGGCCAGGTTTAGGTAAATACCCTGGCATATGAATTTTTCAGCTTGGTCCAGTACTGAATAATGGGCTAATTTTGTGACAGTATTTAGTCTGGTGATGTCTGGTTTCAGTCTAGCGCAACCTAGGAGCTTGGAATTGATTTTGGTCATTAGAAACCGATAGAAAACCAAAACCATTCAGACCAGCTGATAGGACTAACCAAAATCGACAAATAGACTAAACCAGAAGGAACTGGGATCTTCATCAGCAGCTGGAGAGCCCAGTGAGTGATCTGATGGTCTTGCATCACTTGACGGCGCATAGTCGGATACCATCGGATCACTCATTGGATGACCCAACTGCTGGAGAGGATTGAAACTGCCAATAAGGACCAAAACCGTGATAATTATCGATGCGTTTTGATTTTATAGACCGGACTTCTTATCACTCAGAACCAGACCGACATTAAAAAAAAAAAAAAAAAACTGAGGAAGTCAAAGGCGGGAGATTTGGGCAGTCGGCAATAACGTAGACAGAACAGGGCTATTTTAGGCATTCTACTTGCAAACGCAAAATATAAATCAAAATTTGGGGTAGAGTTTCGCGCTTCTGTTCGTGACAGAGGTAGGGGACGGGGAGAGGTCGATGGAGGATCGAAACCTTGACTTTGAGAAAGCTCGGTTGCTTAGCTTAGCCCTTGGTTTCGGCTTCGATGAAGAATCTTCGAAGAAATGTTTAGATCGTTTGGTTCAGCTTTACGGTAATCAGAAATCCCTGTTATTCTACTCCCCGTCTGCTTCTAAAATCCTGCATCTTTGCAGAGAAATGGCGGGAAAACCTCTCGAAATGTTTGTTACGATGTTCTCTACCAACATTTTATTCTACCGTGCAGGCAGCAACTGTTATGTTCTATTAAAGTCCTTTTTTTAGAATTACAGCTGCTTGATACGAACACACCCTGCAGTGGATTCAAGCGATGTCAAAACTCACATAAACCCTACCATATGCCAATTGTCAATACATCAAAGGCGTCTGTATAAGCAGGGTGAAAATGTTGGATTCTCCGTCTCATTATTAAGATTTGATGGTCATCCACTATTCCAAGGCATTGTAGAAGCCGTGGAGTGGATGAAAATTCATTTTTGGCGGTATTGTGTATAACAGGAATCCATGTTTAAGTTCAAAGCCAACATATGTTCCTGTTTTGTGTGTGATAAATTACTAATGATCAACATTTCTACTGTTAAACGGTCTCAAGAAACTGTTCAATATTGAGGGGAACAGAAGAGAAAATCTATAATGAATTGATTTCTCAAAGTATTTAAATAAACAAATGCTGCAAGCAAATACATGATTTCACGGAGCATCATGAATTTCTCTATTTTTTTTATAAGAGTTAATCCAATATCTTCTCACCATAATGCTTCACCGTCTCTCTTTTCTTGTCCAGGAGAAGATGGAAGAGACTTTATTACCGTTGAGCACTGTGGTGATGATTATCTTGCTGCCCTGGCCGAGTATATGCAGGGCAGTGAGGAGTGGGATGATCTGCAAGCCATGGAATCTGAAGCATGTGGAGCTTTAAGTAACATGTTGGGTAAAGAAATTCAAGATGATTATGAAACTGAAAAAGAGGATACTTTACAGAGTTATATCACTATTAGTGAGGACTCGCCTGAGCCTCTGATTAAAAAAAATGCAAGGAGGGTGGATTCTTCCAGTGATGATGGTGACCACTCAGATTTTGGAATTCCAAGCAAACATATCAGTGGTTCTGGTCCATCCATTTGTCTTGATAGGAGCTGCAATGCTTCTTCTCAGGGCTGCCGCTTGAGATCCACTGTAAGTGTAAACTTTGCTACTTGGTATTCTTCCTTCGTGCTGGTATAGTGGTATGGAGGATGCAGCATCCATTGTCAGTTCGACATTGATTTTAGAAAATTAATTCTGAATATAATGATCAAATAACACAAGAGGAGCTAGGTTAGTATTGATATTCGCCCTGCTAAAGTTTTGCGGATCCAGGCACCAAGTACATCTATAACACCTTAATTTTCAGAAAAATCATGTGGAAGAAAATAGGGTCTTCTTTTTGGAGTTCTCTCGTTCCTTTTAATCAGCCTATTTGTGCACCATTAACCACAAAGACATTTCGGCTGAGAATCACATCTTATTCGCTCTGCAAAACAAACCAGCAAATCTTCGATTACAGAAACATTTGGAAATCCAGCAAACAACCCTTAGCAGAACACCCATTTAATATCAGCTCCAATTAGATTTCGCAGTGCACTGAAGTTTTAAATGCATTGCAATGTCCCTTTAGGATACATTTTTTCAAGAGAAAACATTTTGCATGAATGGTATTTAATAAAAGAACATTTTATAGGAATAGAAAGAACAAAATTCATTTTACTGAATGCAATACTTTTATCAGGCAATAACTTCCAATTAAATCTTTGGATTTTTTTTTTCTTCTGAAAAAGAAGTAGTGGCCACTGTGTCAATCATCCATTTGCCACATGTGGAGGACACCACCCATGATATGGTTGGGTTATTTTCTTCACTCAACCATGCCCAGATAAGCTGCTTGTCATGTACGATAAAAAAAAAGCGAAAAATTAGATATAAGTTCTATGACAATTTTCTGAGAAACATATTTCTGATGAATAAATTGAGGCTAAGAGAAAGTGATAGTCATGAAGCTGGTCATCACAAAAAAGAATGTTACAACAAATTGATCTTCCCTGGACAAGCCCTTAGTGGTTGAGATCAACTCATGTACAAAACTTCACCATGATAGTGATTACTAAAAGAATTCTTGCAACGCCATATATATTGATACCGTATGAACTCTATTAAAGTAATTCTCAGATCTGAAACTGAATTACTTAACCTAAAATCGTGGGGAGTGCCTACGGCCAGTAGACCCACTACATATCTTGTTAGCTATTGTGAAATTCTGTGACTGACTTAGGAGAGAGCTTACATTTTCCACCCAATAGGAAATACGAGCTTCCATCATCCAACCAAAAGGAAAGCTCCAAACTAACCTAATGTAGTAACAATCAATAAGAAAAGAGGAGCCAATTCAGCTTGGAATATAATAATCCCAAACCAAAATAGGCTTTACAATAAAAAAGGAAGATGAAAGAAACTAGGTCTCTAGGAAACAAAAACAGAATCTGGAAACCTCTCTAGCCGCAGACTACTGGCATGACAATTAACTGACTGTTATGGTAAATGTCACACTGACAAGATGTGGTTTTCATGCTGGCTGTGATGCCTGTGACAGCTTCTTTCTTCTCTGGTACTGCTTCTGGAACCTTGTTTTTCATGGGGTTTTCCAGACTAATTTTAAGAGCTGATACTTGTACTGTTTCACTTTTCTGTCACTTAACCTTTCCTGGTACCCCCTGGTGGGGTTTATAGAGTCATAGGACATGCATCCAGCCAGATTCAGTTTCAGCAATGTCTAACAAGAAGACATGCCATAGCAAATCAACGGCTGAAAATGAAATTCTAGGTTATGAAGATTTACAGGCTCTGGATGATATTGAGTTGGCAAATGTCGTTATATTCGGGAACAGAAGTTTACGACCTCTGCAGCATCAGGCTTGTAAAGCAGCTATGGCAAAGAGAGATTGTTTCATTCTTATGCCTACTGGTGGTGGTAAAAGTCTCTGTTACCAGGTAGTTCCCTGTTCTTCTCCTTGTTTACACTGTTCCTCCATAAATGATTGAGGGCCTAGACTTGTTATGTTCTCATAGCAGTGCAATTATCATGCTCCTTTGTTTTTTTTACTGTCATTTTCTTTTATTTATAGTTCTAAAACCAAGCTATATGCCAAGGTCATCCCATAGCATGCATCTTCATTTTATTTTGTGTTTTCTCTCCATGTGCATGTTTGGTGGTAGGGGTGTCGGAAGAAAAGTTTTATGCATGCCTTAATATTCTTTCTGTAGTTCACAACTTTTGCAGTTATGTTTCACAGCAATGAACACTAGATTTTTCAGTGAACTATAAAAAAGTGTACAAGGTGCACAGGTTGGTAAGAAAACCCAGACCTCTGAAAACCAGCACTGAGGTACATGGCCCTGCTTGTGTTGTGGTGCCAAAAAATTGTGGGATTTATGCATTGAGGCTCGCCTCTATTAGAGGGCCAAGAAGAAGCGACCATTCCCTGCCTTATAGGCTGAAACACTCTGAGGATTACATCTCATCACCAAAAACATGTCAATGCATATCAATTTTTATTTGCTTAGTTTGTCTAGGTTAATGTTAAAATTATTGTGTTTAACATATATAGAGTTTTCTAGAACCCTTTTTGAGGTTTTATTTCAGTATTAGTACTAACAAAATTCTCAAATGAATGGAGGAAAGTAATTTTGGTGTTTGTCTATATACAAGCAAAAAGTTACATCAAGTATCAGGTGATCCAACCTTCAAGAATTACTGTGTAACTTCAGAGAAATGATTCAAAAGAATCAAAACACAGGAAGGCACAAAAGTGAGGAGTGGAATGTCAAAAATTAGTTTGAACTTATGCTAGCATGATTCAAGATTGACTACTTAGGCAATTGGTGAAAGAATTTGAAGAAAAGAATGATCATAATTGGGCCTTTATTGACTAGGAGAAAGCATATGATAAGGTAATTAGAAGGATTATCAGAATCAGAAATTTAATATGTCATAGTGCTCCATTTGCCATTTATCATTAGAGCTGATTTTGCCCTAAAAGAAATTTATGAAATGTATGATAGACCTTCTGTCTTGAGATTGTAATGTAGTCTAGACCTTTTGTTATTGTAATGTTGATTTCTTTATTTATTTTATTTTTGGGTACAGCTACCAGCAACTTTGCATCCAGGTGTTACTATTGTTATATGTCCCCTTCTTTCCCTCATTCAAGATCAGATTATAACACTTAATCTCAAGTTTGGAATACCAGCTACATTTTTGAATTCTCAACAAACTGGTTCCCATGCAGCTGCAGTCCTCCAAGAGCTAAGGCAAGTTCTCCCTCCCCACACCTGCTTGGTGCCTTGTTATGAGGCTCTTTCTTCTGTTGCTTTTCTATTTTTCTCGTGAAAAAATCTGCCAGACATTCATTTGTTTGATTTTTGTTAGGTGTATTAGTTAATTATTCTTGTAGTCCCTCAACAGAAACTTGCACATCAATAATATTATCCATTCAAAGAACTATTTACAGACCATGCATTTTAGTTTTTGAAGGGTGGCTATACTATCACCTAATAATTTTCATCATCCTCTGACCTTCAGATTCAAATTTTGGGTTTTTTTTCTTTATTTTCCTTTTCTAGGAAAAATAAGCCATCATGCAAGCTCGTGTACGTCACCCCTGAAAGGGTTGCTGGAAATATGTCATTTTCTGAGGTCCTAAAATGCTTGTACCAGAAGGTCAGTAATATTAAGCTTATGATAAGACTTGGATGATCTTGTGGTAGACTTTAATTATGTAGATTTTAGATTGATTTCTGTGTGTTGTCAAGGTGTGGCTTTTGTGATCCTAGAGTGTCCAGGTGTGTATAGGCAAATACCAGCCTAGGCAAGGTATATGCATGCACTTAGGCCATTAAATGAAAGCACAAGAGTGGATTTTTGTTAGGCACCTACCAGATAATTTTCTTTCATATGATGTGCTAATACATGTGAACCTGCAACCACTTGGAGTGTATGATGCATCCCTTAACAACCAGGGGGTAGTGCTAGTAAACCTTCAGCACTTAACACAATTCATTGTTCAATGATCAAATTCTAGCTTCTTATAAAGCAATTATCATATTATAGCTCAGTAACATTCCCACTTTCTGGTTATTTTAATTATGCAAGAGCATATGCTATGGCTTCTTCAAATGTATTAAAAGCCTCAAGATGTTATACTAATCACTCACCAAATGGGAACTACTGATAATTCTACTGTATTTGTCAAAAAAATAAAGAATGGAATTGTTTAACTAATTTTAATTTTCATGATTTATATTAATAACATTGGTGGTTCATTCTGACCATTAAAATCAGAAGTTCAAATTTGGGTGTTGGGTCTGTGATCTCCAGTCTGGTTAGTCTAAGAGTTCTTGATTTGTAAATAACTAAAATTAGACACTTTAGTCTGAGGTCTATTTTGGAGAATAGAAAGTACAAATTTCTATTATGCAAGCATTGAGACTTGGGGAGTCTGTTGGATGCCAAAATACTGGTGGTGGATGGTGTGCTAATTTTATTATACAGAACTAAAAATGATTGATGATTCACATTATGATAAAGTTCCTTTCTATTCTTCGGTCTATTTGTTGCTGGTTCCATGAAATGATGTTTCACATAATAATAAAGTTATTCTTTGCTGGTTCAATGAAGTCTCGTGCACCTCTGGTTTCCTTAATTTTGAGGCTCTTTCCATTTTTCTGGAAGTACTGTCTCTTGCTTTTCTAATGCATTATCTTGTTGGGTCAATGTGTGCATGTCCTCTGACTGAATTTAGCTTGTTATGATTTGAGTTGTTTTTTTGACCTATGGTGTTGCTCAGTTCTGCAACCTGGATCTTCCTTGATCTACATCATCCAGATACAATTTCTAATTTGGATTTCAATTGTTAATTTGCTATGTGCAATTAAGGTACTTTGCTGCTATCATTTCAGACAGTACTAAAAAAAGACCAACCATTTTAATTTTGGCAGGAACTACTGGCAGCATTTGTCATCGATGAAGCACATTGTGTAAGGTATATATTGTTATTTAGTGTGTTTGGCATTGTGTTGTTATGATGATGCTTCCTTGGGAATTAACATTGAAAAGGACGTGTTGGACCTGATATCTTGTTGAATCCTTTCCTCCATCCTCTGTTCAATAGACTGACTAGTGGTACTAGCTAGTCATTGGTTTGACTCTTTCTAACGTGGATCAAATATCAAACATCATACATTTGATAATGACCCCCTGATATATGAACTTAATTTTCCAACTCTTAATCTTCTTTTCTTGATGCTCTTACTTTAGTTCTACATTGTAAGGTAAGATCCTTTGTTAAGCCTGACTTTCACAGCCAGGAGGTAGTCTACAAATTCAGTGGTTCAGATTAATGATTCTAAAGGCCATGGTTTTGGTATGATGGACAGACTTCTTCAATGATGATAAACTTCAGATCTTCCTTATTCTCTTCTACATTTGTCTTTGTAGCTCAACCAGGGAATACTTATCTTCTACTTGGTTGTCTTATGATCTTCTACCCAAAAAAAAAAAAAAAAAAAAAAAAAAAAGAAATAAGAAAGGAAAAAAGAAATCTTCTTCTTTCATAACCAAATATAATGACTCTTTCATTCTTGTTGTGTCACCAGCCAGTGGGGACATGATTTCCGTCCAGATTACAGAGGACTGGGATGCCTTAAGCAGAATTTCCCAGATATTCCAGTGATGGCTTTGACTGCCACTGCAACGCAACCAGTGCGGAAGGTAGTAGAATTCTTGCAACTTTCATGTTCTGTGTAGCAAGAGGGTTTGCTAATTTTTTAAATTTTGTCCAGGACATCTTACATTCTTTAAGAATCCCTCATGCACTTGTTCTTGAAACAAGCTTTGATAGACCAAACCTGAAGTATGAAGTAATGGGAAAGACAAAGGATCCATTAAAGCAGCTTGGGCAACTACTGAATGATCGATTCCAGAAAATGTGTGGAATTGTTTACTGTCTTTCAAAGAATGAGTGCCTGGATGTATCCACATATTTGAATGATAAATGTAAGATGAAGACAGTATATTACCATGCTGGTTTAGCTGCCCGCCAAAGAGTTATCATGCAAAAAAAATGGCACACAGGAGAGGTCAATGTTGTATGTGCTACCATTGCTTTTGGAATGGGAATAGACAAACCCGATGTGGTGAGTAAACATTATATCTACAAATCTGCAACTCAAGAGCTTTCCTTTGAGTGTAAGTTTCAATCCCATGGCTTATTGATTTGACATGATTTTTTTTCCCCAGCGTTTTGTTGTCCATAATACCTTGTCCAAGTCTGTTGAAAGCTACTATCAGGAATCAGGAAGGGCAGGTAGAGATAATCTTCCAGCAGTATGCATTGCTTTGTACCAGAAAAAAGATTTCAGCCGGATTGTATGTATGTTGCGAAATGGACAAGGATATAAAAGCGAAAGATTTAAGAGGGGCATGGATCAAGCGCGTGAAATGCAAAAGTACTGTGAGCAGAAGGTATCTTATTTTTCTCCATCTTATGCTATACCATGTCCTGTTTCTATTTATGCTCAGAATGTTGCCATAAGAATATCCATACCACCATGTTCATACCTTGTTCATTTGGATTAAGTTGGAGATTTCTACATTTCTCAAATTAAGTTGTTGATACAATAGCTTGAAAAGTTTAGAAACACACACACACAAAAAAAAAAAAAAAAAACGGGTGTTTAGGTGTCCCCTCCTTGATTTCTACATTTTCTGTACATTTTGCAGACTGAATGTCGGCGGAAAACTCTACTTGCACACTTTGGAGAAACCTTTGACAGAAATGGTTGTAAATATGGTCCAAATCCCTGTGATAACTGCCTCAAGACATCCTAAAAACGAACTCTTCTGTATTCCCAGTGATTCATGTTCCTTGGAGTACCTGTGGTAGCTTCTGCCACAGATTAGTGTCATTTCATAGATTATATGTTAGAGAATGAGATTTTATTTAGGTTATTAGGGTATTGGGATGATCATAAGCTCCATTTAGTTTCCCTTCATTTTGTAGTAATATCCAGGTCTATCACACAATAGTTTGTAAACTCGCTAAAGTTTTGTGGAAATTTCCTTATTTAATGATCTGTTACAACAAACATTTTTTTTCAGAAAGTTCTTTCTTTTTTAGATTTACAGGTAGTCAGGTACCCATTATTATTGCTCCTTGTTAAACTCTCAGCATTTTGAATTTTTGGCAAATTACATAAGAAAATGTTCCAAAAACCTTCACAAACTTCATGCCTCATGTGCCTCCTGTTCATTCTCCTCTACTTGGGACTCTACAACTCTTACTACAATAAAAAGGACAGTTTTCCATCACCCACGTTGTTTTGTCTTCACTCATGGGTGATTGGATGAGATTCTAGGAATAGGGAAAAGGGTAGTTTGGTCATTCATCTTGTAGGGGATTAATAATGATATTAATGAGTAGTTCTTCAATTAGGGTGAAGAAAAACTCTCCAAAAAGGAAAATAATCACCACATTTTACTTCAAGAAACTAACCTACCTTGCAATTCTTATCAGAAGAAATTTTAGGCTCTGTTTGTTTTGACGTTTACCTATAATTTTTTATATGTAATTTTTTTTTTCAATCCTTGTTTCCTATATAAAAGAAAGACGAAGCTTCTCTTCCCTCCCCTAAGAGATCACTATGTTTTACCTATTGGAAATAAACATTGAAAAAAAAATATTACATATAAAATGTTATGCGTAAAATTTTACGTCAAAACAAACGGAGCCCAAAGGGAAAATTTGTTAAAGGAAAAGAATGGTAAATAAGAGCAGGATATTGATACCCAAAATCAATTGATGGGGTTGATTTGCCAGCAAAGCTCTTTTTCTAGTCCTATTATCAGTTAGAAGTTGTTTCGTATGAAGAGTAATTGGTTTGATACCACTAATTGTAGTTTTACAATATCCTTCTAAATTAATTGATGGTACATTTCTTTATGTATTTTGTGATATATCTAATAGAATTATCAAATAAATGTACATTTCTCATATTATATTCCATAAAACTCCATGTAAGTTTAAAGTAAATAAAATTAAGAGTAAGGGTTCCCCACGCCATCAATATGTGGATGGATCTCCCACGTCACACCTATTTGCATGCAGGATTCAGTATCATTATTGGGGACCATAAAGTCAGGGAGAAGAGAGTATTAATTATGTGAGAGGTGGGAAAGAATCCCTACACAGGCAGGGCAATGTGGGGATCTTTTTCCCAAAAATTGATTAATAATACTTCTTGAATTAATAAAAATGAATCTACTTTTCTAGTGTCATATGTAAACACCAGTAGGAGCCTAGAAGGTTAGTCTTCCGCCTGGGACTTCAATTTATATTGTTATCCTGCCACCTCAATAATTAAGATCTAACTACAATATTTTATAAGACTAAACCCTTCTTCGTGGAAAATAAATCAGTAATAAGAAGAGGAGTTGATTTTAACCAGGCCCTGCTTAGTAATAAGAACCTCAGGTTAGGTTTGAATCTGGACATATCTGGATTCATGTGAATCTACATTAGATTCACTACAGAAACAAGATTGATTACAGGTGATATACACTTACTGAATGCATCAACATAAGCGGAGTCATCTTCAAGAATTCTCAGGAGTTCGAAACAAAAACTCATAAAATGTTATACAAAGGAGGGGAAAAAAAAATTTCCTAGAGGCAAGAAAGGAAACCTTCTCCTAACCAGACCAGAGTGATGAGATAAACAAGAATAGTCAGCCACTATCAAACACCGCGCAACAAGAAGAACACGACAGACATGAAGTGACGAGGAAAGAATGAAATCATGGAAGGACAGGAAACAGAAAACATAGCCATGAACTAACACACCATGCATGCATGCCCTTCGCTTTTAACGTTAAACCTTGTCAATCATCTGGTTGTAGCGTTTGATTGAGTCGAGGCGCTGAAGCCTCATCTGCTCATAGAATCTGGCAATAAACTCTTCAGCCTTGACGTCGATCATCTCATCGCCGCAGTCACTAAATTCCTCAATCTCGTCGATATCGTCGTGACAGTTGCACCCCGCAGTGCGACCAAGTTCTTGGAGGTTCGGGGCAGAAGCATATAGTCTCGTGCTGTCAGTTGAGTTGGAGGCCTGGGAAGACGAAGGAGAGGATATTGTCTGCGGCGACATGGGCGAAGGCGGTTCATGTAAAATATCTATCGTTATAGAAAGTGGTGGCGTCGGTTCCGCTTGGAGCTTGTGGTCGTGCAGGTGTAAAGGGCGCATTGAACCCACGATCCTCCTCCATAGACCTTTTGAAGCAACCTCAACATGGACTGATTTGGATTTTTTGTTTGATCCACGCAAGATCATAAAGAGTGCAGCCCTGAACAGCTGAACTATGCTGCGTTTCTTCGTTATGCTGCTCTCTGGTGCTGACTTTTTTCGTGTACTTTTGGAGATGGCCTGACCTGTTTCGTCCTTTACAGCAAGGACCCCTCCATTTGTCTCTATGCTCTGAGCCTGTGATCGAGTTGGTGGGCTTTGTTCATTCCTCTTGGAGATCCCCTTTCCTTCCATTCCTCGGAGTAATTCTCTCTCTGTTGTTTTTACTGTGGGTTCGTCTCTCCCTGCGTTAAACGCAGGGCGGGGAGGGAAGGGATTGGTGAGACAGAATTACAAGCCATCACTATTTATGGAGGAGCACTTCACAGTGGGAATATTCCCTTTTTAATGTTTTGGGATGTTAAAATGACCTAATTATCCTCGTCGGTATAAAGAAAACTCTACAATTGAGTCGACCAGAAGGTAGAAGCAGTGAACAAGTGATTGTGTATGATTGGGCGATGGCATAATGGTAATAAAGTGGGGAAGTAGAAGGTATGTAACAGTATGTCCAAGTTGGTGGGAACGTAAAGTGAGAGCGGTGTCTTAGGCAGAGGAATCGGAAAGAAGCTTTGGTCGCAATTCTCGCAAACCCAAAAGAGGTAAAGATGGGTTGTCTTCGTATCTTCGCGTGGACTTGTATCTTCATGCATTACCAAAACCCTCTTCCGGAGGACCATCAATAACTACGGGTCCGGATCCTCTCCCCACATGGCAACCACCCCTATATCTTTGGGAGCCGGCCGTAAGATTTGGGTCAATTGAGAGATGGGTCCCATAGACTTACACTCAATAGAAGACTCACAAAGGTGTAGGGTTGTTGAAACTACTTTGACCATTTGTGAACTGCCTCTTTGGCTGAAAAAATATCCTTTCATGTTGGTCAGTTTTTTGTATGGTTGGAGTTCATGCGCTGACTGCTAAGTGACTCCAGCCATATAATCACCGCCGGAGGAACACTAGCAATAGAAGAGGATTATGGTCCCTCTTAAGCAGGTTGCAATTGATTAGTGTCTTATCAGTTGTGTGCAAGCACTTAGGTGGTCATGGGTGAGATTCTTTTGTCTCACATTATGTATTAAGACATCCCTTCTTCTCCCCCTACCCCCTCCGTCTCTTGCAATTCTAAGTAGATGTAGTTAAAGTTCTATTGGGTAGATAAGTAGGTAAAACCAAAGAAAAAAAAAATACCTGGACCATTCTACATGATAGACTCACAACACCCACTGTTTGGTACATGGCCAATTTTTTTGGCTAAAACTGAACATGTGAGTAGAAAACTTAGGGGTTTACCAGCTTATAAATTTCAGCACTATAATACTTACTAGATACCCACCTATAGACTTTCTACCTTTTTGTGCTCATGAAAACGGAATGGCGGTGGAGGAGGAGAACATATGTCTGATGTATTGATGACCATTAGGATCTTCTCTTCTCAATCGAATGGTCAATAAATAGCAGTATATAAGATTTTAATATGTCCTGCTAACTTGTAAATCTCTTCCCTAAAATTAAATAGAAAATCTCATTACTGAAATACCCCTATATACTTTTTGCACTCATGAAAATGGAAGGTGAACCAATCAAGGGCAAGGCAATCATTTTCCCCCATAAATAGAAGGACCATGTCCATTTGACTCAAAGTATCTGACTTTTGGAGTTCGGAGGTTGAGTGGATTAGCCTTCGGCTTTGAGTCAGACATGATTTTAAACCTCACAAAGAAAATTGGCTAAATTAGCCAAAACGACTCGAAATTGATCTATGGTCAATTTCGATTAAATTCAATCCTACCATATTGAGTTCGGGATTTCTTATTGACACCTCATTTTTTTTGCCATCTTGCTACAAATCACATGTTTTAGTAGTGAGAACAAATTTCTATTATTTCACATCTCTAGTTAAAAAATATGGTAGATGATAAGAATTCTTGACAATAACATAATAATAGAACACCCTAAAAAAAATTATGAAAATCTTTTTTTTTTAATTTAGATTTTAAAAAGAATTAGAAATAAGACAGATGGTCACATATTCTAAATTAAGATGAATCATTCACACAATTCCATTAAAAATTACTTGGAGTTCCTTCTTTAACTACCATTTTGGCAAATAAAATATTATAAAAATGATTGAGATATAAAAAACAGTGAGTCCCATTACAACTATACAAAATTCACAGCTAGCTACAACCTTGCCCCACACGCGGTATTGATGAAGAAGAGAGGGAGAAACCAGGCGAGAGTCAAGACAAGGCACATCCAATCATTAGTATTACGTAATTTAAAAGGAAAACTAATGGTTAGTTTTCACTTTCACACTTTTCTATCAATCTAAATTATCAAATTTATGCTGGCACAGCTCTTTAGTCTGGCAGGCATGGCAGCCTCTCACACACAACACATGCTCGCAGTGAGAAATCCAATGGTAGAGTATAAGGGGTGCGTGTTCTGATGTAATCTCAACCGTCGAATGCCTACTACCACACCACAACGATACTACAAAAGATCTGAATCCCACAGGCGTACTCTCAATCAATCCAAAATATCGAGTTCTGGGCACAACAAACAACAGCTGGTTTCTTCAAGACTACTCCACTAAACCCCCCACTCCTCATTCTATATATCTGGAAACTTTTCTTCAGCTTTGGATTCTCTTTTCTCTCTACTTTTCTTCAGCTTTGGATTCTCTCTCTCTCTCTCTCTCTTTCTACGGTTGTATGCTATGGAAAAGACAAACAGAAAGAACATTTTTTTTTTTGTAAAAACAGAATGAACGTTTACTTGGACAAAGTCTCCCGTCTTTTTATATATATATATATATATATATATATATATATATATAACAGTGGAAAAGGTTTTCTTCTTTGAGAGAGAAAACGGCAGTTCCCACTCAAAACCCATCTAATACTAGTCGTTGATTTTATGTACCTGGTAGGGCCCTGCCTTTGCTTCCCCTTGATCATGTCTTTATGCATTCATCTTTCATGAGTTACTTTCCCTTTATGGTGCCTGTATTTTTCCAATTTCCAATTTCCACCAGCATATATATGGAAGTATTTAACTATTTATGACATCTTTCCCACTTCCATCTTTACTCTCAAAAATAAATAAATAAATAAATAATTTCTCCATTTAACACACTATGTTCTTTCTACTTTTGGCACCCATGGAAGACTACACCTCGTCACATGTCTGAATTTTCCCCCTAATCAATTATTTTTAAATATGTTTTTTGACCATGTATAACAAAAACATAAATAAAAAAAGTAAATAATTAAAATAAAACTATATAAATAATATTAAGGGAAGGGATTCATGAAAGTTCGAGTTTAATGATCGGATCATTTGTTTTATAGAAGTACACGGAAACTTCTGCCATAATATTATTTTCCAATAAAATATTTAAGATAAAGAAATGCAGGAGAAATGAGACATAAGATGTTAGAGATGTATTTGGCATTCCACCAATAGATTATGTAGTTTTATTATTCAATATAATAAAATAAATGAATACATAAATAAATAAATAAATAAATAAATAATGGGTAATCCTTAATAGAGAAGTAAACAAAGAGTTCTAAAACAAAAGTAAAGAAAAAGTAAAAACTGAATTATAAGAAAGTAGAAGGACATATTTGAAAATAAAAGGGCGCGGCTTGTTTCGATCGCGTAAAACCGTATTCCTTGAAGGTTCCACTTCCCCCATTTCCTTTTCTTAATTCTTCTTTCTCTTCTCGGGTCCTACACTCAACCAAATCCACGCCTCCCTCTCTCTCTACACTACACGTCTCCCACCCACCTAGGTGCTGTTTGTGGGTGATCATCGTATCTATATAAGCCCATGTAGAACAACAGCAGCTCCATCAAAATTTCAGAAAGCAACAAGCAAAGCAAGCTCTGAGCTCTTCTGCAATCAATCTTCCATAACAAACAACAACTAATAGTTGCTGTTGTTAAAGAGTGTCTGAAAGGAGAAGAGAGATGGATAAGAAGAAAACACCTATTGGGCGTAGAGCATGGAACCTGCTGCGGCTAGCATTGTTGTGGGGAAGGAAAGGTGGAGTCTTCAAACGTAGACTGATGATGGATCTCCGCCTCCTCCCAAGTTACCTCAAGAGTCTCTGCCAGAACCCGGATTCTGAACCCATTCATTATAGAGAACGGCAGTTCTCCTTCAACGACACCCCAATCTTTCACTGCAAAACGCACCGCCCAACCTCCATGAGATTCCACATTCCCTGTCTCAATTCCCCTGCTGTCGATTTCGACTTCAATGACGATGTCTATTACAACGACCAACACAACAATGATAGAAAGAATCTCTTGTCTATTCGTAACGAAAGAGAAGATTTCGACAATTATGATTCTGGAGAAGACGAACGGAGGAGCTCTGCAGTGGTCTCATGCCGGGAAGAACCGGAAGAAGATGAGGAAGAAGGAGAAGGGATTGATCTAAGAGCGGAGGAATTCATTGCCAAATTCTACCAGCAAATGAAGCTGCAGCGCCAGAATTCTTATCTCCAGTACCACGAAATGCTTAATAGAGGGACAAGTTGAGGTGTGCATGTAAGATCGAGACTGCTACGCTACATACACAGCAAGAGCAAGTCATACAGTATTTCCTTTGCATTCATTCATTCATTCTGTTAAAAAAAAAAGAGGATCCGATCTCTTGTAAATACCAAATGAGGGCTTCCGATTGATGGGAGCTTTCTATAGATTGTTTACACCTTTTGGGTGCCCACAGAGTTCACAGTTCCACGCATTTTTGGTAATAAAAGAGTCGTTCGGTTCTGTTACTTATTTACTTGGCAAGTCTAGATGGTTAGAACTTTTAATTTCTCTTATGCATCTCAAGATCACATAATAAAAGGGAATGTTATTAAAGAAGAACCCATTAAGCTTTGCAGCTCAAATTTTGGCTCAGTGTAGTAAAAATCTGGCGGAAATGATTCGCTATTGAGGATGACCAAAGAAGAAATGTTTCTAATGCGATGAATACTGGTTCAATGCTGTGGATGAAACCCAAACATAAAGGCCCGTTGGCATTAAGATCATTCTGGTGAAGGGAATCCATGTGAACTAGTGTTTTGAATTTGGGATTGTTAAGTATCTAACTTGGCTGAGCAGAGCAAAGAGATTGGTGGATCAGCAATGATCCAAAGCTGCTCAAAGTTCTGAAATTGGGGTCACAGCTCTGGTGGAGACTTCCGTGGGGTAATTACTGCAAATACTTGAAGGATTATGAAAGCCGCTTTTTTATGGCAATTGACATATGGGTATTCAGTTCCATGGCCCCTTGAATCATTTGACAAATGAGGGTGGAAATTGAGTAAATTCAGTTACTATCTGTCCTGACATTGAGTCTGAATGTCATGAATCATGATAGTTGGGAGAGTGATCAGAGCCAAGGAGGAGGAAAATGAGGTAGATTTGGAAGTTAAGGAGAACCCAACACTGATCAGATCAGCCTCCTCTCCATATACATATTAACCAACAGGCAGCGGATTGCACGCTGGAGCTGGAAACTGAGAATCCCATGATAGGCAGGAATGGCCAGATGAACCTTTCTTCAGTTGGAAAGTATTTGTTAAATCTGCCTACCATCTTTTATCAAATTTGCAAGAGGAGACTCTTTTACATCCTTCTTCCTCTCGGATCAGTCAATGGAAGCTTGTCCCAAAAGAAATTTGGAAACGCATATGGCATTGCAACACCCTTCTTAAAATTCAAGCTTTTTTGTGGAGTGCATGCGCCCAAGAACTTGCTTCTGGTGAAGGCCTTGCCGTTCCTCAGATCCCTCTTGATCCTACATGCCACAGGTGTGGTTTCCAAGCTCAAATCTTTTCCAAGGCTGTATATCGTTCTTCGTATCCAATGAATTTCTTGCTCAATCAAGTACTAGACAGCTTGTTTCACATGTCCTTCTGAACAATGCTGGTCCATCATTGATCCCATTTCACTCCCCAGATAAGATAACTAAGGAAAGCAAACAGCTGGAGTCCAGGAGGATCACAAGCATTCAAATTACTTACAAACAAGATGGTTGGCTTCCCAAGACATTATTGCTTTGGAGAAGGAAATCAAGAACTACTCCATTTTAACAATAGATACAGGCAAAGCTTAGAAAGAAAGCTATTAAGCTAACTAGAGCTCTTTTGATTCTGCAATATTTTGTTTATTAATCACTCCAGATTCTTTTATTTCCATGTAAAGATCATTTCCTTCACGAGTAAATTCGCCTACTCCGCCAAATACGGATACACCACCATGCACTTTGGCAATGTGGTTGATCACAATGTGGTTGATCAATTCCATGATGAGTACTGTTTTAGATGATTGGTCACATTCTGCTTATTTGCCCCTTAGCCCGTGCTGCTTGGTTTGGCTCACATTTGTCCTTCATAGTTCCTGACAGCAAAGATCTTAAAGTATATCAATGGCTCCAACTGTGGGACAGAAGGTTGCTCGGGTGACTGGGATTTTCTTCCTTCTTCTGTTGGTTCTATGGAAGGCAAGAAATGACCTGTATTTCAATTCTAAAGAGAGGTCTCCTTATGAGCTAGCTCGATGTGCTGAAAAGGGTTATGATGAGTTCATCCATGCCTCTCGATCCCCTTCTATTTCATTGGTGAATCGATCAACTGCTTCACAAAATTAAGTGCTCCGGTCTCCTCTCAACATGGTTTCATCAAGATAAACATTGATGGAAGCCATACTAAGAATTCTATGTTTAGAGATGTTGGTTTTGATTTCCGTAATCATCCCGGAGATCCCATTCGTGCAGTTCTGATTTCTTAAATTTGATTATTTAAAGGTGGATGAAGCTTTGGCCATCAGAACTGCTTTGGTTTCAGCCTTAAAAGAAAGCTTCATTAACATTCATATTGAAGCTGATTGTAAAGAGGTAATCCATCCACTAGTCAACCCGGATATTCCTGGTGATCTGGCTGTTCTACTGATTGTGGCAAGTATTATCTCTCTCGTCTCATTTTATGAGAATTGTTCTTTCAATTATATTTCAAGGGATACTAATGTGGTAGCTCATTGTCTTGTGCAGAAGACCTTAACATTGAGAGGATGTTTATTTGACCTACTTCCTCTCCCTGACTTCAGGACCTTTGTACATCTGATAAAGTCCAATCATGGAATCACAGCAAAACCAATTAAACAACATGAGACGATTTCTTTCCCCCCTCCACCACCACCACCAGACTATGTAGTTTTATTACTCAATATAATAAATAAATAAATAAATAAAAATAAAAAATAATCCTTAATAGCGAAGAAAACACTAAACAAAGAGTAAATCTGAATTATAGGAAACAAGAAGGGCATATTTGAGAATAAAGAATAAAGGAGGTAGATGGAACTTGGAAGTTAAGGAGAACCAAACACGGATCAGATCAGCCTCCTCTACAATGCGTAGTAATGAACAGGCGGAGGATGGCGATACAGATCCACCGCCGTGCAGGAGCTGGAAGTAGAGAATCCCGTGATAGGCAGGGATGGCTAGATCAACCTTTCTTCAGCTTTGGACCCAAAGCGCCTGACCACGAATCAATTGTTCGAAGTCGATCCCCAGTCATGATCCCTAGGCCACCCGTGTCATGCAAGAACCATCAGATTGTGGTGGACTTGTTTATGCTGTTACTCACGGACAATGACGGGTGATGTATAATGGTGCGACGGGTTCAGAGCTGATCGCCAAAAATTCCAAAATTGGTTTCCATAAAAACCTATTGCAATATTCCCTTCAGTCTACATGACTGAAGCAAGTGAAAAAGGAATGGTGTAGAAGTCCCAAAACCGTCAAAAGTGAAGAAATGGAAGAAGAGATAGAAGCAGCTGAAGGCTCTGTAGGAGACTGTAACAAGGAAGACCTCTAGAGGTTGCTATCCGATGTTTTTTAGAAACAAGATGATAGGATAAACTACAGCATAAAGCAAATACATTTGAAATTTTGTGAGGTCACTCTTGTTCCTTTCTTTTTCTCTTCCCTTCGTATGTTTCCTCTTGGTTGCATGTCACTGGTTGACTTCACGTTCATTCAATTTTGTTACATTTTCTTCACTTATCATGGGGGAAATTGGTATCTTAACGATACTCAAAAGGAAAGCACTTGATTATTCTGCTCCTGTATAAAGGTTCTCATGTGCAGAATGCTAGATAAAAGGAAGGAAGCAAAGGCCAGCAAACTTATTATTGGCTGATGATAAAACTAAAAAATGTGGAAGTATTTAGTTCCTCCTAGAATGTATAGCAATTAATTTAACCAATCCCAAAATTGTCTTTCTCAAACATATTGTGTCCAAATACAATGGATTAAATAAGGGGTTAGGAGGTTTAATCATGCCACTCCAAAAATTTGAATCACAGAAAGGTGGTAACTTGGTGCAGAGGAAAGTAACTAGCACACGAAGTTTGGCATTCAACCTTCTTAAGGATCAATTTGCCACCTCTTACGGTCAAGTTTCATAAGCCTTATTCTGCATATGCTTGACGGCAGAGCTTCAATGCAATTTTCTACACATAATAAAGTGTCGATTGTTTACCAAAATATAAAATAAAGTGTCGGGTCTTTTATCAAGAAGATTTTCCAGAAAGAGTTGATAAGAGGATTTTCAAGAACTAATGAATATGTGAACAAACTCATTACCTCTTCTAAAGAATGAGACAGCTATTGAGAGATCACCAAGTACCATGTTAACTTCCATTTTGATGCTTCTTAATATATGCTTCCAACTGTCCTGTTGCTGCCAGTATGAGACCTAAAATCGAAAGTGTCATTTGGTAGAAACTGAAATATTTAGCCATAGCAGTTGTCCTTGAAACTTATATAATAGAGGCCAACTGAAATTCACTCTAAATCGCTAGAATAGAACATGTGAATGATCACTTGATGAAAGCAAATAATAATAATAATAAGGGGTTAAAACTTTCGTGAATGATCCAACTTGATAAAGCTTATCAAGGAGGCGCAAATATTTGCCACATGGCAGATTGGATGGGCCCAAATTTTGAAGACATGTAGACTCCAAGATCCCTGTTCGCATGTAGACTTTCAACCCAAACAGAGGTTGTCAAGCGACAAAGTTGAGGTTTGAAAATTCAGGACTACAGAATAGTGAGAGTAGCAGTCAGAGCACCATAGGCATGCATGGACATACTTGGAGATGCATGCCATTACACGGGAGGGTATTTGATTGAGTTAGGCTCTCAACTTTGACATCTAGCTAATCCAGACCATGTACCATCCAACAGTCACAATTGCCACATCTCCATTCCATGTGGCACAATGAAGATTAGCCACTTTGCTAAGCTTACTAAACCTGGGCCGGTCAAAGGAGTTTTTCCCTAATAAAAATCATCTTAACAAAAAAAAATATGCAACATGGTGAAAGGTTAATAATTAAGATGGCTGGTTGACATTCAGCCAAAAAAAAAAGATGGCTGGTAATGCATACACCTAAATAAATAATACTAAACAGGTAAAATATTATTTACCTCCTTCTGTTTCCCATGACATGGCTTGTTTTTAATAAGAATTAAAAAGATATTAGGTGCTTTACTAATTAGAAGTTTCAGGTCCTGCACTAAATGGTACCTCGAAATAGAGCAGAAGGCCGCCCAGGACGTGACTTGAATTCTGGATGAAACTGTACTCCCACATAAAATGGATGACTTGGAAGTTCTAATATCTGCACAAAAATGTAACAGGAAAAATTTTACATTTATATGATACCATGGAGTTAAGAGAATAAACTTTCTCAAATTTATCCGTTAAGAAGAACACCTACCTCCATTCTTTTCCCACTTTCATCCTTTCCTACAAATTTTAGCCCACCTTCTTCTAGCTTGTCAACTACATCAGGGTTCACCTACAGCACAGTGTTTTTTTAATGGTAAAGTAAATGAATATCCTAATATGTATGGCTGACTCCATCTCCATATATATCTTTCCAACATCATTCCACTTGATCAAGCTTCAAGACTAACCTCGTATCTATGCCGATGACGCTCATCCACATACTCCGAGTTATGGTATCTAAATATACATGTCAAATAAGAAAGGGAGAAAGAAAAGAAACACGGGCATAGTAAGCAAATTAGAGGCTGCTAATGGTTTGTGAATGTATGCTTATGCAAGCAATTGCTCAGAACCAACAATAAAAATTACAGAACTTTGAGGGACTTATTGACTAGAGTAAAATCCTACAACCCAGTAATAACATGGGGCATATGTCAATGGAGCTTTGGCCCCAGAGACCCAGAGACCCACAAATTTCACACGAAAGGTTTCAGGATAAACATTGAGTCAGATGATTCAACTCTAATTAAAATAAATGCTCTTCTGGACATTCACCATATGTTTGTTCCAAACAAATAATGACTTCAGTAATGAAAAAAACACAAGCAGGAAAATTCCAGTGAACAGGGAACCGCATGAACAATTTGAGAGATTCTACAGTGATCATGAATCCTACATGCATTGACAGTGCTGAACTGAATGCACTTGACTAAAATCAGAGGGTACCAGTTTTCATGTTGTAGTGAGTGGAGTGTTTGTGAGCATTTCTAAACTGAAAAAAAAGAGTGATGAAATCTGTTCCATACAGCTTAGAAGAAACACAGTTAGGAGTCTGAAAGAATGTTCTTCGAGATCCTAGTCTCATTGTACTTCCCATATGTGTTCTGGAGCCCTGCATGGGGAGTTGAAATGACAAATAGAAAAAGATTAGATAAATTAATTAGTTCCATAGAAAATTACCAAAAATTACTTGGACAATAAAAACAGATGAATGGAAATTACTTATTTCATAAATCATACCTCTGGCATGAAAATTACAACTGGATCAGATGTGCTCTCATCAAACTCTGTGCTGTTTGCTTTGCTCAAACCCAAAACCTGACCACATTCAAAACCAAAGGAAGAAGAGGGGGAAAAAAAGAGAAAAACAAGGAAAGTATTAGCCCCCAAGCAAAGGTATCATAAATACGCTAAAATTTCTCTAAGCTCAAAGAATACAGACATATCTAGCAAACTCTATGACAGAAATCTGCATTCCCAAGCAAATCCCAAGATAGGGAACATGATTCTCTCTTGCATATTTGGCAGCCAGTATCATTCCTTTGATGCCACGATCTCCAAATCCACCAGGAACCAAGACACACGCTGCATTCTGCAAATTTGGATCATTTCAATAACAGTTTTACGTAGGATAAACGTTCTCTTTTTTCCTGAAAATGTCACCTATGCCAATTAGACCAGAAAAAAGTATATATTATATATGCAGCAGTATATATGCAGCAGAGAGAGAAGCATATACACATGTCAGATCCTGAAAATTACTTCAATAGGTAAGCATATTTTCACGCCAGCGTGCAGAGGGTGGGGGGGGAGTCCAGGTTAAAATTGGTATCACACTATAATTGAAGGTCCATTTCCTTTGGTCAAGATCATTAGGTCACACCACAACAGTTGATCTCCTTCAATAGAAAGGCATGATAAACCCCCAATCCACTGCCCTTTCACTTGTGAATCACCTCCTGATCCACGACCCAATTACTTGTGAGGTGTGGCACAGCAACTATGGAGTTCAAAAACTTGGTGGGCAGTCAAAGGAATTTTTAAAGTATGTTACTAGCTCATTGGAAATCAATTGAGCAAGGAAGTTAAGGGAGATACTAGCTGCTTTGTGCTGCATATAAAGGAAAAGGAGAGTTATTGATAATCATCCAGAAGCTAGAAATCAGAATATAGAGTTACAAAGAAAATCAAGGAACGTGTTTTTGGGGCTCCAATACAGTATACAGGCTTTCTGGATGAAACATTTTTTTTTTTTGGGTGAATAAAATGAAACTTATTCAACTTATCTAGGGGAGAAAAAATTTATAATGTAAACCCCCATTCACCCACTTCCTCCCCCCCAAAAGTCAACTATATGAAAGGAATCTATCAGACCAGCCTATCAATGTGTATAGCCATAATGTTGCAATTTTTTAGGAGCAAATAACTCCTTTTCTGGATTCTGGGTAAATACACATGAAACACAGTGCAAAAACCCTGGGTTCAAAGCCTATATTCACCCACAAACTACTAACCGTAACCCTTTCCTATCAGGAAAAAATTACATCAAAGCCACTAACCAGAAAATAAAAGAAATACATCAGTATGATGCATGCATGTAGAGTCTGCATCAATTTTATCAATAAAACCTCTGGGACACTTATATTAAATAGGTGAGCCTCAATAAAATAATCCCACGGCATAAGCACTAATTAGCTCCACCACCAGTATTTTCTAGCCGAATCCACAATTTTTTAATCCTTAAGACTAGTCCCTATGCTTATTCAACTGGTCTGGCCTATATTTCTGAAACCCAATCTAGTCGGTTTTAATAATCCAGTCATAAATTCTCTCAACACTAGAGTTTCAGTTGGCTTTTTCTAAACCCCAACCAAAATATTTTGAAATCATAGTTGCTTCCGATTGCATGTCATAATCCAGTCATGAATGCAATAGGGAGCATGCGTGCACACTAAGCATTTTTTAAAAGAAAATATTCAAAGAACATACACCTGCAAAAATACCGTTGCCACATCCTAGTACAGCATCTAATCAGACTGAGCGATGCATATATAGCACCCAACAAACAATAGCAATGTCAAAATTCAGATAGACATCAGTCGATTTCCTTAAAGAAGATTACTTGGAAGATGAAAGCAAGAAGACAAGAACATGAATGTAATAAAACAAACTCAAATGTAAAGTATACCTTCAGAGTCTCCCATGCAGCAGCATGAGCTTCTGGTGTCTGTATAAGGAAACCAGTGGTTAGAATAAAGCATAATACTCAGAACAAATACAATATAGATCAGCACGTAGACTTCTTCCCATACCAATTTGGCACTTTCATCTTCAAGGTCAGAAGCCGCAATCCAATCAACTGATGGCCTTAAAGAACATGAAACACAGGCATGCAGAAGGGCCTGCAACATAAATTGAAGGGCAATTATACTTCACTGGTTCTATCCATGCATCCAGGCCTCTTCAACCTCATAAACCAGTAATTTATCCTAAAACCACTGCTTCAGAAAGGCTACACATGAAATTGCTTAGCATAATACAGAAAAAGGAAAATAAGTAAAGAACAAGTCAGGTAGACATATTAATCATACTTTTAACTTCCTCCACAAAGAGTTAAAGGTACCCCCACATGAATCGGAGAAGATCCATGCCAAGATTAACCAAATGCATCACTTGGAAACATAACATCATATGTATCTCTGGTTCACAAAAAAAGGTCGCAATATATTCTAAATATCTGTGCTTTTCTAATCACTATCTTAGGTTCATAATAGCAATTAGAGGGCTCATTTAAACATCAACACAGACCTGTAATTACAGGACATTCAATTCTAAAAATTATTGCTTGAATAAAGAAAAACAACTGAATTAATAACTCAAACTTGCAACCCATCCAATTGATATCTCGTACTGCACTTTTACCTCTCTCAAGCAATAATGAGGGATTAAGGCCATTAACATACCTTCACAACAGACAAATATGAATCCGTCAGACCAATATATTTGCCAACCATCGCAATTCTTACCTGCACCAACAAAGCATTTTTCATGTATCACGTTACCAGGAAGGAAATGCCTCAAATGAAGAGCATGAAAGGCTGACGATACTAACAGAGTCAGTCAGATTATCAAAGGTATCTGCTCTCTTCATCCACTCTTGTAACTCAGGAGGTGTAGCAATGCTGAAAAGTGAAATCTCATGGCAGTAAAGTAGCAAAACAAGCTCATACATTATGTTGTTTTCAAGAGAAAAGGGTGCTTCCCAGGTTGAAAGCCTCAATTATAATGGTTCTCTGTGGTTGAAAGTCACATGTTTGAGTAGGGTTTCAGCAATAATCACATGATAAAATCCACTTAATTGTTTAGCTAGGAATTTAAAACTGGCTCAGCTGAGGTTTGGTATCAAAGCTTAAGCTTCTGAATTTGAGAACTAGAAGAAACATTACTCACCTTAGACAGTTCAGCTGTTTAAGAATGGCATTGTGAGCATTTTGGTTCTGGAATAATAAGGATAAGGTAAGAGTCACAAATTCAGGGAATGAACATGTAGATTTGTTGCATATATATATATATATATATATATATATATATGAGAGAGAGAGAGAGAGAGAGGTAGTCAAAAGTATTGTGATTGAACTAACCTGAAGTAATAGGGGAACATGCCAGATGTTTGGAACATCATGAATATTGAGTATATTACCAGCCTATGAAACAACATACAGAGAACAAGAACAAAACAAGAAAAATATACTAAGAATTATTTTATTTGATAACTCATCATGCAAACTCAGCAGTAACCACTCACTGGGACATGGCAGAACTGTGAAAGTTTCTCCTTCGTACTTGCCAACAAAGGCTGCAAAATAACCAGAAAGAACTGTGTATAGTCCTTAAGTTCTTGACATCTGAGGAAAAGTACAAACCAAAAATTGATGGATCAAATTTAAGACGCTGTGAAATTTTCAAGGAACATTCTGAAAACACATCAAAATTTTCATAAAAACAGCAGAAACGAATCAGTTTATATTTGACACTGCCATTGACTCATTAAGCGGACTGAAATAATTGTATGATGTGAATAGGTGCAAGGGGCACAGATGCTTCTCTTTTTTTGTATGGAATTGAGTTATAAATATCCAGTATCAGTAAACAAATCCAGATTACCACATCTACATAACATTTTCCATGACTTGCACTTATATTGACAACCCCCAAACTGTACTTAAAATCCTCTAATTCCAGGACAAGCCATCATATTTGCAGAGCATATCAAAGATTTAAACATTGTGAACAGCTGAATTAGATAGGTCCAATCTAACATCTTTCTTAGGCAAAGCTGTTCCATTCCTTTTAATCTCTCACATACTGATAGATAGATTGATGAGAAAGTACCTGAGCTGATCGACATGCTAACAGGTGAGGAGTCAAGCCTAATGCCCTCAATTCTCGTACGCTATGTTGCGTTGGCTTTGTTTTCTGCAAACTTAGAAGCACAATTGAAAATCCTACGTCCGGGTAAAAAGTAAGTGTACAAACAACTGACCTATTGAATAGATATCCATTTGTGGAATCCTAATTAAAAACTAACATGCATGATGCATCTCATATTTCATTAAGAAAAGTAGATAGGCACAGAGAATTACTTGCTCACCAACTACACCCAGAACTGGTATAAGGCTCACATGAATGAGACAGAAGTTGTCTTGCCCTGCATGAAATCAAAAGTAATATAAGTACATATCACATATTAGCAAATATTAAAAAGACTCCTACCCCTCACCACCTTGTATTGTCCATGTCCAGTACCCAGGTCTCAACAAACAACTGCTGCCCAAGACCAAGTGGCTTCAGTGCTTGGGTGAGAAAAATCATATCCAAAAATGTATTGTTAATTTGGATATCCATCAAACCTATAGAAGGCAAAAACTGACCTTTACCCTCTTTTTACATATTTTTATCCAGTCGCTAAAGCATGCAAAATAACAAAACAAGCACCAAAGAACCCTAAAATGTAATTTTTAATGTCATTCGCATGCTCCATTTACCGAAGAACGGTTAGGAGACAGATTTTCTTCAGGGTACTCACTAACACTTAAATAATATAAGGGTCCTCTTGTTAATTTGCATGCTATGCAATTGGAATGCAGAAAAAAAGTGGTAAGAGTTAGATTTATCTTCCAGGGCTTTGACTATCAATTTAATTTAATTTTTCTTTGAGGGTTTTCTACAAGTTCCAAAGAAAGAAAAACGACGACAGCCAATTGTTAATTTAATTTTTCTTTTGAGGGTTTTCTACAAGTTCCAAAGAAAGGAAAACAATGACAGCCAGACCAACTGAGAAAGACAATTGTCGCAGAGCCTCAATAAATGGCATCGATTCAATGTCACCTGGTTCAAACAAGAATAAGGTTGTTAACATATATCTTAGAGGACACAGAGAAAAAACAAAGATTGCAGTACACTAGAGAAGATAACAGCTTTTTGTAATCAGTAGATTTACCTACAGTCCCTCCCAACTCTATCACACAAACATCTGCTGGGCCCTCTTTTCCATCAACAGGAATGGCAGACACAAATTCAATCCAGTTCTTAATGGCATCTGTGATATGTGGAACTACCTGTGGTACATTTGAATAGAACAGTTACAAGACTACTCCTGGGCTGCTTCAGACAGCAGCAGATCTTTGTGCAAGAGAATTAGAATATATAACATTCTAAAAAACACACCTGAACAGTTTTCCCTAGATAATCGCCTCTTCTTTCCTTCTCAAGGACAGACTGGAGCCATGGGGAAAAAATAGATAAATTATGTTTAGGTAATTCATAGAAAACTTAAATTGTGGCTTTTCAAAGTAAAGTAAAATGAAAATCATAAGGAATAAATTTAAAAACCTGATAAATCTTTCCCGTGGTAATGTTGTTGTCTCTTGTAAGGGTCACATCTAAGAAGCGCTCATAATTTCCAAGATCCAGATCAACCTTTTCAAAAACACAGCACCTATGTCAATCTAGGAACATTTCATTCTTGTCAAGGACCTGGTCTGGTAAAGTTTCAGTAGGTAAACTGACCAAGGCACATTGAGAAGAATATACCTGGATGACCCAATTATGATATATAACTTGTTACAACAAATATTCTGCAACACGATGGAATGATATGTTTTATATGCCATACCACAGCTTTTCAGGCTCTTTTTTTTTGTGTGTGTGTGTGTGTGTGTGTATTTTAAATCACCTCTTTCAAAGCAGCAAAATCATTATTCATCCAAAGGGGAAAAATGTATGAATAGGATAATCCAATTGTTTTGATAGTCAACTTATGATCAATGAATTGCCACTCATGACCAGCCCCAAACTCTTTCCTAGCTATGCTTAAACAGGAACATGGATGAAGTACCAAAGAGAATAACAATAATTGTCAGTTAGAACAGGCAGAGGCTCTCCATTTATATGTCAGGGTGGGGCACATGATCCTACCACCAACGGGCCCTACGAGTGTATGGGGTCTGCCAATAGTACCTTAGACTAGTCCAACATTAGACTAATCAAAGATGATCAAAGAACGAAGGTAAAAAAAATCAGAGGAAGTTTAACTAGAAAACAAAAAGGACAACAGAATATGACAAACAAGAAGGAAAGCAAACAAAAAAGAAAGTTAAAGTACACAATCGAATATTACAACAAAAAAAAAGGAAAAAGTCGTCGTAACTTTATTTGGCACTTGTTTAAACTTTAAAGACCAAGATAGAAAGATAGATCGCATTGTGATAGTTAACCAACAACCAAATTTATCGCCAAGCATTTGTTCCTTAACTTAAATAATAATTAGAAATGCATAGAGGAAGAAAGCAAACCTCTCCACCATCGTCAAGAACAAACACTTCTCCATGTTCAAACGGGGACATGGTGCCGGCATCCGTATTCAAGTAAGGATCTGCACTTACAGCAGAAACACCATAAAAATTAATAAACAAAACGAATTACATGAACTAAATTGAAAATCTTACAGAAATTTTTAAGTAGAAGAAGAGACAGCGATTAAAAAGGCACAGTGGGAAAACCAACATAAAGATCACAATATTATAAAGGAAAGATGCGACAACAAATACATGGAAAATGGGAAACCCAAAAGCAACAAAGAAAATTTCGAAAAGCGCTTTCGATAGGCCAGAGAATCTGAAGATCAGCAGGAGAGACAAACGTTTTACGCCAATCTGGAATAACTAAAATCATAAATAAATAAATAAATAAATAAAAGTAAAAGTCCAGAAAATTGCAGTCAAACTAAAATCCCAAAAAAAGAAAAACGAAAAGGACACTAAAACCATTTTAAACCAGAAACCAAAGAAATAGACAAACCGATCTTGATGGAGGTGATACGCAGACCACACGCTTTGAGTACAACACCTATGCTGCTTGCAGTGACTCCTTTGCCGAGCCCACTGACCACGCCTCCGGTCACTAGAACGTACTTCATTCTCTCTCTCTCTCTCTCTCTCTCGCTCGCTCTCTCTCACTCAGAGAATCTCAGTATTTCTTCAACTCTCCTCTGCACTATACTGCATCCGCTTAATTTGCACGACAACCGCACACCACCTGTTTACGTTAATGTCCGAGCGGGAAACGGAGATGCCGTTGCCGCCACCTGCTTGGCTAGCGAGTCGCTTTCGTATTTTAGAATATAAACCGTGGGACCTCTACACTGTAACCTTAGTAATATCCAATATTTATCCAATATACGGTCCACCGTTACGAGCAACGTGGCACCTGGCGCACATCGCTGATAACACAATAAAATAGGTTGAGGATTCAATTTTGTTTTTCATTTTTTAATGAAATTTTGTTTTGGGGGTGGATGGAAATGCATGGGGCATGTGGGAGGGGAAAGGATCTCGTCTCCGGTTGTATAGTTTCTCTAGTTGTGATTCATCTAGTTGTGATTCAACGATTGAAATTTATTCTGCAGCACAGAGTGACTCTTGTCATTGAATATCACTCTATAAATTGACTGTACAATTTGAGATGAGCCAGACTTGTGAGGTGCTCGACAGAGCTACGGGAGGGTGCAATCCCAAGGCCACAAGGGAAGGGTTATTGTGGAAGGGAGTATTTCAAGATGCAATCAATTGGGAAAAGTAATTTAGGGATTTTAAATTATCGAAGATTTCACGTATTTTCAATCTGTTTTGTACTCCATGACGAGTCGTAGTTTTCATCAGGGATCGATCTGCCTCTCAAAAATTTTGCAATGCTTTCGCATGTGAAAGAAAGAAATGTACAAATTTAAACAGAATCTTAAAAAAATAATAAATCCATAAACATTGAGTTCTTCCACAGAGCGACAACATGGCAAACATTAATATTGTATAGAAATAGGTAAAAGGGTGCGTGTATGATGACATTGCATCCCTTCAAAATGTCATTCTTATGAATATGAAACAAATGGTCGGATTGTTTTTATGGGATCATACATAAAAACTGTCTTCTACATAAAACAATCATCAAAGGGTAGATTATGCGTCCTCTTTATTCCAATTTTTTCTTTGATTATCTCAATAATTGTCATATAGCTACGCCAAGCTATAATTAAAGCAATCACCAAGATTTAGTCTTTATTTGAAGATTAATAAGATAGACTATTTTCTACATCATTGATATACAATTCAAATATGGATAATTTGTTAAAAGGCCACAATCCAATATTCTTTATATAAGATATTCATTTTTAAAGCCTCGATGTCACTAAGTTCTCTAGTGGAAAAATGTTCCATCCAGTGGGTTGACTAAACAAAAACGACAAGAGACATTTTTTTTTCTTTCATAAACAACAACAACAACATGAGACATGGGTGCTTGAACCAAGCCAACATCAAGGGGGTCGGTCTTGATATTGGCTTATCAAAACAAAAAAATACATGAAAGGTCTCGTTTGCATTTTTCTCATATTATGTTATCTTTCAAAGCAAGGTATAAAATAACCTCCTCATAGTTTATATGCAAAAATTCTAAGTGTTTTTATTTTTATTTTTATTTTTATGACCATAACTATAGCAAAATTTGAAACTAAAAGTTTATATATAAATATATAGTAGACCTTATTTAATATTTTACAAACAAATAATATCTTTTAATCTAGTAATATATTGAGAAACCAAATTAGTTTTTTGTTTCATACCAATTAATTACTTATAACTTGATAATATATAATAAATATGACATTCCTTTTCACCATGATTATTAATTATAAAATGATTTATTTAATTTCTTTGTCTTTCCAAAGAAAGTTACAAATGAATTGGTGACTCGTGCCCTTTTCTCAAGTAGGTAGGCCGAGGCATGGACAAAGTAATCATTACAAGTGTCATTTTTTTGTTTTTCTTTTTCTGTGGGTGGGGGTGGGGGTGGGGGTGGGGGTAGAATTAAAGAAATTTATTATTTACAAAGAAATGCTCCACACTTTTTTTATTCTTACAAAGTGATTCTCTTACTCTTATCTAGGGTTTTTTCTAAAAAGATAATATATATGTTCATAAAGAATCATATTTTCATACAATTACAATATTACCTTTATACATATAATGGTTTCAAACCCAACACAATATACTTATATAAGTTCAATAATTGCATAGACCCCACATAATACTAGACACAATCCTAACAGATGAATAAACAGGAGAGAAAAAATATAAAGCATACAAAACCAATAAAACAATGACTATTTTTGGGGGTTTCTTCTTAGGGTTTTTCTTAAGTATGAAAAATAGCTAAGGAAAAGAGAGAAGACAGGGAGCTCTTGAAGCTCAGCAATGTTAGGCAAAGCAGGTTTTGTTTAAAAGAGTTACTACAATCTCCCCTAAAGGATCAATCTCTATGAGAGCTAGTAGTCTCTACAGACTATTATCCATGGTATTTGGAAGCATGTTTTTTGGTGAGATTGAATGTTTTGTTGAGACTTTTAAGCAGGGTAACTTGAATTTTTCTCCATTGATTGTATTCCTCAAGTTTTGAACAAAACCTCGAGTGATTATGAGCATAAATTTGAGAATGGTACATTTTTTTTAATCTCTCATATTTGTCATATAGTTTTTCCCTTCACATTGAAGGATTTGTCACACGTATTTAGCGTTGCGACTTGATTTGTCGTTGCTGGATTATTGTTCTTTTGTTTCCATTATTTGTACATATATTTGTGGTTGTTATCTTTAATTCACACATACGGGAAGACATTGGCTCTCAACTAGGGGCACTTGAAGTGAGCTTGATAAGTTTTTGGAGGATTTTGTGGAGAAAGAAACACACGGGTCTGATAGGTAAATATTATGTTTGGTAGAGGTATGTTTTATGCTTGCTACAATTTGTGAGACAGACCTTTCGCACTTCCAAGAAAAATCACCATGATTGAGACTCGAGGAGAATGAAGGAATCAAATTCTATTCCACCATGAGTTGAGGTATTTGTATAGATTGTCAAAAAGTTTCTAAGTTTGGTAGGATCTTTGCCCATATTTGATAAAACTTAGAGTCAAGGATGATCAAATGGTGCAAAGTTTGGATAATTCAAATGCCAATTACAAAAAAGGAAAGAGGATTTGAATTATTTTAGGCATGGAGATTTTGCACTGTCAGAGATTCAAAATAACGCTTGGAAGGACACATCATTCACAAGTGACAGAAATTTGAAAAAAATAACAAATCCTTATGACAATAATAATTTGTTAATAAAATCAGAAGAACCGATGATTCTTTCAACTTTTTTTTTTTCATCTTCATTCTATAAATGATATGATTGATGATACTTAAAGTGTCAAATAAGATCAAAACTTGACTTCAAATTACCGTTGCCTTAATTTATACTCCATTTGTTTGAATGTAGAAAAAGAAATTATATAATAAAAAATGCCAAAAAAAAGAAGAAGTTTAAGTTCTATGGTAAGCGCCATGAATTTTTAAGTTCTATGGTAAGCGCCATGAATTTATGCCCCAAAACTATAAAACATAAGAAATAAAATTTTTATTAATTTATTTTTTGTGCACAGCCGTGTATGTGCATTCCCTGCGCTTCAGCTATCAGATGGGGAGAACAGGGTGTGTGCAATACCAATTTTGTCTCCTCTATTAGATAAAGGGCCGATAAGTATAGCCTTGTAGGTGCATGCATGCAAAAAAACCAAGTAAAAAGAAGTTTGTAAGAAATAAAGCATTACCATTTCTTTTTATTTTACTTATTGCTCAGTTTGGTTGTAAGGAAAATGAAAGAGAAAAAAAATGAAAATTTTCAAATCTAAAAATGAATCATTTATAGGTCAAACACAACATGATAATATAAATCATCTAAATTTCTTACCATATTTAGTAATGATACTTATTAGATATAAAATTTATTTTACTTTTCAAATGCAAAGAATTTAGATGTAAACTAATATATAAGTTAATAACCATATATGAAATGATTTGAAATTGGTTATATAGTCATGTGATACTATGATAGCATGTATGAGCACCAATGTTTACAAAAATTTCGTTTGTTTATAAAAGTTTCATTTGTAAGTTTAAAATTTTTACTTCTTTTCCTATAAATTCCCTTTGCAAGTAGTAAAAGCTCATGGAAAAATAACGTCAAAATATAACATACAACTTTTAGTGAAAAGGTCCTTCACCGTTCACGTACCCAAAACCTTCAACCATGAACCATAAAAACATGTGATCTTGAAATAGGATCTACATAAGAAAAATCCATCTACCCACCTGCAAATCTGTGAAGAGCAAGCTTCCAATGACCAAACAAAGGTTTCAAAAGTAAGAGATGAGAATCGTTCACCCGCATGTGGGATTTTTGTCCACATCTATCGGCTCCCATGTTCTATGGATGGTGATGGGTCTCATGGATGGTACAAAAAATTTGCATGTGAATACGTCAATGCATCTAAAAATTTAGCTGATATTCTTTGTTTTTTTATCCAAACACTAACTTACAATGGGGTAAACTCCATGCTGTTGGAAGGGAAATAAGAAAATGGAAGGAAAGTAAAGTCAAATCAAAATTAAAATATAATAATTAACAACAATTTGATATCCCATCTCCATCTAAAGTCTACTTATTAATTTTACTTTACTTTGTAATTAAATATCTTAATTTTAAGAGTGAAAATATAGATTATATTTAGAAAAAATGCAAAATATTTTGTGTACGTTTTGCTTCCACTGTTGGATGAAAATAGATGAACTATATGTAATATCATATTTACTTTTTAACGATAGTTGTACGTATCAACCCGTATAAAAATTGGATCGTTACAAAAATATGATTCACATATATATAGTAATTTAATATAATTACATAATTATGATTGGAAATGATCCCCCACTCGATATTCGAAATGAGCTACCCTTACGTTAAATATCCAAACTATCCTCTGCATTGTTCTCAAAGTCTTATCCAAGCTCCACGACTCCATAACTGAAGACATTCTTCTTAACCATGCGTGAAGGGAACTCTTGATTACAAGCGAAAAGTCTTATTCAACACTTACCATTATACATTAATAAGAAATCGTACTCCCATACAATTATAATATTATCCTTATATATATAATGGTTTCAAACCCAACCCAACATACTAATACAAGTTCAATAATTGTCTGAATCCCATATAATACAATACACAATCCTAAAAGATGAATAAACAGGAGAGAAAGATACACAACATACTTTTTTTTTTTTTTTTTTGGGGGGGGGGGGTTGAAGCTCAGCAATGGTACTTGGAACAGTTTTTTTTTTTTTTTTTTAATGAGTTACTACGTACAATCTCCACTAAAGCATGAATCGCTATGAGAACTAGTAGTCTCCACTAACTATTCTCCATGGTCTTTGGAAGTGTTATGTGAGAAAAACATCATCCACTTAAAATCTTACATGTGACATCCATTATCCTCGAAGCCGACCATGAATGATATGGTGCGCTCAGAGGAGTCCTTCTCCTAGTACGATACGGTGTTGATCATTACGGTCATACGGCCACCCGTGTGGTGACATGTGTCACTTTTGTCATTCACCGACTTGGCTTCCTTGGCTACAGTTTCCCACTCCTACTCGGAGTCTATGACCTGGACGTCCCTCAGAGAGACACCTGGCAGTCCTATTGGCGATCTACTTCCCTAAGTCCCGGTCATTCTGTGCTTCTTTCCAATCTCTATAAATAAAGGACGATCTCTCAAAGTAAAGGGACACACTCATAATCTCATTATTCACTCTCAATTATCTCATACGCTCAAACTCTCTCATCGTTCCCCTCTTTCTCTTGACTGTTTACATTGGGAATCTGACTTAGGCATCGGAGTGTACCCGTGGCTTAGTCGTCCAACTCCCTTGTTTAATTTCTGTGATTATAGGTTGCTCGGATTGCAGACCGACGGACGGTTTTCAGACATTGCTTCTCAACAAGAGGCACTTGAACTGAGTTTGGTGAGCTTTTGGAGTGCAAAAGAATTTGACTACAGATTTTGTGGAGCAAAAAGGTCTGATAGGTAAAGATTATGTTTGATAGTGGTATGTTTTATGCTGGACTATAATCCCCTCATGTCCTCATGTTGACATGAGAATATTCAGTGGCTATCATCCACTGTGCACATATACTAATACATCGATAACTGCGCACAGTAGATGACAACCAACATTGGATATTCCTCGTATTTGACACTAGATATTCATCATGTCAACATGAGGAATTGAGGGGATTATTTTAATTTTTATGCTTGATTCAACTTGAGAGATAAACTTTCTACACTTCCAAGAAAAGTCACCATGATTGAGAGTATTTGCATCAAATTCTATTCCACCATGAGTTGAAGCATTTGCATAGATTCTCAAAAAAGTTTCTTAATTTGGTAGGATGTTTGCCCATATTTGATAAACTTGGAGTCAAGGATGATCTGACTGGTGCAAAGTTTGAATAATTCGTATGCCAATTACAAAAAAGAGAGGATTTGAATTGTTTTAGGCATGGAGATTCTGTGCGGTCAAAGATTCAAAATAACGCTTGGAATGGACACATCTTTCACAATTGACATAAATTTAAAAAAAATAACAAATTTTTGTAACAATAATAATTTGCTAACAAAATCAGAAGAACCGACCATTCTTTCAACTTTGTTTTTTTCCATCTTCATTCTATATATGGTATGATTGATAGTGCTTCAAGTGTCAAAATAAGATCACAACCTGACTTCAAATTACCCTTGCTTTAATTTATACTTCGTTTGTTTGAATGTAGAAAAATAAATTATACAATAAAAAATGCCAAAAAAAGAAGTGTAAGTTTTATGGTATGAGCCATGAATTAATGCACCAAAACTATAAAACATATGAAATAAAACTTTCATTAATTATCTTTTTGGGCATAGTCGTGTATGGGCATTCCCTGCACTTTAGCTATCAGATGGGGAGAAGGGGGTGTGTGCAATACCAATTTTGTCTCCTCTATTAGATAAAGGGCCTAAAAGCATGGCCTTGTAGGTGCATGATCATGCAGACATGCAAAAAAACCAAGTAAAAATAAGTTTGTAAGAAATAAAGCATTACCCTTTCTTTTTATTTTACTTATAGCTCAGTTTGATTGTAAGGAAAATGAAAGTGAACAAAAATAAAAATTTTCAAATCTAAAAATGAGCATTTATAGCTCTAACACAACATGATAATACAAACTACCTAAATTTTTTACCATATTTAGTAATGATATTTATTAGATATAAAATTTATTTTAGTTTTCAAATGCAAGAAATTATATAAGTTAATAATTAAATATAATGTGATTTGGAATTGGTTACATAGTCATGTGATACTATAATAGCATGTACGAGCACTAATGATTATAAAAGTTTTATTTTTAAGTTTAATTTATTTTCCTTAAATTCCCTTTGCAACTAGTAAAAGCCTATGAAAAAATTATGCCAAAATATAATGTACGATTTTTAGTGAAAAGGTCCTTCTCCGCTTCACGTACCCAAAACCTTCAACCATGAACCATAAAAAACATGTGATCTTAAATAGGATCGACATAAGAAAAAACGGTCTACCTGTTGGGTTGATGTCTTGTATTCTGTGGGGTCTACGTAATTATAAGGATAATATTTGTATTAGGGTATTAGTCTATTACATGTACATGATAAATTTATAATTGTGGTGGGATTAAGATTTTTAGGTTTCCTTATATATTGTCTATGTGTGAAAAAAACTAGGTAAGACTGTAAGGGCTGTCAGAGGATTATCCTCTAACAATGGAGTGCTGAAGGCGCTGTAAGACTGACAGATGAGCTAAGTCTGTCAGATAGAGAACTGTAGAAGTTTATTGGGAATAAAGAATTTATCTTTTTTCTAGTGGACGGAGGCATCCCACAATGAGATATTGAACCACGTTAATTCTTGTGTTTTCTTCTTGTTTGCGTGTCTCCAATCCTAACAAATGGTATTAGAGCTAGGTTCGATAAATTGATTAGTGATTTAGGAGAAGGAGGGAAGTGTGTGGAAGGTATGAAGAAGAAGAAAAAAAAGAAAAAAATGGTGAGTTTTTTTTTTTCGTTTTTTCTCTAATATTCCTTTGGAAAAGTAAATGAATTAGCAAAAAAAAAAAAGGATTTAGTTTTTTTTTTTAACTTTTTCTTGATCTACAGTTTTCAAGATCATGATTATGGTGGTGTGAAAAAAAAAAAGAGTTTGAAAATGTAGAAGGAAAAAAAAAAAAAGGTGTAATGATTACACTTGTTGTGTGGTTTTTTTAAGTTTTTTTTGTTTCTACGATTACCTTTTGAGAGAAAAAAAAAAGGTGCCATCAATAAGAGATGGAAGGGAATCTCAGGCTAGGAAGATGATTATTCCTGTCATCCCATGAGCTAGCAGGGATCATGGAATCGAGATTTACAGAGTTCGATTCAAGTGTAGCGGCAATGGATCTCAGTGGCCTGGTGGACTCAATCAGATCGGATGTTAGATCTGATAGCGGATTTAAATCCTGATACGATGGACATAATGACTAGTTTATGTCGCACCGTGGGACAAAGGAGTACTGACGGGCTGAAATAAGGAGTTGGATCTCTAGGTCTGCATTAGAAGTGCAGAGGTGAGAGACTTGGGTTCTAGATGCAATTGGAGTTGCAGAGGACTGGGATGAGGAGTCGGTTCTCAAGGTCTGCATTGGAGGTGCGGTGGTGAGAGGCTCGGGTTTCAGGTGCAACTGGAGTTGCAGGAGGACTGTGACGGTGATCTTTCCGATGATGCTGCAGCAGTGGGAGAGATGGAATCACATCACATCGTACAGTGGTGAGCTGTACAGGACATCGAGACGAGGTGTGGGCTATGCTGATTTGGATATAACAGTTTGATAGATACAGAGTTTCAGAATCAACATCAATGAATTTTTTTCAAGGTGGTTTGTAGAATCTAAGTCAGGTGGATATTTGTTGAGTTGATGTCTTGTATTCTGTGGGGTCCACACAATTATAAGGATAATATTTGTATTAGGGTATGAGTCTATTACATGTACAGAGTAAACTTATAATTATGGTGGGATTAAGATTTATAAGTTTCCTTATATATTGTCTCTGTATAGGAAAACCTAGGTAAGACTGTAAAGACTGTCAAAAGATTCTCCTCTAACGGTGTAGAGCTGAAGACACTGTAAGACTGATAGATGAGTTAGCCTGTCAAGTAGAGAACTGTAGAAATTTCTTTGAAATAAAAATTTCTCTTTTCTCTGGTGGACGTAGGTATCCCACGATAGAATAGTGAACCACATTAATTTTTATGTTTTATTTTCATTTGCGTATTTTAAACCTATAAAGAGTAAGCTTTCAATGACCAAACAAAAGTTTCAAAAGTATTGAGATCGAAAAAAGTTCACCTGCATGTGGGATATTTGTTCCCATCCATTGGCCCCCACGTTGGATGGTGATTGGATGGTGATGGGTCTCAAAGATGCTTACAAGAAATTTGCATGTGAAAACGTCAATGTGTCCGAAAATTTAGCTGAAATTCTTTGTTCTTTTATCCAAACAATAACTTACAATGGGGTAAACTCCATGCTGTTGGAAGGAAAATAAAGAAAAAATAAAAAATAAAAAAAGTAAGTAAAGTCAATTCAAAACTAAAATATAATAATTAACAATCATTAGATATCCCATCTCCATCTAAAGTTTACTTATTAATTTTACTTTACTTTGTAATTAAATATCTTAATTTTAAGAATGAAAATATAAATTTTATATGGAAAAAATGCAAAAGAATTTGTGTACATCATACACATACATGGCTTTGTATATAAAAATTGGAGCCTTACAAAAATATGATTTTCATATATAATAGAAATTTAATATAAGTACATAATTATGATTGGAAATGATCACCTGCTCGATAAGATTCAAAGTGATCTACCCTTATGTTAAATATCCATGCTATCCTCGATCTGCATTGTTTTCATAGTCTTATCCAAGTTCCACGACTCCCGTTCACCATGGATGAAGGGAACTCTTGATTACAAGTGAAAGTCTTATTCAACATTTACTATTATTGTATGGATCTTTGACTTTGATTCTTTTTTATGAGATGTCATTAGTTATTACCCAAATCTTACTATAAGGGGTATTTTCGTATTTAACAAGGGAGGGATTTTGGGTTTTACATAATCGAACGGACACAGATTGACACATCCCTACAAGATCCCTAACCACAGCGTGCTGACAAAATTACCCCTAACATGCTGTATCCCCACTGCATTGGTCTATTGTAGCGATCTATAATTTCCCCCGGTTTTTTTGGGAAGATGTAAATAGCAGTACATGGTTTGTAATTTGAAATGGATCCCTCATTCCTCCCCAAAGAGACGTTATAACCTTTTATGAGGTTCGAAATTATTATTTCACATTTTTAATTATTGTTTATATTTTTTATGGCGAAGACTGTCTCCCTTACCGTCTACTTTTAATGCTCGAACCACGCACCCTCAGTCTTATTTTGAGTTTTGAGCCTTCGTTTCTCTTCCCACATTCTCTTCTGAATCTCTGCTTCTTCTTCCTTCTTCTTCCCACGAACCACTGCCATTCTCTTACTGGTGCTCTTTTACTCTCCGAAACCCTAAGCTTATGGCTGATTTTATCGAAAACTTTAGAGTGGACCGAGCCAGACGTTGGAGATCTTCCGGACCATTCATGTGAGTTCTTTCTCAAATCTCCAGTATATTTTTACTCTGAAAATTAGGATTTTCTATATTGTTATTTTGTGACGTGGAATGAGATGATTTAAGAATTATTATTCGATCAATTTTGAAGGCAGTGCGACTTAAAGGGCTCAACCTTTTATCGCATCTGATCTTTTTTTCCTCCCCTTTTCGTGGTTTAACCTTCCAGAAGTTTGGGATTTGAACAATTTCAATGCAAACATTGTTAGCTTTTAATGACAGATCGCTTGGGTTGACTTAAGCTCTCCTGGTTTCATTACTTGAATATATTAAATTTTCGTTGACTGTTAATTTCTCCCAGAAATTAGGGTGTTAAAGAACTTGGATCAGTGAATGTGTAATTGATGAGATGCAATGTGCGGATTGTATTGAAGTGTTTGTTCTATGAATGAATTTGAGGATTTGACTACTTGTGTTGTTCATTTCTCTACTTATTTATCTATTTTGGTTCTTTAGTGACGCTTGTAGAGAAATGCTGTGTTGGTTGGTTTCGACAAACTAATGCCTTTGTACCTCTTTAAACTGCAGATTGATTTCTGTTGCCCGAAAATAGGTAATTTTATGAGTAATAAATGCTGAAGCTCTTGTAATCTGTGCATGACAAATGGGGATTGAGAGACAAAGTTCAAAGAGTGGGGGAGGTTATGTTGGTGGCTTCCTCCAACTGTTCGACTGGAATGGCAGGTCGCATAAGAAGTTGTCTTTTAACAAAACTGATTTACCAGGTACATTTATCTCCACCATTATAAGTTTACCAAGGTTTTTTATCCAGAATGGGAGGAGGAGAGGGGAGGTTAAATTTTTTTTTTTATATGTTTAAACTTCCTTTCTTTTTTTTCCTTCTAAATTCTAATATATATGTTCTTCATAGTCCCTTTTTCAGTTGGTTGCTGATTGCTTTTCTTCTGCATTTCATGTAGAGGGATCAAAACAGGGGAAGAAAAGTGACGGGAATTTGCCGATGACACGTCTCCGACTGGTGGATATTAAGTTTCGGTTTTGTTTCTTGTTTTATTCATATGATATGACGTGGTGAAAACATATTTGATATTTCTCTTTTCTATTATCACATTCTCAGGCAGAGGAGGATGAGAATAGAGGATCAAGTATCAAAGGGAGCAGTGATTACAGCTGTGCTTCCTCAGTGACTGATGATGAAGGATATGGAACCAGGGCTCCTGGGGTTGTAGCCAGGCTTATGGGATTAGATTCCTTGCCAACTTCCAACGCTGCCGAGCCCTATTCAACCCCACTTTTGGATTGCCGTTCTCTTCGAGATACAAATTACCACAGGAGAACCCCTGAGTTCCACAATGAACAGAAAATCGTGCATTCTAGCAATCGGCTTCCTGAATTTGAGGGCTTCTCTAGAAACCTTGCAGAACCCAGGCCTCAGAAGATGCATAGCCGTCCAATTGAGAGATTCCAGACTGAAACATTGCCTCCCAAGTCTGCTAAATCCATCCCAAGCACCCATCATAAGCTTTTGTCTCCAATTAAGAGTCCTGGATTCATTCCATCCAAGAATGCAGCTCACATAATGGAGGCAGCTGCAAAGATAATTGAACCAGGACCTCAAGCCACAAGCAAGGGTAAAATGCCTTCAATTGGTTCTACGTCGATTCCCTTGAAAGTTAGGGATTTTAAGGAGAAGATTCAAGCTGCACAGAGACTACCCAGGCTTCCTGAAGCATCTCGAAAGCCAGGTGACTCCAATGCTGCTAAGTATCTTAAGGGACAGGCATTAACCAAAAGCTGGAATGGTTTAGAAGATACTCCTCAGTTAAGGACTACTCCAGATTCAGAAGAAAACAGTTCAGTTGGTTTGAAGAATAAGGCTAAATCAATTTCGCTTGCAATCCAGGCAAAAGTCAATGTTCAGAGGAGAGAGGGCTTGGGCTCAAATAGTAGTAGGAATCTGCTTGGTCAAAAGGAACTCACTGATGTTAAGGCAAACCAGCCATTCAAGAACCAACCAAATGCAAAGAATTCGCAGAAGAAAGCTTCCACTCAGGCTGGTTCGAGTGTGCTCAGGCAGAATAACCAAAAACAGAATTGTATAACAAACAAAGACAAGTTATCCTCAAAGCCTTCAGTTTCGCAGCAACAAGGAAGAAAACCTCTGTCTGGGGATGCACCTGTTGGCCGTAGTAGATCTTTAAACAAAGCTGCAGGGAACTCCAAAGCTGGATCCAGAAGGACCGGCTTAGAGGCTACTAACGTTGAAAAGATCCCATCATCTAGAACTAAAAATGTTCCTCGGAAAAAACGATCAGTTGATGGAGATTTCCACTATGAGAAAAATGGGTTGGTTGATACTATTGTTGCTGGTAAGGATGAGAAGACTATCTTGTCCAATGTTGATAGACTTGGACAGTCAACATGGACAGAAGATAATAAAAGGAAGGGAATGGATGTTGTTTCTTTTACATTCACTTCTCCCATGGGAAAAGGTCTTCCTGTATCGCAATCCTCTAGTACGGTTGAGAAAAATAGTGTCTTTTCTTTGGATTCTCAAGGAGTTAAAATTCCTTCTGGTGTTCAAAATGCAAAACTATCTTCTCTAGGACTAAACGTAATAGGAGGTGATGCTTTGAGTATTCTTTTAGAACAGAAGCTGAGAGAATTAACGTATGGAGTTGGCTCTTCTTACTGTAGTATGGTCAAAACAGAGACTGCTGCTAGTTCTGCATCTATTCTGGAAGATTTGGTGTCTGCTCTCAGTGCAGTAGGCACATCGCCAGGGGGATGTAACAATGGTTCCCAAATTGGGCTGTGCAATGATAAATTTGGAAGCAGTTGTGATCCCACCCGCTCTTCAAATGATGCTCAGGTGCTCAAAATGAGCCATAAGTTGCTGGTATGGCTTATTATACATTTAGTCCTGGCCATTGTTTCTTACCGTTCTTTTGCTTTTCCTTTTTAAGCATGGTTTTCCTGTTTTGTGGTTGTTGATCAGGATTGACTAACCTTGTAAATGTTGTTTTCACCTCTAAAATTTTCTACAATCTGATGTGACGACTTCAAAATCCTATTTGCATTTACCATTGCAGAATAATAGAACAGGAAATTACTTTTAATGATTAACGTCAACATTGTCTCACAAGGTGCCAATGCAATTTTGTAGACAATATGGCCTTCTTAAATGAGTGGCAAAATGCTTTTTCTTAGGAGCACATTTATGCAGATGATTAACTCGTGTTTTTGTGTTTAATCTTCGTAACATACCATATGGCACATAGAAATTTCAAAAAAAAAAAAGAAAAAAAAATAAGAAGAGAGAGAGAACTGAGTGCTACAAGGAGATCTGATGCAGCTAATAATCTGAAGGGATCTGAACCTGTTTATCATGTGCCCAATAGTGTATTTCTTGTGGCGGGAAGGGGGGGAGCTTGCAATTTTAGGATTTTGGAGTTAGGGGATTGTGCATTTGCTTTTCAGGAGGGATTATAATTATTGGGCTCAAGGATTAGCCAAATAGCTCTATAGATCATGTTTATCAATTACTTATAACAAAGGCTGTTGCCTGAGGAACTGAGGTTATAGCATTGTTTTATTGGATGATTTTTGAGATCAACAATCAAAACTCAATCAAAATGGTGCAGGGTTACCTGGGCTTCAATTGGATTGCTTTGAAACCTCCAGCTAGTGACATACGTAGATATTTCCATGCTCCATAGAAAATATGTGTTTCCTTGATTTAGGAGTTGAAAGATACGTAGTTCATATTTTCTTAAATCTCAGTTCCTCACTTAGTTGCTCCTCCGAATAGTCATAACAAATTAATTTGGCCCACTATAATTCTTTAGGCTTCCTGTTGTGGAATTGACAATTCCCAATCACCCATGCATTTGTCTCTCTCTTCCTCTCACATACTTGTTGAATGTGATTGCAAAAGTGACATCTCAGTGTACAGACCAATAATCATGCCCTTTATATAATCTTTTACCTATTGCTATTTCTAGTATGATGCCATTAACCCCCTTCTATATATTTATCTTCTGAAGAAATTAAATGTTTCTTTTTGAAAGACAAACATATCTTGCCAAATATTATTAATTTTTATTGCTGGACTTCTTTATTGAAACTTTCATAGAGTCATCCGTCCCCAATCAGCTGAGTGTACTTGGCTAACTCACCTGGAACTATCCCTTCTTTATATACAGTGAGGAAGATTCAAGGGGTAGAATTTTGCAAATTTTGTATCATCTGATAGCATGGAGATGCTGGAATTTGAAAGATTATTGTTAATTAGCCAAAAAAAATACACCCTCTTCTGGTTTAGGGTTTTCTAATTAGTATGATAAAATAGGTCATTGGGTATAAAATAACAACCAAGGATTTAAGTATCGGTCCATATTGGCCAATACGATCTGTATTGACCTATAACGATACAATATTATTATTATTATTATTATTATTATTATTATTATTATTTTACTTTAAATAAAGGTATTGAACTCCAATATGGACCAATATGGTCTGATACTTGAGGAGACTTCTCTTCTTTTATTATTTTTTAATATATATGCATACGATGCTATGCACGACAGTGTATTTAAACAATATATACAATGGAATTAAAATATTAGAAAAAGCATAAATTTTTGTTTTTAGTACACATATGGTTCCCTGCATGACAGTGTATTCAAACAATATACACAATCGAGTCAAAATATTAGAAAATACATCAATTTTGTTTTAATATACATATGATCCCATGCATGACAATCTATCTAAACAATATACAGAAATGAATCAAAATGTTAAAAAAGGCATCAACTTTTGTTTTAAGACACATGCTTGATGGTGTATGTAAACAATATACACAATCAAATCAAATTGTAAGAAAAGGCATTCTATATAAAAAATAAAACATGGCAACTCTGATTAAAATCAAAATTTTGAGGTAAATGAGAGTATTATGGGCCAGACTTGTAAACCACAATTTGGGTCCTAAATAATCTGCCACATGGTGGATGTTAGGTCCAGCCATCTAACATCCTATGAATGGACCCAATTACTACTTAATGGTGTTCAATGCTTCGAAATTATATTTTGCATGGTGCCTAAAAATTTTCATGTGTATCTTGCCCGTATCCATGGGTATCCTTTACACGATACGATACATCTCTTAAAATCAATCATCCAATACCAATACTTAAATCCTTGATCACACCCTCCTGTGGTTTAGGGTTTTCTAAAGCCATGGATTTGGACCCCATTTTCATCTGAAATTTACTTTGATTTGCACTGATCTGTTTGTTATTTTGTAATTTACTTCTCCCCCTTCCCTACTTTCCAGTTATATACATAACCAAAATCTTAACTTGGTGTGTTTTGGTGGAATTCTGTGCCATTTTTAGGGAGGGGAAAGAATGGGCAAGTACAACAGTGAACCAGGGATGGAAACTGACTGTCGACATCCCAGTCCAGTTTCTGTTCTTGAACCGTCTTTCTCAAATGAAAGTTGCAGTTTTACAGATAGTGGAGAGAGTGGAAGTACCAATGGTAAGAACATCAAACTCATTTTGTAAATTGATTCAAGAATGCACATGCCAAAGTCTGAACAAACTGTCAAAACCCATCTAAAAGTTTTCTTTGTATCTGAATGTTTTCCACTCATTGGCACATATTGTGATAATTTTCACTAATGTGGGTTACCTAACTACATGTAAATCAATTTAATGATCCCAATAACACAACTTTTCTTTCGATTTCCAGGCAGCAAGCTTTATTCTTCTGTTCAAGATCAAGAAGTGATTGGTTTGAGTCATCCAGGAAAATTTCAACCATTGGAAGCTGAGACAGAGTTATCTGATTCAGCCTCGTCTACTTCTACTGGGACAAGAGGTGGAAAACTAGAAACCGCATTCAATGTGGCAGGCAGCACTCTATCAAAGAAATGGGAATTGGAATATGTCAAAGAGATTTTATGCAATGTGGAGTTAATGTTCAGGGATTTCACACTGGGACGAGCTCGTGAGATCATAAACCCCCATCTCTTTGATCAGTTGGAGAACTGGAAACCTGGGTTGAGAAGCGAGGGAGAGAAGGATTATGCACTGAAGCGGAAGATGGTATTTGATTGTGTTAGCGAATGCTTAGATGTAAGATGCAGGCGGTACGCTGGTGGGGGTTGCAAAACATGGGCCAAAGGGGTGGCCATGGTGCAGAGGAAGGGTTGGCTAGCAGAGGAAGTGTGTAAGGAGATTTCTGGGTGGAAAAGCATGGGAGATTGGATGGTGGATGAGCTTGTAGACAAGGACATGAGCAGTCAGTATGGAAGATGGCTTGATTTTGACATTGAGGTATTTGAATTGGGAGTTGAGATTGAGAAGGAGATATTAAGTTCATTGGTTGATGAAGTTGTTACAGACATCACGTTGGGGATAACTATTTAAAGGGTTTCTTTCAACTTCTTGTAAGTTTATTCTCCATGTATCTCACACTTGTTGATCTTGTTCTGATTCTTCAATCTCAGTTTTCTGTGTCAACTCCTTTAAGTGGGCCACTAATTTAAAGCAGAATCCAGAAACTTTTAAATGAGCCATTAACTAGTAATGACTGTTGATGTCTTTTTGATCCATTTCTTTGGGCATTGGACTATTCAATGGTGGTTAGAACATTTAGGATAGGAAAAATAATATATTTATTTAACAGGGAATTGATCCCCTACCATCCTACCATCATTCTAATGTTAATTGATGTGGCTTGGAAAATATGCCACTCACATAACGACTCACTCTCTCTTCCTCAGTTTTTCTCTCCTCCATTACCTTGTGAACCCATTTCTGATGGCTAATTCCTGTTTGTTGATTGGTGTGGCTTTAAAAATTCTCTCAAGACAGGCAGCGCTTACCGAACCTTTTGCCAATTTTTATTGTACTTTTTTAAATTTAAGAGATTTACATGCAAATAAAGTGAAATTGAATAATAAATATGAATGATTTGGAATTGATAACATAGTCATGTGGTTAATGATTGCAAAAGTTTATCTTTAACGTTTGAAAATTTAATTTCTCTTCTTTTAGTTTTCATTGCAGTCAAATCCAATCGTAAAGGTTATGTCCTTGTATCTGCGCATGACATAAATCAATCTATAATTTATTATAATTTTTAAATAATAATTTATTGTAATTCATTATCTCAAATCTGGAAAAATCAGATTGAGTTGTCTAAATTACCTGACCAGGACCTGATTGGATTTAGAAGTGGAGATATCTTTCATGTTTGAACCTGAATTTTAGATATGTTTATCCAAATCTAATTTTAACTGGGATAGACATCCTCTAGAGAGGTCAATAAAAAATTCGCCACCCTTATAACTACTTATGGTTTGTAATTTATCCCAACATAACAACACATCAATTATTTTTTTAAAACTATAAATAAAGAGGTGATTGGAAATAAATTTATAGAGATAGTTAAATTAAATTACATTTGCCGTTGAAAATAAAGAAAAAAAATATCAACAAAAAGCAACAAATCTAACTAGATTTCTTAAAACTTGTAACCAAACCCTCAAAATAATTGGTTTCACTTTTTACAATAAATTATTTAATTTCACAGAAAAGCTCAATCCTTGCTGGAAAGAGAGAAAAAGGCGAGGAATACGCTATGAAATGCCAGTGCCATTTGAAATATCGTTTTATAGTATAATCATAAGATACTAGTAAAATGAAATGTTTAATATACTTCACCCAATTGATCATTTAATGTCTTATTGTTCATTGCATGTTGATCTTTTTACCATTTGTTATTTTTCCAAGCGTAATCCACCATTGTTACATGAATAACAAATCAGGTTGCTCATTCTCTAATTAGGAAGACCTCGTGTGTTGGCCAGATTCCTCTCATGGGCTTTATAATATGATTGTAAATGAGGTTTTGGTTTCTTGCCATTTCTTTTAATAAATTTCTTTTTTATCAAAAAAAAAAAAAAAGATTAACAACTCATCAAAGGTTAGAAAGTTGGAATGGAAAAGTTGAAACCTTTCACATTTTCCTTAAAATTCTATTATATTTATGCGATTTTGAAAAGGATGGGGAGAAAGGGACAGAGAAGAGATAAGGATTATGTTGGAACCCCATTGGAGAAGCTCCAGATTACATAAAGATGAACATGAAACTGGACAGGAGGAACTGATTTGCAAGAGATTTATTTCCCCAGCTTTTCCTACGTAACAGATCCAAACATCACCCTTCTAAAACCTTAAGAGCTTGTTTCCAAGGGGTTTGATGGGATGGGATGGGATGAAATGAAGGAAAGTTTCATGTCTTTTCCACAAAATAGGTAAAGTTCATGTGTTTGGTTACATGTGGGGTGGGAATCCTCTCAATCTCATTGAAAAATGTAGGATTCCCTCACTTGTTCATGGAAAAACCATGCATGTAACACCTCTCTGCTTCTCTTTCCTACTTACCTACCTCTTTCTCGCGGTCATCTCTCAATTAAGCAAATTTTTAACAACCAATCACTATTTTAAGCAAATTTTTAACAACCAATCACTATTTTAGGTATTTGGATCGGATCGGATGGATCGGACAGCAATGGGTGACATGGATACTTGATGTACCGTGATCTTAGACCATACCTCCAATGCAAAAATAAATAAATAAATAAATAAAAATAAAAGCATCCAAGGCACATATAATGCAGAGAAATTATTTCCATGTTTCGTATACGTGACCACTAAATTATAATATAACAACCGTACCAGGGACAACCTTTACCATGCCTTCAATACATTAACAACAAATGAACATATAATACAAGGGTTCTACATACCTTGACAAATCCCCACTCTCTCTCTCCTCTATCTTTTGAATATGCTTTTGTCTCCTCAATCTCTCATTTGAATATGCTTTTGTCTCCTCACTCTCCCTCTCTAGTCCTATCCAAGCCAACCAAACAAAATGGGTGTTGGATACTACATAAACTATCCTTGATTCCCTTCATTCTCATTCTACCTCATTACACATGACACCCACTTCTCTATTAATCCTATCTTATACTCATCATGGTTTCTATCTATAAAAAAAAATTCAATGAAAAAAATTACGATAAAAGTTTTACGGTATTATGTATCTAATGACTTCTAATCTAGTGTATCAACGTAAGATTGAATCAACTTATTATGAGATAAGTTATAAAATTTGACTTAACAAGTCATTATGAGATAAGTTATAAAATTTGATTTAACGAGTTCTATAATAGAACATAGAACTCTGCAACTTTTGATCATGGAGATCCTAATTTTTGGAATCCAACAGAGATAAATCTTCACCGGTTGAAGAGAAAATTGGTCCCACATTACTTTTTGTACAGGGCTAGACCTCAGAGTTACAGTAAAAAAAGTTCACTGGTCAGGCCATTAAAAACCTGGGTGCCCTAAATATCAGTTACCTTACCATCTTTGTTGCCGCTCCGCCGAGGTGATGTCAGACTCATTCCTCTAAAGGGAGAGAAGACAACATGGTCCAATAAGGATGACTGGCCAACCCACGTGACTGAAGAAGCAGCAGCAATCTCCATAGACGGTACGCCTTAGTCAAATCAAAGTTGATATATCAGACGGTCCAAAATCATACATACGATGATACCAGTGTGTCCTTATTTGTACCTTAATATTTTCACCACCTCACAACCTCTCTCTCTCTCTCGCTCCACCTTCTGACTCTGCACGTTGTCAGCTGTCACACTGCACATGCAAAATTATTTAAGCAAAGAAATCAGTCTTAGCTGAAAATCATAACCGTCAAATCAACGTGGGCCCGGATGATCGTGAGATATCTTCATTAGCTATACAGACGCTACGGCCTATAGCATCATACCCTGAAATTCCTTATCGGGTAACCCGCTTTGAGGAATCTGAAATTCCCTGACTTTAAGGAGGGCACTTTAGACTTTCGAACTTTTTAATATCATATTTTTGGATTCCCCTTAATCTCTCTTGATTATGAAATAAACATAGATTATGTCTACTTTATAAACCAATGATACACATCTTAATATATGTGATTAATTAAGGAGAAAAGAGAGTGCCTGACTGCGTGTGGCCCTGTGCGGCTGTGCATCGAAGAAGGTGCAATTAAAGTCAGCATAATATGGTTGGTTTCAGCTTTTTTATAAGGAATTTGTATTATGTCTGATGCTTTATTATTAATAATTTTTTTAATTTAATTAATCATTTAATATAAATAACAGAGTGGCACAGCCGCATAGGGAGTTGAATCTAGGGGTGGTGAGGAGGCACGTGCCATCACGTCTTCCCAACTCCCCAAGTTCATATTATACAGTGATAGACATCATCATGACTCATATGTCTCGTCGCCCGTCGTCTCGTCTTTCGTCGTGTCGTTTCGGACAGAAACCGCCGAACGTGCCGCTCATCTTAATTCTTTTTTTAATAAATAGAGTGCTACTGAACCCTAAATTCCCCATTCCCAAACAACTTTTTCCGCTTTTACCCATCCCGATCCGTTCTCTCCTCTCTATGCTTTCCCTTTCTATCCTCTCTATGCATAAACAAAACCAAAATCCTGATTGAGTTGGGATATATCACAGCCAACCCAACCGACTTTGGTAGGACCAAACTAGGTTGAACTGGCCCTGATTGCTCCTATCTTAACCAGTTCAATATAAGTTTAGACCCAGCCCCATTCTATCCTGTTACGAGGGTTACATCCCCTACCATTAATAAAGTGACACAAGGCATCATCAAAAGATCCTCTCAGGCTCTCCTCAATTGTATCGAGCACGGGAGCATAAAAGGAAAGATGAAGACGTGAATAGAGAAGAATCCCATGAAACCACGTCGAGCTCGATGTTTCGCAATCTATCATGGAATAAAAAATTGATCTAAATAAAGAAGACTTATCTATAAACATCATTTTGTGAGAAAGATCTAATCTCAATAAGAAAAATCAATGCTATCCTACAATTCGAGGGTTGACCTTGAAGGATAAATATAGAGATTGTAGATCTCGCAATCCGAATCGACATATACGCAAAAGGATCCAACTGACTGACTACCCCAATGCAAGATGAGACGTATGCCTTACGAGTTGGCCTCTAACCTTAATGGGTAGACATCACAGTTATCCACTTTATTATGCCAGACCTATAAACCAAGAACAAACAAAAAAACGGATACACAACTCAGCTCTCATTACGGTCTTTCTTAAGATGATTGTTTGCCCCTACTTGAAAGAGAACAATCACCTTCATGTCATGACCTCAAGACAACCCAATTCGTGAAACAACATATCCCATGCCTAAAGATCTCCGCTATAGTCTACTATGTGAGTTGAAAAAACCCAGCTCATGTCTAGTCAGTATGGATTAAGTTCACGTAATCGGAACGGATTGGAAGGATAGAATGGTCAATTTGGTTGCGGAGGGAGTAAAGGGTGTCAAGGTATTATGGTCAGTCCCTATGGATTTAACTTAATAAACCCATTCCACGTAGGACCAAGGAGAGAGAAAATAATTTTTGGAGACATGAATTGAAAAGGTTGGGTGCCTTGACGATATATAATGAGTTGTCGAAGCCTTGAACGGGCCATTTTATTGTAATCACCTACTCACATCACACACGCTCATCATCCTTTCGCTTCTGAAAGAGAGAGAGAGAGAGAGAGAGAGAGAGAGAGAGAGGGGATTCGGTATTATTTTTGCGTGTCGAGCGAAATAAAGCAACTGAGCAGAGCTGAGCAGAGCAGAGCAGCAGGTAATCACCTCTTCTGCTCTTCAAAGTAATATAGAAAATGGTGCTTGGAAACCATGGCAGTGACGAGCAACGTCAGGCATCCGAACCAGACCTTGGAAACCCTAACAATGGCGAAACAGCTCACAAATCCGGTCAAACTCACGGTCTTAGTGAAGAAATCGACAGCGCTTGTTCTACTCCTTATGTTAGTGCTCCGTCTAGTCCAGGACGCGTCCCTAACGGATACTTTTTCAGTGCTCCTGCGAGTCCAATGCATTTCATTCTCTCTTCTTCATCTTCTTCTTCTGCTTTCGCGTCTTCTTCCACCGATGCCTCTGTTTCTGGTTCCTTCGAGTTTGAATTCTCCGGGAGGTTTCCTTCCACCGCGGCGACTTCCGCTGGTTCTATGATTTCTGCTGACGAGTTGTTCCTCAACGGCCAGATCCGGCCGATGAAGCTTTCGTCTCACTTGCAGAGGCCTCAGAACTTAGCACCGTTGCTGGATCTTGAATGTGAGGACGAATACGACGGCAGCAAGGATGCGAGAGGATTTGAGTTCGAGAAACACGAGGAGTCGCTGGTGCGAGGGAGAGATCTGAGAGTACGCAGCCGGTCTCTGCATAGGAGAACAAGATCTCTGTCTCCCCTGAGAATCCCTCCGTTTGAGTGGCACGAGGATGAAGAAGAGCGAGAAATCAGCGGGCGTGATGTAGACTTGGAAGATCCTGACCGTAAACAGTGTGAAACACTGTCGACGGAGACGACGCCTTCCGTGTCTGCTTCATCGTCTAGGTCTTCTTCTTCGGGTAGGAGTTCAAAGAGATGGATCTTCTTGAAGGATTTGCTCTACCGAAGTAAAAGCGAGGGCAGAGGGAACGGTAAGGAGAAGTTCTGGCATTCCATTTCCTTCTCTCCTGGGAAAGAGAAGAAAACTCCCTCTACGTCTCTCCCTATGTCTTCTTCCAAAGAGAAAAAACCTCTATCTTCGTCGGCTCCGACGACAGAAACCCAGAAGCCAAAACGAGCTCCCCAGATTCCCGCCAAGAAAACTGCCGCGGCAGGAAAACCCGTCAACGGCGTTGGTAAACGCCGAATACCTCGGTCACCTCACGAGCTGCATTACACAGCTAACAGAGCCCAGGCGGAGGAGATGAAGAAGAAGACATTCTTGCCGTACAGGCAAGGACTGCTGGGGTGCCTTGGGTTTACTTCAAAGAGCTATGGCGCCATGAATGGGTTTGCGCGAACGTTGAACCCAGTTTCTTCCAGATAATTCATTTCTGGGTTGGTAGGGAGGGTAAGATATTATTAGTGAGGGATCTGTAATCTGTATAGTTTCTGTTCTATTATCTTCTCTTTTTCTTTTGTATGGATAATATTGTCTATTGTAAGTTCTGGCAAAGCTCTCTTCCTACTTTATAAGAAGTTTTCCATCAATAGATTTGATATGGGATTTTTAGATCTGCATATATTGTTATGGGAAAGTCTTGTATATACTGTTTTTCAGCTTTCTTCTATTTGGGAGTTCATTCTCTCGGAAGAGGTTCTACGCCCGGCATTTGCAGCATCTCTGTAACTACAATATGAGTTGTTGTTAGACAGTTGAACCAATGATTTGAGGAAGGAGGGTTCATGTTGTGCTTTCAATATTTTATTATCTTCTTACTAATTTGCCCATGGAATGACGAGGATATAGCGTATCACGCTTCCTTTTTCTATGATATTTAGGATGTAAGAAAAGCTTTTTGTTTCTTTTGTTGCGAAATCGCTTTTGCTATGTTGTCATCATTTCATCTCATAGAGTTGTCTTATTGCTTTTTCGGTGGCTATGGATTCTGATATTTTTAATATTTGGAATTCTTTAAACACAGGAGATCCTTTTGTGGGCTTCGGGTTTCTTGGTCTGGCTGGTTCCGGTTTCTCGTCAAATTTCCTTTCCGCATTCTACTTATTATTATCTGATGGAAATTCTTCCAGAGCAAGTCTTTTCTCCATTTTTGGTGAATGAATCTGCTCAAGGTATATTCCCAGAGTTCCAGAGTCCAGACCCCATAATACCCCTTCGGCCCATTCATGATGAGGAGAGCATTTGACCCCACATGGAGGCATCTGTCTCTCATGTTAGGTAAGCTGTAATGTCTGTGTGATCCAAATACTATTCTTTTTTTTTTTATTTCTTTGGCATTAATTTGAACTCTTGTGGCCTGATTCTTGTGTAAGAAGAGCTGTCGTCTGTCGTCGGTTAGGAGATCTTGTTCCACCAGCACCGGTGGTTTTCATGCGGCCTCACCTAATTAAGATCTTGCTAGTGCTTGTAATGTTTCTGTATAAAAATTTATTGTTGGGAGGGATATATCCTAATTTGGTTTTGTTTCTTTTGATTAGCCAGAAAGTAGGAACGCTGGGTTGTGTATATTTATTGTTTAATAGATTTTCTGGGGGATTCGTGGGGGCTGCGAAGACAGGGATGGAGTGGGGGCCTTGATATCTACTCCGAAGGATAGTCGGAGACGTGCAGATGGAAAGATTTGGACTTTTGATGGCTTTCTTGTCGGACAAAATTATGAGTCCATCGGTCCATCCAACCCCAGTTGGTATCCGATATCTTTCCAGGGCTATCTGTAATTTTATGTGGGACAATCATGGCATGGGTTTCTTTTTGGGATGATTGTAAGTTAGATTCTTTGAATGAGATGATAATCTTAAATTCTGCAACTCTTTTCTCTCAATTTCATAGTAACAATGGAAGCACGTAATTTTTCATGCCCTATCAAATGATAAAGTGATTAGCAACTGTTCAAGTGCTCAACACAGTACAAGGGTGAACTCTGCAAAGGAGACGAGATCATGAGATTAAAGTGAAAAGGTAAACTCTTCCAGGGAGATAAGATCATGAGACTAAACATTGGGGTCCAGTTCCCTGATGTTCTGTATCCATGGTTTTGATAGGACCTAAAACTATGTCTGTTCCATCATGAGAGTATGAGACTAAACATTGGGGCCCGGCTGCATGAAGTTCTCCACCTCTGGTTGCAAGGCATCCAGTCTTACACCTTTTTTTTGGTAAGAAATCAGCTCATGGACCCCCTCATCCATTATTGGTACTGCAAACAACTTTTTTTTTTTCTCTCTCTCTCTCGCTCTGGACTGGAGGTGGTTATTGGTTGAGTTGCGAGTTTAGATTAAACCCTTCTTCTGGCACTACTTTGGTATTGTCTTCAGAGTTTGTCGGATATACATACCAATTAGTAGAGCTAAATTCAATCATACCCTCTCCCAAAATAAAAAAAATGCATTTTGCATTATATTTTAATTATTTTGTCACCCGTTACTTCATAGTGGATCTTCAAAATCTTATTTTGTTATATGATCAGATCCATTTGGATTCAAAACTTGACATACAAGATTTTATCAAAAGGAAAAAAGAAAACTTTACATACAAGGAAGATACTTTGGACCACATTTGTTTATAAAATTTAAACCCTAGTTCTCACATCGTATCAGAGCTCTGTAAAACTATATAGGAATGACTTCCTAAGTCACCTGTCCAGGTGTAACTATAATTTAATGCCCCTCTTTCTTTGAAACACGGATTCAAATCCTCTCTTTCAAGAGAATCTGGAGGATCCGACCCCTCCGTCGGAGTCTACTCCGAGCAGACAAGCTGAGCTTACAGTGGGTGTCGGCTCGGATGGAGGGGTCGGATTAATCCAACCCTCAAGTGTCGCCCGTCTGTATGGGGCACCATCTCTCCTCTAGATTCTCTTGGAGGAGAGGATATGGATCCTTAAAACACTCATCCCATTTACTAGGGAAAAAATGAGATCCAAATTGAGAATAATCCCACATTACTAATGAAATTGGAATTTTAGGGTTTTATATATAGGGAGTTCTTTCATTTATTAGTTTGAATTTTTGAGTTGGAAACTTGACATGGTATTGGAGTTCTAAATTCGTTCTCATAGTAACCTTAAAAAAAAAAAAAGGCAAAAAGTTACCAAAACAAAAGAGAGACTACGGTCAGAGGGACGGTCTTAACCAATCACCTGAAAAATAGAATCAATCACTTGAAAATTGTCACATATACTACCATATATATATACCACCTAATGGTAGGGTTATATATGAGAGGTAGTATTGGAAATAATATCATATTGCTAATGAGATTAAAATTTTGGAGTCTTATGTATGGAGAGTCTCTCGAAAAATGTCACATATACTACCACATATATACCACCTAATTGTGAGATTATATATGAGGGAGAGTATTGAAAATAGTACCACATTACTAATGAGATTATAATTTTAAAGTCTTATATATGGAGAGTTCACTGATTCAAACTTTTGAATTAAAAACTTGACAATCAATAATATATATTTACCATGGGTAGGATGCAAAGGTTGATAGCCTCAACTCACATGTGGAGTTGGCCATCTGGCAAAGAAATAACCGAAAAATTCAAGACCTCTAAAAGAGTGCATACTGCATTAGACAACTAACTTGATCAATTGGTTTGAGCCTTGCTTGTTGCAACTTTCGAGTCCTCCTCCCCCCAGGAGGGTGCCTGTGCCACGCCGCTTTCCCCTACTCCCATCGAGCATCTAATCCCCTTTGGGGCACCATAGTGATGGATCCATCTAAGCATTAAAAAGAAAATTCTCAGTTGTCCACCAATTTTTTTTTAGTTTTTTTTTTTGGAGGTGGGGTGGGGGAGGGGGATTGATAGGCCTTATAAGGAGACCAGCAGTGTTGCCGCACCACTTCTCCACGGGACGCAGATTGATCCGTCAGTCCAGTGAAATTTTTTTTCTTACTAAGGCGGCTCTTACAGGGGGTTTGGGGGGAACACTCAACCACTCGGCCACCATTTATATTTCGTTTCATTTGAACCATTTTTTCGTACTGGAGAAATGGGTTCGGAATCCAGTTCATCTCCGTCCGGGAAACGAAGCAGAGACCCTGAGGACGAAGTTTATCAGGATAATCTCCACTCGCACAAGCGGTACCTAAGCGAGGTCGGTCTCTCTCTTTCTCTCTCTCTCTCTCTCTCTCTCCCCCCCACTGCCCTTACAAGGTTGTTCGAATTTTGTTCCTGTTCCGGTGGTTTTTTACTTTCCCAATTTTGAATAATGCATTTTGTGGGCTGTGGTCATTTTAGTTTTCCGCTCCAGTGATTCTGGTAGTTTGCTTCAAAAATGACATTTGCCCTACCGAACTCAGGGTTTTATTTAAGCTGGATATTTTATTTCTGGGGTTATTTCGACTTTTTAAAATCTCCTGGTGATGATTCATGTGGGAGTTGTTCGATTACCAATTCCCAGCCCCCACCCCCAAATTAAGGAGAAACAAATAAAGAAAGAATTTGATTATAAGCTTCTGTAATTTGGACTTTGATTATTTTGATGAGGATTCGCACTGGTCTATAATTTCGAAAGTCGAGCGGGATGGCCTAAATCAGGACTCTGTTGTCCTGTAACTCACCCCCACTTTGTTGGGATAAGACTTATTTAATTTATTGAGTTGATTATTTAGGATTATTTGGCTTTTTAGTGGCTGTGAGAGTTGTTGCTGCTTTTTTACAGATAATGGCATCCAGTTTGAATGGATTAACGGTTGGAGACTCCCTCTCAGAAACTCTCATGGAATCTCCGGCCAGGTCTGAAAGCATGTCTTGCCCTAGGTATATATATATATATATATATATCCTTATAAACTCTTGTTCAGCCTTTCATCGTGCTTCCTTTTTTGCCTTATAATCTTCTTTGTCACGCTTATGAGTTACTGGTCTGGATTACGTGAATTTTGACAATCTGGATTTTATTTGAAGCTATCATGTGATTTGGTTTCTCTGCTTGGGGGTTTGGGTCTGAAATCGAGTTAAAAAAATGAGATGAAACTCTGAATACTAAAACATATAACATTTTGCTTTCTTTTTGCTACCAGCTGAACCCTCTCACAGATTCTTCACTTAAAATGCGTCCATCACAGAAACCAGCTCTAGACAATGAAAATGATTATTTAATCAATTACTAAATTACATTGTTTTAGTTTTAATTCAGTCTATATTGTATTCCTTCTAAAATTCAAGATAATAAATCTAAATTGACTTCATTTCATGTTTTGAAGTGCCCTTTTGAAAGAAATGTTCAGGGAAATCCATATTCCGACTTATTACTTCTCTTACTATGAACTAAAGCCTTTTCTGATAAGGAATTCAGTTGGTATGCGATTCATTTTAGAGGTTTTGTACTGGTTCTTATAGCATGGTATTGCTTTACGTGATGGTGTTTTATCAACTGATGTGTACTTAGAATCCATAGCAGTAGAAGGCACATGAACTATCCCATGTGCCTTTCTGTCCTGCTCTGTTTGGATGATGGATTTAAAATCTCCATCACTTTAGATAATTTGATATAAGGTTTAACATGAATGTTGGATTGGACGCACCATTATAGGTAGTTCTCGTGACTTCAAACTCCATTAGGTGGAGGTCGAAATTCCTATTGGTCATGGGCTGGGAAGATAACTGACATGGATTATCCCCATCTGATTCAATTTAAAGTCAGGTCTTTTGGATTCTCGAGGGTCCACTTGGTTGGTTTGTGGTTTGAGGATACCACTACTTTTATGCTCATTTTGGTGATTGGATATTATTTAGACATCTTATGCTTCCCCAATGAATAAGCAGGGCGGCAATTGACAAGTTTGTATACATTTGGTGAGGGGAGCCTATGGTTTATGGACCCTGAAATGGAAGTGCTAATTTCCTATTTGTTTCCTTTATGATCAAATACTGCATAGAGTAATGGAGATGGAGTCTTTGATGCCTCGTCACCATGCAGCCCCTTCCGACCTTTAAGCTAGAGGCAGCATGGCTCCAACTGTATGCATATGAAACAAACCGTGTTACATGTCCTGCTAGATCCCAAGGATAAGTACTGGAGGGCCCTCAGAACTTTATACTTGCTATAAGTATCCCTTAAAACTCTAAGCAACCATTGGCCATTGGGAGACCACTGCCCTCATGATGGCATATGTAGCATCCATGCCTGATAATGAGTAGTTCAAACTATCAAATATGACAGTTCCAGTAAGTGTAAATCTGTATTATAAAATGCTCCTGTTAGAGTTACACTAAGCTCAATCTAAAGAAAAAGAAGGTGGAAGAAAATGACCCACACGTACAATAAGAACAGGAACAAAGCCCAGATACTTACTCAACTGAGCCAATTTGCCTTCAGGGATGTGTAGGCTAGCATTAGGTCTCCAGCAATAAAGTGCACCTTTTTAACATGGTATCAGCATAACCTGTCCTTGTTCCCAAATAATGCATCACATCCTATTAGCTTCCATTTAGAGGCCAGCTTCACAAGTTATATGTCCATTACCAGTGACTGAAGACAGAGAGTGATTCAGAGGTATTTTAGATTTTGATGTACCAAAGATGTCCATGGTTACAACTAAACTAGAAGTTGCATAGGATTCGTGATGAGACGTGGATATCTACAATCTTCTCCAAACTGGCGAACATTGTGCTTTGCCATTTAGTTAAAGGATTTGTTGGCTGCAATTGAATTCTGATTCTCTTGGGGGTAACAGCACTCAAAAGAATACAGTCTCGGCCATTGATTTATTTATTGACCTCACACGTTTTGGTATTTAGATCACATTGGTTCTGATATAGAACACAAATTTCAGAGTGCACATTTGGGCCAGTTAGTGAGTCATGTAGATGCATGAAACAGATGAGATCAGTTAGTATGGTTTGTGAATAAAGTTACTCTAAACTCTATACCTTAGCATATTCTGCTTTTCTCTATCAACTAGGACACTTCTTCATAAAAAATAAAGTGGCCCCTACATATTGATGCTTGTCCTATAAGAAGGGAGTATCATTTTAATATAACTAATCCAGTGTGGTGTTTCATCATTAGAATGTATTGGCCAATATTTTATGTAGCTCATATGGTTGTGTTATGGCTGCTGGGATGGTGGAAGATTTTAGTCAAGGCGAAGGATTTTGCTTTAATGATGCAAAATTCCTTAGCTGGATTAATTCTGCAGAGCATCGTTTGCTCTACCTTCAACTTTACCTGCATTATTTATTTTTCTCTTTTGTTGTCTCTTCAAAGTTCAAGCTTTTCATGTAAAAAATGGTTCTTTCATTTTCTTTTTTCTTTCTGGCTTCTGTAGTTTCAGGGATGAGCTTTCCATGCAGTACTCACCCATGTCAGAAGATTCGGAGGAGTCCCGATACTATGAGACCCATTTAATCACTTCAACTCTGCAACCTGACAGCATAACCAGCAGTCCAGTTTCACCTCACAGATATCAAAGACCACTAAGCGGATTCTCTTCAGCAACACCCACCAATTCATACTCCTCACCCAGTTGTTCAGTCGCTGCAGGTGCATGCTCCCAACCACGCCAGCGGGGTTCAGACTCTGAAGGTCGATTCCCATCGTCACCCAGTGATATATGTCACTCTGCTGACTTAAGGAGGGCTGCACTCTTACGGTCTGTACAGATGAGGGCACAGCCATCAGGCTCATCAGCCTATGAGCTGCCATTTAATCCTGGACAAGAGTCAATGCAGAGTATAGAAGTTGAAGAGCGGCCATGCTTATGCACAAAGTCCTTAGTTGATGAGGGGGAATATCAGAGGGCACAGGTTTCAAATTTATTCATTGAAGAGTGTTCTTTGTTGGGATACTCAGGGTCCAAAATGAGAGAAGAAAAGTCGTGCAGAGTATTGAATTTGGATGTGAAAGGGGAGGAATCTGGAGAAGAGGAGATCGAAGGAAATGGGTTGGGGAGGCCAGGTGTTATGCCGTCTAGATCTTGCTAGGTTTGAATGATGAATTTTGTGATAATTCAAGCTGAGCTATTGCTTTTCTGACCAAAAGATGTTGGTTATTATTTTGGGGAGTCGGCATGATGTTGGTATGTATGTATCCTGATGATGCTTCATTTAAAATTGTATCTGTAATTTGCCAAGTGAGTCTTACAACACCAAAGAGCTACTCTTTTTCTTAGCCTTGGTGATGAGGCAATCTGGCCAAGGTCTTGCATGGTAATGTTTTATATCTATGTAAGCCATTCCGAAATCTCTTGGTGTAGTATCTTCCTTAATTAGTTGGATTACTTGTGACAATCGTTTTTGTTTGCATCAGGACTTGTCACACAGAAAACATGGATGGGTGTGTGATTTAGGACCACTGCTCATCTCACTATTAATTTTTGTTAGGATGGGGAGGTGGGATTCGGAAGAGATCAAATGGGTCACCCTGAAGGGCTGAATCCTTCACTTCAACCTCAATTTTTTTTTATTGTCAAGCAACTTTCCCAAGGCAATATTAGGAGTGATGACCCCTACCATAACAGCAAAAGCCACTCTTTTGTTGTCCAAAACAAATATGAATCATTCATTTTTATGATTTTTTTAATCGAAAATGTCTCTGTTTCCACTCAGAGATGGGAGATTTAGGAGGTGGGAAAGTATAGTCATGTCCTATTTCAGGTTAACTATTAATTAGATCTCATTTATGCCCTATCTTAGGTGGATAATTGATTGAATTATTGTAAGGACAATAATAATTCCCCTATTTATTTTCCTTTTTAAATCCAAAAGATTTTGGAAAATGAAGTAAAATTTACAAGATTTTAAAATCAATTACAATAATCATTATTAATAATGATCAGAAAAGTTTCTATTTTAGTTTTGTTTCAACAACATTTCCATTCCAAACGAAACACAGACAGATGCAAATAAATACAAACGACCTAAACAATTTTAGCTATGCAAGTTATACCTTGCGACATGTTACCGCAACTTAGTGAAAAATAAAAATGCTACAGTAAACAACAGCTAACATTAAATCCCTAAAAAAACTAAAACATAAATTTAATGCCCTTACTATCAATCAGAAATAATTAGTAAATGACACCCAAAACTGTTCAGCTCTCTTTTCACGGCTGAAGGAGCTACTCTTTAAAATTGAGGCCTCCCATGCAGCAAAAGTAAGTTATGTAATATCGGGCGATTGTCCTTCAAGCTTAAAAGAACCTAGGGGACTAAACTCCCCAGACAAATGGAGGGCACCACAATCCAAAAGAGAGACACAGGTCAGCATCGAGCTCCAATTAAGCAAATGTAGATAAGATGTTCTTCTTCAGTGTGAACTCATCAATCTTGGCTGGAGCGATCGACTGTATTACCCAAAAAATAAACCAGATAAACAAATGAAAACGATCAATCAGTCAAGTTTTTGAAATTATTGCAAAAAAAAAAAAAAAAAAAAAAGAAGAGAAGAAGAGTAGAGTTGCAACGGGTAGGTTCAATACCAACCCCAACCCCAAAAAACCTAAAAATAAATATAAAACATTAGCAGGCTGCGGAACCCAGAAGTCAATATACCTGCTCCATTCTATAAACCACAGGGAAATCTTAAGATTTTATGGCATAATGAGGATCACATGCAAGGGTACGAGGGGTTTTTAGAAGACCAAATCCACCCTTAACAATTCCTGCTTTTACATAAGACATACCATGGCGGGGAAGATTGACGTTAAGATGAGAAGTTTTACCTTATCAAGCAAACGCTGTAGCCGCTCTATTTCGTTCTTCGGATAACCGGAGCCTTTTTCCATAAAGCTCTTTGCAGCTTTCAAGTAAATCTTACCATACCTGTTCAAATTCACAAGAAATCGTATTTCACAAACACAAGACTGCAAATTGTAATTATTTTTAGCACCTCCACAAAGTGTCCTCCATCAATTATACTCCATTTTCACTATGAGACTCAACCAAAATATGAAGTGAAGATCCACACTCCTGATACTGAATTACCTTGCAGTTGAACCCTTGAGCTTCTCAACCTCCTCTTCTAACTTAGAGAAGAGTGCTTTCTTCTCATCACTCCCAGTACTTATAAATTCCTTCACCAACGCATCAAAACTTGTGATAATACCAGCCTGACAAGCGAAAAAGGTATCAAGCCTTTAGAAAAAATAATCACTGATAACATTTGTAAGCTTCTGCATCACAAGTAACAAACTTTGGAAGTAAGCTGTCCTTTCCCATCTCGGCTAGTGCCACATTTGTCATTGATGAAAGTCACAAAGTCATCTAAATCTTGGTCACCATCATACTCCTCACCAGCTTTGTTGCTCTTTGGGAAGAATTTTAATGTAGGATAGCCACTAACACCATACCTGAATGAGGATAGTTTGTACATCAGGTACAGTACAAATCCCATAAAGTCCAAAGGTCTGAAAATTTGACAACAAAAGTCGCCATGCACCCACAGTATACCAAGATAATCATCTCAATGACAAAGACTAGTAAATAAAAGGGCAAATCAACTGTTTTTCTTCAGATAGTGCGGAATAATTCCAGTTTAACATGCACTGTTTGCGACAAAAAAGGTACACTGATGAGACATCACCATATGATCAACATGATGCTATAGATTCATCACTATACATCATGGCAAACAACACTTAACCCAAACTAGCATGAACAGAATTGTCTTTATTGCAATAAGGACACTAGTATCACAGTACAAATACAGGCAAAACCTTAACAATAAAGGGAATAAAAAATGAAGGGGTGACCCGATAAGCTAAGAAGTTTTTTTTTTTAAAATGGGGGGTTGGGGGGCATAAAAGTGATACAAGAATTACTATATATCTTCTCCTAATGCATGTTTTTGGGGATAAAATCAATACATATTTTAATACATTACAATCCTATGGAATAAATTTACTTGTTTTTCCTCTTCGGAGTTTATTAGTTTTCTCTAAATAATTGTCTATAAAAACTTTTTTATACTAATAGACAGTGCTTATTAGCGAGGAGGTTGAACTCTCAAAAGGCAAGAGGCGGACTAGAACTACGTTCCTTCGTTGTTCGGATCCATGTCACTCTCGAAGTTGGAAAGAAAAAACTGAAAGTGCAGAATATTTCTACACAGAAAAGAGATCCCAAATATTTGCGAACTCACTTTTCAGCCAGATCCTTGTATTTGTCAGCGTCCAGATTTGCAATTACTACGTCCTCCTCCATTTTAAATGCTGTTGCCACCTTTTCATAGATCTACAAAACAATTCCCACAAAACAATCAGAAACCTAAAATTGTTAGTATACCAAGTTTTTTTTTCCTGTTTTGGAGGGGGGGATTGTAAATATAATACTCCGAGTTATAAGGCACAAAAGCCTTGTAGAGTTCTAGACTTACAGGAGCAAGACTTTTGCAATGGCCACACCTGCAAAAGGCCAAAAAAAAAAAAAAAAAAAAAAAAAAAACAGAACATTACAACAGAAAGGTAGTAACAAGATATGGCAACTTAAAAAAAGTTTTACTTGGACCTCAAGTCCCAGAAACTAAAAATGCAGAGAAAATCAAAGATGCATTCTTACCATGGAGCATAAAACTCAACCAGAACATCCTTGCTTTTGTCCAAAACAACCTCAGCAAAACTATCTTCTGTTAGCACCACCACATTTGACGGGATTGTAGCTATCTTCAAATTGGTCCCTGCGGATAATTACAAGCTATATAAATGGTTTCTTCACTATTTAAATTAAGGCACTAATGTTCTAAAGTATGTTCGTTTCGGCATGCAAGCCAATACCAGACAATAATGCAAACCGTGAGAAGAAAAATATAAATTACAAGAAAACGTCCATGACCAAGATCAATAACAAGTTGACATCATATTCAAAACATAAAAATGAATATGTTGACTAGAAAAAATTTCAGAAGGTTCCTAGAAATAAATTTCCAAGCATATAACTGAACAGTAGAGACATTCATATTGAGAAAGGAATTCCCCCTAAAAAAAGGGAACTGAAGGATATTTTACATCCCAAGAACCATGTGTAGGTGCAATGACTAGAAAATACATCCAATGGAAAAATAAAGCATTGGCAATTGCTAATGTGATCATCTCATACAAGTAAAATATCTAACAGAAACATTCCAATTAAGGTATAAGCCTACAAGTTTTGCCTATTCAAAACTAAAACTAAATATAAAAAAGTTCATTATCAAAACAATTCACGCCTCTCTGAAATTGATCATAAGAACTCAAAAAAAATCTGTATCCAGATCCTGATTTCATCCAACTTATCGTGCGCCCCCACCCCCCAAAAAAAAAAAAAAAAAAAAAAAAACACACACACACACACCCAAAAGAAAAAAAAGGTGGTAATTTGTGGAGATGATGGGTCAAATCTAGCAACCACAAAAGTCATGCCTTGGTAATTTAGAAATCCTTTATCTCAGCTATATAGGGTAATAATTCAAGATTGTATTACCTCCTTCATTATTCAAAAACTCGGCAAGGGATTCGGCAGTACGTGGTCCTTCATACCTACCCAGGTCATCCATTCAACTATCATGTATCCGAAGGCATAACTAGTTTGAGGTTAAATAAAGTAAGGAATAAATGCGAAGAACATTTTCCTCACTTTTTTGGTTCCAATGAACCTTTAGGAAACCATTGAATTGTAGGGTATCCAGTGACCCCATATTTGCTGCACACACTCTTATGCTCGTCACAATCCACCTATGCCAAGGGTAAAATGGAATCAAATTCAGAACATTTCAATAGATTTATCTAGTAAATGTATGCACACATTATCGAACCAAATAATAACTCAATACTAGTTCTCGTATGGAACTTTACAGAGAAAACATTGAGGAAGGGAAATTCAAAATTATAAAGACAGGCAATAATGCTTACTTTTCCAATCAGCACAGTTTTGGCTTTCTTAAAGCTTGCACCAAGTTTCTCATATTCTGGAGCAAGCTTCTTACAGTGCCCACACCTGTCAGAATAAAAGAAATCAATATCAATGCATAAACCAGATAAATAGAAGGAAAAGCACAAGCAGCAGCTGGAGCAGAGCATAGGCTTCAATCATCTTTTCTTTATACAATGTTCTGCTAAAAAACACATGGCATTACACCAGAAAACAAATTCAACATCTTGGGTATTAAGCTAACATTATTAAAAGGGACAATGCTATGGGCAAAACCACTACGTTTACCATTATTCATTAAATTAAACACCAGAGCTCAACACAAAAAAGAAATAAAAAAAATTACGTTCTGTCCAAAGATGATACATATGTCACATATTGGCCTTGATTCTTTGATTATGAGACACAGCCATTTGAATCAATACTTTCAATTTATTGGGCAGTCAATCCTATTCCACTTAGTTCCTTATGGCCACATATCTTTCCAGCTAAGGCAAGGGAAATCGTTCTCTTGTTACATGAATCAAATGTTTCCTTGAAATCCGGAAAAATCCATCTCTTTCTCTCTTTCCCAACAATGGCTTTGTGATTTGATCCAATATCGTTCTGTTAGATAGGACAGATTTCATAAATAATGAAAATTCTTGGATGGATTATTAGAACGGAAAGGTCCATTAGATAATGAACTATTGGTTCTATGCCAGTTTTAGCAATAAATCAACAATTCAAAGTGCTTTTCTAGCGTATTCTCAATGAACCTGCATTTATATATAGGTGTATGAGGAGAAGCATATATAACAGGTACACAAATAAGAAAGATTAATGGAGTAGCAATAATTCTAAAATATCCAATTTGAAAGCAACAGTCATGTTTAGAGAGAGAGAGAGAGAGAGAGAGAGAGAGAGAGAGAGAGAGAGAGAGAGAGAGATTAATCTATCATTGAATAGAATCAACAAAAACCTTAGCCAGCCAGCTCAAGCATCTGTAAAGCAAGTTAGGCTGATACAAACAGAGAGACTTAAGCCTTAACACAACAAGTGCCCGTGCATCCAAGTAAGATGCTTTAAAAATAGTAATAAAAGAAAAGAAAAGAAAAGAAAGAAAACTCCAATGCGAGAGGTTCACATAATCGCCGGTTGAATAATTAAAGAAAACTCAATTCAGAACCTCAATCATCGTTGAACGAGCCAAAAACACAGGCAACAGAGCTACAGAAAAAAGAAGAAGGAAATGCAAACATGACTGGCCAAGCTACACATCCGATTCAACCAAAGCTTACCAATCCTATCTTAGATCTATAGATGGACAATCATGATCCACATAGTACCACAAAACCGTAACGATTGCAGATCTAGGATGTAAGTGATCAAAATCCAGTTTCCACAAATAAGCAACGCTTAACTGAACAATTCAACAATTACATAACAGAACAAAACAAGAGTATATCCAAAATTTTAAAATAAGGATAAAAAATTATTGAGTAAATTCAGGAACTAAATTTCATACCACGGCGCGTAAAATTCGACAAGAGCGCCTCGATCCTGTCCGACCTCCTCCTCGAAGTTCTCTTCTGTAAGGACCACAACATCGTCTGCAAACGCTGATAAAAACAAAAGAGCAAGTATTCCGACAGTAACCGAGATCTGAGAGAGCGCCATCTTTCCCCGATTTTTCCGAATTCCACCACGAGCCACGAGAAGAAGTATATAAGAAAAAAGGGCTTCGACGGATTTATAGGAAGTTTATGGATCCTGAGATATTGATCCTTCTACGTGATTCGTACGGACTGCATAAACTCGCGACATTGATTTTATTTATTTATTTTTTTAATATAATAGTAATCTCTATATTTACTCAATTCTCCCTCGTCTCAGGTTTTTCTTTTTTATTATTATTTTTATTCCTCCATAAGTCTCTCTTGTTCCTTTGGTAATTTAAAATTGATTTCCTATCTGTCTAGTTTCTCTATGGACCATAATCCTCTCATGTCCTCGTGTTGACATAAAAAATATTCAGTTGTTGTCATCTAGTATGCATATATACTAATGCATTGATAGCTGCACACAATGGATGACAGCCATTGGATATTTCTCATGTCAACATCCATTGGATATTCCTTATGTGTCAACATGAGGAGATTATTTTCCCTTTTTGTATTGGTGTGTTGAGATCCAGAAGCTTGAGTTATTTTGTGGGCAGATCAATGTATTGGTATTTCTTCTATCCGAATTCAACTTGAGGAACAGTTGGACTTGAGAAGAACTAAATCCGTTTTTAGTACTATGAAACTCAATTGTTTTTCAGAAGGGGTATGTCAGCACGTAGAAGTAGTCATAACACTAATTTGTAGTTAGAATTATGTAGTTTTGTAGGTGTGTGGTACTCCATCTCAATGAAATCATTATGTTTTTGCCCTCTCTACATGGGGTGCTGCAGACCCTCTGCTTCAAGACGAAATGAGTTGTGGACAAACTGCTAAGAAAGTTGATGGCCAAAGTCCAAGCTCCCAACTACGAGCAGGTGGTTAGATTCTCTTCCTCCATCGGAATAGGAGATTGAGACTTTTAAGATGGAAACTAGTATTACAGTTTTAGGTTTTTTTTTTCGTACAATCATCCAAAAGAGGGACCATATGCCACATGTACAGTCACTCAAATGAAGGGCAACAAATGAGATCGAGTATTGAGAATAATCCCACATTGATAAAATCACGAGTCTTTGATTCCTTATGTATACGAGTCCCTCCACTTACAATTCAAATTTTTTAATTGAAAACATAATAGTTATCGCCTAGAGAGAGATCTGCCCTCATATTCTGAAGATAAATGCAAAGTCTATTATGGGATTGAGGGAGTATTATTAATAAGGAGCTAAATTGGTACTATCGTGAGAAGTATATATGGGCAACGTCTATATCCATTTATTTTCATCAATTATTTATTATTTATTGATGGCTAGGAGGTGACATTGTTGAATTAGAATTACTTAGGTTTTGCCACGTGGATGATACTTTGGAACGGAGTGTTTAAATTCGTAAAAAATTAATAATGAGATCTTAGTGGTGATTAATTTTTATTTGAAAAAAATATTATCCAACATATAAATTTATTAAATTAGAATTTTTTTACCCAAAAAAAAAAAAATCTAAATGAAGACAAAGAAGAAATATAGATAGAAGAGATGATAGAGCAAGAGTTCAAGAAAGAAACCAAGCAGCTAAAGACTGCGGCTGCTGCTGCTCACACTCCTCCACAGTGATCCCTGCTCCTAACACATCATCCTCCTCCCAAAGCCAAGACATCATCTCCTCTCCCTCATTCGCCCACATTGCAGTCCCACTGCTACTTCTGTCAATATCCTCTGCCGCTGCAAGTGCAAAACCAGCATTCCAGTCCCAGTCAACCCAGCACCGATCGTCGAAACAGCCAGTCATATTGGAAGACGAAGAGCAGTACCACTCCCCATTCTCCCCATTTGAGCTCGCAATTCCATTCTCCATCTCCTCGCTCGTGGTGGTCCCTTTGTTCCTCTTCAATACCTCATCATGACTCTCTCTCCCCTGATCAACTGCATCCATCACCTCATTAAAGCTTATCAAAATTCTGTCTGTATTTAGTGACACCTCTTCCTCCATTATGACTCCATTAATACTCTGTAATCCTCGATCACAAACTGCAGCTTCACTCGATGGGTTCACACCATTTTTCTTTATGGAAGACGTAGCAACTGCTGCATTGGAAGTACTATTCATGTTGGTATAGATAGCTTTCTTCCTCATGGCGGATCGAGCGGTCCGACCCGCTCTTCGCTTGCCAAACTTGGTTGAGTCCATGAGGATCGACGGTAGGCCGCTTTGATCGCCGCATCTCCTGAAGTAGTGGATTCTCCTGCTCAGACGGGAGTTCCAGTAATTCTTTATCTCGTTGTCTGTTCTTCCAGGCAAGTGAGCAGCTATCAACGACCACCTGTTTCAAAAAATCCCAATAATAATCAAGAAAAAGTTTTTTACAATTCAGTACGTTTGGCTCTTACGTCAGCATGAGAGCTAATGGAGCAAAGTACCCAAGAGGAGGAGTAGAGGTGTCATTTCTCAGTTAATGTTTGAGGGCCTAAGCATGAAAATCGGATAGGAAATTAAAGATGTTAAAGAGTGTTGTTTCAGTTTAATGATGGAGTTTGATTGTGATTTGGTGTGTAATGAGTAAAATCAAAATCAAATTATTTATTAAATAGTTTCAAAATGCTAATAATCAACTTTGATTTTTTGGTTTTTAAATAATTTTGTTACAAGAGGGAAAAGAATAAAGTAAGGAATAAAGACCAAAGGAGAGAGAAAGTCAAGGACAGCATTAAATAATTTTAATCATATATAAAAATCAATTTATAATTTAAAAGCATGTCACATGAAAAATATTAAAATAAAATTTATTTCCATAAATATAGACATTTAGCATTAAGGGATTATAAAAAAGGTTTGATCAGTTTTAACGGTTCTAAATAGTCGATCTTCTACAAAATAATCATCCTTTATTTTATTGTATGTGGTTTCTCAAAGCCCATGCAAAAATATCAAACTAATTTTTTAAGTCGAAATCACTTTTATGTACATATACTATTCATTGGATTCTATCATAATTCATGTGGTGTGAGACCGACCTCTAGCGTGTGAGACCCATTATGATAGAATTCTATGAGGATACAAGTACATTAGCTAAACTATTCACCAGAATTTTTCAAAACCGACACAATTAATAAGAGGGGTAGGGTTATAAGGTCGGACGAATACAAAACCTTCGGTTACAATCAGACAAAGCTTTGAGTGTCTCTCAATCTCAATTAGACATAAATGAGTCCTACAGTTTAGGTTCCCCACTGGGACAAAAGTTTTATGAGTTTTGTTCTTTTGACAAACACAGCCATAAAAGTTTTGGAATCTTGTGATTGGGTCCTCCAAAAAACGCTGAACTTAGAAAAAGACTGCACAACAAAATGGGAGCTGCGAAGTGATCCCCACAATTAGACAGATACCTAGCAGATCATGGACTCTTCAAGTCAAATTAGCTAAGCTTTAAGAGTACAGTGTCACTGAGTGAGTAAGAGAAATGCTGGACTAACCTGTTTCCCAAGGAACTATGTAGCTTAACGATTGTATTTTCTTCTTCAGCAGTGATGTTCCCTCTCTTTAAGTCAGATCTTAAGTAGTTGATCCATCTCAGTCTGCAACTCTTTCCACATCTCAATAAACCTTCAAGAACACAGAGAGAAGTGATCAGTAAACTGAAGAAAACATTAAAAAAAAAAAACTTTTTAATAAAAACCAAACTCACTTAAGCCACCAAAAAAGGAACCCATTATCGTTTAGCTCACCAGCATTCTTTGGTAATGATCTCCATGATCCTTCTCCATTAGTTTGAATGTACTTCATCAGGATCTCATCCTCTTCTGCTGTCCATCTCCCTTTCTTCAATCCCACTTTCTGGCAACAGGGTGTTCTTCCCATCTCTATACAACCCACTCACAAATGCACCCAGAGAACACAGTGAGAGAGAGAGAGAGAGAGAGAGAGAGAGAGAGAGAGAGATGTTGCTATGATTTGAACTCGTAAACTTGCGGTTGCTGAGGGTTGAAAAGGGCAAAATGGGGCTTAACAATGTTAAATAGGAGACAGAGAGAGAGAGAGAGAGAGAGAGAGAGAGAGAGAGAGATTTGTGGTGGTGAAAGGTGCCACGACGAACAAAGGATGGCGCTGAAGTCGTGGCTTGTCGACCGTCGAGAGACTCGTCGCGGGCTTCAATCTCCCACGTTGCTGAAGGCTTTGAAACTGGGGAAACTTCCAATGAACATCACCTGCATTTTTTTTTTCCCTTCTATTTAGATTACCTGCACTTACATATATTCCTTACCACATCTATGGAAGGATTCACCGTCCATATTTAATAGATCCCATATTTCAAAAGAAAATTTCATACCCATGATATGGAAGGATTCACTGTCCATATTTAATAGATCTCACATTTCAAAAGAAGACTTCATACCCATCAACGATGATATGGAAAGATTCACCGTCCATATTTAATGGATCCCACATTTCAAAAGAAGACTTCATACCCATCAAAGATGATATGGAAAGATTCACCGTTCATATTTAATGGATCCTACATTTCAAAAGATGACTCCATACCCAGCAACGATGATGATGAAATCTCGTAAAAAAATATTCATACTTAAAGAGAAACCGACCCTATATGTGAAATTTTTTTTTTTATATACTTATATATTTGTGACCACGGTACTACACTTCACATCCCTCAATTAATATTCAACTTCCTTACAGTTTTTATTATTTCATCTACTCTTCAGTCTTCACTTCAAGCCTGCCTCTTCAATTTTGATTATTCCTAAGGTCCTACTCCTACCCTTTATAAAAAAAAAAAAAAAAAAAAAAAAAAACGCAGTTGAAAGATTCTGACTACCCCTAATACTTAGGAGGATGATCTAAATAAGCATAAATCGTCCTGTCAGTCTACTTATATATTTATTTAATAATTTTATTTTGTTTTGTGGTTGAGCATTAATGGTCATATAAGAGATTCATTCGCTGACGTTGTTCTGCTTTCTTAAGTTTTTATTTTTGGGATATCTTTATTGGTATCTATGTATATTGTCTTATCTCTGATGGCACAATGAATGTGCATGAAAGAGAAATAATGTCATTGATCCATGATCATTTATTATTTATTTGAAGAATTATTATTATTTTTTTCAAGTATCACAAGAAATTTATTTTGTCATGGGCAGATGATGTATTTATTTCAATCATTAAATATAGAGAACATATATAATTTAAATTAGTCACATGTCAAATTATAAGATTTAATTCAATTAAATACTATGGCCTAAATACTATGTTTGTGTTAGTTTGCATGTGTTTTAGTACTTTAGATATTATCATGCATTCTTTATATATATATATATATATATATATATATATATATATATATATATATATATATATATTTTTTTTTTTTTTTTTTTTTTTTTTTTGCATCTCCTAATTCTATGCAAGAAGGGATGATTTAGACTAAAAATATCATAAAAATGAATAATTTAAATTCTAGGATACTGTTGGTAAAGTTTAATCATGCAATAAGTTCGGTTCACATGATTTTTTTTCATAAATATATATATATATATATATATATATATATATATATATATATATATATATATATATATATATATATATATATATAGTCGACACTCCCAACACAGAGATCTTTCACCTTTATATTTGTTACGTTTCCATATCAAAAGCTCAAACTAATTAATAAGTGGATGGACTCTCATATATTTAAAACATTCAAAGTTACACTCTCTAAGCAATGTGAAACTATTCCCAACACTCTCCCACACATACTGTCCCCTCTTCTGGGTGACCAATACATGTGGCATGTGATCCTTCTTTTAAGTGATCGTATAGAATGAATCTGAAGCTCTGATACCATATTAAATTCCAATTTTAAAAATTGAAATTAGTAAATAAAATAAATTTCACTTATATAAATATAAGACATCCAAAATTCTAATCTTTAATGTGACATTATTTCCAACCATATTTGGGCATGGGATCTTGCCTAATTCATTTACTTTGAACATTGATCTATCGTGTCCATGCCTACATGAGGGGCCCATTGGAGTGATGGTCCTCATTTACAAAGTAGTAGTAAATGAGGCTCTACATGAATGTGCGAGTGCGCTGTAGTGAGTGACTCGAATGGGTCTCCCACGTGGTTTCCATAAACTCGCATCACTGTTATAATAAGAGAGAGATCCTAGGAAATTCCATAAGTAGGTGTAACCATTTATGATCGATGGATACTAAACATACAGACAATCCATAACGTCCATTCAATGATTTCCAGCTGCATAGGCCCACAGTCCAGCACTATAATTGCTCGATGAAGGGGCCACATGTCATGTGGAATTTAATAAGTTGTAACGTGGAATTTAATAAGTTGTAACGTATAACAACAAACCAAAACATTCCATACTTACGTTTATGTATTCAATTTATATTCTTTCTTAGGATTACCATCAACTCGCTGTAGTATTTATTGAATTGGGATCACCTCTATGTACATGTATTTTTAATGAGATCTTATTACCTTCTATGTGATATGAGATCTACCTCTAATGTGTGGGACTCATTGAATATGAACGATGATAAGATCCCAAAAAAGATACAAATATATGCAAATGAATTGTTCTTGTTTTTGTTGTGATTGTCTCTGGCTTAGATATTAGCGTAAATTAAAATTAATACAATTTGTCTCTCTCCACTCTCATTTTTTTTATTGAATGACTTTGAAAGCAATTGTTGAAAGCAAAGGTATAACAAATTTTATTTTAGAGGGATATAATAAATGACAACTTACTTAGGTGACTGGAATGAAGCCATATGTGGGGCATTCATTGGTATACATTGCTGTGTGCCTATTTTAATAGCTTAAGCTTTTTGGTTAAGTAGTTATAATAAATTCATAAACTGAACCTATTGTGAATTATCTGAATCACTTGCGGGTATTATCGAAATATTTCATCAGAATTGCAGAATGAAGAAGGAAGAAGATTGGAATTTGCATAGAAGAGGAAGAATGTGCAAAGAAAATCTTTGTTTCATGATCAGGTATTGAGGAGAAAGATAGACACATTACTTTTAGGCAAGGGATGCCATGCTGGCGGCATGGGATGGAATCCTTACACATAGCCAATGGAAGAGTGGAAGAGGATTGGTTACGGTTCATATACATGGCAAAGTATCAGAAGGAGATTTATAGCATCCTTTATTTTATTATATCTATTTCAATCAGAAGATTAAGAATTACTTTCGCTGAGAAAGACTAATACCTTTAATGCTTTGAACCACCTCAATGCCTAGAAAAAATAACGAATGACATCAGACGAGTGTGAATTCTGCCACAAACAGACACGTGGCATAAATCCCAATTAAGATTTATAGCATGTGACACATGTCTGACTACCGACTTTAAATTCAGACTTCAATGAAAGGTCGAGTTCCAACTTCAGACAACACAACGTGACAATGGGCTAGAGAAAAAAGGATCCACGCAGGAGCAACGTGTCTTAATAGAGAGACTATCAGCTCAAGGGTCACTCGAGCGTGACACTCCACTCAACAGACACAATCATGTATTAAGACATGTGTCATGTGCTAATCCATGTGCCTTAACCTGCTATAATATCAACGTCTAAGCACGTACTAAGCATCTACTTTGCATGCCTAAGATTGTATCAAGATGATACCTGCAAGTTGGCGAAACCATGTCCCACTAAGCTACCACGCTCTAGAAGTCAAAAAAGGTAAATGCCATGATATTGCCATGCAAATGCTTGGAGGATGACACTTTAGCTACATCTTGCATGCGTCCTTCCACCTCATAACCACTCCAATAGCTAGTTACAAATACTCCCTTGAAAGAAGATACACAGGTTAGACCCTTCTCACTTGTAAGCATCCTCTCTTCCTCTAAACTTTACAAGAACAAATTCCACCAAAAATCTTGAACTTGGTTTTCTTCTCCCAAATTCATAATTGTTTGATATCATACTGACTTAAGTGTCGGAGTGGTTTTAGGGTTATCCACCCGCCCACACGAACTCTTTTCTTACTTTTGGTGTAGTACCTGAGCGCGTTGCAAGAAGCGGGCGTCATTCGACATCTATATTAACACCCAAGTCCTACAATTGAAATGCTGATGTAGGTAGGATTTGGCCTCACTAATACGTGTCAAGCCATCCCTAGAAACAATAATTCCATCCACAGAGACCACAAGAATAACAACCTTAGCAATGCAACGACAATCGAAGATGGAATGATCAAAATAATATGGCTTTAACCTATAATCAACAACTTCAGTGAATTTGTCAAACCAAGTACGACAAGACTCTTTCAGACCATATTTGATTTGTGGATTTACAAACTCTCTGGGCAACAATTTCCCTCCGAGCAAAGTACCTTGGATGTTGCTCCATATAGACTTCCTCATGTAAATCACCTGTAAAAGTATTTTTAATATTCAATTGAAAAAGACATTAGTCCATATTGACTACAAAAAGATACAAGAAAAATCAATAAAGGTAGATTCAGTGTTATTGATTTCGTTACCTTAATCTAAGGGTGTCAACGGACCGGTCCGGGCCGGTTTCGGTCCTGACTGAACCGGTGTCGGGTTTTATAAGCCCAGCCCAAAACATGTCCATAAAAAGTTCGGGCTGCGTTGGGTTGCGCTGGACACAATAACTAACGGGCTGGTCCGGTGTCAATTTGTTATTGGGCTGGGCTTATTGAGGTGATTTCGGATTGGTTCAGTCCAGACCGGGCTTATCAAGTTTATCAGGCCTATTTTATATGTAAGATATATAGCCTATTTTATTATTTCTATCTATAAAATTAGTATCATTCCTTCTATATGTATGTAATTCAGTAAATTGTAACAATTAACATACTCTTTTCAACTATAGATTCATATGATCTTTCGAATCAAGAAGTGAACTATAACAGTGAAATATAATCCATCAAAATTTAAAACCATTAAAATTAAGAAACTGGGCTCGGATGGATCTTACCGGTGTTCGAATTAGGTATTATTGGTTCGGGCTAATTCAGGCTTCTTAATGGGCCGGTTCGGTCTGGATTGAAACAATGTCGAGCTTTACAAGACGAGACCGAAACCTGTCCATTAAGGTTCGGTCTGACTGGGTTCGGGTTCTATCGGGCCAGCTCGGTCCATGCTACCGGGCCGGGCCCATTTTTGACACCATTACCTTAATCATTGATGCGAACTTGCAAAAAAGCCCATATAACCCTAAAAAGTTAATGGGCTAACTTTGAAGAACCGAGTAAAGCCCATAGAACCGAAAGGGCTTAGTCATCCTGCAACCGAGGACAATGTTCTGGCATGCGAAATCTAATCTCTGCCCTTCATACCGAACATTTTTGCCTTTTTGATGGCTTAGGCCCAAGGATTCGAATTTCGATTTTGTGGCTGATTTTGGCCAAGCCAAAAACCAAAATTTCGGCCATTTCAATCAAAATTTCTCCTAACCAAGTAAAAAAAAACTCAGATTTTGAACTTGGTTTCGATGGCCAAAAAATTTATTTTTGAGTCCAATTTTTTTCTATAATGCAATGTTAGTCTTTTTAATACATCCATTGAATCATTTGCACACAAAAAATCAAAAATGGTAAATCTATGTCTACATCATAGCATGTTAATGTCGTAATGAGTGAGAAGAGTAGTAAATTTCAAACAAAGTAACAAACTAATGTTATATAATTTGTATTGTTGTTACAACATTCCAAAACATTAATTAATTATCAATTACGTAGAATAAGAAAATCTATTCAAATCACGAGTTTTGTTACGCATCTAATCCCTGCGCCTGAAACCATTGATGTTGCCAATAAAGGGTTCTCTCATTTCATCACATATATATGCATCCTATTCATAGAATTACATACAAATTTTTAAGGAAAAAAATAGTTTAGGAAATAATAGCAGTATTTGTAAGTGCTAGCAACAGGGGCGTTGCCGCACAAATCACAGTGGGTCTTCCTAGAGGAGCTGAAGTCCTAGTAAAAGAAGATATAAAAGGCAACCTACTGCCTTTACTTAATTGACAACTTGAACATAATCAGTGAGCCTTATCAATTACTTTAATGAGACCATTCTGCTGTAGAAATTGTAAGGTCTTTGGTTGAGTGTGTCCTAGCCTTTGATGCCAAGTAGTAGCTGAGGCAGTTTGAAAACGCACAGAGAAGTGAGCTGCTGGTGCTGGCTGTATGTTATTTGGACTGTCAAAGGCATAGAGGCCATCCTTTTTACTCCCTGATGCCAGGACCTGTTTGGTCCGTGTATCCTTGATCTGAAAACCACACGTATTAAACTCAAAAAACAAGGAAGGTCTCTAGTGAGTTGTGATGCAGATAACAAGCTCTTTTGTATCTTGGGAACAACCAATACTTTCGGCAGCATTAGAGTAGAGTTATTTGATACAGTACCTTCATCACCAGTATGGGTAATAGGTACTTTCTCTCCATTTCCAACCATTACCATCTCTGTGCCATTATATGGAACCAAGTTTTGGAGGTTACCTGCATTATCAATCATGTGAGCAGTAGCTCCTATATCAAGATACCATTATGCATCTTGGGATTCTGAGACATGGAGAGCAGCAAAGGCTTTTGGTATCTTTGGCAGTTGATAATTAGTATTAGATCGGTCCCAACACTTGAGTGCTCCATGACCAATTTTGCCATAAATTTGACAATGAATGACTGAAGGAGATCTCACGAAGGAAGAAGTACCTGAGTTTGCAGGGACAGGTCTGAATCTTGGTGATGCTAAACCATATTTTGGAGGAGGAGCCTTGAGAATACCAGTGGATGATCCGACTGCTGGTGAGACCATAGTCTGATTAGTAGGAACAGATTTGTGAACAGATTCAGTGCTCTGAGTTGTACTTTGATGAAAACCTTTGCCCTTGGAACTGAAATTTCCCTTTCTTGCAGTAGAACTCTTCTCACTATAATATGCAAGATGATTGACAGAGCCATTTGAATGATGGTTGCTATTTCGAAGATCGTGGCTCTGGGGAAGAGGAATTAATTCAGCATATGAGGGGACAGGAGGTTTAAGCTGTGGAGAAAGACTCAAATTCGGGACCAAGATTGGTGAGCAGAGAGAAAACCTTCCTCTGATCTAGGACAGGTTTCCCTATGGAATTCAATTGGTCACAGATGGTTTTGAAACTGAAAAGATAGTCTGAGAGGCTCATTGATTCGGTTTTGGTAAGGAAATGTAGCTTCGACAGAAGCTCAAACTCCCTAGCTTTAGAGGTCTGGGAGTGGGCAGAGGATAGAACTTTCCATAGTTCAACTGATGGGTGAACACCGATAACATGGCCTAGTACTTCTTCAGATAATGTATCAGCAATCCATGCTTTAACCAGCCTATCAGTGCGCATCCAGGACATGTAGTCTGGATTGATAGTTTTCTGACCATCCACTGACTCAATTTCTTTGGCTGGAGTAGGAATATCTCCCTTAATGAAGCCAAGAAGATCTTGACTCTCGATGAGAGACTGAATTTGAGTCTCCTGTAATAAGTAATTGGACAGGGTGAGTTTCAAGGTAACAAAGTTGACGATATTCAGGGTACTAGGATAGGCATAGGGAGAGGATGAGGAGGAAGAAGACATGTTTGCAGAGTGCTGAGCGGAATGCTCTGATACCATATAAGAAAAGAGATGAAGTACAGAACAGAGAACTTTAGAGATGGTGAATCCCTCAATTAATTGAATAGGATTTCTGATGTATATCTTCCTATTTATAGAGTACAAATTGATAACGTTAACAAAGAATGAAAGAATAATAGACAATTTCTAACAGTCTAACAGTACTAACAAACTAAGGAAGATTCTGGAACTGAGGGAGACTCTAGAACGTCATTAGACGAGTCTCTTCTATTATCAATCCCCATTTATCGAAGTTGCAGAAGCCATCAGTTCCGTTCTTGGCACCAATTCTTCTCTGATTTGTCCTTACTGATTATTAAGCATTTTGTTTCAAACCTCGGAGTCGAAGGCCACATTCACAGCATATGCAGTCTAGTTTTCTTCGGATCCATGGCTGAATCGTTGCAGGGTTGTTCCTTACGAAAATCCGAACTCCGAACCAGACGAACAGAACGGGGAAGACGATGACATCTCGAGCTAACCTTTCTCATTGTTTTTCAAAAGGATGGTTTAAGATTTGGATTCGGATGTTAGACGTAAAGTAAAATAAATGTGAAATAAAAAGTCCTTACAAACTATAATTTAAGCTTAAAGACTTCAATACCCTTTAAGTTAGAATTTATACTCTTTATAAGAGTTTTTATTAAACAAATTGAAAATATCGATTTTATTCTATCTATTCGAACTTTCATGGTTCAATTCTCATGTTTTATTAATATTTTTATTTTTTATTATATTTTCAAACGTAACAAACCTTTGTTCCAATAACAACATCCCTATATATATATATATATATATATATATATATATATATATATATATATATATATATATATATATATATATATATGGTTAAAATAATATTCGAATAATTAGAATACAAATTGCATGGAAAATGAAAGAAAACCTTAATTTAAAATAAATATACAATCTATCCTAAGAAAATGAGAAACAAAACCTTAAATGGTTATATAGATATTAAGGCTATTTATGTTTTAACATTCTAAAACCTAAGGTTATATGTTAGGCTAAACATAGCAGATATAATCATTAGTCGTTTGACAGATATCCGAATCCAACCCATGCTATTCAAATTTGAATCCTAATCCAATTGTTAGAATTCAGATTTCCTTAAACGGAAGCGAATTCGAATCGAATTTTAACTATCTATTTACATCCTTGATCTCCAACTATGATTTTTTTTACCATTATCATACTGGCTCTGTAAAGTTTTTATCTGAACTTCGGTTTCTAATTCAATACGAAATACGGTTCTAATTCCATATAAAGTATGGTTCTACCGTCATGTAGACCAGTTGAGTGCATGTGTGACAGGTACATAAACAGTATGCGGTACCTAAATGATAAATAAATCAATATACAAATATGTATCTAAACAGTGCGTACCCTCAATATATCGATATGAACCATATATAATATGATACCAAAACTTGAATCATTATTATACCAGATGATACGGTACCGGTTTCGGCAGCCGAGAGGTGGAAAAACCATTCAGAAGGTAAAGGGGGGAAAGGAAAAAAAACACAATGCGACTCAAAAGCGTAGGAACACCGCACTATAAAACGTGTCATAGTTATATTGGATAGAACAACATCTTGCTAATCGTTCATTGGTCAGTTTTGAAAGAATACACGTCGCCACCTGAAAGTCAGTCGTCTGATGCCTGCGTCTTATGAAGCCGTATTGTGCCGGTTTCAAAGATCGTCGTCAAGAACACAGGCTTAAGAAAGGGAGAAGTAGGAACTGCGACTGATCTCTCTGTATCTAAATCGTTATTGTTTGGAGGAACAACTCCTTATTGCAAACAAATCGTTGCGACAAATCTTCATCATTGCCAAACTTATCTTTCTTCTCGGCATTAACCAATAGATCTGACTGTGAGCCCTAGGCTCTAGGGGGAGAGATTTAATCTCTCCTGATATATGTACTTCGAGTCTTAATGGCGCGTCAAAGAACCAAATTGTTTTTGTACTTTTGCGTTCTATCATATGCGCTTTCTGTTCTCGCAGGGTAAGAGCGGCGGACTTTCATCCTCCTGCTATTGCAATTGTCACTTTATCTCTTCAAATTTTTGATTGTTTATGATCAAATGATCGAAATATTGTAGGAAAAGCTATTATGATATTCTGCAAGTCCAAAAAAGCGCCTCGGACGAGCAGATCAAGCGAGTTTATCGGAAGCTTGCATTAAAGTATCATCCTGATAAGAATCAGGGAAATGAGGAGGCCAACAAGAGATTTGCGGAGATTAATAATGGTAGGATGAATGGCGGATGCTGCTGCTTCGACAGTTTTCTGTTCCCCTTTTAATTTGTACTGCTGTATTAATTTACTTTTATTGTTCTGCTATTAGCGTATGAAGTGCTCTCGGATCGCGAGAAAAGGAATATCTACGATAGGTATGGCGAAGATGGCCTGAAGCAGCATGCAGCCGGTGGCGGCAGGGGTGGAGGAATGAACATCCAGGATATCTTCAGCAGGTAAGTGGACGCCCTTTGCCAGCTAGTCTATTTTATGAAATTATTGAACTTATATAACAGTGGAATATGAACAAGTAAGCTGATGTCTTTCTCTTCCCTTTCAAAACTGTATTTGTTTAACTTAACAGGAAGTCGAGTGAATTTTACAAACCCTATGTTATTATTCACCTTATTTTTAAATAATCACATCTGAAGCTAAGTTTGGCAAACCTTTTTGATGTTTTGCATTTTGTAATGAAGGTAAATATGGATAGTCATGGGCTGTTTAGTGCAAAGATAATTTTCAAAATTTCGTATGTTACTTTTATTAATTTATAATGCTCAGAATCAGTACAATGAAAACATTGGAAAATAGAACTGGCTATACTTGACTGTTTGCAGAAAAAATGAAAACTAGTTCACTAATTAGAGGTAATAAGCCCGTGTAATACAATGAGATACAAAAGTATAGGTTAAGACTTGGATTGTTTTTTGTGAAATCATTTATGTATGGGAATATTTGATTGGTAAAATTGGAAGTCAGATGTACTTTTACCATATAACGGGACTGTCTGAATGCCATTCTGTTTCACATTTATTAGTGATTAAAAGATTTTCACTGATTTACTGACTATACATTGAACAGTATAGCCATCACAAATAGATATAACAAACTTGTTCTATAATTGTTTATCTGTTTCCAAGCCATTATGAAAATTTTTTTCTCTTTCAGCATTCCTTTGTTTTTAGTCGTAGTGTTGTTTCTATTTTGCTCGTAGTGTTGTTTCTATTTTGCTTATAAAGTTTGGATAAATTTCCTGACAAGATTGATTTGTCTTTTAGCTTCTTTGGTGGAGACTCAGTAGAAGAAGAAGAGGAGAAAATTGCCAAAGGTGATGATGTAATAGTTGAACTGGATGCAACATTGGAAGATTTGTACATGGGAGGTTCACTGAAGGTACCGGCAATATTTTTACTAAACCAGCCTTATCTTGTGCCTTGTACTGTCATCCCAAATACAGCTTGTTAATTAATGTTGGATGGAGCCCCTAAACAGAAAAATATAATTCAGTTTCAAAGTCTTATGTTTATCTGTTTTAAGGTTTACATGCACTCAAATTTATGTTACCTTCATTTATAATTGTTTCTTTTCAGTATATCCAGCTTGGTAGTCTTTAGTAACTTAGTACTTGTAGGAAGAGAAAATATTTTATTAAAAATTTTAAAATGAAAGGGGAGAAATTTGGGTCAACAAAAAAATAAGGCTATATTGCTATGTCGTAAGCTATTCCCTCCTCCAAAATAAAAAGTCAACATAGCCATATAACTAGATTAAATACCCCATAGCAAGGGTTGAGAAAGGGTTAACCATAAAAAAAAAAAAAAAAAAAAAAAAAAAAAAAAAAAAAATATATATATATATATATATATATATATATATATATATATATATATATATATATATATATATATATATATATATATATATATATATGAAAAATAGCATGCCAAGCGCATCTTTTCTTGTTGCTCTAGTCCTGCAATAAGTTGGATAGTTATTTCCTTCATTTATGTGATTTATTTTGGGCATCTTTAGGTATGGAGGGAGAAAAATGTTATTAAGCCTGCCCCTGGTAAGAGGCGCTGTAACTGTCGAAATGAGGTCTATCACAAGCAAATTGGCCCAGGAATGTTTCAGCAAATGACAGAGCAGGTAATTCCACTCTTTGATACACTTAGTGAAGAAATGTGTGTGCAAGGTTACTCCAGTTAGGTGTATATGATGTTTCATAATTCCAATTTTTAATGTCGCTCATGTTTGTCTGTATTGCAATCCAATTCTCTTTTTCTGAATGTAAGTTAAAAAGAACATATTGATCCCCATAATTTTAAGATTTTCGTTTATAGGTCAAATTTTCGTTCTTTGCCTTAATATCCTTTTACCAAAAGCTAGAGTTCTACCTTCGTATATTAACATTAGGTGTTCATGTCTTTCAGGTGTGTGAGCAGTGCCCAAATGTGAAATATGAAAGAGAGGGGACTTTCATTATCGTTGATATTGAAAAGGGGATGCAAGATGGGCAAGTAAGTTTCATTTCAAGCAGATACCTTTATTACTATATTTTTGGTCAAACACAGATACCAAATACCATTTTTTTTTGTCGAACAGATATACCTATATTTATGTGAAAGAAGTTCATGAGTAAATTTGCATTGGGAATCTTCTGTTCACTCTTCTTTGATCTCGGTGTTGAGATAAATTGATTAATTTTGAGATGCCCCTCTCTGCCACCCTTGCGTCCCATGGAAAGTTGAACTAATAGGGTATATTCTGTGTTATCCTAGTGCTAATGTGTTATTAATGCTGCATAATTTGTAGATTTCTTGATGCTTTGGATCATAGCAAAGAGGAAAAAGAAATATTCAACGAGTTGATGAACCAATCCTAATATGCCACTAGGATGGTCCCACGGAAGAAGCAGAGTCAAAGAGGGATTAAAAATTAGAAATAAAAGGTCCGGGACATCGCCTGTCCACCAGCCCGTTCCCATAATGGTGATGTCAGGACAGCATTTTGAATCCTAATAAAGTAAAAAAAAGTTATAAAATTGTAATAAACAGATCATACAGGTCAATTTTGGGTTTGCCGTGTTCAACACAGAAATGACTTTATGTCAATTTCATGTCGACCTGAAACTGGCTCAAACCCAAAAATACCCAGTCTGAGCAGATCTTTAACAGGTTGTGTTGGGTATTGCCTATCTTTAACAGGTTGTTTTGGGTATTGCCATCCCTAACCCTGCTCTTCTCTTGCTTCTCTTTCTTCCTCACCTTATTTTGTGGCTAATTTTTGCTGCCCCTTTTCATCTTGTCTTTGTTTCGTGGAGGTCTAATCTATCTCAACTGCTATAAATTTCCTTTGTCTGCTTTTCTTGCTTTGGTTTTTTGCCCAACAACTTGGAGTAGGTTTGCCATATTCATCTATTATTTGTATTGAAAAAATAAAGTCAAGAAGAATTAGGGTAAAGGGGGAGGTTAGGAAATGGAAAAAGAAAATGTATCTCCTTTCAGTTTGACAACTTCTTTTTCCTTAATAAAACAAGAAAAGCTCTAATTGTGTAAACCAAAATTTTACATGCTATTTTCACTTTTATTTGGTAGGTATGTAGGAATGGCCTACTTAAGTTTGCCCTACTTGTTCATCTTAAACTAAAATCTGGCCAAGCATTTGATGTTTCCAGGTTGTAACACATTTTTAATCAGCGGCGGACCACCAAATGACAAGCTAGTGGGTGTTGGCTGGTCAATAACTGGGATAGGATATGAGTATATATTGTTTCAAAAGTTTCCCCCTCCCTTTGTTTTACATTAATCTTAGCAGCATATTTAAAGTTTTTAAAATCAGTGAAGGCTATATGCCTCTATATAACTGAAGTATTTCTTGAATATATGATGAAGAGTTTTAGCCATTAGCTTGTATTATTGGTTTTTCTCTAGTTTCTTTGTGCAATTATTTTGGAGTTGAATTCTCTGATTTCTTCTACTGCCTTATATATTAATGTGCTGGAGTGCTACCTCCTTTTGGATGTTAGGTTTGATCTTTTTACTCAGAAGTTGGAAAACCTTGTCTGTTGCATTAATATGCCCTCTAATTAGTTGAAGTTGCCAGCTTTATGTTGATATACTTTATCACTTTTTGTTACTGGTTTGCGCTTCTGCTTCATGTTTCAAAGCCTACATCTGAGCAAGAATTAACAGTTCATTCTGAAACATATGTTTTACATGGTTATTTTTTTGGCTTCTAAATGTTACATGGTCATGGCTTCTTACAGGAGGTGGTGTTTTATGAGGATGGTGAGTCTAAAATAGATGGAGAAGCTGGAGATCTCAAGGTTTGTTCCTTTTATGTACTTCTTAATGCATATATTGTGGTTCAAATTATGGATCCAGGATAACAGTCATCTTCCTTCTGAGCAGTTCCGTATTCGTACTGCACCACATGAACGCTTCAGAAGGGAAGGCAATGATCTGCACACAACCATTACCATAACGCTGGTAACTGTCTCTTCTTCAGTTTCTTGTGGTTGATTCACTCTTTAGGCTTTTTCCTTCTAAATTTTTTTTCTTTTATTTATAAATTCTGCTTGTGCCTAACCAAAGTTAGAGGTGGGACCTTAAAAGCGTTAATTCCCTTACTTTAGTTTTTCAGTTTCGTAAGTGATGGAGGCATTTATGCTCTAAATAAAGAAACACTGTGTTTGACCTGCTAGGAGGTGATAGTAGACTGTTGATGTTATGTCAACACTGTGCCAATCAGATGTTCTGATTGCATTGGCTGGCAATTGTGACCTCTGTGGCCTGTGATTTAAAGCATTGATGCACGATCTTGGTCCATGCCCTGTAGAGTTCAAATTGGTCAATCAGTGTTAAGTGGACATTATCTGTGTATATCTGATTCTAAATGTTTTAGCCTTCATCCTCCCCCCTTTTGTGATCTTTTGAAATAGGACAGGTTTGCTGAATTAAGTGCCATCGTTTTCTCCAGGTAGAAGCGCTTGTTGGTTTTGACAAGGCCATCAAACACCTGGATGAACATCTTGTAGACATCAGTTCAAAGGTGAGGCTTAATATGTGTGCTTTATCCAACCTTTGATGCTGCTTGAATTATATTGAACACTCTTTACTCGGGGGGATTTACTTGGGAATAATACTTTCAGGGAATCACAAAACCCAAAGAAGTGAGAAAGTTCAAAGGTGAAGGGATGCCATTGCATTTTAGTTCAAAAAAGGGGGATATATACGTTAAATTTGAGGTTCTATTCCCTACTTCATTGACTGAAGACCAGAAGACCAAGATCAAGGCAATTCTTGGTTAATGTAAGAATTCTTCCTTTTTGAGTTTCATGATTTTTTTCCCATTGTATAATGATGAGGTCAACAGGAGGTAGGCACACGAAGGATGTATGCAATGCTTTGATCCTTAAAAATTGTCCTACTCTCAAGAGGCAGTTTCCTTTCCTATTTCCCCCCACACATGAGCATAGTTTTTCCTCGCCACTCTGGGGTGTTAATGTAAGATTTTTAGCAAAAAGTTGTAATTGAAGCTAGTGAACTTAATTTTGTTTTGCAATTGTTTCTTTCTCTTTGTTTTATCGTGCTTCATATCTATTCAAGTCAGGTTCAGCGGACCTGAAAGATGTACAATGTCTCTTAAAGTTGCCGCAAATCTCCTTTTGACTAACGTACGGTAAAAACAAACAGTTTAGTTCAAATGAGCAACGTTGTGGACGTTTTTTAATTTGATTTCAGAATTTAATTTGTTTCTTTGAGTTCTTTTTCTATTTTATATTTTCTTTTAGGTTCCTTTTGTTTTGCTGTAAAGTAAAAATAATATGTGTAACATTTTATATGTAATTTATTTTTTCTAGTGTTTGTTTCTAAAGGGTAAATTATAGTGATCTCAAACTGGGAGAGAAAAGAATATCTTTCTCTTATGGGAAAATATTGTACAGAACATAATAGAATCACATATGCTAGGAGTTATTGGTCGTTGGATGGTGACTGAGAGAAAAGAAACTTTCTTTTATGGGAAAAAATTGCACAGAACACAATAGAATCACATATATTAGGAGTTATTGACCATTCTTGAGTGGTGAAGAAAACATCTCAACCGTCTGCACAACCGCAATCCGCCTGTCATCTTCTTCCTTTTGACATAGCCATATCACTGGCCGAGGGTGAAGCTAGGGTTTGTTCCCCTTTTAGTTTCCTAAAGGGGCCTTGTCCGCTCTGAGCTCTCCACTAGAGTCGGTGCTGGGTTCAACTGAAACCAAGAGCGAGGAGGACCCCATTGCTGGCCTAATCGTAGTTCATTATCAGTTTGATATGAAACGGCTTGCCAACGACTGCTCACGTACGAAATAAGCCTGAACCCAAAATATCAAGCTTCCCAGTGGGGGTTTCTAATTAATGAAAAACGAACATTTTATTCCTCCATCGAAGGAGCTTCACTACAAGGGAAGCAGTGAAGCCCAGATACTTCCATATGGTGATTTCTCATCCAGAGGCTGTGCTGCTTATTGTTTCTTGGGTTTTCGATAACTGCCAACCACGGAATTGGAAGAAGACGTGTGAAATAGAGTTTTAACAAGACGTTTCACTCGCTTTTTCTTCCTTGTTCTTCTTTCTCTTCCTCTTCCCAGTTGAGCCGACGATCCCTATGTATATTTCTCGCGCAATACACAGGTACATCTCCTCCCTCACTTTTCTCTCCTCAAATCTCCTTTCCTCTTTCTTCCTCTTCCCGACTGAGAGTCCGATCCCTTTTCAGCATAGTTCTCACACAGTGGATCTGGTACACAGTTTTCCTTATCTCACACTGTTGTTATTTTTTAGTCTAAATCCAGCACTGACTCTACAATACACCATGATAATGAAGAAACTTAGTGTAAAGAATTGTGATGATTTGACAATATTGCTACTGAGGCCAAAGAAAGTTCTGCAAATAATGATTTTGGACTCCTTTTCTGTAGAGACTCAGAAGAGGTTCATATAGAAGAAGGGGATTGGAGTCATATAAATATATAAAAAAAACAGGTTAGGAGTTGTTAAAAGCAGCAATTTCTTGCATTCTCTAGTGTCTTCTAATGAGACTATAATTGAAATTCTGAAAATCTCTGAGAGTTGCAGAGAGAGACCTGCATCGGTTAGTAGAGGAGCATACGGAGAAGGAAATGTTTAAATAAATGCGCCGATCTCTCAAGTGCGGGAGAAAAGCGAGGGAGGAGATGTACAGATCGTTGGCTCAATCGGGAAGAGGAAGAGGAAGAGTAAGAGGCAAAAAAATCTGTCTCCAGCGCGCCAGCCTTCCAGTCCGTCATCTGACGGGCTGGAATGCATCGGTATGCGTGTCGGTGCATTCCAGATGACGGGCTGGAAGGTTGGGCGTAGAGAGGATTTGAGTCCAGAGTAAGAGTGAAGAGGGGATGCAAATTGTCTCCTCCCTGAGATTCGGAAGGAGGGGCGGTGACCCCACTTGATGGTTGTCACGTGGAGGTCGGATGAATCCAACCCCTCCGTTCGAGCTGACAAGCCTAACCGACAAGAGAGTGTTGACTCGAACAGAGGGGTCGGATTCATCCGACCTCCACATGGCGACCATCCAGTGGGGTCACCGCGTCTCCTCCCTAAAGTACAGGGAGGAGACGATTTGAATCCGTGAATAAGAGGGAGATTAGAAGGAAGAAAAGGGAGGAAACCCAGTTTCACACATCGATTCAGTACTTTGTACCTACCAAAAGCTTAAAAAATAATCAAGCAGCACAGCCCCAGGATGCATAACCACCACGTGGAAGCATCTAGGCTTCACTGCTTCCCCTGTAGTGAGATCCTTGATTACAGAGGAGTCCGATCCAATGGAAGAAGGTTCTGCATACTTGTTGTAAGGAACTCATTTATTTTTTGGGATTCAATAATTATAGAGTTCACTGGGAGTTATTTCTGTTATCCAAAGATCTTGCTCTTTTGATGATCTGGATTCTCAGTTGATCTTAGAAGACATTTTTGTACTGTTTTTTATCATGTTACTAGGGAGTGAATCATATTGACAACCTAGTTAGAAAGCCACCACTTGTTCGAGAAAGGTGGTTTGGTTGTTTTTCCCTTGGCTTCATTCTTGATCAATGATGATGCTTTGATTTGTTCTCCATACTTTTCTCAATAAGTTTTGATTTTACCCAAAAAAAAAAAATCTTTTTTAAGAAAATGAAACTCCATCTGTGTCACTACTGAGAGCCCTTTTTGCTATCTTTAGGTGATGGTCCGGAGATCCAATCTGTGGGCACTACTGGGAGCCCTTTTTGCTGGTCTTTAGGTGATGGTCTGGAGATCCCATCTGTGGATTGTGCCCAATATTGATAAAATCCATTGAGCCTCGTCCCGCCTCTAGCTTCAAAATGTGGGTGAATTGGTGAATTGATTTTCCTTGATAATTAAAGCTGTGTTTTAATGTCAAGAAATAAATAAAATAAAAAACGAAAAATAAAATTTTTGAGATTGAGGAGAGATAGACATGTCATTGTTCTTGTTTTACTATGTTTTTTTTCTTCTAGATATCCAAACTTAGCGTAAAATGTTGAAGAAGAGATTTTCACACTGTCGACATATAATGACATCTACACGTCCAACCAATGGAAGCATGGAAGGAAATGTCCTACGATTTATATTTGAGGGGTAACACGTGTTAAGGAGCAGAGAGACGTCACCACGGGTGTCAAATGGGGGTTGTTTCAATGGGTCCAAGCCAACATAGGGTTTAACATAAATGGACTGGGACCAAAACTGGACCGATAAGAAAATCGATCAGCTTATCGGTCGGTCTTGGTTTCTTCTTGTCCTGCAAGCCTGCAATTCTCTACTAACTTCTCCAAGCTAACCCCACTAACTGGCTTCCCCTCTAAACTCACTTCTAGAAATAACAGTTTTCATCTCCTCTCCAAACTATTCTCAAAGTTAGAGGAAACCATCTTCTTCGATGGTGGTGCTCAAAACGGGGATCTCATCACTAACCTTCTTCTGGGTTTCACTCTTCTCTAGTTGTCTCTCACTCTGGCAGCGACCATTGTTTCAGGTCTAATGTGAGTCAAGATCAGATTGGAGATCTGCAATCTCCCTTCTCTTCTCTCCTCTCCTCTCCTCTCCTCTCCTAGGTTCGAAATGCCCGTAGTAAATACAAGTTATTTCTTAGATCTAAAAACAATAATCAAAAGGGGCGTTGCGAGAATCGAACTCACGACCTCTCGCACCCGAAGCGAGAATCATACCACTAGACCAAACGCCCAGCCCTTTCGGTAATTAAGGATTATAACTGAATGTTATAAGGCTGCTCATTGCCCAACCTGCCATACGGCTAACAGAGGCAACCGTTTTTCTTTCTTCTTCACACCTTTGGTTCTGTCATTGTTTCTCAAATTATCCGATTAAAAAAGAAATTTTGTTTCTTTAATTCAGACCTATTGAAAATTTTCATTCATAATCTTTCTTTGATGGAGTGAATGGGACGGTTGTATCACCCCGTAACCGTGCATGAAATACACTTGGAATTCCATGTGCAGACGAACTGAACTCTGTCATTACCCATTTCATAGATGAAATGTTGCCATTGGGATGTACATTTACGTACTCTGTTTATGAGCTTTCTTACGAGTGATTGAAGAACAGTTGAGTGCTTGTGTTACAGTGGAACACAGATGATGAGGAGAGCCTCCCCTTCCTCATCAAAGGGGCTGTTCTTTCTATTAGTAATCTATTAGTGTATATTGCTCATTTATCTATAGAATCATCAATTAGTACATATTCTTATTTGAATGAAACACATTATGAAACAACAAACATAAATTACAAGGTCCCTTTTCCCGCTAATGTATACTAGTACCTTTCATATTTTAGCTCACTCAAGACCATTGAGCTATAGAGATTTTTTTTTTTTGGGTTAGGGTTGGGGTGGGGGGGGTGGTGGTGGTGTGGTAAGAGACGTATACTAGAACAAGAGAGCAAAGAGGAGGATCATGGACCCAGGCAGATACAGACGCATCAGGTGGGATCTATCACTGTATGCATGGCTATATTCATCCTGAATGTGCTGTTGGACATTAAAGTTCCCTGCAGATAACACCATAAACACTGTGTAAGCTATAAAACTCTGTTCTAGAGAACATTAGCCGTGATCATAGAAGAAATGACTAGTTAAAACTGGAAGGCAAAAGGGCTGTAGACTATTTGGCAGTCGGTGTGGGATTAAAATCCCAACACTCCCCACACTGTATATACATGCAGATTGGAGACGATGAAAGCCTGCTCTGATATCATATAAAGTTTCAAATTCAAAAGTTAGAACTAGTAGGTAGAGGAATCCAAGTGTATAAGGGGGAGCTAAACTCCCAACGGTTTATATGGTACCTCTTTCACTGGTGTCGCCACATCCAGCACTGATTGTATCCCTTATATCTTGTATGGTGGCTTCGTTGTAGAACAGGAAGTTGTGTAAGATGCCGTCAATGCAGTCGAGCACAAGGTTTGTCTCATCCAGGCAGGGTCCATTGCAGAATTGATCGGTTGCTTCAGGAGGGACATTGAGGTTTCCGCTCTCGTTCAATCGGTAACTTTCCTCGCAGCTGCTATAAATCTGTTTTGTAATATATGATGGATTTTGTTATTAAATCCAAGTTCCATATTCAAAGACAGATGGGTTATCACTTACATATTTATTATTGAAGCACAGTATTGCTTTTGCAACGATTTGACCTGGATCATTCTCAACAAGGTCTGCACCAAAGTTCCCAATTATATCAATCAAGTAAACTTCTGACTACAAATTGATTAACTCATATAAATGCAGACCTGATTTGCAGCAGGTGACAGCAATGGAGATGAGAGCTGCAACAAGAAACCAGCATTTTGGGCCTGGAGTGGATGAGAATGCCATTGCAGAAGAAGCTGATCAGTTTCTGCTTCTTTTTTTTTCTTTTTTTTCTGAAACTCAGTGGGAAGAGTGAGCAAGTCATTCAATATGTATACGTACAAGTATATTCTTTCTTGCACTAGGAACACACCTGCAACTGCTTATTACCAAACCTACCCAGTGCTCCTGATTTTACCAAAATGCCCCCTCATTAACACTATTTTCTTAATTTATGCATTCTAGTAGGGGGTAAATATGATCCAACAGTCCTGTTAATTTGGTAAATTGGACACCTTCTTTCTTGGGTTGCCTTAAAAGGACATAGGAGTAATGGTTTGGCATGACCAAGTCACCAAGGTGGAGAGGGCAGTTGGTGTAGAGTAGTCACCAACCTTTACTTTAGTTGCTTTGAAATTATATTTTGGAGTGTCATAAATCAAACCTAAACTTTCTTTTGTTGGTCTACTTTCACTGAAGAGGTTTGATGCATCATCATATGTTTGTAAGAATACGTTTTGAGCTATTAACTATTTATTACATTGTTTTAGCCAACCTCTTATAATCAAAATCAGTTTGCATTCCAAATTAAAAAACATTTTATTCAACAACCCACTGTGGCATAGGTGAGGTAAGGATCAATAAATCTCCCATTTTGGCCTTCTGAGATGACCTGTTGGTGACACATAAACAGAGAAAAATGTCAATCTTCTAGAATTTTTTTTGCAAATCCAAAGTTTTGCTAACTGATGGATGAAGTATGTGAGTCTCTTATCTGTTTTTAAAAAACATATATTTCCTAGCCTTTTTTTAAGAAGAATGAAATCTGTCCAAGTTTTGGACTTGGATCCTCTCTGGGCTAGAGAGCCCAGAGCTGATCCAATGGTCGAGGATCACTCAGCGTGCATACCATGGTGAGGAGTGCATCTATTTAACCGTGCATTCTAGAACTCAGATGGGACTCCTGGAAAAGTGGGAGGGTTGTTGAAATACTCATATAGCAAAGAGAGTAATAATGAGATCACTCTGGTGGGTGAACGAACATTCTTCGAGGACGCAGAAAAAAACTTGCTCCATAATTGCGTTAGGAAAGTGATACTCTGGAGCATTTCTAGTTGGACAACCCCTAAAGATAATACCATTAATAGGGCAGTATGATATCATTAGGAGGTCTTTGGGGTTCCTGCCTTTATGCTCTAAGGAGTTTGGAGGTCTTTGGCCTTCCTATAGGGTCAGGTAAGGATTTGTCCTTATATTGTTGTGCACAAAAACTTTCTCCTCAAAAAAATCATCCTATGTCAGTAGTAGAATAAGGTGCAACTGGCCGGGTTAAACTAGTCTGGGACTTTTTTAAAGATCCCTGGTAGGTAAGACAGTTACCCGACCCTCGGGGCATTGGAAGCCTCACAAAATCTGAGTCCACATCACATTTGCCACATGGCAAATGTAAAGTACCCACCCACCTGTTTTTGTGCACTTATTGCAATCATTGCAGCCATCATGAGGTAAAAAATAACATCCTTTGCTTTGACGTGGACGCGTGTACCGTACTGCCGTGTGCGTGTGATTGATACGGAAAACAAAATAAATGGAGATGCGGGGTATCGATCCCCGTACCTCTCGCATGCTAAGCGAGCGCTCTACCATCTGAGCTACATCCCCTTTGATGAATGATAGGTTGATTTATTTAAAGACAATCAAGATATAAAAATTTCTAATTAATATTTAAAAGCCCCATTTCTTCCTATCAAAATGATTCTCCCATCTGGTTTGCTACTTCCGCTCACCCACAACAATAATGGTTGGGTTAGCAGTCAACCTACATTTATGTCACATATAATAGTGATTGGTACATAAGATGGATTGCCAACAAAAGTGCTAAGTAATGGGATCCAAAGATAGGGTTGTCATGGGCATTATTGTCCACGTCAATCAGAAGGCGACATGTGGTAGGACATGTGTTAGTAAGAGAATTCACCACCTTAAAGTTCGAAATAGTCAGCATCTAAGTTACGCATCTTTTGGACCTTCGTAACGGTTTGCCCGCACTTCACCCAAGAGATATCCGTACTCGGTCCGCACTATTGAATGTCCGTTGCATTTAATAGGTAAAAGTCGACACGTCAAACGTAATGAACATACTGAAAACTCCACCCAGATTTAATGGACGACATGTCCGATGTAATCGACAGACGAGTAAATCCACTCATGGGCAAATCTAACTTTGGACCACCCGATGCCCTTCACTATAAGTAGACCAGATTCCAAAGGTAAACAAATCTAACATTTTACACTCAAAACTCTCTCTACAACCCCACTTACTCAGAGCTTATATTTCTCATACCAAGTTCTATATTTGCTTGTGGTCAGAGTATTAACTTTGGCATCGGAGTGGAAGGATCCAAAACCTGACCCTCTCTTGCCTTTCTTTCTTTGTCCGCATGTCCGAGTTGCTCCTAGAGAAATTGATCGTTTTCCAAAGTGAAGCAAGGTATATTGGAGAGAAAACACCATATCAGAAGCCGCTGAAAACAAAATATGTTGAAACTTCAAATCCATTTTCATCAATAAAAAAGGAACTGAAACACAAAAAACCCTTTTGAGTTTTCTTCCTTAACCGAAACACAAAAAACCCTTTTGAGTTCTCTTCCTTAACTGAAACACAAAGAATGATAGAAAGAGAATGGAGTTACTAGCATAATTCCTACTTCACCGGTTAAAGTTCTTAATCTCTCTCCTCCCTCCCCTCTTACTCATGCCCTTAATTTATAACCAACAAAATACCCATCAATGGTAACATTTTTAGACTGTGAGGAGCTTCTATAGACTATGCTTTGTGGCCTAAATAAATTTTTTTCTTGGATTAAATATCATCTATGATACCTTGCAAAAAAAAAAAAAAAAAAAAAAAAAAAAAAAAACAGTTTACGTGAGTGAATATTGTAGACCGTATTTACAGTCTGGTAGCTGAAAAGGAAAGGAACAATACACCAAAAAACAAGTCCAAAGCGACGTCTACGTAGACGTCGTACACATCCGAGTTTGACAGATACAATGATACATCCTGATACATATACGACAAAGACAACGGACAACGGGAAAAACACGGAACTCCAGGGACACGTCATCGATCAATATTTAGTTCATCTGATACCCTGACGTGGCAGTGAGTGAGTGGATGTATCTTACAGGCTACTGTTTTATTTTTTTAATATGTCCTGGCCCACATCTGAGTATAGTGACTTTTCGGTAATAAGTCTTGAGTTTGACTACCTTAAGCAGTCTTACTTGGAACATGTTCTCGTTGTCTCCGATGGACTAAATTTTTTATTGAATTTCATTGAATTTTTCTTAAAAGGTCAGTAATATACTAATATAACTTACCCAAAAAAATATATATTAATATAATTTACCAAAAAAATAATAATATACTAATATACGTTTCGAGTGTTAAACGGATGAATTGATCGTACTTGTGGACTGGACATACTTGGCGGCTTGGCATTGTTCGTTTAGAAGCGAATCCAAGACTTAGTAAGTGGATTAAGTCTACTTCATTAGTGAATATTAAATCTTTTTACTGTCCAATCTATCGCTTGTATTTTCCTTCACTCCTCCACCCCTTAATAAAGGCATTCAATTTCATCTCTTAACCCTCCCCCGCTCTCGACCCTTCAAAAAAAATTTGTATTTTTTCATATATATGGTTGGAGAGGGGTTTTCAATGCATGCAGGTGGTCCGAAGCATAATTAGTAAGTTTCGGTAATTGAAAAAATGGTATGGATATATAGGGTATTAAACAAATTAGATGTTAGTAATATTCAAATTTAATGCTAATATGCTAAAATGTGTATAATAAAATTATCCAAAAAAATGTGTATAATAATAGAATATGTGTTAGTTCAAATATAAGTAAATAATAAAGTATTTGTTTAATATATTTTCTATAAAATAAAATTAATAAGTACATATATATATATATATATATATATATATATATATATATATATATATATATATATATATATATATGTTTTGAAGATTTCCATTCAATAACAATATTTGAAAATTCAAAAAATACCCAATTATTTTTACATTATCACTCTTCATAAAATAATTATACTGTTATTTTGGGGGTCTTTTGTTTCTCCCATTCATAAACCCATATAGTTGTGTCTTATTTTATGTTGCCTCTCTCTCATCTCCAATCCTTCTTCATCCTGTCTTCTTTCTCTTTCTCCACAAACCCACAAAAAAATGACTAGAGTTTCTAGTAGGCTCTGGGCACAGGATTTTGTCGATCGATCGGGGCACTGTTAAATCATGACAAAGATGGGAAAAATGTGAAATCAGGACATCTGGAATCCGTTTACATCCGTCTCAATCTTGAGTTTGCGTATGGGAAACCCAAAAAAAAAAAAAAAAAAAAAAAAAAAACTTGTGTACTTTTCCAACGATAAAGGCTGATCTGTTCATGGTCAAACCAGAGGACTAATCTATATTGAAAAATTGGGGTCTACTGAATTTTCGCGAGTAAGTAGATATTACAGTTGGTGACAGTTTGGTGAGAAGTTACTTCGAAGTTCGAACACGCAGACTTGCAGGGATGCAGCAAGAGCCACTGAGAGTGAGAATGAGAGAGAGAGGACTTTTTCTTACTATAAATGGCAAGAGAAGGGGCGTTCATTCTTGGCAGGGTTCTTTAAATGCTCGCCACCTTCCTCTCTTTCGTTGTTTAAAAGATTGTGGTTCAAGTTACCGCTGAGGTGCACGTTAGAGTTCCTTTTTCAGTTCGAAAATTTTGGTTTCTTTATTACCTGCGGCCAACAAAAGCCAGGCAGGATTCAAGAACCCTCTTCTTCTATTAATAACAGGGGGGGGAAGTGTTTGTCTGAGAGAAAGGTGTAGATTATACAGAGACGGACAGACATACAATTCGGAGCGATTGAAGAATTACGAATGGATGGTCTCTGTTTCAAAGCAGGGATTCATGCGGGGCTCCCTTCATCCATCTCTGTCGCTGGAGCTATCGATGGGCGTGCGCCCACGGCACATGTCTGCGCTTTGGGACGTTCTGGAGGTGGCGATTCCACCAACTCTAATGGAATTTCTCTGGAGAATTCGACTTCCACGGCTTCGCTTCAGAGACCCTCTTCGTCTTCGAGGTTTTCCTTCACGTACCCTTTCAGATCTCTGTGGTCTCGAGCTGGGAGTGGGAAGCCCAATGGCGGTACCGCCCTCGACGATGCTGTTGTTATCGTTGGGAATGGAGAAAATGGAGAAGTGATTGCTGGTCATGGAGCCGCGCAGGAGAATCAGAAACAGAATGAGCCCTTACGGTCTGGCGATTTGCGGGAAAATTGGGTTCTGAAAATTCTCCATCTAAGGTCTCTCTGGTCGGAAGAATCGAAACAAGGTGATTCTGGCATAGAGGAATTGGGGCGAGAAGAGGATGCGGTGAGTGGTCGAGGCAGCGGATGTTCTTGTTGCAGTGATGGGGATTCTGGAGTTTGTAATGTTGATGAAGGCAAGGTGGAGGGGGAGGAAGGGCAGGCTGAGCAGCAGGAGATCAAATTTGATAGGGATTCTTTCTCCAGTTTGCTCCGCCGGGTTCCCTTTGCGGAGGCCAAGCTGTACGCTCAAATGTCGTATTTGGGAAACTTGGCTTATACCATACCACAAATCAAGGTATACCCCCGTTAGCAAACCCAAACCTGCAAGCTCAAATGTCTTTTCATAGATTATGTTTTTCAGCAATTATTTTTTCTATTTCTTGTCTTCGTTTGCTGAGAATTGATCTTTCTGAATCGAGCAACCCATGCTAACGTTTATGTTTTGTTTACCCTTTTAATTTCATTAAACACGGCATGGTATTTCTGCATTTGCGGATCCAGACCTTAGAACCACTTGCCCATTTTTGAAACTTTTTGTTAATCATAGTCTTTATTTGAGGAGTTCTGGTTTTGATGATGCACGTCCAATAAATTTTTTGACGAAGTTATCTTTGTTTTTTTTTTTTTTTTAATCTTTTTGTTTTAGCCAGGGAATCTCCTGAAATATCATGGACTGCGTTTTGTTACTTCTTCATTGGAGAAGAAAATGCAGTCAAAAAATGGTGAAAAGGATGAAACCCCAACTCAAATTCAAGAAACAGAACGGCCAGAAAAAGAATCAGATGTTGAGGAGCAGATGAAGAAGAGTGAACAATATAATATAAGTGCATCTACTGCCTATCAGATTGCTGTATCTGCTGCTTCGTATTTGCGTTCTCGAACAAAGAACATTCCTCCTTTTAAGTCCTCAAAGGCTGCAACAGAGGACGACTCTCTTGGAGGTGGAGGGGACAGTTATAATATTGAACTAACAAGCTCAGAGGTGGCCTCTTTTGTGGCAACTACTAACTCAGTGACAGCTGTGGTTGCTGCAAAAGAGGAAACAAAGCAAGCTGTTGCAAGGGACTTGAACTCAGCTCTTTCATCTCCTTGTGAGTGGTTTGTATGTGATGATGATCGGAGCGGAACGAGATCCTTTGTTATTCAGGTAAAATGAATTTGTTTATCAACTTACACCCATTTTGAATTACAGGCTAATTAGATTAGGATCAACCTTGAAAAGACAGATTTGAGGGATTTCTCTTTCACCCTCATGTAGGATATATTGTAAATGAATGATAAAAATAGATAAGAGATCTATAATCCCTGGTCAAAAGGTTGATGAATGCAGTGGTAACTATCCTGTGAATGGATGTCTCTGTGATCAATTTGTACATCAGTAAATGGTCTGTGGCATCCAGAGAGTAGCCAGACCATTGGACTTTTTGTGCATTCTTCCTCATATCTATTTGATTATAAAACATCAAGCAAGTTATCATAATCTAGTAGGACAATCAAATTACTGCATCTTTTCATTGGAGTTTTAATAATACATTGAATTACGGTTTTGTAATGACTTTCAATATCTTAATGTGCAGGGTTCGGAGTCACTGGCTTCTTGGCAAGCAAATCTACTGTTTGAGCCTATTCAGTTTGAGGTAGAATTCTGAAGTTACTTTGTCAGCTTCCTCGTTATTATTCTCTGAGGGCTAATTACCAATCCTAGTAATTAGGGACTGATTTGGTAATATAGTATAACCTACTATGTGATCTCTTCTGAGTGGTTTACAGTTACAGGGTTACTTGTGAGATTAAAACATACTAAATGTAAGACTATATTCTCTTGCAAAGATTGGCCTTAAAGATGAATTATCTGTTTGTGGCTCAGGGACTAGATGTACTTGTGCACAGAGGGATTTATGAAGTTGCCAAAGGTATATATGAACATATGCTACCTGAAATCTGTGCCCACCTAAATTCTCGTGGTTACTCTGCGACCTTCCGCTTCACTGGGCATTCTCTTGGGGGAAGCTTGGCATTGCTCATAAACCTCATGCTGTTGATACGGGGTGAAGTCCCACCATCCTCCTTACTTCCTGTTATAACATTTGGTGCCCCATATATAATGTGTGGAGGGGATCAGCTTCTTCACAAGTTTGGCTTGCCACAGAGCCATGTTAAAGCAATTACCATGCACCGAGACATTGTACCCCGGACCTTCTCTTGCAATTACCCTGATCACGTAGCTGAACTTCTCAAGGCTGTTAATGCCAAGTTCCGTAACCATCCATGTCTAAAGGAACAGGTATTGTCTTTTACTTTTGGTGAATTTGAACAATATGGACACTGTGGACAACCCAAAGATTCAATTTAATTACCATATATAGAGACATATGATATCTCGGAATGTTGATGATTTGGATTTACTTTGTGAATTTAAATGTGAGCTGTTCATTAATTTTGAGTCTCCAGTGAAGCCTTTGTTCTGTTTTGAACAAATAAATGTACTTTTGGTCTAGTTGTTTGTGGCTTATTATTTCTTAGGCAACAACTCTTTGAAATTACATCTTAACAGATCAGTCACACTGCAGGGCACAATAACCTTACTATAATAACTACTTACCCAAAAAAAAACCATACTGTAATAAACTTAATATAAAATTTGAAGCCCGTTAGTTCTTCTCTACGATGGTTTACTCATTCCAGACAATCTGTATGCATTTCATTGTGTTAACTCTTGTGACTGACTTGGATAAACGATTGGTGTTTGGATAGGAGCAATAATTGGCATTTTGTTGTGTCTTTGTGACAGAAACTGTTGTATGCCCCCATGGGGGAGCTTCTGATTCTACAGCCAGAAGAGAAATTCGCTCCACACCACCACCTTCTTCCCTCTGGTAGTGGTCTATATCTTCTAAAAGGCCCCATGCCAAATTCCTCAGATGCAGAGAAGCAGCTCCGGGTTGCACAAAATGTGTTCTTGAACTCACCTCACCCACTTGAGATCCTTAGTGACCGGTCAGCTTATGGCTCTGATGGCACCATTTACAGGGACCACGACATGAACTCCTACGTGAAGTCCATGCGTGGTGTAATCCGACAGGAACTCAATCGTATTAGGAAGGCGAAAAGGGAACACCGGCGCCAGATGTGGTGGCATCTCGTGGCTCCACGCATCATTCATGCGGGAATCATTTCGGACACACATTTGGCATCTGGCAACATGAGTAAGCACCAGCCCAATTTGTTTGGCATCTTCAGCAACGGGAGGCAGACAGTGAAACGGTTCAGTAGGTTGGTTGCATCACAGCACTTGCATTTGCTTATTGTGCTTCTGTTACCTGCACGGTTGTTGCTGTTGGGGACGTTTACTCTGATTAGTTTCCATTGAATAAGGAGGACATATCTGTTCTTGTGGAATTGCCTATGGTTGTGGCGGACGGGTGGATTGTTAAAGTTGTACAGGTGGAAGCAATTGGCTAGTTGGTGGGGTGGTCATTATTTATTTATTGGTTTTACAAATATTCTTTCCTCTAGAGGGCAGGCCTTGGCTCAATGGTAAAGTTGTTCCATTGTGATCTAGTGTTTATGGATTCGAATATGGAAACAGCCTCTCTGCGAAGCAGAGGTAAGGCCTCAATCTTCATGAACAGGCTACATGCCCTTTTTACACATATTCTTTCCTCTCAGGATAAAAAAAGCAGGAGAGAGGCTTAAATGTAAAGAACAAATATATTGAATTATATGAATGAAATCAAAGGACCTTAAAATTTGGCTCTGCTGTACATGCGGATTTAAAGGATGTTCATTTTGTTTAATGCTTATTCCGTCTTTGATATTTTCATTTCCAATTCCAAATACACTGTGACGGCCGTGTTCCTTCGTGGTTAGGCTGTTTCACCTCAAATGTTCTGAGTCATCGCTAAAGTGGATGAAGATCTTGAGGGTTTGTAAAGGGCAAGCAAGCTAATTTTTTATATAAGAACTATAGTGCAAATATGGGCATCAGTGTAATACTGCATCTGTCATAGTTAATACTACTACCCGTGACAGGTCCCAGTTTCAGAACTTGAAGGGAAGATAGTCGGCCTGTACTTCTCCTTCTGTGATTCGTGATCATGCCGCCATTTTACTCTGATGCTCACCAACATTTAAGGGAAATTCAAGTAAAGAGGAGAGAGCTCTAAGGTGGTAATGATTTTCATGGATGGATGGGTATGAGGTATCCTTCAAAAGCATGCCATGGCTAGCAATCCCTTGAACGAAGAGAGCTGCCACCAGAAGCTTCTTGAAATCTTTAAGCTAAGCTGCAATTCCAACATTGCATGTCATGAAGTATCAATGATCCCGTGAAGTGTTCAGGTTCTGGTGTCGGAGACCATTCTCTTCTCTCTCTCTCCCCTTTAAAATCTGCCTCCATGCCAAGCATTTACACTAATTCTCATAACTTAAGATTAAAGCCAGGCAGTCTCTGACACGAAAAGGGTATCCACATACAACGAGCAATCCTTCGAAAAATACTATTCCGGCATGCCGTGGTTGCCCCTCCCTTGCAACAAAAGAGAAACATCATTGAAATGCATGCTCAAGCTCCCAGGACAACCCCAACTTTTTTGCGGTTGATGGGTCGTAACCTAACCGATGAAGCAGTGGAGCTCGTCGTATTTTTGGGCTCCAATGCGTATCCACTCGATGAAAATATGATCAAGTTGATGAAATCAATATTTTAGGAGATGGCCGGAGAAGGGGAAGAGTTGAGTTTTTTTATGAAGCATGAGCTCATCCGCTCACAAGTTGGTGTATATGTGTGAGTAGTGCATGGCAGGATGGGTCTTCAATTGTGATGACTGTCACTCACTCACTATTTGCAATCAGGCAATATGTTCAAAAAGCTTCCAACGAATAACCATGGCTGTGCACAGGAACAGTTTGCTAAAGAGCTTCTTAGGGCCCGTTTGATAAAACTTTTGCTTCTGGATTCTATGGATTCTGGTTCCAGGGAGCCATTTTGGAGTAGAAGCGCGTTTGATAAGTCCAGTTAGATTCCAACTCCCACAGAGTGAACCGGATTCAGAATGACTCCAGAATCCAAAATTTTGGAGTCATAAATACTTGCTCCAAGCTGTTGGATCAACTTTTTAAGAGAAAAAAAAGAGTCGACACTCACATGACTATCACTTGACCACCACCACCACCACCACCACAACCACCACCACCACCACCACAACCACCACCGCCGCCGCCACCTCTACCACCACCACCACCACCACCACCACCACCACCACCACCACCACCACCACCGCGGCCTCCATCACCACCACCAACGCCACCGCCCACCACCCAACACCCACCACCACCACCGCCACCACCACAGCCGCCGCCACCTCTACCACCACCACCACCACCACCACCACCGCCGCCGCCTCCACCACCACCACCACCGCCCACCACCCACCACCACAATCACCACCACCACCACCACCACAACCACCACCACCACAACCACCACTACCGCCACCACCACCACCACCACCGCCGCCACCTTTACCACCACCACCACCACCACCACCACCACCACCGTCGCCGCCACCTTTACCACCACCACCAACACCACCACCACCACCACCACCGCTGCCTCCACCAACACCACCGCCCACCACCACTACTACGACTGTTTTTCTAGACTTTGATTGGAGGGATAGTGTGTTATCAAACATGTTTTTAATCTAAAGATGCTCTAAAATCTATTTCAGAATTGTGTTATCAAACAAGTTTCTACTCCAAAATAATCCTAGAGTAGCTTGGAGTAGAATCCAAATTTGAACCAGAATCCAGAATCCAGAAGCAGAAGTTTTATCAAACGGGCCCTTAAACTCTTCTTCCTTTACTTCCCAAAGAGCCTTTAATGAACACTTCAAAAATTGGATTCTGATTTCTGGAACAAAAATGGAGTAGAAGCTTGTTTGATAACCTGATTCGGACTTCTGGAGAATCCATGGGTGAACCAGCTCCAAATGAGCTTCAGAATCCAATTTTTTGGAGCATAAAATAGATGTTTTTCGATTTCAGAGTAAAAAAAACCACCCCACACCACTACTACCACCAACCACCACAACCACCACCAGCCACCACCGCCACCCACCGCCTACCGCCTCCACCACCACCACCACCACCCACTCACCACCCACCACCACCACCACCCACCACCCACCACCCACCACCCACCACCACCACCACCACCACCACCCCCCGCCACCGCATCCACCACCACCCCCTGCCACCGCATCCACCACCAACACCACTCCCACCACCATCCACCATCACCCACCGCCACCACCAACCACTGCCACCCACCATCGCCACCACCACCAACCACCCACCACCCACCACCCACCACCATTCTGGAGTTCATGACTAAATTAAGTTAACAAACATATTTCTATTTCCTTATACTCCTGAATCCTTTTGAAGTTGGAATAAAAATTTGAACCAAAAGTAAGAATCCCAGAGTTGAAGTTTTATCAAACACCCCCTTAGACTTCTCCTCTGCATGTTTGGTGATACAAAGAAAATAATGCAACAGAAGGTGGGATAGAAAGTGTTTCTTTGGTGAAGTGTAATATGAAAATTTTATTCAAGAGAAGGCAAGGATTTTATTAAGTTCACAATAGCACAGAAAACCTCATAATGTCGTACAGAAGTAGGATAAAGAGTCTGGTGAACCCATAAGCCATAAGAAACAGAATATGATCCATTCACCATATTTAGAACAGTTTATCCATTAAAAAGCAACAGCAGCAGCAAAAACACTAATTAGTACCAACAAAGATGACAGAGCTGGGGTTCTTATATTGGACGAAAAGGACGGGGGAGGGAGAGAGCAAATGAACAGTATCCCTTAAAAACATTGTTGAGGCCCCCTAACTAGAGGTTAAGTTTACCAGCCAAGTACCAGGAATGCATGGCGAGGCTACCAAAGGACATGATATTGGCAAGCGATGACAATCCATGAATCATTCCAAATTTCTTGTTCATGGCCGCTAGCTTTGGATTAACCTTGGCAACTTCCCTGTTCTTCGTCCACCCCACTTCCTCTCCAATGTTCTCTTCTCTCTCCACCTTGTGCCTCTGCTTCATCATCTACCCAAAAACAACAAAACAAGAAGATACTTTAACAATCATTATAGAAAGCCCCTCAATTGGCTAATCCAATTCCTAAATCCTACCCAACAATATGCCCCCTAAAATAAAAAAATATATAAAAAAAAGATTACGTATAAAATGAGAATCAACAAATCTCTTTGGATGATCATTGAATCTGATTGCTTCAAAAAGCTTGATAACCCAGGTCATTTAATCCCCAATTTATGGGAAAAACCCTAGAAAACGTACACTGTTGCTGGGTATGAGCGAAAGTTTGCATCAACCCAGAAAAAAAAAAGAATATTTTTAGATGGTGCTCCTAAAATGGTTCAAATTGACGAGAGCTGCCCCTTCCTATGAGGGTATACATATTAGATAAGTTCACAATCTAACCTAAAACCCCTAGAGAGTTAGGGGTTTCGAATGAAAAGACTAAAGATCATTACCTCGATTGTCATGGGAGTGAAGACGAACAAATTTGTGAGATTGAAAGCGAAGGAAGAAAGCAGAAACCCCAGCTGATACCTCTCCGCAGAGGATGAAGATCGCCAGGGATGGAGGTAACCGAACGCCGCCACCGATATCGCACAACAGACCCCCACCAACGAGAAATATGCCGGAAACATCTTACTCTGTAGATTTCCAAATTGATGTCTCGGCAGAACCCTGTGTTTCCATGAAAAATTCAAGAAGAAATTGATCAAATAAGTAACATAGGTATGATTAGATCAAAATGAGCTACATATTAAGGATCAAATTCAGAGGGACATAAACAAAAAAAAAATACTTACTTGAACATGATAATTCCGCCAATGAAGGTAACCCAGAGAGCAGTACCCCATGCGGTAGCGAAACTCAAGAGATGAGCAAGCTTCAGAGAGATTAACAGCTTCGACGAATACCCAGCTTCTGATTTTGATCCGAAGGTTTCTGGAGAGAAGAGGACTCCAAAGGCAAGGAATGCTACTGCAGCTAGAAATCGACTCATCCAACCCATCTCTTTATCTCTCTCTCTGTGTATCTCAGCTATAATTTTTGGGTTTGCTGTTTCTCTTTTACCTCTGATCTATCGATTATAGACGGGGTTACAGAAGAGGAGACTGGAGAAGATAGGCCTCTTCTTTGGGAATATCGGGATATTTCATTTACACCGTCATCTGCTATTTCCGTCTTTCGGTCTTTGGTAGGTGGGATTTGCAATAAAATAATTTTCTGAAAATGTAAGATTTTTAATCGGTTAGGGTTTAGGTTTATTGGTTCGGTTTGATTTGGTTCAAGTTAAACAACGATAAATCAAAATCGAACCAATTATTAATCAGTTTTAATTTCTCCAATCAAAATCGTTTAATTATCAGTCCGGCTTATTCGATTCGTTATGGATTTCACTTTTAAAGCCTTTTTCCATTAGTGTTGCATAATAATATAACATTCCCCCACCCACCCATACACTTAGATAGGAATAAATGTTAAGAAATCTAGTTGATAAGGAAGTCCATCACATTTAATTGAAATAGAGCAAAGACGAGAAAAAGCACTAGAAAGATAAAGAGAGAGATAGACACAAAGAGAGAGAGAGGGAGAGAATAAGAGATTGTAACATTCAATCGATTTATTCAATTTGCAATTGATAGTTTTTTGATTGAAACCGGTTTTATCGTGGGTTAATACCTAAAAAAATTATAGATACTTTATTGTGGAATTATAAAAGGCTTTTATTGACCATATGATCACCCATAATTTGGTTTTGATACATTTCACCACCATGAATTTACAAACAACCATTGTTTTATTAGATTAATCTCTTTCTTTCCACCCAAAATATATATATATATATATATATATATATATATATATCCTCCCAAATTAACCTTTAAATATATTTATTTTTTTAAGAAACCCGGTAATTAATGTTTTATTATAATAAAAGAAAATGATTCAAAGTGTTAAAGACTCCACTGGGAATAAAAAAGAAAAAAAAAAGAATAAAGAAAAAATGAAAATGATGTCTCCAACATTGAGGGTCAAATTCAGCATGAAACCTAAATTTGGAATTGAACATGGATCGATCGATTTTCATCGAATCTCATTGAATTTTTGATACTTAATAAAAAATTAATGATAAAAAATGAAAAATCAAATATAAATTACAATAGCTATGGAAGACAAGTTTGTTGGTGTTCGCTAAGTCGATTCATTGGGTGACAACTAGCTTTTCTTATTATTTTTAATTACACCATAAACCCCTAATTGTTTAGGGTTTTTCGGACATTTCACTATCTAATCTTTAAAAATATATCAGTGGCGGGAGATAAAAAATCAAATCAAGATGATTTCTCGTTCATGCAAGGGGGGAAAAATTCCCTCCTTAATCACTTTTATCCCTCTCTGATCATTCTTAATTCACACTTCCCAGTTCCCGCTTTTCACTTCATCCTTGCTCGAGAGGCTTTGTTTCCGCATCTGATAATATTACAATCCTTAATCTGTTCCGGTAATTTGGTTGGATTCTTTTATATGACCAAAAACGGTGAAGATTCAAGTTATGATAACATGGCGAATATGTTTATTGGCGTCCGTTTCGTTCTTATGGGATTTAATCCTGTTCTGGAAGCGGAGGTGGTACTTTTTTTTTTAAATAAATTTTTTATTATTTTAAATTCTGTTCGATTCAGTTATGTTGATTTTTGCAGTTGAAAGCTTTATCTAACGGATTAAGACACTGCCTTTTCCATACGCAGATTCGATCTAAGCTTGTTAATGGAGGTGGAGTTGATGTCGGGGAGTACGCTCTGAGTTGCACTCATGTTATCGTGGACAATATTATTTATGCAAGTCATTATCTTTCTTTCCTCGAGTTCTTAATTTGTTTGGATTACATTTTGTGTCCTTACCCTATTCATTCCAGAAATTAGCGCTTCCTTTCATCATACATACATACCATGAATTTCGGAGGGTTTATGTTTTTATATTAAAAATGTTTTTCATATACTGCTGTTTTACTCTTATTTTTATTAACCTAAACTACTCAGTTAATCTGTGTTATTTAATCGTTTTGCATTTCCTTGTCTCTTGTATGCAGGATGATCCCATCTGTGTTGCTGCTCGCAGTGATGGCAAAACACTTGTTACTGGCTTATGGGTTGAGCATAGTTTTTATATCGGGATGCCTGCGGATGCAAGTTCGGTTTGTATCTTCTCTAGCTTTTTCGTCTCTCACTCTCTTATTAAATGAAATCTCATATTCCTTCGTGGTAAATTTAACATTTATCTAGCCAGTTAGGCTGGAATAGTCTTAATATTCTAAACTTAGAGACTTGACTCTGCAAAAGGTGCAATCGAATCATATTTCAACTTTTATTTCTTTATTATGTTTATAAATAGTTGAAGGGTTTTTCAGGCGTAGATACCCCTCATGCATTGGTTGGGAAGATTAGGCTAATGTTGCCTTATTGCATTCTACATCAATCGGAGTTCCTTCCAATGGGTTGATAATTGATATCTGTCGTGATCCAGTTTTTTTTTTTAATTTATGTTTCCTTTTTATAGTATCTCAATCTAGGTGATACTTTAACGAGAGTTTGATAGCTATAATTCTTTACAAGCTACTAAAATTTGAAAGCATGGCTAAATTTATCTATTCATCTATTTTTTTTTATGAATACTGAACTCATAGATGTTTACAGGTTAAAGCTCATTGAATCTGCCATTTACTTGTACGCATTTCTTTCTTCTTCTTTTTTATGAAATAAAAATTATAATATGTAATCATGATTTAATGGGTTCAAACTGATTTGAAGCAGTTTTTAGTTCATAACTAAGGCATTTCACAAATGATGTTCCTTTTTTTTGGGTAAGTTTTCAAAAATTTTTGGGTAAGTACAAATGATGTTCCTTATTCCAATTATGGTCCTGCGCTGGGCATACCATTGCATATGCCTTCTTTGAAACGTTCTGTTCCATGATTGCTCCTACCTGTTGCTCTTTTATTTCCTCAATGTACTTCTGTTCTTCTCCCCTCTTCCCCTTTCTGATTTTATAATTTCATTTCCTTACAGATTTTGTATAGGCCTGTAAAAGATTTGAATGGAATTCCAGGTGCCAAATCTCTCTATCTGTGCCTGACAGGATACCAAAGGCAAGATCGAGAAGATATTATGGTATACCTTTTTCTTCTTTATGTTCTACAACTTCTATTTTTACTACTTAATATATTTTTCTTCTCTCTTCATATGATTTCAAGAGTTATGAAAGATGTAAAGTCAGAAAAGAAAATAAAGTTGGTGATTGTACTATGACAAGAGTTATTAATATTACTTTTTGTTTCTTCTTTGGTACTCAGAAAATGGTAGGCATGATGGGCGCACAGTTCTCCAAGCCATTGGTTGCAAATAAAGTTACTCATCTCATATGTTACAAATTTGAGGGTGCGATTTCTTTATTCCACGAAAATATCACATTTCAAAATAGATTAAGATATTTAGTCAGTGAGTTCTGCATTTATTTGACACTTTTTTTTGTTATACTTGTTTAATTTGTTAATCCATATTACCTTTGATTTATCAATTCTCAACCCTTTAAGTGGGTGTTATTATGCTACTGTGAGGTTTAATGGTTGAATTCAAGGTCCATCTATACTTACTTAAAAAAATTGTTTATGTATCAATTTGCTCCCTGTTGATGTAAGGAGTAATTGGTATCATGTCTCTAGGCATAATGATTTGGTTCATATATTTAATATTTGAGAAAGATAACATGGGAATTTTCTCCCTCATGATTGCAAGTATTTTATAGGTTTATGTGGATGCACCATCTACTTAATCTTTACTTATGCAATTGCTATTGCATCCACAAATCTGATGGTTTTTACATTATTTTACCATTTGTGGTGTGGTCCTAAGGATATGCTATTTAGAAAATTGTTTTTCAAATTGCTCAAAGTATGGTGTGTTCAACATTATATTGCAGTGTGTTTGTTCTTGGAAACCCCAAGCATTCCTTTCCCCTCTCAGTTTCGTAGTTTTAATTATTTCATTGGATGTTTTGGATTGCTTAATTTACTGTAACTGCTTCAGATTCTCCTGAAACTATATACATTTGATGCAAATAATTGGTTACAAAATAATTGAGAGCTAGAGTTGTTTGATAATTAGAATTTTTCTGAATAATTGTTATGAAACAATGTTTTACATTGCCAAATTTTATAGTGAAATATCCTTGTTGCACAGAGTTTCTCTATGGTGCTTAACAAATTATTGCACATGACGTTTTGTAGTTGGCAGTTTATATACAGTAAATAATGGTAAAATCACTATCAAGTGCTTTGTCGCATATAGCCAGTTGAAATTCAATTTGAGTGGTGGCTTGGTCATTGTGATCTAGGAGAGAAGTATGAGCTTGCAAAGAAAACAAAGAAGATAAAACTTGTCAATCATCGGTGGTTGGAAGACTGGTACTATTTTTACTCCTTTTTTCAGAAGTAAAATCTCTTTTCCGTATTCCCATGTGGCATCTGCAATTTGTTACTTCTTTGTTTTCTGCATGAGGATTTTCTTCATTAAAAAAATTCTTTTTCTTGCAGTTTAAGAGGATGGGAGATTCTCCCTGAAGATGATTATGACAAGAGGTGAGCTGTTCTTGTTTGTTTCTTTGAGGCAACAATACTTTTGAGGCATGTTTTATTGTTTTTGCCATGCTTAGCATTAGAAAATCATAGGGTTTTGTCTTCCTTTCTTTCTTTTTTTTTGGGTTGGGGGGGGTGCTGTGTGTGTGTGTATCACTGCATGGCTGCACATGTTTTTTCCTGTGTCAATTTTATTTTTGAGCAAATGTAGTGATGCATGTCGTGTAATAAAAGAGAATATCAAGGAGATTGTTAAAAAATATATTTGAATGATATTCCCCCCAAATCTTGTTCAGGGCAGTATTTAGATGTGTATATTGTTTACTCCAATTAATAGCTTCCTATGTTTGTTTTAGACTCATCCCCTATGAAAGGGTTTGCTCAAAGTCCACCAGGAATAGACACATTGTGAGATATTTAGATTTTCCTATTCAACTCTGTGGATAGGACCTCCTTAAGATGTTTTTCTGTCCTCTACTTTCCTTTCTTTCTGTTCCTTTCCTTGGGACCCATGTAAATATTTGCTAATAGGGGGGGAGTTTGTGAAGTTTCCATCCCAAAAGTTTGAACGTATAGGTAGAGGAACTCCCAGGTATATAAGGGGGTTGTGAACTATTTGGTAGTCGGTGTGGGATTAAACTCCAACACCCCTCACACTTATGGTGATATGTATTGTAGATATGTGAGATTGGAGACAGTGAAAACTCATTTTGACCCCATGAAAAGTTTCCATCCTGAAAGTTTGAATTGGTAGGTGGAGGGACTCCCAGGTGTACAAGGAGTCTGTAAACTATTTGGTAGTTAGTGTCAGGCTAAACTCCCAATTGAGTTGAGGAAAATTTGGTAAATTTTTTCCAAGAACAGCTATTTTAAGCTTTTGAAGCTGAATTACTTGAAATTAATAAACACAAGGCAATCAAATAAAATGAATGCAGATGGTATATTAGGGGGGAGAAATGAAGCTGTAATTGATTTGGCTGTAAGAACCTTTGTGACAATTTTTGTTTCCAGGGTTCTGTATATGGGACTCCATAGTTCTAAATTTCGACTGACATCCAAAATGAAATGTAAGGTCGAAACAGGGAAGTTTCAAATTTTGATCCAAAATCACTGTTTCAACCATGTTTCGGTCGAAATCTCTAGTTTTGGTCGATACTTGGTCCAAATACCTTATAAAATATCAAGTTCCGATTGAAACTTGTTATACTCTGACCTTAGAACTCAGAGTAGTATAACACAGGGAATAGTATATATGAAGGACAATATACATCATATAACACTTATTTATGACTAATATCATTTAAGTAAATGGATTTCATATACTTCAGATATTATTCATAAATAAGCAAACACCTCCATTTGAATCCAATAAAAATAGTCTAAAAATCAAATTCTAAGAGAATAAAAAACCAACCTTTTAGTTCAAGAACAAAAACTGGATTTTTTATCGTAGGGTTATTTTCAACTTTCAAATGTTGATGTTTTCTTCAAATCTAAAAATTCCATAAATCTTATTAAAATAAAGTTCATTAAAAAACCAAGAGTGCCAAAATAATCTTTTGTTTTGATGTCCAAAAAATTATTTTCATTCAAACAACTTTAAACAACATTTGTATATTCCGAATAAGGTTTGATCGTAATGTAACTCTTTCAATATAATTTGGATTCAAGTAATCTCGGGGTTTGTTGCAAAGCTAATTATATCTTAAGTAAATGAAAATATACTCTTAATGATATTAGTCATAAATAAGTACTTCCTATTTAACTTTGAATACAATCCTTAGGTTCCAGTGTACATTAGCATACCATAGTCTATACATAAAAAATCCATTTAGGATGTTTTTCTAGTGACAATCATTCAATGGATATGTAAAGAAGGTTAAAAATGCGTCACACAGAAAAATTGGTCTTAAAATTTAATTTTTTGGCCACCAAAACTAAGTTTCGAAATCTGGTAGAAAAATCCCAAGTTTCGGCCAAATTTCGGTTTTGGGGCTGGTAGAAACCAGCCTCCCCCAAAACCGAAATTTAGAACCTTGTGGGACACAAGAAGAAAATGTGATGGCATGCATATCTATGCTAGTGTTTTAATATTACTTGTTAAACATGCACTCTTCTAAGCCTAGACAATTTAACATATAAAACTGTTTACTTGATATCCTACCATTGAGCATTGTTAAGATAGTTAGCCTGTCAACAGTGATAATGCTTTCTATCTTGTGTAGTGTTGATGTTACTCTTTCTTAGTGATCTAGTAATTAAATTTACAACATAAAAGAACCACGTTCTATATTTGGGCTTAGTTTGTTGAGTGAATATACACACTACTTTTGTTCCTTCCTCCACTTAAAATAATATGTTTCCCTTGTTCTATTTGTTTTCTTTTTCATTCTTTATAACAGCAGTGGTTATGAGTTAGAGATGATGGAAGCTGAAGCTATGGATTCTGACGAAGAAACTAAGGATTATAGTAATAAGCAATGTGAGGGGACGAATGCGACAGGGAGCCCTTTTGGCTTAATAAATGGAACTCTGAGGGGCTCGAAATCGCCCATGCCTACAAGGGAAGTGTTAGAGATCTGTCAGAAAAATGTCTTGCCTAAAGGTTTGTCAAAAACTGCCGAAAATATTATTGCTAACAATAAGCTGTTAATTACTCCTGGAAAGGCTACCATATCTGATAAATCCCCATACTTCCATGATGTAAATAAAAGTGGCCTTGAGGACTTCGGCTGTCACGGTAATGGAGCTTCTTATGGGGATGCTGTTGGTGGTGGGACATCCATTCCATTTGACAATACATCCAACCTTGCCAAGGAATGTAATGAATCAACATATAGTTCAAGAATTGCAGTATCCCCGCACTCTGATGCAGCAAAATTAACTACAATTAGTTATTCCAGGAAAACTCGAAGGAGGTCCTCTGTTTCTGTGGCTGCAGAACCTTCAGGTCATACACATGGTTTTCTACGAGGATTAGAAGGAAAGAAAGCCAATGAAAAGCCAGGCACTTCTTCATTAACAGTGGAACAAGCTAAGGATTATATTGATTCAGATTGTGGAGATTTATATCATCAGGGAGGGCAAACTGGTATATTACCTCAGAAGAGAAAGCTGGCTGTTTCTAGTAATGGCATTAGATCACCAAATGAGGGAATTCATGACTCAAAAGCCTTTGCTTCCGTGAGTCCATCAGGAGGTACTCTTGAAGGTTTGGAGTTTGAATCAATGATGATTGGTGCACCTTCAATGAGAACTGGTCCACCTTCAATGAGAACTGGTCCTACACTTAATGATAATAAACATCATTCGAATGCCATTGCATGTGTGAATTCCATTGAGGATCAGCAAAATGGCCCATCAATGTTGAATTCCTCAAGTTCTAACCAGAAATTATTGAAATGTGGACTGCTTGATTTGAACACTTTGACCTTCTATAGTACTGAATCTTCTAATCTGAGGGCAGCAGGTCTTCCTCAGGAGAATACATCTGAAACATCAATGGGGGCTTTAAAAAGTTTCAACCCAGCTAGTGAACCTGATATAGGGGATGTTGAGGTCAGCAGAACAGCTGCCCTTCCTGCTGACAAAAAAATAGAGCCCCAAAGGCAGCATCAAGATGTCAAGGTTTCTTCTCCCAATATCAAAACCTCAGCGAGTGAGAAGTCCAAAAGTCCCATGAGTTTGGGCATGCGCAAGGGAATGAATGATAGATTGGTTACCAAGAAAATGGTTGGTCAAAAAAGTTTGGGCTCTAGGCTTGGACTGAGTACTGCTGAAAGTAACAAACTGAAGTGTTCCTTTGGCTTTGATAATACTGCAACCCCAAATGGAGCTGCTGTTTGTCCAATTATGGGTGTAGTGGAAGCAGAAGATGAGCAAACAGTTGTTGAGAAACATGATATTTGTTGGCCAACTTCAGCTGCAGATGTAATCATTGGGAAAGAGAAAAAGAGGGAGAAGACTACAAGTGTGGATGATGAGACTGAGGTACCAGTGGACGTAGATGGAGATGAGGTTGAGAAGCAAATCACTGAAAAAGGTTTGGAGTTTGAATCGATGATGATTGGTGCACCTCCAATGAGAACTGGTCCTACACTTTATGATAATAAACATCATTCGAATGCCATTGCATGTTTGAATTCCATTGAGGATCAGCGAAATGACTCATCAATGTTGAATTCCTCAAGTTCTAACCAGAAATTATTTAAATGTGGGCTGCCTGATTTGAACACTTCGATCTTCTATAGTACTGAATCTTCTAATATGAGGGCAGCTGCCCTTCCTCAGGAGAATACATCTAAAACATCAATGGGGGATTTTAAAAGTTTCAACTCAGCTAGTGAACCTGATATAGGGGATGTTGAGGTCAGCAGAACAGCTGACCTTCCTGCTGACAAAAAAATAGAGCCCCAAAGGCAGCATCAGGATGTCAAGGTTTCATCTCCCAATATCAAAAACTCAGGGAGTGAGAAGTCTGAAAGTCCTATTAGCTTGGGCATGTGCAAGGTAGTGAATGATGGATCGGTTACCAAGAAAATGGTTGACCAAAAAAGTTTGGGCTCTGGGCTTGGACTGAGTACTGCTGAAAGTAACAAACTGAAGTGTTCCTTTAGCTTTGATAAAACTGCAACCCCAAATGGAGCTGCTGTTTGCCCAATTATGGGCATAGTGGGAGCAGAAGATGAGCAAGCAGTTGTTGAGAAACACAATATTTGTTGGCCAACTTCAGCTGCAGATGTAATCATTGGGAAAGAGAACAAGAAGGAGAAGACTACAAGTGTCAATGATGAGACTGAGGTACCAGAGGACGAAGATGGAGATGAACTTGAGAAGCAATTCAGTGAAAAATCTGAGATGGTTAAGGCAACATCTTGTGCAGATGAACTTGTAGACAAGCAGCCAAAACAGGTACAGCAATTGAAAAATAGAAGAAAAGATGATACATTGACCATGGATGCTGATAGAGTGGCCGCTCAAGATGGCAAAGGTGTAGATGAGCAAGAGAGTGCCGTAAGGGAAAAGAAGACTGGTATGTGTGAATCAACTTTTATAGCAGATGCAGACGGAGAAAACACAACTAATGGTGGGAAACATCCATCAAGGAAAACCAGGAAAGCAGTATCTACTGTGGCTGGAATCAAGACATCTCGAAAAGGCAAAAAGGAGAATGAGCTAAGAGAAAGCGAAATTGGAGCTGAGCTTGACAAGGCATTTGACAACAAGACTGGGATGCATGAATCAACTTTTAAAGAAGAGATGGCTAATGAGGAAAAGCATTCACCAAAGAAAATCAGTAGGAAAACACTATCCTCTAGGAATGAGGTACAGACATGTGACAAAGCCAAAGACACAGAAGAAATATGTGAAGGACAAGAGGGATCTAAACCCAAGAAGTCATTTAGTGCAAAGATGACTGAAAGAGGAAAATCAAACCTTCAAGCAAATATGGTTAAGAAAGACATAACTCAAGGGGAAAGACATCCTAAAACCAACAGAAAGGCTATCTCTATTGTAAATGAGATTGAGACACCTGATGAAGGCAAAAGCAGAGAAGAGGTTGAGAAGAACATTAGTATTCAGAAGACAGAGGTGCCAAAGGTAAAAAGGAAGGCATGTCCTACAGGTAAGACTCTGGCTGAGATTAAGAGGAAGAAGTCCATGGATGCTGAAAAAGAGAACAAGCCAATCGGAAATGAAGTTTCGAGTGTGACTTTGTCCAAACATGGGAAGACCAGTGAAGCACCAATTAGAAGTAATCAAATGATTGGTGAAACTGATCTTAACAAATTTCAAGCTGGTGGAAATTGTAATATTGTAAAGACTGAACCAGTGTGGTTTATTCTGAGTGGACATCATCTACAAAGGAAAGAGTTCCAGCATGTTATAAGGAATTTGAAGGGAAGACTTTGCAGAGATTCTCACCACTGGTCATACCAGGCTACACACTTCATTGTCCCAGATCCAGTTCGCCGAACAGAAAAGTTTTTTGCTGCTACAGCATCTGGGAGGTATTTAAAGTTCTCATTACTAGCACACTTCCGCTGGACAGCTTTCTGTACTCCGTAGTTTTCTTGACCTCCATGCTTGAACAATATGCACTCCATTTGATACAGGTTCAACCACAACATAAATATTTGTGGCATTTGTAAACAAAAGGAGGCCAAGATTTTATTTCATGTTATTATTTTTTCATGAACCTATATTGTTTCTGTAATATTTGAGAAATGAAATAATTTCTTTGGCAATATAGGTGGATTCTCAGGACTGATTACTTAACTGCTAGTAATCAGGCAGGGAAGTTCTTGCAAGAAGAACCTTATGAATGGTACCGGAGTGGCCTTAGTGAAGATGGAACAATCAATTTAGAGGCTCCAAGGAAGTGGCGCCTCTTAAAGGAAAGGACTGGTCATGGAGCTTTCTATGGAATACGTGTGATCATATATGGAGAATGCATTGCACCACCTCTGGTATTTTTCTGTGAAATCCGGTTGAGTTGCATTTGACAGCATCCTGCTATTTCCCGTCTTACTTATCTCCGTACCAATAAACATGTTTTCGAATACATTTTGCATTTATTTTTTTTCCTGTTATTCTGTTGATGCTAACCTGTTATTCTTGCATCATCAACCAGGATACTCTGAAACGTGTCTTGAAGGCTGGAGATGGAACCATTCTCGCAACATCTCCTCCATACACCCGTTTCCTCAAATCTGGGGTTGATTTTGCCATTGTTAGCCCTGGCATACCACGTGCTGATTCATGGGTGCAAGAGTTCTTAAGACATGAAATCCCTTGTGTTTTGGCTGATTACATAGTAGAGTATGTGTGCAAGTCAGGATATTCCCTGGATAAACATGTGCTTTACAATACTCATGCTTGGTCAGAGAAGTCATTTGCAAACATGTTAAGCCGATCGGAGGAAATCATTGAGGCCTCAATACCATCAGATAGCACTGACATTCTCAATTGTCCAAAGTCTACTGGGGTCTCGTGACAGAGGAGAGGTGATGATGATTTGTGGTGATGAGGGTGGTTCCAAGGGATGCGGAATTGTTATGCATATTGATTGTTGTGATTCTTCAATTGAAGATGTTGCAGAGGAAGACTGGTTTTGTTGTAAGTAATAATTACGGTAGCTGAATTCCAAAGAGTACTAAGAAAAGGCCTTGTGCATTTCTTGTAATCCTGAATTTCAAACTTCGACTAGGTAGATGTAACTTATTATGTAATTGCAATCTAAGACTCGGTTGGTATGCATTCTCATGCATTCTCAAAATGTAGAATACATTCTTACCATGGAATGATAATAGGCTAAAGTGATGTATTTTTGTTGTGGGCTTTAAGTGTAGAATGGGCAAAACAGTACATTCCAGAAAAGATTAAGTTCTCTTAATACATTTTTTGATCCAAGAACAAGATTGTATACCAAACGCTTTTAAAATTCAGAATATGTTCTTGACTTAAAATGCATTCCAAGAATACATACAAAACACAGTTGAGAAACCTAATTGTGGACAAATTTTCAGCTCCATTTATCTGAGCTACCACATGGTAGAATTTGGCCCATGGTTTTTTTTTTGGGTAAACAATCAGGCCCATGGAAACGTATAGATTGGAGAAGCTCCCTTAGAAAAAAACCAACAAATTAGAGAAAAATTTAGAGAATTGTGGACTGAAGAAAATACTCTCTTTTCTCTTTCACACAATATTTTTCATCAATTACATTTGTATACTTTTAATGGCAATGACACCATAGTCTGTCATCATTTACTAACAAAAAATGCACAAAACGGAAGGAGTTTGTCTCAAGTTGAGCAGTCTCTTCAGCCATGATCCAACAGTTGGAATTCACTCCGTGCTCATCCCCTTCTGTTCTACAGACTAGCAAACGTCTTCCTTTTTCTTTTTTTTTTTCTTTTTTTTTCTAATTAGTTTTTAGATGATAGTAATATGAAGGAAGATCAACTTCAGGATTCTCATGATGCTAGCAAAACTCTTTATCAATTTTTTATTGGGCCTAACTTTAAATATAAGGAGTTTAGAACCTTGCCCAATTTAGGAATTCACATCAGCCCAAAATGTGAAGAATTTAAGATGGGCCAATCTTACTCAGTTAGGATGTCTACCTGATTTAGTCCAGTAAGACTCGGCCCATACATGCATTTAGTATATGAAGCGATTATTCCCTGATAAGGTGCATCATGCAATGGATGGTTACTCACAAAATGAAGACATCCATAGTCCATACTTCTTCTGTCAAACTGTGTTCACTCTCAGACTACTTCAGAGAGCTACTTGAGTTCATACCGGAAAACAGTTACAATATTGGGAAAAAACTAGGTGTCACCCAGGTCGGTGACAACTGGCCTCACCACTGTACTTTTACAACCCCTCTCCTGAAATATCATAATTATCATCTATATATTGTGATTTCTGTGATGGTCCAGTAGTAAGTGTGCATTAAAGAGAATCAATGATACAAATTTTTTTTTTTATCACTGGTGACATTTAGCCCAACCATATACTATTAGGCATTTGCACTTTGGCCATTCTCACCTCTGTTTAAGCTGGGTTTGAGAATCCCAGCAGCGACCAGACCAGACTAGACTCCAGAGTCTATATTAAAATTTTAATTAGCATGAGAAAATGATTGCCACAGCCTCTTTGATTTCTGGTTTCTCTGTTTCTCTGATGGCCATGGGCAGTACTAATAGAATATGAGAAGAGTGCAGGAATTGAAAAGGATATTAAAGCAGGTAAAATGGATAAGAGCATCAGCCAATGGGCTATCAGCAGTTCCATCTTTTTGAATTTTCGACAGCCTGTTATGTGCTTCACTTGCCCAGGATGTCAAATGATTAGATTAGAATATCCCCTTCCCAACACACATGAAGAGAGAGAGAGAGAGAGAGAGAGAGAGAGAGAGAGAGAGAGATCTTTACCCACCTATCCACTCTTCCAAATCCTGCTTAAATGACAGCATATGTTTTGTATTAGCAAAGCCTTCATTTGTCTCTGGCTATCAGTAACTAGATGTTAGCGTATCTCATGACATCATCTCTCATCCCTCCAGCCAATCATCGGAAGGGTTGAATTGCATCGGTATGTGTGTCGATCAGTTCGACACGTCTGATGGACAATTGGACCAATTAAACGACAGGAAACAAGCTCTGTCCACATTCATCCCCTCCCTCAAAGTTTCACGTTTCAGTCACTAATGCTTTCCTGAGTTTAATAATTAATATTCTTTCTGAAATATAATCTTAATTAATTTGAAAAACAATAAATGAATGTAATGGAGATCACATGATACAGTGGAGCTCCTCACATGCCTTATCTGACATCATCATCTTTTCTTCCCTTTGTTTCCCAGATTCAAACATCCCAGCTTAAGGTTCTCTCTTGAAAGGAAAGAAACAATAGGAAAAATAAACAAAGAGCTAAGGCTAATATTCTCCCTACTTCAAACCCTAAAACTTAAAGCTAAAGTTATCCTCTTGTGGGGAGCTGGGTATTTCTCAACTTTCCACCCTTTTTTTCATAAAATAATAAATTATTAAGACGTGGGTTCTCAGCAGAGTTGCGGGCCAGGGTTGTCTATAGTGCTTTGGTATGGTAGTACTGATCTTGACCATTGAGAGTGCATCAGAATCACATGATCGATACACTTTAAATGGTCAGGATCAGTTCTGTAATACCAAAGTGCTTCGGTTGCATTTTTCTCTCACTCATGGGTCTTGCATCTTTTTTTTTTTTTTTTTGTTTTTTGGATAGAGGAGAACCACCAAAGGGGTGGCCAATACCTAGGATGAGGAGCTAACAACAAGGGAACAGGGGAGGGGGAGAAAATGACAATAGAACAGAGAGCAGAAGGGTCGAAACCAAGAGCTCACCTCGGGCTAGCACTCAACCGTTTGACCGAAAATCCATCCGGTATCCAACGAGACAAATTTTTTTTTCAAAACATAATTAATTATAAAACTAACCCATTTGATTATTTTTTTTTTTTTACATAATTTACCATGGACCCCTTTAGCTCCCCCAATATTTTGATCTGGCAACAGCAAAAAGCAGGATTCATGAACTTGAAGTAGGTACAACTGAAATAGGTACAGCCTCAAAAGCAACACATCAGAAATAATGGAGGGACACAAGAAAGGGTCGGAGAGAAGGTGATGGCCTGTTTGCAGATTTCAACCAGTCTAAATTATGGCCAAGGGCTGCCATTAGAGGAAGAAAGCAAGTGGATGACATCCATTGCATCTCCTTCAATGATCACTGATGAAGGCCCACCTCCAAGGCCAAAATCCAATTAGGCCATCATTAAACAGTTGCTGATTAACACCTATTTTCCCATATAATATTATTAGGACAGGCCTTTAGGGAGTTTATTATACAAATTACAGTTATATAGAAAGGAAAAAAATGCAGCAAAACACAGCTAGAGGATGACTAGTATTGATAATTACTCAAGAACTACTACCCCCATTCTCCCTTTTTAAAATTCAGATTTGTCCTCATATAATGGTGTATCCCTTCCACCACACCACTATAAAAACCCAGCCCTTCTGGCCTCCACAATTTTTTTAATATTTTAATGCTATGATATGGATAACCTAGTTAGAAATGACAAAAATAGGAGTTGTAGGTGATTATTTTGATCCTTTTTAGAATTTATGAATTAATTTTGTTTCAATTAATTAAATTTTTTGAATGATAGAGTGAGAGTTATACCCGTATTTCTTTCTCTATCTCTCTCCTTTGACTCTCTCTTTTTTTCTCTATAGAATGATCCACCATCGGTCATTCCCGATGCCACCCAAAAACCCTCTCCATATAAGTATCATATCATGGGCGTTTTGCTTCAAATTTTTTGTACTTCTGTTTTAGGATTAAAACTTTGATTCGTTCTCTCATTGTCTCGTATTAAGTTATAATAGTAAATTTTTATTTTTGAAATTTAATATAAAATTAATCTAAACCATATTCTTTTTATCCAACTGTCATATATTATTATGGCTAGTTTTAAAATTTAAATTTTTGATAAATTTGGAGATGTTACACATACCCACGTAGAACAGGACAGAATCCAAAGCTTATAGATATTGTTCTAGATTTTGTTCTTTGGTGGCTGGGCAATTGAATTATGAATTACCCAATTAAGTCAAGCCCATGTGGAGCACTCAGACCTAGAGTCAGGCTTACGCTTTACTTTTATAATACAATACAAGGGTGTACAAATTTGAATAATTATTATTTAATAATGTACTGACTTTCCCTTTCAGCAAAAGAAACCTTAGTTTGACAATATCGAAGTTTATTAATAATATTCTTATTAAAAAAAAAAGTCTACTAATAATAAGATCTCTGAGTTGTCCCACTTTGAATTTTGAACTTTACCAACTTTCAAAGTCACCATTTGTTTATTATGGGGCTTCTTGCTCTCCCTCTCGATGTTTTATTTGACGAAATTACCTTTTCTAATGATGGATTCACATTGTCTCCTCCAGAATCATCGGGAGGACACAGTAGCCTGTCTTAGATCGTTTCCACGTAACTTTTGGGTGAATTCTGAGACTCACATTCGAGTCGACACCTCTTGTTGGTTCGACTTATCGACTAGGTGTCTGCTCTGACGTGAATCTCTGATTCATCGAGAACCATATGACGGCCATCCAGACAGGCTGCCGCTGTCCTCCCAGTGGTTTTGGGAGGAGAGGATGCGAATCCGATAATGATAATCCTAGGTGCAAAACCCCCCCGTATTGAAGTTTCCATAATATCTTTTATTTATTTATTTAAACATCCACAAAATTCTCATTTTGAAAACTGTATCTAGTAAACCCTTTTTTCTTTAATCATAAACCTAAGAATCTTAATGAAGATAACCGAAAGTGCCATTCAAGATTTGACTTGGCCTGTTGAAGTGAAGTATTCAATCCAAAAAAGTTTAAGTTAATGAAAAAATCAACTAGTGTATTAGAGCATTTCAAGTCCCAACATTTAACAATGTAGGATTATTCCCATTACTCCCTTTGTTATGGAAGTTACACACAACATCCTTCTTTTAGGTGACAGTACACATGGCATATGTGGTCTTTCTTTTAGATGATCGTAGATAGATACTTAATTAACATAGAAATTGATTGGCTTTCATATCATATAATGAGTCTAGATCACCTGTTGATACTAGAAGAGTAGTTGTTACTGAGTAGTTGTTACTCTTGTAGTATGCTCTTTGGATGACAAGTGTGCTGTGGAGTTAACGATGCTAACTTCCGTTAGCTAAATAAATTCTATTTTTTAATTCCTTTTATTTAAGTAATTGATTTGGTGAATTGATAGTCACATTTTTAAGATAAGTAAATCTATTAGAAATAAAACTCAAACGATTTTTAAAATAAGTAAATCTATTAGAAATTATATTTTTTTACTATTAAAAAAAAATGTTTTTCCTTTTTTCTCTCTCTCTCTCCAACTCTTTTTTAATCATATCTGATTTGTCAATCAAGGTGTGACTCTTTTAGTTCATCATTTCATAGTCCAATGAGCTCACTTCACTGTTCTAATCCTGTTTATCACTTCATGATTCATGTTTCACTGTCCAAGCCTAAATCAATGGAAAAAAATCAGGAATTAAAAAATCAATAGTGTTTTATCAAATCATTAGAGTTTTATTTCTAATAGAATTACTTACCTTAAAAATCGTTAGAGTTTTATTTCTAATAGACTGACTTACCTTAAAAATGTGATTGTCAATGCATCAAATCAATTACCTAAATAAAAGGAATTAAAAAATAAAATTTATTTAATTAATGGAAGTTTGCTAACTTGATAAGACACTTGTTGTCCAAAGAACATACTAGAAAAATTATTAAGAAAAATTATTACTCTTCTAATACCAAGAGGTGATCTAAACTCTATTCTAATGTGAGATTATTCCAACATATCCAACTAACTGACTGGTTTAATGTAAGCCGGGCGAATCTGTTCCATCTCTCCCTTTAAGCTTTATTCGATCATATCATGTGGGCAAAGGTTTCAGCGCCAATAGCCTTTATCTCACACCTGGCAATCAGTCAGTCATATTATCAAATGAGTGGAGTCCTTTTCTTCTTCTTCTTGGGCTTTTGAGTATATCTTTTCCTTATCCGTTTCCTTTTTGTTTGTTCTTCTCCATCTATTCATTCTTTTTAGGAAGAAAGAGCTATCCCTCCTCCTCTGCATCTCTGCCTTATTGCTACTACAACGTGGCCAGCCAAACTGATGTGATGATTCTGACTGATGATTGGAACTAGCATACAATGACATCAGTTTTGTTCTTTTCTTTGTGTTCCAATAATTTAAAGTATCTATTCTATTGGCACCCACCCAATTTTATTTTTTTTCGATCTTAAATTTTGATTGGTATGGAACAAAAGTCCTCAGAGGGACCCTCTGAACGTCCTGTGTGGGACGTATATATGATCATGGTGGTGCCCTTCAATGGCAACCACGGAGAGAATGTTATTCCTGTTAGGTGTTTAACACTGTCATTTGTTCTAGAATTTGACTCAATTTAGAATATCTGTTTGTGTGATAGAATGGGAGGGAATCGCCAACCTCTAAATAAAAAAGAGTGGACTGTGAGGCATTATTGTTGCTATGATAATGGTTTGTTATCTCTTTAGTTGAGATAAATCTCATTAATTCTCAAATCATTGATGAAATTATAAGTTGGTTAAGCTGCGCCAGAGACCAAGGAGATATAATTGCATGGATTAAGGTATTATGGAATCATGGGAGGGAGGAAGAGGGGTTTGAAGATGATGATTCTGCAAGTTGGAGACTGGGTTGTGGCTTGTGACTCATATGAATTATGATGGTGGGTGGGTGTCATGGGTGTGTAACTAACAATACAGAAAACAGCGTATGGTTTTAGGAATCTTTGGTTTAGGAATCTGGATCAGATCAACTGGATTGGCTGGATTGGCCAATCCATATCAATTTTGAAACTCTTTGATACAAATAGTTGGCCAATACTGGAATGGTTGCATAAGTTAGAGTAGATCGATGGGGCCAGGATCGTCCGTAGTATTTTGGTCTAGCAGATTTGATCTTGACCATTGAAAGTGCATCGGGATGCATGATCGATATGACCGATATACTTACTCTCAATGGTCAGGATGCACTCTGTTAGTATAGATGATTTTTCCCCAGATCAATGTCAGTTGATATTAAAAAGATATTGACACATCAGCATATCGGGATGATAGACTCATATATACCTGATCTCATATGGGTAAACCCAGTCCGATACCGTGTGCTTAGACCATGAGAAAGAGAGTCCCCACCCGAGTTCATAATGGCTATGGGTGTACAGCAGAAGGAGATGCAAAAGAATGATTTTTTTTGGTGATGGGCACTTAATACCAATGAACTACCACACAGAAATCACAGGAATTGACACCAATCTCGAATGGCAAACTGGTGATGGAAGTCCCTGTCCAGAAATTTAAGTTGCCCTCGTCAATCCCTCTCCCTCTTGCCCCAGCACAAGCACTAATTGAGGTTTTGGAATTGTTCGAGGGGACCAGAGCTACCGGAACAGAGCAGTTGACCAGAAAGCTACCCAAAGTGTCAGTAGTCTCAGTCTCAATAATCTAATCACTACATACAAGCAAAGGAACAAAGATCATCAGAATTTTCATAATTATTGCAGATACTTACAAGGAGAAACACCTTCCCACTTTCTGCAATTCAATAGGGCTTTCTTAAAGCAAGTGATCGAAATGGACAAGATTGCAGAAGAAACCCCAAAATGATCGTTCTAATAAAAGCTACAGGTACAGACTACAGATACAATTTAATGTAATCAAAAGACTAGAGATGAAAAATAAGGTATAGCACTGTACAAGTACAACTATGAACCAAACAACACATTAAAGAACAAAAAAGAAATTTGCAAAAAGACAACTGATGAAGAAACCCAAGTATCGAAACTACAACCACATATGGGAGAGAAGGTGACAAAATTTCCCGGCGGTAGTTTCATCTCCTCTTTTTTTTTTTTCTTTCTGTTTTTCCTTTCTTTTCTCCATTTTTTTCTTTGTACAGAGAGGAGAGGAGAGGGTATGAGAGAAGGATGACAATTGAGAATTGAGAGAGGTCTCATTCCATATTCCCACCTTATATTCAGTCTTCCATACATACATCAGCAGCTCAAGGCTTCATACTTGACCTGAATTGGACGGTTGAACCCAACCTGCGACAGCAAATTGCCAACCGCAGCAATGTCCCTGCAGAATACCCCTTGGAATGCTGATGCTGCTGCAGCAGCGGCATTTGCAGCGGCCGCAGCATTCTTCTCCTCCCTAACCTCATTCACAACCCCCTGGAATGCTGATGCCGCTGCCACAGCTGATGCTGCTGCCGCTGCTGTGACAGCGGCATTTACAGTGGCCGCAGCATTCTTCCCCTCCGTAACCACATTCACTACTGCAGTGTAATCTGATGAACCAATCCAGCTCCTCTGTTGAATCTCCATTGCGGGTGGTTTACTACTATTATTACTATTCTCGCTTTCCAACTTTGGCTCAGTTACTGCTACTTGGACTTGCATTGCAGCTGCTGCCTTCAGCCTCTGCTTCTCAGCTGCCTCTTCTTCCAGGATCGTGGACATCACCGTCGAATACCCCTTCTGCAGAAGCCGATACAACACCAATGCCGACATCCTTGCTTGCTCCTTCACAGAACCAACATCGCGATCACCAACAAACTCGCATCGATCAATAAAACTGATTGCCCTATCTGGCCTGTGTTTCAAGCTAAGAACCAAATGGGCTCTCTGCAATTCCGAACGTGAACACCCCCGCCTCAATCCGATCAATGCATAGTAATCTACATTACCCGTCTCCCTCAATGCCACTCTCCGCCTCAATTCCTGGATCTTCGATGTCAATGCCTTCAGATTGCCCGGGACGTCACGGTACCTGACGTTGTGGCGCTTGGACTTCCAAGCGGGGCCTGGGAGCTTCCGGTCTCGTAAGATGGAATCGTAGAGGAGCTTCAAATGTTCCAGATCACGCAGGCAATCGGGAATACATCGGATAGTCTCAAGGAGGCTAGCTCGTGTACTGAGAGCCTGGATGCAGGTTGGGTCAAGTGCAAGTGTTCGATTACAATCAGCAATCGACTCTGCGATCCTGTCAGCAGCTCTATAGGCCGAAGCTCTTTGTATGTAGCACTCAGCAAGGAAGCCTTCTGGAGTACCACGACGATTATCCAGTATCTTGGAGAAATGCCTGATAGCCTCCGAGTAGATGCCTGCGTCTAAGGCTGCAAGCGCAGCTGTGCGACGGCGAAGGAGGAGCTTAATGTGACCTAGGAGTTGTGCCACATACTCCAACTCCGTCGGTGTTGGCGCCGTCGGAGGATTGGGGTTGCTTAGATCGCTGCTTGCAGCAACGTTGATGGAGAAGCTGTCATCAGACAAGCGCACTCTTTCCTTCCGGAATGCTGCGGAAGCAAGACGTCTACCCGTTTGAAGGAGCACCATAGCGTCTTCCATCAACCCAAGATGGCAACAAGCTTGACCAAGAACCAAGTATCTGCATTGCCATAAACAAGATTATGAGCAATCAAACCAAATTAAATATTGCTTGAATCAAAGTTTTCTTTCCCCCCTTATTGTGTATTACCATTTATCCAATTTCCCTCCAAACAAAGACACTAAATTCTATTGCAGTCGCAGAACAGAGACGTCTGCTTCCTTCTCCACTCAATTCGGTCTCATTTGAATAACAGTATTCAGAAAATGGGGTGGGAAATGAGCATCTAATAGAACCGGAGAATATGTGAGATGGGGAGTTACCTCCAATGCCCTTCCTTCTCGCAGTTCTTAGAGAGACCGGCCATGACCTTCTTCTTCAGGTCAGAAACAGAGAAGCATTTGAAGGTAGGGACTTTATCTGTCGCATCAGACGGGGAGTGATCGGAGGAGAGGAGCTTCACTCGTTCCCTCGAAAGCTGGTTGGACGAGTTGTCGGAAGAGTGGGACGATTCTTCGGTCACCATCTTGAAGCTTGGTATGTATTCTTGGAGCATGTCAGCAACCTCCTTGAATCGGCGGAGGTAAAGGAGAGATCGAGCTTTAAGCTCAAGAGCCGACTCGAGCTTCGGAGAGAGAGCAAGGGCAGCATCGAGGAGGTTGAGGGCCGTAGCGACCTCCGATTGTTCTTGAGTCGCGATTAGCACTCGAGCTTCTTTTACATACTTGTCAACAATCTGTCAGGAGAAAGATCAAAGCAGAAGACATTAGACCCATTCCCGGACAAATGGAATCACAAATCTAAGCAACATTGGTAACTGAAATTTATAATTTCAGTCACATAAACCTAAGTAAAACTATGAACACTACAGAGAGCAGTGAAACCATCAGAACACAACCAAAGCAAGGTTGCAGACAAGTTCTCACACTCAAAAATTCCCTTACAAAAGAAAAAAACACAGAGAATAAGAAGGGAAGAAATGGGGACGGAAGCATCGATCAAACAAAACGACCTAAAGTTCAAACATGAACACAGGACTCTACTGTTCTGTTCTACAGTGGTAGAATATTTGAAAAAATGAAACGAAAACCAAACAGAAAAACAACATTCTCCAGCACAGTAGCGACTCGAAAGTCTAAGACAGAAAGCACCCACCTTTCTATTGGTAAGCCACCAATGTCTCTTTTCCCCAACAGCCAAACATGGAAATGTAGACATGGTTGTAATGGTTGCAAAACCTTCAAACGTGAATCTCAAATCCTCCACATTTGACTCTCCCGAAAGGAGAAACAATTGGGGGAAAAAATAGACACCCCCTCACACTCTGAGAGAGCGGGGGAGATGCAGAGAGAAGCAATGGATTTAAAGTAGTTTCCAAGAGTAAAAGAAATGCTGGGGCCCAAAAAAAACCCTAGAAAAAATGCCAGGTTTGACTCAGAGAAAGCTTTCATCCTTCATCTTCTTCGCTGGCAATATAGATGTCTCTCTTTCCTCTCTTCTCTCTCCTCTCTCCTCTCTCTTTCCCATTTTCTACTCTACGTCTCTGCCACTCAACCCCGAATTAAAAGGAAACCACGACCCAACACCCTTCACTGTCTGACTGTCTCCACCGGTATCCAGTTATCCCTCCGCCACATATACATTAACCAAGTACATTTACCATTTTGTCCCTCCCATTCTCTTTCAAAGGATTTTATATCTGAGTTCGAATCATCTATATATACATGTACTCTCCCTGGGATCCCATCACCATCGGTATTGTATGGGATCCACCTCTAGAATATGAGACCCACTGGATATGGAATGGGATGAGATCCCAAGAAAGATACAAATACTTCCATGTGAACTATTCTCTACTATTATTTTGTTTCTATTTTCTTTATTCAAAGTCTTTCAATTTCCATCATGATTTAGGGATCGGTTTAAGGACTTGGATCATCTGCAACCCTATAAGGTAATTGGATTGCATTGGTGCATTTGTAGATAAGTTCTCAACGACCTTGATAGGATTGTAAGGACTGCACGACTGTAGAAAACGTGTTTAAGAATGACTTTCAGACAATATGTATGCTTGGTTCAATCTTTATGTACTATCATTTATCCCCATCTTCTTCAATTTCCATCATGGTTTTAGGGTTTGAATCTACCATTTTCGCAAGTGCATATGCCTGGTTCTTGGTCTTTTAGGGATTGATCCACCTTGAATTAATTCCCAAAGTTTAAACCAATTTTCACATGTGAATCAATTTTGTTTGATTGTAAAAAATTTTATGCAAATTAAATTTTAAAAAAAATCTTATTTTTACGAGAATTGTTTAATGCTATTTTACATAAAATAAATACAGCCATACATTTTACCGGAGAAAAAAAAAACAAGTCAAAAAGAAAAAAGTTTGTCATTTAACCAAAAGTGAGAGGAGAAATCTGAGATATGTAATTTTAAGATGGTTTTTAGTGAAAATAAAATAAAATAAATTCTTTACCAAAAAATAAATAAAAAATCTTAAAGAATGGTGGGGTCGGGTGGATATTTATGGGGGAAAGAGAAGGGAGAAAGTGACGGCTCTCGTAAGGCACAACTCAAAGAATCATGCTTTTTATCTTCTCTATTAGTCTGCTTCATCTTCACCCTCTCCCTAGGGAATCCGTCCCCCCCACTTTTTAATTATATTAAAGTAATATATTTATAAAAAAAATACAAAAAGTTATTATATATTAATTTGAGGCACATGCAGATAGATGGAGTTGCCTTAAAGGCTCCCTAACTTCCCAAAATCCAAAGGCTCTTAAAAGGGCCAGCTGGCTCTACCTCATGCCACGTCATCAAGTGTCTAGCTGTTTACCACGTGGTTGATGGAACTTTTTCTTCCTCAATGAGTCCATATCCAGCACAAACACAGCAGAATTCGGACTTTGTTTTGGTTCTACTAAATGCCAAGTGGCATACCTCGTGCCATGTCATTAATTGGATTTCTTCAATGTCCAGCAAGGACATACTAAATTAGCCAATTAGGAGTAAAGAACTTCTAATGTGGCAGCCACGTCCTTAAATGGTATGGGGTGGTCCCACATTACTCACTTTAAATAATGGGCCTATGAGCCCATTATTTATTTTTAGCTGTCACTGATGCTTCAAAGTTTACCACGTGGCAACGAGCTGTTGGCAGATTTGTCCTACAATGAATTGGGGACTTCTTCAGTGCGATTCCAGATGGATCATACTGAATTTGGAATAGGAGCATGTTTTTCATGGATGGTCGTACAATTAACATAAATAACTAAGAACTTCTCATGCGATGCCTTTAATGCTTCTAAGCTGTTTCCACGTGGCAATAGAAATGGTAGGCCCCACATTACTAGGACTTTTTCAATGTCGAGCACGTGCGGAGTTTGAAGGATACATTCACACATGACTTCATCCTCATGAAACTTTGTATATTCTCTTTTTTTTTCAAAAAAAAAAAAAAAAAAAAAGTGTACGTGAAGGGTTCACACTGGGAGAAGATCTGATCTCTAAAATAAGCCACCCTCATGTGAAAATTCTTCTTCAATCAATAATTCAAGGTTTTTTTTTTCTTTTTTATATTTATTTTAAATGGCTCTCTCATCCACGGAATTTGGAGCTACCTCAACATTTCATTCTCTATCTCTCTTCTCCTTTGTTCTATTAAATAATTTGCAATCATTTGCAACCATGAACCCATGAGCAGTGTAAGCTACAATGCCACTTAGAGAACGCTCTCACTTTTTGGGAAGAAAGTTTTTTGTCCGGTTACGTCCCTTGAGTCCTCCCACATGGAGGGTGATAATGACAATTCCACCGTATAACGCTCAATCGGACAGAAAACCATGACCCTTCTTTTTTAATTGAAAAAATATATCATATTAATAATTCATGGTTCATGATTGCTCCTAATGATCTATTAATTCACGGTTTGAAAACCCAGAATTCAACATAGGATCCGTCTCCATCAATTTAGTTGGACATCAATTATCCATATGTGACTCCATTATTTGATCAATTAACTGAGCACTTATGTAGGGGCAATGAATGATACACATCCCATATTCCTATAAGTGAATTTAAGTCGCAAAATGGCAAGTGCTAAGAAACATTTTGGTTAATGTTTATAGAAGGTTCAACCTATTCACTTAATAATAGTCTTCTTCTAAAAAGAACGAGTCCACAAGGTTCTTGTTATAATAAAATGTGGGGAGGGCCGAATGTGCATAGCCTTACTTAATAGTCTTCTTCTAACATTAAATGTCAAAAGAAAGTAAGTATAAATATATGAAATAATAGATTGGGAAGGCTTTACCCTCAAAAAAAAAAAAAAAGGATTGGGAAGGCAATTATGGCCCTCCAATTTTCACCATATGGCATATTAAGTGTGCTCATTCATACTAAAAGAGGGGAAGAAAGACAATATACATTATTACATATCAAAATTTTGGTCATATTATAATTCTTTTTTTTTTTTTTTTTTTTTTTTGGGGGGGGTGGTTAAAGAAGGAATTTATTCAGTATTGATTCGTGGATTGCCAGAGGCTTCCATTTGATATAGATCTAGAAGCCAAGAAATGAAATGCAGTTATACAGTCTTACATGACAAAGACAAAGCCTTCTGGAAAAGGGTTTCAGTCAAGCTCTTAATATCCGATAATACTAAAGTGCATATCATTATGTATTGTATATTTTCCCTTGTATTTAAATTGTTTGGAATCTTATTAATATTTGTATTTTTTATTAATATTTGTTAACTTAATTTAACATGTGCCAATGTTTGTTTGAACTCAAACTTTTCATTTGAAAGGGAACACTAGGATCTACCTATGAATAAAATTTCAAAACCATAAGTCTAGGTGTTAAGCTTGAGAGGAAGAAAGTAAAGAACAGACCTATAAGCAAAAATTTGGAATACATAATTTCATATAAAGGGGAATATACGAACATGCACAACCAAGTATACTCTTCATTGGTCTTGCTTAGTAAACACTCTCAAAGGTGTGCAATGGCCGGCTATGTCGGGGTTGTATCTTATATTCTATATGGTACACGCAGTTATCATTGGTTTGTATATATTTTATTGTGTCAATTTTTGGGTCATTATATTTATAGGGGTACAAATTATAATCGTATGTGAATCAGGGTTTTACGGCACCTATTTGTTGTCTCTTTTGAAAATCCTAGATCAAGGGGATGATTATACAGTGAGGTGTAGAATTTTTGAAGTTAATAGTAAATTTTTTGATTTTCTTGGGTGGATATAGACATTCATGCAGAACAACGTTAATTTCTCTTGTTTGAATCTATGATTAACTATTTCTTTTTTTTTTTAACCTGTTCGAGCAGTTACATAGCAGGCCAATCGAACACCAGTTGACTTAACCATGGTTATTGGCTATCTAAGAAAAAATCCTTTGCCTTAATAAAATAGTAATGAGATATATCTTTTTTTGGAGGAAAGGAGAGTGATGAGAATAAATTTTGGGATAATTTACACTAAAGGTACTTAACGTTTTGAGAAATCATACCAGAGATATTTCACGTTTCAAAAATCATACTTGAGGTACCTCTTCTCATATTTTCAACTTTAACCATATTTAACGTTAGCATACTCTAAGTTAACCATTAGATCTATTTCAAATTTTTAGGGATTGATCGTTTCTTGTTGAACTATCCTTATTTAGTGCCTGATCATTGGTACATTCATCTGAAAAACAGTAAGTTGGGATGTAGAGTTTTCACCGAAGGTGTGTACCATAGTCGAGATTTGTGACTTAGTGATTAGCAACCGTCGGTGAAGAAGGGTCACAGGAGGGGATAGGGGCAGGAGAGGTGGTGGGTAATTGAGACACAACTAAGTACACGAGAATCAGAATGGTGAATCGTTGAGGCAACAGAGTGGTAAGAGAGTGAACCAAAGGAGACCAAAAAAGTTATCCTAAACAAGGGTAAATTTAAAAGTACAAAAATAAAAAAGTACCCCAATTGTAATATTTTTGAAACGTGAGGTACTTCTGGTATAATTTCTCAAAACGTTAGGTACTTCTGGTATAATTTCTCAAAATGTCAGATACCTCTAGTGTAATTTACCCTTTAAAGATTGCTTCAAAAATAATACTTGGAAGTCACAATCATTTTTAAATTGGTAAAGTTGATGCGATAAAGGGGCATCAATAAGATTGAGAGATAAGATCAGTTGGGAATATTAAATTAATTAATGGCTTTGTTACGAAAGATGCTCCCATTTCTCTAGACACGTCTAGAGGGGAGGAAGCATGTAGACATGTACAAGAGAGGAGGCCCTGACTTCACAACACAAGGACCAATCATCCGGCCAAGCTGGCGTTTGCATCAAAAAATGTACTTAACTATCTTGTTTGACCCACACCTTTCCCACCGGTGTTGCGGTCTATGTGTCTGTCCAACCAAGGTTTTAGTAATCGATATTGCCCCAATAAAGAAATAGGATCAGATCATTTTCGGTGTCAGTCAATACCGATTACTAATTAAAACCCTACCCCCATCCCATTGATGAGATTCACGTGTGTGTGTGTGAGGGGGAGGGGGAGGGGGAGGGTGGTGGTTTCAGGTTTCTTCATCGTTCGGGCCTAACCTGTCCAGGTCCAATTGTGAGGGCCAACTTAGCCCAGTTTTGCAGAGAGCCTGTTTCTAATATCGTATTTCTAGTAGTCAAGGAGGCAAATTTATCTTTGGGTCCGTTTACTTGACATCGGCCCTTTCATGGGATATCATTGATCATCACAGAAACCTCAAAATAGGAGGTATTTTGGTATTTGAGATGGAGAGTTGAGGGGGGGTTTTCACGTGATTCAACGGACACCGATAGCTAGTGTCAACAGTGATTGACACCGGATTGATTGCCAATAAGAATATCCTTTAATCATTACACACCATTCCATTCAGATTTATAGGCAACAATTTGTAATCCGTATAAGGAAGATGTTGAAACACAGAAGTAACATAAGTGGTCTCATATAAATCAAATGTATGTGATCTCCATGACTGAGAAGGTCGGAATTGTTATTTGAATAGTAGCTTCAGTGGCATCTAGTCGGCCTGAAACATCATGAAATAAAACCAGGTTTAATTAGTAAAATACTAAAAAAATAACTTGAAATACAATGGAAATGGATTAGATCAGAAAGATTAATGATTACTCACAAGGACATCTCTCCCTGATGTACAGGCAGGTCTTCGAGGAGGAAGCTGCTGATGTGGCGTTCTCTGTGGAATTCCAATTTCAATCAAATAATCTCACATCAGTAATGGGACACTCAGATCATTGTAAATTACCATGTTAACTAAGTTAGAACTATGTGAAAACAAACAGAGCCTTATATTTTATAGTTTCTAGCCCGGCCCGGATTGACCCAGCCCATTCGAATCCTGGTTAGATAATCATAGAGTACCTGCAACTTTGGACGCAGAGTCTCTACAGATGCTTTTGAGTTTTGGTCCACCCCAGCTCCTTGCTACAAGCACAAGAAATATATAAGATCAATGCAGTGTTATTATAGGTTTCTCGTCGGGTCGGCTTTCTGAGCTTGCATCACCCCAGTATGGCTCTGTTTGTTTTGTTGTAAAATTTTTCTGATATTTTACTATTTTTTCTAATTTTACATCACCAAACAATTGAAAATATTATTATGTACAAAAATTTCTTTTTTCACCATTTTACATGAAAACAAATGGAATTGTATGTGAAAAACGGCATTGCTTTTCTTCTTTACCTTCCCTAAAGCCCAATCTGCTGAATCAAAGAATGCACGTTCATGATCCTGAACACAGAAAACCCTCATCAGCACAAAAAAAAAAAGAAAAAAAAAAAAAAAAAAAAAAAAAGTAGTTCTAAGTTAAAAGCTTCACTAATTTGGTCTTGTGGGAAAATCATGATTCTTAATGGAGCTTACCTTTGAGATTAAGGGCTTCTTTTTAGGCACAAGTCCCCCATATTTTTTCCCTAATGCTGCATCCTGTCAAAAATATTATATTAAAAAAAAAAAAGAATCATAAACCAGAATTCTTGTTAGAAACTATCAAATATAAGACCCTGTTTGTTTTATTGTAATTTTTTGCATGCAAATGATATTTTTCATGAAATTGTTTTCCAATTCAAAGAATCTCTATTTTTTCAATGGTTTTCTTTGCATTTTACTTCAAAACAAATAGCAAAAAATCCTATATTATAAGAAAATTTTCTTTTTCTACCATTTTACATAGAAACAAACGGGAGCCAGCCTAAACAACAAAGTTACAAAAGTTGCTTAGAATGATGAATTCAGTTAACCCATGGGTTGTCCGTAGCCCAGCCCACTGACACGGCAATACATGTTTTACACCTTCCACATCAGAGCTTTAAGGGGTCCATCCAAGACCAAGAGCTATAAAGCCCAACATTAACCCAAACTACCCACAAAATGCTTGGGCTGGGCTGATAATTAACTAACTTATATGACTGTGGGCCAACCTTGATTCACCTAACTTTACGGAAACATTGTGACTGTAAGATGCACGTGTTTGTTTTATCCAACAACCTAGATGGCCAGATCTCCTCTTCGGCTTTGCGAAATCAATTTGGGAAGGTATTGTGGCCCACAGCCTACAGCCCACGGCCCATGCCTTTGAGCCTATGACAGGTTTTCTCCCCTAACCTTTTTTTTTTTGGTAAATTTCTTCCCTAACCGTTGGATTGTAAAAGGGAGGATTCAATTCATGCCAATCCAACGTTTTCAGAAGGTGGCCTCACCATGAGAAGGGTATTCCTCATTTGGGTTTTTTAACCTTGTAAACACCTTAGCAGCCGGAAAACACTGGGAAGTGGTGGTCTTTGGAAGAGAGAGAACCCCAATTCCATATCTAACTCTAGTAACACAGAGAGAGAGAGAGAGAGAGAGAGAGAGAGTTACCTCCTCCGCCTGAGAAGCTAAATATTCTTCACCTCTATTGCGACCAGCCATCTCTTACCCTTCTCCAGAGGAGCAACACCTGCAACTATCTAGAGAGAGAGAGAGAGAGAGAGAAGGGGGGAAGGGGGAGGCACGCAAAAGGGTTGAGAATAAGAGAAGAGAGGAGAGGAGTATTTAATGTGGTTGAGAAAAAAAAGAAAGCAGAGGTTGAGTGAGAGGGAGGGATAAGTATATGGGATCTGTTGCAGTGCAAGAAATGCAGAGATTCCAATTCCCAAAGGAATAAAGACCCAACCCAATAAATACTAAACAAACAAACATGAACTCACTAGGCCTGAAGCCCCCTAAGTCATACCACCGGAATCACACCAACAGAGAGAGAGAGAGAGAGAGAGAGAGAGAGAGAGAGAGAGAAAAGTAAAAAATATCAGAATCATTGGCCCTGGAGAACCCAAGACCTGATCTTATATCCCCATTTGTGATTTGTCATCGTCGGTCACCGACACTTCTCCGAAGGTCCCATGGTCCCACCAAACCAAGATGGTAAAACACATTATAATTGGACCCATACATGACAGTCCATGGCTCTAGTTGTGTATAGATTCAGTGGAACTTTCTTTCTCTACATGCTTATATCAACGGAGACCCACAAAATACAGAAAAACAAAAGAAAAGAAAAGGAAAGGGAAATGAAGCACCAACAACCCTGAATTCCGGGATTTGTAAAGCTAACTTGGTAATCACGTGATATACATGTTTTGAACTGATCAACATTAGCAAATTATTAGACGAGTTTCAACTCCAATGTTGAAGCTTTAAGAATAATAATGTTGTCAAGAAAGGGACTCTATTTAAAGGACTCAATTCTGAACAGAAGGGTTGTGCAGGGGGGAAAACTCAAACCTTCTATTCTCGATCTGGAACAGTCCTTTTCTCAATCTAACAGTTAGGTCTTTCTTTCATATAGATTTTCTATTCCTAATTGTTGTGGTTGTGGTACCGAAAATACTGCAACGGAAAGGTTGGACAAGGAATGAAAATATCCCCCTATACTATACCTGCCGATCCATTTATGATACATGAATGGGAGAAAAATCCGCATTAAACCCCTTACCTTTGGTTGATTTCCTTCGGCGAAGGGGGCAAAATTGTCCGAACGGCTCAAGCCTGGCGGGAATAATATTCTACGACTAGCAACTCGTTTATTTTCAAACCTACCCATTGACTATCTATTATTTGATTGACTAATCCTTTATATTGGAATGAGTGAAGAGTCAAATGTTTTGGTAATTCCTCATGGGGGGATGAATCAAGATAATTTTGAATCAGGGCTCTGGATTTTTGTTCATCCCTCGTCGTAATAATATCTCGAGGTTTGCAACGATAACTTGGTGCGGGGCTGATTTGCTAACCGTAATGAACTCCCCTGAAAAAAAAATAAAAAAGAAGGCTGCTGTTTCAATGGAAAACAATTCTTCTATGTTGGAGTCTAATAGCACAGTGTGTGGATAGTGAGGAACGATCAAACTACCATTTAAGACTAAATCTTATCTTAATTACCTACTAATACTTGCCCTGATCAATTCAATCGCATATGAGACTTATATAACCATGTATTACTATAAATATTTCTTCTCTTTTTTATCAGGACATAATGTTGGTTGTTAGTTTGTTTTAATTTCAAATACATGATTGTTCCCAATCTGATATTTCTAATTATTTCATAGGTTCATGAAGGGTCTATCTTGGTCTAACCCATTTCGACTATCTGATACGGTTTTAAAGTTACCCTAGTCAAGTGTTGTAGAATCTCTCACATCAAACCAATTGGAGCACAAAAAAAAAGGTTTCATTAATGAGGAACCCATATGAGAGGAGAGAGAATGCCAATGAGAAGCTCACGTTGTCAGGGTGTGATAGGATGTTTTTTCATACTATCAGCATGGGAATCTTTTTCCCTTTTTTTCTTTAATGATTTTGAATTTTCAATCCACAACACTCAATGTGATTATTAAACAAGAATAGATGGCTAATAGTCGTCACCATCATTTCCAAGAATGTATCTTAATTTTTTGTCTAATTCTTTTTTCTAATGATTGATTCAATCTTAGGTTAAAAAAAAAATAGAGAAATGGACAAATATAAACGTTATAAAAGAAAATAAAGTAAATCACACCAACGACTACTAATCAACCTTTGAATTTTTATTTTCCAAAATCCACTAGACATAGAAATCTTGAAGAATCAAACAACTCTTACATTTATAGAGCACAATAGAGCACCAAACCTAACAACTCGTATGAATTAAAGGAATTACACCGTAATTTGTCATTTCTTTTCTTTCAAATGGCAAATTATTCTCTCATTGTCTTCTTTAATGTGATTGATTAGTCTCTCTCATACCCTTTTTTTTTTTGGGTGACACAGTGTCGGTGGGTCGGTTAAGTACACGGAAGGAGAGAGGGATAGACCCAGAGGTGCTGGTGAAGCTCCCATTCTGTCGTCTAGAGAATTCTTTTTTTTTTTTTTTTTTCTTACTTTTAATTTATTTTATTAAAGATTTCCTTTTATTGGCTTAAATGAATGCCAATTTGTACCCCAATGGAGAGGGGACATGAATGTGTTTTTGGTGGGACACAACTGCCATTATAGGGAAAGGCATGTGGGCAAGATCGTCTTTCTACCCTTTCTGTTAGTGTACTATGGTTTATTCTCCACGAAAGGCTGAGCTTGGAGAGAAATGGGATGCCTGACATCACCGATGTCAAGGTTATGTTTGCCCATGGGAATTCTTCTAATTCCATTCCTGTCCACGACACTGAGATGATTGCAAACATGTAAGTTGATCTTGACCTGCTGTTGAGACCCCGCCGGAATATGCACCTTCTGGAATGCCACCAACTGTCTGTTAGGTTCCCAGTTTCCGGAAGCCGGCGGCACCGAAAATACAAGCAGAGTATGAGTTCCATCTTCGGAACCAGCGTTCCTGACGTTGACACCAACACCAACTTCGAGTCTATCACATGTGGTGTGTGACACCCTTAGTGAATCACCTCCTGAGATGGTGGTGTTGGAACGAGAATGTCCACCGCTGAAGAGAACTGAGACTACTTTTGGGGCATCATCAGCAATGGTGTGTACAAAGCTGGTGTAACTCAATCCATGCCCAAAAGGGTACACAACTGGGCCCTTGTAGAACCTGTAGGTTCTCCCAGGATAACCTCTGGCCGGGTCAGACCGCATGGCCATGTTTGTCATGGGCAGTTTAGCCACGTAGGCTTGCGGATACCACGTCATGGGCAGCTTCCCTCCTGGGTTTGTTGTTCCGAACAGCACATCAGCAATGGCTGTCCCTCCTGCTTGACCAGGGTATCCCACCCAGAGGATGGCAGAAACACGTGGATTAATCTGGGCGAATGAGATGTCTAGGGGCCCACCACTCATCAAGACCAGCACGGTGGGACCCTTGGAGGCTGTGGCCACCCTGGTGATGAGGTCCTGCTGGTGTCCCGGTAGAAGTAGCCCAACCCTGTCCTTGAACTCAGCCTCGATGGACTGATCCAACCCCATCACCAGCACTGTTGCGTCCGCTTGACGAGCAGCGTTCACTGCCGCACCTATCAGCTGGTTGCCGGCGCATGACACGTCTCTACATCCAGGCTGATGTACGGTCCTAGCGTATCTCCCGATCCCCTGCAGCGGAGTAGTGTATCCACATGGTACACCGGCGTAGTTCCCTACCATGGTAACCGTGACATCGGAGTTGGGCCCAATCACGGCAATCGTACGGTGACGTTGAGTTGATAGGGGCAAGGATCTCCCACGGTTCTTCAAGAGAACAATACCTTGTCGGGCGGCCTCAAGAGCAAGTTGTTGGTGGGCCGGGGTACATACATCACGTGGGCCCAGGTGTCCGAATGGCTGTGCCGATGGATCTCCATCATACATTCCCAATCTCATCTGAACGGTTAGGGTGTTAGCCAACGCACCATTAACATCCAACTCCTTCAGCTTTCCTAACTTCACGGCTTGCTCTGTGTGGATTGCAAGGAAGGGTCCACAGTCCAAATCTAGACCTGTAGAGAGAGAAAGACACAGAATCAAATCACCGAAATCATGGGTGAACTGTGTAGTTGTTTGTGTTGTTTAAGCAAGAAGGATGTCGAGATGACTGGCCTGCTTTAATGGCGTCCGCAGCTGCGTCTTCAGGTGTTTTGGTGTAGTGTTGGTCATTAAAATAAACTCCAACCGAGTCGCAGTCTGAAGCGATGTACCTTCAGTGATGATACGTTTAAAAAGCACTTAATATGAGTTAAAAAGGATATAAACCAGTTATATATAGGATCCCACCCTTCATGGACATGTTTCGGGTTGGGGTATGTATATTTTACTGGTTTTGGTCCGATTAGTCCGAGACAGGTCCGAAAAAGTAGACTAATGAGCCTGAACCTAATAATGGCCCGGACCAGATCGATTTAAACTGAATATTAAACTCTAGTTTCACTATTTTAGCCTTCTGAATGGTCTTAATAAATTTCCTATTGGGTTTTCAACTTGAATTGGCTTAAATCAATCCGATAACAATCCAATAAACTAAGTCCGATAACAATTCAAACCGGACCTGCCCATTAGTTAATGTGTACATTTTAGCCCACCCAACCCGAACCTCTTAATAGATGTTCGGTCAGGCCCTATAAAGTTCGGCACTGATTTGGCTAAGACCAAAATCAACTCGGACTGACACATTAACACCCATGGGAGCTCGTATCCTCTCCCGTTACAGGGATGTTATCATTTTGACTTGAAGAAAAGGACATTATGGTGATAAGTTCATGTGACGGGTTTACGTATGACGAGGGGATCTAAGCTTGTCTGCTACAATTGAGACCATGGTTTTAGGTATCCTAGTCGAAATATTGGTCGTGTCAGTCAATCCATAACGGCATCAACAATGATCAATACCAATACAATATCTGATACCTTCGTTTTAATAATACTTTTTAATTTAGTATTGATCACGTGTCACTTTGTCATTAGTTTTGCACCAATCTGATACTGATCGATAACCCTTCTAATACCCTGAATTAAGTGAGAATAGTTCACTTGCATGTAAATGTACTCTTTATGGGATTCTATTTTCGTTCATATCCAGTGGGTCCTATACCACATCGATGGTGATAGAATCCATAAAGAATACATATATATATATATAAAGGTGATCTGAACTCAACTAAGACCATGACCAAGACCACTATTAAAGAAAATTCCTTAAATAGAAATTAGCAAAGAGTGGAGAAGAGGCAAGACAGACCCGTTAAGGCGCCATTCACCACGGATGGTGTTGCGGAGAAGATTGGTGTCGGCACAGCTAGGAATTCCGTTAACCTGATTGTAAGAACACATTATACTCGCCACCTTTCCTTCCAAAACACACCCCCGAAATGGCACATCGAAAGTATCCTCCAAATCTTGCTTGCTAACCTACGCACGTGCATTTTTTATTTGCCACATCAGAAATTATTTTGTAAATTTTAAGTTATATTATCGAATCTAAAATTCTTTTAAAATTAATAAATAAATATTACCTTGGCATTGAAGTGGAAGCGATCCACGCCATTCCAGTTATCCAAGTCATACGCAGTGTAGTGCTTGCAGCAGGCTGCAACCTTTAACCTGCTACCGTCTCTGCCGTAAGGCTGTTGGAGTCCAGTGACGTAGCTAGCAGCGTATCTGGAGGATAAAACCGGATCTTCACCGGGAGTCTCCTGTCCCCGGCCCCACCTTGGGTCTCTAAATATGTTCACGTTTGGACTCCAGTATGTCAGACCCGCAACTCCTCCGTTGTACATGGCCCTCGCTTCATCAGACACCACCTGCACCCACACTTAATCAGCAGCCAACCTCTATCATTAATTAACTTAAACATCTGTTTGATGAAAAAAATTATGAAAAGAGGATGTATATTGAAATTTTATATGTAACCCAACTCAAGCACAGCCTGGGTTGGGCTTTCTAGTCCTCACAACTTGAACTCAAACAGGACCAGGCCCGGCCCAACCCTGTATATATAATTATATTTCTATCTAAGCTCAAAAAGTTAACAGGGTAATTTAGGTTGAATCTTCCATCTAAGCTTGACTTGGCCCAACCCAGCCCTGTATATATAATTATATTTCTTATTTTTCTTTTTTCTACTTTTAAGATTGGGATTATGTTTTGTAGGTAATTGCTACGGTCAATCAGGGCCAACCCAATTCAATGAAGGTCAATCAGTCCAGGCTGATCATGGGCTGAGATACCCTAATCCAACCTCAGTTTGGACTGGGCCTGGGTTGAATTTTGGGAACCCAGAGTTGAGCTAGAATTGTAAAAAGCCTGGCCCATTAGTTATGCTTCCTAGTAAATACAAAAATATTAATAAAGTAGTCGGTGGGCCCGACCAACTTTTATTGAACGGGCCGTGGCAATTACAACATTCTTGTAGAGGAAATTACAATTCCATTTTAGATTACTGAGAGAGAGAGAGAGAGAGAGAGAGAGCTCGAAAGCTCAGAATCTTATGAAGACCCTTTAACACTTTTTTACAGTTTCATCTCACATTTTTGCATTGCACTTTCTATTTTTTGCATCCCATGGAAAATGATTTCTGATGGGAAATCTATTAGATAGCTACTTTCGTTAATGTTCTTGGGGATTTTGTTGTATTCATCCTTTCCTCCTCCATCATAAATATAGAATCATTATGGATGGCTATTTCCATCGCTATTAATCACTTGGAGGTACTCAACACTTTCTCATAAAGAACCCTATGATTAATCTCTCGTGACCGGAAAATGGATTAAAAAAAGATAAAGATGATCTGAATTTTATCAGTAGCCCATTTGCAATATATGCCGCACTGCATGGACAGACGTAAATTTAAACTATTTGATAGGCGATGTGGGATTAAATTCTCAATATTTTCATAAAAAAAAAATAAAAAAAAATGTTCGAAGCTCTCCAAGATGAATTATCCATAATTGGTATTCATTGAGGAAGGGTTGGTAGTATAGAATTATCAGATGGTATTAAAAAGGAAATAAGAAAGAATAGGAAAAGGGAAAGGGAAAGGGAAAAGAAAGAAAGAGTAATCTCACCCGTCCGATAAGTTCCCATAAGGAGGCATTGAAGGAGGCAGCGGTGGTGATGACCTGTGGGAAACTGGTGGCCCCAGGGAAGCTCCCACCAAATTTAACACCGGGACCTGTATTGGACACCCCGTGAAGCGCCTCTGACCACCATTCGTAACCACTGATGCCCAGTCTCGGCACGGCGGCCGCGTTATTAACGAGGAGAGTGATCTTCTCCTGTAATGTGAGTCGTCCGATGAGGTCTCGCACCCTGTTTGGTATCGGTAGATTGGCATTACAGAAGGGTAGTTTCTTTGTGTTCGCATTTCGTGGATCACAGGCGAAAGAAGGACGTCCAGCTCCTGGAGAAACACAGAGAAGAAAGACCAACAGATAAAAGAGAAGAGAGAAGGGTTTTGTTATTGTGAAGCAGCCCATTAGAATGTGGTTTAATTTCTGTGTGTGAGGATCGATGGATGTCTAGATATATATATATGCACAAACGAAGCTAGAAGAGATAGAGTCTGGATTTGAACGGCAGCGATGATGTAAGAGAACGACTTTATTTGGAGATTGGATCTCCACGTCGTTCTTAAAACTGTTACGAAGATATGGATGTTACAGAGAGAGAGAAATTGAGAATGAAAACTAAGTTGAGATTATAACTCGGAAAGACAGAGAGAGAAGAAAACTAAGTTGAGATTATATCACGGAGAGAAAGCTAGAGAGAGAGTGAGAGAAAGAAAACTAAGTTGAGAGTATAATACGGAGAGAGACATACAGAGTGAGAGAGAGAGAAGCTGAGAGAAGCTGAGAGAAGCTGAGAGTCTAACACGGCCGTGGACGATTTTGGGACTTTACGTTTACGGAACGACCATGTGAGAAAAGTTGGATGGGGATGGGGCGGCGTAGGAAAAGATCATCACAGTGAGACTGATCAATTTACAATAATACCCTTGTTCTTGGATATGGGTCCCATGGTCCCATCGCAGTCCAAGGATTCAGTGAGTCATTTCAGATTTCACCATTCACGGGGTAACTCACTTTTATCTCTCTCTTTCTCTCTCCACGGGTGAAACGATGAAGACAAAGAAGGATCCTTTTCGGGCCTTTTTGATCCCTGTCTTTTACTCATGCTCCTATCTTTTCTCTCAGTTTTAAGAGTAGAGTAGGGTAGGGTAGACCTGATTTAGTAAATTCCTTTATAAGAGACGTCTGGACGGACGCACGAGGCAGAAGTCAAAACTGTCTCTGCGTATATTGTACCTTTGAAAATATCGGAAATGCCCTCTTTAACTACCCAATATTTACGAAAGTAACATCCTCTAATGGTGTCTGGTCTTCGTCTTCCTCCCATGTGTTTCAAACGAGGAAGTTTTGGAAATGCATGCTCGATCACGGACTCGCGAATCTCCCCCCCTCTCTCTCTATTGACCATTTGCTTTGTAAAGGCTGAATATACTTTTTACCCCCCCTCCCTCTCTCTCTCACTCTCTCTCTTTAAAAGTTCGAATCTCTCCCCCCTCTCTCTCTATTGGGCATTTGCTTTGTAAAGGCTGAATGTACTTTTTACCTCTCTCTCTCTCTCTCTCTCTCTCTCATGTCTAACCTACCGTTCTCATAAGGATTATTGTAATAGCAAGGGGCGGCTTTCATCGGCACATAGATTCTTAATCCAGTAGAGGAGACAGTTTTGGGATTCATAATTTTTAGATGATAAAAACAGTGTAATGCATTCTTTTTCTTGGATCAAGGAATATACATTAGAAGTCCATTTTGGAAATGTTGTTTAGCACATTCAGTATTCTGAGCCCAGGACAGAAATCTTTCAATCTTTAGTTCTTCCTCATTCTTTATTTGATTCTCATTTCTAAGTTACAATGTATTTTTAAAAATGCATTTCAAGAATTCATACCAAACAAAGCAAAACAAAATTTATGAGTTATCATGTTTTTGTGATGAAATGAAGATGAGTCCATCCATTTTTCATTCTTTTTCTTGTGATCTTATGCACGTAGATGCTATGTCAAAACAAAATTGAAAGCCTTCTTCTAGTTGGTATTTCTCATGCATGCATGCATTGTGACACCAACCAACCCCACCTCATTATTTACCTCATGAGCTTTGTTCTACTACAAAAAAAAAAAAAAGAAGACCCAAACACTACTTTAAGGAGCATGTTAGATTCATGGGAAAGTGAAAGTTTCCTATCACATTAGATGAAGACATATAAAGAAAACTAAGGGATATGATCATTAAATGACATGCCCTTCTTATAAAAAATATTCCCAATTATACTCCCTACTATTTCTAGATTTTTATCTAACTCCATTGAAGTCTTAGGTGAAGATATTCATCTTCATTATATGGGTGACAAAAAAATTGAATACTTTCAATTTTATAATCTATAACCATTGAATGTTGTGTTATGTGCTTATATCTTTCCCCAGTTATTTTGTAGTCCCAAGGGAGAGGACTCTACCCCTAAACCATAAGCGGGCCATTTACTTTTGTAATCTATCTATCCCATTATACTAAAAAAAAACACATTCACCTTTCAGTTTTGAGAAAGTGGTTCTTAATATACAATTCCACTGCCCATCATGCAATGATCATGGTTTACTTGGATTGTGAATTAATTAATCATTATGGCCACCCCCCACCCCCCAAGAAAAGAAAAAAGGGGAGGGATTGTAACTTGGTTATGATTATGAATGTATCATTAAGAAGCTTTTACAGTTTATTAATGAAGAATCATAGTTTCAGAAATCAAATAAGAATTGATAGAATCAATTGACCCTGATCTTGATTATTGTCGATACCTGCAATCAATTTTGGGACTCATGCTTGATTAATGCTAGTTATTTTTATTTTTTTTCCCTCTTTTTTTATTCTTTAAATCAGTTTTAAAAGAAGTAAAAAAACTCATGATACTTTTTTTTTGGGGGGGTAGAATAATGAAATTTACTTTTTATTGCAAATTCAACAAGTCTTTCAAATAAAGTACTTAAAAAAATCACAGATTTCAAGATATCTTTGCTTCTGCTTTTGCTTCTACTGTTCCAAGTTCTAGTGTTCTTGTTGATTCCGACTTGAGTCTCTGATCGATTCCAAATTCTGATTCAATTCGAATTAGAATCAATGGATGAGAGCAATCATGTGTCTAAGTCCCAATTTATATATAAACCTTGTGAATAGTAAATGAAAAGAAAGAACTTCTAAATCCACTATTTTTGCTTGTTGGATAAGTACTTAGAAAAAAAATAATTTACAGGTGGTTCGAACATTCAATACACGGGGAGATCATTATGATCCAGTTGCCTTTCTCCCTTCACAATTATCATGGTTCTTCTTGGCTCTAACTTATCTTAAGATGGGTCCCATCGGCTCTTCTAAGTAAGTCAAAAATCAAAATGATAGGATCGATATTAACCATATGTTTTTCTTTTTCTTTTTCTTTTTTTAAAGAGGGAAATGAAGTGTCCTACACTCAAAGACATTATGATATATTTAATACTTCAACCCAACTAAAACTGTAGACCGTTGCAGTGGCCATTGAAAACTGATAAAGGAAAGGAGAACAAGTGTGAAAGTGCTAACGCTATACTCACTTCTTTGGAAGTAAAGAACCTAACGCACCCACTTGCATTTGGTTTTGCTATAATCAGTAAATCTTAAAGATAGACTAGGTTTTCTTGGAAAGGTATCCATATTCCGTACTCTATACCAAGGACTTGAATTTCGATTTCGTGCTTGGTTTTGTTCAAGTCAAAAACCAAAATTTCAGTCATTTCGGTTGAAATTTCGTAGAAACCAGATAAAAAAAACTCAGATTTCAAACTTAGTTTTGGTGGATAAAAAAATATTTTTGTGTTCAATTTTTTCATGTAATGCAATTTTAATTTTTTTTAACATATCCATTGCATCATTTGCACACACAAAATAAAAAATGGTAATTCTACGTTTACATCATAGCATGCTAATGTACGTAATGAATAAGAATGATATTAAATTAAAAACAAAATAACAAACTAATGAAGAAATTTTAGAAAAAACAAAGTAACAAATTAATCTATGCAGTGAAGAAATTTTGGAAGAATATCAAATTTCATCAAAATTTGGTTGAAATTAGCTTCTTTTGGTCGAAATCGACCGAAATTTACTGAAATCAACCGAAATATACCAATTGGGAAAGAAAGAGGAGGAGGTACTTTTTGCACATCACAATGAGAGAGAGAGAGAGTAAGTAACTCATGACCTCCTAGGTGTCTTGTCTTCTAGACCCTATAGTTTAACATTAATGTATCTTTGAGAGAGAGAGAGAGAGAGAGAGAGGAGCTCATGACCTCTATACCTATCTTCCATACCTTTTAGTTTAACAATGTATCTTTTCCTTATCAATTTTTTCACCGACCCTCCTAAGTCCTAATCTCCTTATTCCCTCTCCTTGCATGGTTACACTTTTTCTTCGATCCCTTTTATTATTTCTAATTTTTTTTGGGGGCTTAGTACTTAGTATCTTTCCAATGGGCCCTACAAACAGTGCCAGAATCATGGGTAGATTTGGCTGCCTACACATGATAATTAAAAAAATGTCAATATATACATAAAGAATATGTATTTACAGGTTGGTACAGCTATAAGGGGAGAAAAGAAGATTTAGTCGCTTAAAATTATTGAACCTAAAACAGAAAAGAGGTGACCATTTTTATCCCATGGAAGGGACCTCAGTTTTTCAGGTCTTTCTGCATCCGTGTAGGGAATTTGTCTAGGACGTTTTAATTGGTGCACTTTTGTAGTTTGGAGTTGTTACGTTTCTATTTTATCTTTAATTAGGAACCAAAGTGGTTGCCCAAGACCATCCAACCACCTTTATTTATATATATATATATATATATATATATATATATATATATATATATATATATATATATATATATATATATATATATATCTTGTTGCATTGATTGATTTGAGTCCCATCTTCCAAAGAGAGAGAGAAAGTTCGGTGTGTTAGGGATGAAAATGTAACCAAAAGAAAAATCGAAGATCAAGCAAACACACAAACACAAAATTTATCGTGATTTAGCACTTCAACGCGGAATACTTATCTCTACCCAGAGAAATAGAAATTTTTTTTATTCTCAAAAAAACTCTACAACTCTCTCCAAACCCTAATACAAATATAACTCTAATAACTGTATGGATCCCCACTAAATACAAAACACAACCCAACATAACGTTCTCATCAATATATTTCATTCTCTTTAATATTGTAGAGGTATACAACTACTAAGCTCAACAACTGATTGGGGTGGATTTGGGGAATTCTAAACCAACCCACTTGACCCGACCAAGATTTAAACCGGTTAAGAGTCGGTATATCCTCATTTGAGAAAGCAAGGTTGGGCGTGAGCATGCTAATTAAGGAGAATAATTTACCCGCACATACATGTATCTTCCACAAGATCCCATCACCACCCATATCTAGTGGGTCCCACACATCATGAATGGTGATGAAGAGGTCCTATATATGGATAGTACATATACGTGTAGGTCATGAAGTGAACTATGTACACGAGAAGCTCGTAGGGCATATTTTTTTTCTTCTTCTTTTTTCCAAAAAAAGGGGATATGTAACATGAGAACCCATAGTAATTGGTGTGTATTTTACTTCATGTATAGATATAATATAGTTTACCAAAAAAAAAAGTATAGATATAATATATATGTAGCTGTTAAGACACAAGGAGGGCATTAGCTAGTTTGGTGGTTAATAACCTTACAGGATCATGACGAACACATGCAATTTATTCTGACCAACTTATACATAAAAAGTAAGTAGTTTTTCCTAGTATTGTTGTGTCATACTTATGAGATCAAACTGGCCACTGAACAATGTCAGGAGTCAAGAGCTCTATATTGCTGCGGACATAAAGACGTAGTTTGAGTTTTTGAGATTATCCAATTCTCTTTGAAATGATACAATTGTGGGCCACATCTCTGAACTGGCATGGGCCAGTCTTTGTTCTCATCAAGGGACAACAGGAACCTACAATATAATAAATAACACATTTTGTGCATCCTTTGTGTGGCTGTAGAAGGAGAGAAGAGGAAGTTGATAACTGATGATAACCCATTTGATGTCTTTAGCTAGTTGAAAAGAAAGAGTGGCTAAGTACAAAGGCTAGTTGGATCAAGAGAAGGAGCTCGGACCCACCAAAGTCTACAATTTGAGGAATTTGCGACTATTTGGATGAGGTTGAAGAAACGTAGATGATCCAACTATAGATGAGAATAGAATTTAGATAGATGAGTACGTGTCATGGACAGATAGACCATTTGCGTCATGCACTATGCTATTGCTAGCTGGTAGCTAGCCTATCATAATAATAACAAGGAGGACAAGACAAAGCTCATGCCATCCTCCATATCTCCTGGGATGATTCTGATTAAGTAGGAATAGCCTCGGCCAACTATATCCCATATGTGTTCATACATTCTTTTAAGATCCTTCCTATCATTTTGGAATTTTAATATTTTAAACTTTATTAGATTTTAAATATTATTTACTACTTTATAAGTGATAATTGGAGAGGTATGTTTCTTCTTACGAAAAAAATCGTCTTTCTATTGTTTTGTTTTCTAGTTATGGTTTAACGGTTAGAGTTCATTCAGTGTACATATCAATGTATTGATATGTATACCTAGTGAACGCAAATCGTTGGATCATGGCCCTCCATAGGAGAGGGGTCCAAACCCCTCCTCTTAATAGGTATCTAAATGATCAACGAGTGTACATGACTATTAGTGATATGTCTTGTGATAAGAACATAGTACTGTTTGTGCATCTTTTTTAGAGACAACCATTGATGATGTTTCTTCTTTTCCATAGTTTAGCCAGTTAATAAGACAACAATAACAACTTACTCTTTTTCATTACTTAAATCTTCCATTCGTTTTTTCCATCATCATCTTCATCTACATGGGTGATCACAAGCTCAATAAGAGTATTTTATCATCCCACAAGAAAATATCTAATCTACAATATGAAAATAATTATGGATACGCCCTTTGATTTAATTGGTTTACATGCAGATGAGGAGCAAGGGGTTTAGATCGGTTGAATTCCATAAGCTTTTTTTTTTTAATGTACATGTTGTCAGTGTGTACTACCTTCTCACATCACTCATTTCTTTGTCATCCTTGAAAACTGGGCCCCCTCTTCCAAGGATTGACTAATGATCCTACTTGTATTCTCATTTTCTCTGTTAACATATAAAATTATAAAATTAACGTGTAGATCCTCCTCACATAAATTAATAAGCTTGTAAAAGGAGATTATTCAATCTCCCTTACTTTCTTTATGTATATTTATATTTTGAATTTTGCTTTATGTAATCACATTTAATAATACTGAGCCTCTAATTATATTGAAACTGCATATGGGAGATTTTTTTTTTTTTTTTTTTTTTTTTTTTTTACGGTATAGAGTCAGAAATGACATTACACAATTAAAAAAAAATTCATAGACTCAATACCTTTAATTTGTCTAATTTGGTCTACCTCACATGGTCACAACTAATGTAGCCTTGCATGCTTATGGTGAGAATATCCTTTATTCTATTGCAGGCAGATTACTATAAATATTTTGTGTGTGAGAGAGAGAGGGAAATAAATTATATCAGAATTCAAAAAAGATTCTATTTGAATCACTCACCTGTCATTCTATCCAATGGTTTTACTTTACAAGGGTCCTATTTATAAAAGGATTAAACTAAGTAGACCTTTTAATAAATCTTGGTAAAAAAGATTCCTCACAGAAGGTTGGGCCTGATTTTATTAAAACAAATTATAATTGTGGCTAAGCACAATGCTGATTAAGTTGATGTGCCACCCAACTTGATCGTGTCACTGAATCAGGACAGAACAACTAGCCGTTTAGTGTTTATTTTAGGTGAGGTTATAAAAATGGAAAACAAGTAACAAAGAAAAATCTTAGTGACCTTACGATTTTACTATAAAATTTTCTATGCAAATAACATTTTTACAAGATAACTTTTTTACAATAGACGTGGGGAAGGAAACGTCAGACATTTCATTCTAACGAGAAGAAATGCATGACAAGATGAGATTCGCGGACAGCCCCATTTAGAAAGAAGGATCTCGCCTCCCCCCTCTTCCTCAAGGTGTTTGTGTGGAGGTGTGCCACCAAAAATCGGGTTTGAATTTCTCGCCTTATCTTAATGCCTTTTTTTAATATTTTACAATAAAACAAACAATAGAAAACTCAATTTTACTGAATTTTTTTTCTTTTCTGACATTTTACATGGAAACAAATGTAGCTTAGGCTCTCTTTGGTTTGTATTATATAATGTATTATGTAATAAATTATGAAATTTGTGATTGTTTGACATGATTTATAATGTCTATTTATAATTAAAATAAATAGATATAATGCATAATCTACAAATAGGTTATTAGTTGTTTATCATTATAATTTATTTCTCATTATATAATGTATTATGTTTAGTGGTACCAAACGGTCATTATTTATTACTCAGAATCTATTATTATAATTGATTTGTCACAAATAGCTTATAATATATTATATAATACAAACCAAAGAGAACCTTAGAAGAATCTGAAATAAAAGCTAAAGACATAGTGGTTGGAGTCTTTAATTACTCTTAATCTTCAATAGGTTTCCCTTTCTCTTTTTCCATGGAGAAGAGGCAATGTTCGAAACCAAATCTCCACCTAGGTGTATGATTCAAGGTATCAGTATCAGATCAATCGATTCGTATCAATTTTGGGAGTAGCCAATCCCGATTCGATACCAAATCCGACCCTTGTTTAAATATTATTTCATTGTGGATTGGTCACGTAGCAGTGTACTATTAAATCTGTACATGGATCAGATTCTATTAAGATCAATTTTGGACGTGACCGAATACTTGGATTTAGAACCTTGCCTAAGTGCTATGCCAGAAAGGGTTAGATAGAGATGGGACTGATCACAAGTACTACAGCTGAGCATCCAACCTTTTTCCATCCCATCTATTAAATGGCAGCAAAATAGGAATGCCATCATGCACATGGACGGCCGGGCCTGGGTGAACCTTTTGTTAGTTATACCATAAATATGCCAAGCCCAAGGATCATGTCAACTAAAAACCAAAGCCCAAAACCAGAGTCTAAATAGAGGTTGGAATCAGGCTTGCTTGGGTTGGGGCTGCAGGTTGAGCAACCGGATCTAGAGCTAACCAGACTGAATTGGTTATTGAAACTTGAAAGTGCTGACCAAATCCTGTTGTAAACTTGAAGCTGGTGAAGAATAGCTAAAAAGTGTCAATCGGTCAGGATGTATGGGTTTCGGTCCTGTATCGGCCCAATCCAAAACCAATCAAAACTGGACTACTGGTTATCCGGTCGGTTTTGACCAGAAAACAAATGAAATCTCACGAAATTATAACCCAACTCTTCCACCTTGGGTCTGTGTCACCCAAGGCCATTGGCGCCACCCCCTACTTGAACCTCTTCTTATTCCTCATTCGATACCAAATTCTGCAGCTCTGCAATTCGGGCTTCTTACTTTCATGACCCTTTCCAGTTTATAATTTTGTTTGGTAATCAAACCATATGTTTCCCAAGTAATGATTAGGTCAGACCCAATTAGGTAACCCACATATCACGGGAAATGGGCGTTTAGACAATAGAAAGGAGGGTAACCATTATTAGAAGACCTGCCTTGGATAATGGATATCACTTCTCTTCATTGAGTTGGTGGATGGATGAGTTAGCTAGGTCCCAGCAGCTACATAAGGATGGGTACCTTCCAGAAAGATACTGCTTAGGTCAGACCCAATTAGGTAACCCTACTATATCACATGAGGGGAAAGGTACATCAAGGAGCATTTATGACAATAGAAAGAGAGGGTAACCATTATTAGAAGACCTGCCTTGGATAATGGATATCACTTTTCTTCATTGAGTTCGTGGATGAATGAGTTAGCTAGGTCCCAGCAGATACATAAGGATGGGTACCTTCCAGAAAGATATTGAATTTATGATAAACAGCCAAACTTTTATTAACCGATTCACTGAAAATAGGAGATAAGGAGCCATATTTAATTTCAACCCATCCATAGTCAAGTTCTTAAATCCTAGAAACCAGATACAGGATCGGCCTCCACTGACTTGGATTCGAATCAGATCGGAATCAGATCGGAATCAGTCTGATCTAAAATCAACATTAATAGAAGAATAGTGTTTGTCCCAATTCCCTCTTGATACCATGTCCATATTACCCTTGTTCTATCGTATTTTCCCTGTAGCTATCATGGGAAAATACCCAAAACAAGAAGTAAGGATGACTAATATAATATAGCATGCCATTATTACATAAAGAGCAAGCAAACCTTTGAATAATGTTGTTAAAACAGCTTACCTTACAACAATATTAAAACCATAAGCTAATTAACCTTTTGGAAGCTGCTATTATAACAAACAATACTAAAACCCTCTTAACACACAATACTAAAACCCTCTGCCTATAGTTTACTGGTTTTAAAGTCACTATTCTTGACAGGTCCCATTTCCTTAACCTTGACCCTCAGCCAATTCTTCTGTATTTTCCCTGTGGCCGTCTTTGGTAAAGGACCGAAAACCACAGATTTAGGAACCCAAAATGCTGGCATCTTCAACCTACAAAACTTTATTATATCCTCGGACAATCTTTGTTCATCTGATCCATCCACCCCTTCCTTCAAGGTAACAAAAGCACAAGGGGACTCCCCCCACCGCTCATCTGGCCTTGCCACTACTGTTGCCTCTAAGACCGCAGGGTGACGATATAAAATACTCTCTATCTCCAAGCTGCTGATATTCTCACCCCCAGATATGATGATATCCTTCGACCTGTCCTTGATCTCTATATACCCATCAGGATGCTTCACGGCCAGGTCACCACTATGGAACCACCCATTCTCAAACGCCTCTTGGTTGGCTTTTGGATTCTTTAAATAGCCCTTCATCACCAAATTACCACGCATCACAACCTCTCCCATAGTAGTACCATCAGCTGGGACAGGTTGCATTGTTTTTTGGTTAACAACATCAAGACCTTCCAAACCAAGGAAACGGACACCCTGGCGAGAATTAAGCTGGGCTTGCCTTTCAAGGGGTAGTGACTCCCACTCAGGCTTCCATGCGCATACGGTGGAAGGGCCATAGGTCTCCGAGAGGCCATAGGTGTGGGTGACACGAAACCCACGCTTGGTCATCTCAAACAGAACCGATGGGGGTGGTGCTGCACCAGCCGTGTTGACATGGACAACACGGGGGAGGGGGAGGATGGTCTGATCTTTAGGAGCATTGACTATGGTGTTGAGAACAACAGGAGCAGCACAGAAGTGGGTCACACCTTGCTCAGCTATTGCCGAGTAGACAGCCTTGGCTGTTACCTGCAAGGATCAAAAAAATTAGAGCAACAGCAAGAAGGACACTAAGGTCATTTAGCTTATGTTGGTTTAGTCAATCTAGGAAGTCCATCCAGTAAGTAATCATATCAACAATAACTACCTCCCATATATGAACAAAGTAAATCAACCAGACAAGTTCAACAAATTTTTTGACACTTCAGAAGTAATTTGATAATATTGCCTTGCCAACTTCAGGCATATGTTTTACCTTAAATGGTTAAAACTATCTGGTACAGATCCTACACAAATCTTCAGAATATTTTCTCTCCATTTGTGCTGTGAAGAGAACATGTGTCAAGACAGTCATTTTTGTGTTAATCCAAGGGGTATTGGATGGTGTTCAAGTAGTTTTATACTGATATGGCAACTATACCAATCAAAGTCATCTTGGCAGCATTCGTCAAGTGTATGTGTAGATGAACAAGAACTCCCCCTCACTCCCACAGCAACAAAAGATGTAAATGAACTCTGTTTTACAGTTGCACTACATCTAGACTAGTCCACAACAAAATCAAGTTTAATACAAAAACAGTGAATGGAAGTAGAATTATCAAGGTAACCACAATTCTTCTGTATATCAACCAAGAAGAAGTGTTGCCACCGGATTCAGACATACCTGGCGAAGGCAAATGTTTGTCCCACAGATAGCCGCAAGACACCAAGTGTAACACCAACCATTGCAGTGGAACATCGGAAGAGTCCAAAGGTATACAGCCCCTTCATTCATTTCCCATATAAGAGAAACATTTAGAGCCATGAGATACGCCCCTCGGTGGCTCAACACCACCCCCTTTGGACTGGATGTGGTGCCAGAAGTATAACCCAAAGCAATGCTCTGCCACTCATCTTTCGGTGGTTTCCAGGCAAAGTCAGGGTCACCAATTTCCAAAAACCTCTCATATTCAATGGCCCCTTTATCTAAAGCATATTTGAGTTCTGCTGGGTTGGAGCTTTCGTCACCTATGACAATCAGAAGTGGGGACTTAAATTTATTTTTGCTTTCGTCTGCTACAATTTTTAAGGCTTTCTCTACCAAGGAAAATAATTCCTGGTCAACCATTACAACTGCAGCTGAAGAATGCCCCAGAAGGAAAGCGATTGTTTGCGCATTAAGTCGAATATTGACACTGTTGAGCACAGCTCCAGCCATTGGAACTCCAAAGTGAGCTTCATAGGTGGCTGGGACATTTGGCGCAATTACAGCAACCTGCCAGAATATTATAAAAAAAATAAGATTCCACAACCAACATAACCAACAAGCTCTGAAAAATATAGCTAAGCATGAAGTAAAGACAACATATCAGACTGAGCACATGAAAAGAGGAGAAAAGGCAAGAATTAAGAGGAAATTTCTTTTTATTCACTCATGAAGTGTACAGTGAGGAGTCCAACAGTGACCACAGGCAATAAAGGATAGTGGCATTAGGCAATGCACGAGGCTCCCACCACGGCAGGGTCTGGGGAAGGGCAGAAGTACACAGTCTAACCCCACTTCATGGAGAAGCTGTTTCCCAATTCGAACCCGCGACCACTGGGTCACAAGGGAGTAACCTTACTGCTGTGCTGAAGCCCGCTCTATAGAAAATAAAAGATAGTAAGAAATACAGTTCTTTACACATTGCAGAGTTTCCTTTTTTTTGTCCCTCCTGAATATCTTCCACAGTTTCAATGTTAGAGAAATCCCAAGTGCACACTTGGGGGATCCTATGCTAGAGTGTCCAAAGAATTGATACTTTCAAATAAGAATTTATGTTGCCTATCTTTCTGATTATGAACCTGTTTTTGAACATCATTTTTTATATATTCATACCACAGGCTTCGCTTGAGGTCCCTCCTCCCCTCAACATAAGTAGGATGGCTTCTTTGAAGCGATCAAAGTAAATTAGAAAATAAAACCTTTCATTCTCGGGAACTCCAGTATCATAGTGGCTTGGAAGGAAACAATCACATCATAGCGTTTGACCAAATGAAACACATGCCTAAAAAGAGATGAAATATTTGAGAGCTAACTAAGTCACAAAAGAGTATCGACATTAACTGTTACTCTGTTTTTCAACTGTTAAACCTTTTTTTTCTTTTTCTTTTTCTTTTTCTTTTTTTTTTGGGGGGGGGGGGGGTGCTTAATTCTTCTAATATTTTTTTCTATTGATTTGATTTAGATAAAGATTCCATGGAACAATGGGACAAGACATGGGTTTAGGAAAGAACATGTACAGCTTAGAAATAGTATTAGCCTGCAGAAGCCAGTGCAATAGGCTAAGAATATATAAGCACAGATTTTGTATAACTAAGCACAGCAAATTCATATATCGAGCATGTTTTCATTTTGACATGTTTATTATGCTTTAGGTGGATATTTCTATATTATTATTGTAAGATAGAAAGGGACTATCTTAACTATGCACTGGCATAGAGGGGCTGGCGTCAGCTCCATGATCTCTTGTACTCTTTGAATCTTATTATTGTAAGTCTACTGATGAAAGAGTCGAGTTGTGGGGGATGATGAATCAACAGGGGATTTTGGGAATCCCATTATTTAAAAAGCATCACACAAAAAAATGGTGATTTTGGGAAGCTCAAGAACATGATCCCACATGTTTCTTCAGGCAGATCAAGAGAGTTCTTAGCATGAATATCAGCAAATCCAAGATGAAAGAGCAGACGATATTATATTAGCCAACCAATTTCAAATTTGTAGTTACGATTATTATAATATACACTCGATTAAAATTTAACGTTTTGCATGATTAATTTATTGTGCTCAAATTTGTCTTCCTAAATCCTACATGAACAGAAACGACACAATATATCTTCGATCAGTTAACTTGACAACAAAAAAAAAAAAACCCAGATATTCAACCAAAACGATAAAAACCAGCATGAGGTTAGAAGTTAAAACTCAAAATTAATCATCAGAATCAGCGTTTCCATCCGTGAAGCAATAAATCAAAAAACAGGGGCTAAACATAATTCAGTTAAGTTAATCCATTAAATCAACCTGGCAAATCACCAAAATGACATAAAGGAGGAACATGTAAAATTCTTAAGATCCAGTTTACCGTGCTCCCGACACCAACGGAATTCTTGGATAGCGCTGAAGCCAAACGTCGGCATCGCTGATAAGTCTGAAGCCAAGTGTACTGGATAGATCCGTAAACGACGGATTTCCTCTCTGGATGAACTAAAGCAGCTCTCTCCAGAAACCACAGCGGTGTTAAAGCAGTGTAATTCGCTGCGTTCTTGGGGAGATCGTCGATGTCTCCTTCAGCCGCCATCGATAAACAACAAACGATTAACCTCTCGCTCTCTCTCTCTCTCTCTCTTCTCTCTTCTCTGTTCTCTCTTCTCTCACTCACTCTCCAGTCTCTCCCCGTCTGGTTCTGGAACCTCAAGGCTGTTATTTATATGGGTGGAACCATCAACAGTGGGGGTGTCGCCATGTACATGTACGCTGCACACTTTCTTCTCGACGTCCACGTGTAGAAAGCTGCCGCTGCACTGCCGCAAGGGTATTGCCGTTTTCGGACTCCTTGTTACCTCCTCCCAATATCACTGGACAACTTTATTTTAATTATAAAATGCTAATTCCCAAACGGATACATTATTTGTCGAAAATACCCTCCGTCTTAATTATTTTCAATCACAAACCAACCGTATACCAAGGGTCCAATTCGGAAAATGATTGGGTCTCCTCAGCCGCTGATTCAGAGACACCCAAGCTTGAACGCATGACTTGTATTCATTAATACAGATTGAACGCATGACTTGTATTCATTAATACATGTTGATCGCATGGTTTGTGAAGTAGAAAGAACTAAACACCCATTGGTTCAATTGCTCCTTAGGTTGTGATCCAATGGTTAGATTTGATTCTACACATAAACCAATATATTGATATACGTACTAAACTAACTCCAGTCACTAGATCACAATTTGAAGGATGATTAGACTTGAAAAGAACTACGTCTAAAACATTCACCCTGAATAACTGAGTAACACTGTATCGACTCAGATTCAGATTGGGATTCTTTATAATTAGGCCAAAGTGGCAGTGACGATCTTAATCACTCAAAATATATCGAGATATCCTCATTGGTCACTCAAAGTGCATCGAAATGTATCCAGATTCAATTTGAATGATTAGGATCTCACCATCACTTTGACCTCATTATAGAAAATCTTTTTCCTCATACTCTCAAGCTCATTTGAAAACACAAAATTTATAATAATGCTGACGTGGCTTGTGGGTTGATATATATTACCCTAGATCCCCATTTACCAGGTAACCAACTACTAAATAGTATTTTAATCCTTACTTTAATGGATTGAAATTTCCAAAATTTGACAACTCAAGTATAGTAAACGCATGAATTTGAGAAGAGAATAAAACAAAAGAGGAGCTAAAATCAAAAGATTGATATCACCATGTCATCATACAAAATTGGGAAAGAATGGACAACTTTAAACCCTAGTTAATCTTCCATCTCCATTTAAATTTCTTAAATAGAATAAGTTATCCAAAACTCGGTGTAAGACCAAACCTGACCCAATAACGGATTCAAATCATCTTATCCCTGAGATTCGGGAGGAGTGCGGCGACCCCACTGGATGGTCGCCATATGGGGGTCGGATGAATCTGACCCGTCGACTCGGCTTGTCGACATGAACGGAGGGATCGGATTCATCCAATCTCCACATGGCGACCATCCATTAGGATCGCCGCCACGCCTCCTGAATCTCAGGGATAAGAAGATTTGGATCCCCAATAACAGTTTTACAAATTTATTTTTTCAGCATTAATAGTCTCTTGGTTTGGAAACAAACATCAGAAAAAAAAACAAAAAAAAACAAAAAAAACAAAAAAAAAAGAAGGTAAATGAGTCATATCAATTATCAATCCAAGTCAAAATTTAGCTTTTAACCATTCACTGGATAATTTTCTAATGGTTGTAAATATAGTAAAAAGCTGTTGTAGAGAGGGAAACAAAAGGTAAATTAGTAGTCACAAGCGTCTATTCTTTTGTATAGATACATATTCAGTATATATCTATGCATGTATAGTAATATTTTAAAACATTACTCTATATTCTTCCAACTCTAAATGATTTAGATTTAAAAAATTATAATAATGAATTACCCATATTTGTCATGTGATTTTTGGAAATATTAGATTCCATTGATACATGGATAACTATCCAAAAAATAGTTAAGTATCACTTATCATCCAACGAAGCTAATTACTTTCCCAAGGCGTCTAATTACTTTTTCGAGGCATTCCCAATAGGTCTGGTACTTTCACACTAAATTGCAATTTGCAATACTAGGACTGCAAATGTTTAATCTAATCTCCATTTATTTTCATGTAAAATAGTGGAGAAGGAAAATTTTCACGTAAAATAAGATTTTTTATTATTTATTTTAATGTAAATTGCAAAGATAGGCATTGAAAATGTCGAACACTTTTACATGACGGAATATTTTTATATAAAATATCATTTGTATAGAAAATTTTACAACAAATCAGATAAGGCCCTAATTCAACTGGACAAAGGGAAATTTCCTTATAGTGGTTGGCTCCATAGATCTTTTCTTCTATTAACATACCACAAGCTGAAGAATAACCCAAAACTGCATTGCTTAAGATTTCAAGCATCAACCGTGTGTCTATTAATAATTTGATGCTCGACGATTTTATATAAAAATAAGGTGAAATATTATTGCCATAATTATTTTTTCAAATCTCACAAGACATTCTATTTTGTCACATGAACAGATATGTCCATTCTGATCATTGCATAGAGAGGACATAGTTAGATTAACCTTTTGTTAAATTTTAGAGTCTAATTTAATCATACTCCCACGTATTGGCATTCATCTTGTTTATGTCCATACATGTATATCAGTATTCTTAACTCTCCCAATTCTAAGCATGAATAAACGATTTTGATTAAAGAAAAAAAAACCAAGAAATGAACAGTTCAGATCTATCTTGTGATTTCTATAAACATCACAAGCATTTGAGACACCAATAACTATCTAAAAATAATAGAAAAATTACAAGTACCTCCCATGCAATTTGCCCTTAAACCAGATACACCTCAAACCTTTCAAACAATTATAAAGGCACCCCCTAAAATAAAAAATACTCATTTCGTTAGTCATTTTCCGTTAACTGACAATGCAAAGAAGAAGTCAAAATTTTATTTCCCAAAAGGCCCAAATGGTAAAGTGAACGGACAATTTTACCCCCTTTTTTTTAAAAAAAAATTATTACATATACTGTTGGGAAAGAAATTGTCCCCTACACCCTACGGTTAAGTGAACAAGCATTCCAAGTCGATCGTCAATTGTTGCAGTGGTCTCAGGGATGGAATTCATTGCACGGGACCTGACCTTCGAGAAGACTACGGGACGAAAGAAGCACCAAGCGGTGGCGATCCGAGAAAACTCGAACCTATCGCTATTCTTCATATGCAAATTCAGGGGATACCCTCTACACCCACTACCTCTGCCATTTCTACCGAGAGTGCCATATAACAAGCACTGTCGATTTCATCTTCAATAATGGTGCCATTGTCTTCCAGAACTACTAGATCCTCGCCCAGATGGCCCTGTTGGACCAAAAGAATTCCATCAGAGCACGAGGACGGAAGGACCCCAACCAAAACACTAGCTTCACCATCCAATTCTCGAACATCTCTACCTACTCGGGCGTCCTCAGCCTACTCTGTCAACTCTGGAGAAAAGGATCTCTAAATTTTGGAATTGACTGACGTTAGAGTCGAAAAAGAACACGATCGTTCACCATTCCATTCCTCCAATCTGAAACAGAGAAATAATACGGTTATGTCATCATTTTGATTTCTTCTTTTTTCCCCCTTCTGTTTCCAATTTACAATATCACTGTTTATAAGCATCACGACTCCGGCCAGTTAAAAATCTGGCACAGTCCATTGTAGTTTCACTATTGCGTAAGAAGAGATTTATAATAGATTTATAATTGGTTGATGGTGAAATGGAAATGTGAAGTTTTAAGTTAAAAGGGAAGGTTAAAAAGACATTTTTCTTTCAAAATGATAATTTTCCTTTAAAATATCCAGGGATATATTTATCCATAATGTTAAGTTCAACACCATCCAAAAAAAAAAAATAGTTGTAACGGTTTGAAGATTTGGATGTACCTAGATTAAAGGCAAACTAAACGGGAAGTACCTGCAATTTTTCCAAAAATAATTTACATTCCATAATTTGTTTCTGTGATATGACAAGGAAAATTTTCAGTTCTTACCAAAAAAAAAAAAAACCAAGGAAAATTTTCAGTAAATTAAAACTCCTCAAATTCAAAAAGATAAGCAGCTATAAACCATTTTTCAACTCCTAAGCAGCTAATAGGGAACGCACCTAAATTTCCCAAATCATTCAAAGGCCCGATACGCGACACAGCTGGTCCAACCATATAGCCCTTCCAACTTTCAAGTCACTGGTATTATGTTTTTTTTTTTTTTTTTGCCCAAGAAAAATAGAAACCTAAAAAGAAGTTCCAGATTATTTCTTCTTAAATACCAAGTATCCCAATAAATGAGGACCAGAAAAAAAAAAAAAAGGTCAAGTGGGGATCATCTATGGCGTTGCTCCATGAGGCAAAGGTAGTATGTATATATACAACAGTGAAACCTCCATCCCACTTGCACCTCTATTATTAAGCTCACAGATGCCTCAGAAAATGGCAGAGACAACACAGGAAAAGGGCAAACAAGCAAAGAGAGAAGCCTGACAGAACAATTTGACATTCAGCTTGGAAGCAAAAACTTGCAAAAGGAAAAAAACGTATAAAAATCCTCACCCGCCCACCTGCCGCCGGCCAAGGGCCGAATTTCAGCCGACCCACCTCCCAATGTATTGGTAAGCGGGCTGACTGATCCCCAACCCTTGAATCAACAGCAGGAATCTCCTGCTGCGGAAGAGGATTCAGTTCCGAAAAAAACCACTAAACGGCTTGCTAGCACCCCAATAAGTGTGCCACGGAAAAGCATGCCACAAAAATAAGAAAGATGGCAAAAAAATCCTTTTAATATTTATGAATAACAGAGTCATCGTATTTATTGTAATGTCTAGGTTTGATGTATGTGGAAATATGAAAGCTGACTCATTCCTCACTTACCTCACCTACTTGCCTTTTGTAATCTTTCTTTTATTTTTTTTTATTTCCTTTCATATGAATCATTTTATTCTATAAATGAATATGACCTCTTTCATTCTAGACAAGTAAAACCATTATTCTAATGGTATTGAAGATATTACGTTATGCTACCGGATATCCACCAGAAGAAATAAAATAGAACTCCAATACTAATTTACTTGCGGAGCTACTAATAATTAAACAATACAACGAACCATTATTTAAAAAATGACTCTTGATGTGTACAGCTTTTACCAAGAAGAGGAATCCTACAAAACTGAGACAATGACATGCTATGTCTGCCTTCTCAGAGTATTCAATGTGGTTTTGGTACATACCCATCAACAGCAAAGTTTCGGGTGGCAGCAGGGAGCGCCAAGCGAATTCCATCAAGTTCAGGCTTAGCAATCACCTGACAACCCAAGCGAGACCTGCAAAGACCCAAATAAATATTCAAAACTAGATCAAATGGTGGAGTGAAGAACTTTTTTCCTGCTCCATGATAGAGGTACACACGTTTCAGTAAGACCAAAAGCCAGATCCAACATATCATTCTCCTCGTCCACTGGTTCTTCTAGTTTATTATAGTAATCAACGTCCTAAAACAAGATTCACCACCGGTCAGCATCAAATCTTAGCTCAGTAACATCTTAAAGCTACCACCAATACTTAAATACACATTATAGAATAACAGAGTTGACAAATGACCATAGCATACCATCACAATCACATGACATGTGGAACATGCGAGTGAGCCTTCACACGCTCCTGTGATCACATTACAGTAGGGCCATTAATCCGTGCAATCTTGAATCAAATGCTACAATTTGAGTTGAATAACATTGAAACCTACTCACCTCCAATTTATAGCACTTACCAACATTCTATACAATAAACTAGATCAGGCAAAATAAGTAATAATTCAAATCTATACCTTCAAGTTCTATGTCATTTTGGTGGGCAGCTTCTAACATTGACATTCCAATAGGGACCTTGATATTTTTCTCCTCTCCATTCTTGTCAACAAATGTCACCGATATCCTACACAATGACAAGAGTATTAGAGTATGAAGAGATCAGCAAGAGCATGCAACTGGCCAGCTTAATAGGACACGTTGGGAGCAAATTATACCGACAGATAGAAGGTCGGCGTAACAGATTTACTCTTGGTCCTTACAGGACCAACGAAGTGAGGGACTACTATTTGGAGCAAATTATACCAACAGATTGAAGCTCCACCGCAATACAGACCATAAGCAAAATGGTTACCTTAACCGCAAGCGCCTCTCCGGTCAGCATCCTCCGAGTCGAGAAACCCAGAGCAGAATGGCCTCAAACTAGACCATCAGAAGCACATCACTACAATCAATGCGATGCGACGACCTCAAGGCATGGTATGCACAATAATGCTGAACAACAAAAAACCATCAAATTAAATGACCCGATATCGCCTCAAGAAGCTTGCATTTAATGGTGCCCTCTCCAATATTGACCACAAAAGGCACACCATGTCGCAGCATTTAATGTGCAAACTTCATATACTTAGGGCACGGCAATCAATCACATTTAATGGCGCCGATGACAACCCAAAGTACAAATGAGTCGCATAATGCTTAAGCTGAACGGCGCAGGAAGACCATATCACCCTACAAAAGCCAAGCACGTCGAGCGACGATCAGCAGACAGGACCTTAGTCCTGTCACCGATAGAACGCCCAGTGGTCCGACATACCTTATACCTTACCATCTGCTCATACTCCAAGAACCACTCCAAGCTCGAGCTATAAAGGTAAACACTGGCAAACTCTAAAGACAAACAATTCTGAAATCTACGAACACATAAGATCATAGGAGACCGACTCGGTGCCTCGGGCCCACTCCAATGCCTAAATCATATTCCGATCAACAAGCAACAGTTAGGAAAATCGGATATTGAAAGGGTATTCCGTAGGTGAAAAGAGTAGGAGCACAAGAGTTAAGGCTTTTAGAAAAACCTTTCCTTTTCCTATGATCTTATATGTACTTAGATTTCATAATTGTTTGGCTTTAGATTTCGTAGTGTTTATCTTTATAGCTCGAGTTTGGATTGGTTATTGGCGTACGAATAGATGGTAAGGTATGTAGTATGTCTAACCACTCAGCATCCCATTTGTGACAGGACTAAGATCCCCTCTGCCAATCATCGCTCGACGTGCTTGGCTTCTGCTGGGCGGTATGGTCTTCCCTCGCCGTCCCTCACCGTTCGATTTTAAGAATCATGCAACGCATATAATGCTTGTACTTTGGGTTGTCGTCGACACCATTATATGTGATTGATTATCGTGCCTTTAGTTGATGACATTTGCACATTAAATGTTGCGACATGATGCGCCTTTCATGGTCAATACCGGAGAATGGCGCCATTAAATGCAAGCTTCTTGAGTCATTGTCGACGCATTTAATGTGATAGCTTTCTGTTGTTTGGCGTTTATTGCGCATACCATGCCTTAAGGTCGTCATATTGATTGTGATGATGTGCTTCTAATAGTCCAGTCCGAGGCCGTTCTGTTTTGGGTTTCTTGGCTCGGAGGACGCTGACCCGAGAGGCACTTCTGGTTAAGGTACCACACCGCTAATGGTCGATAACGCACCGAGTATCTATTGGTTAGTATAATTTGCTCCCAATAGTAGTCCCTCACTTCTTTGGTCTTGTAAGGACCAATAAAGGATCAATACAGGACCAAGGGAGTAAATCTGTTATGCCAAGCTTCTATCTGTAGGTATGATTTGTTCCCAATAGTAGTCCCTCACTCCTTTGATCCAAGGGAGTAAATCTGCTACACCAAGCTTTTATCTATCGGTGTAATTTGCTCCCAACAGGACATACAGAGAAAGCTACACAGAATATCCTCAAGAATAATCGCATGCAATGTCCATTTACACTAAGCTCAAATGTCGAACTTGTAAGATAATAAACCATTATATTAACAGATTTTAAGATTTGGGCATAATTTTGAACAATGGTATTTGTAATCTGAACAGAAATTATGAGAGCATCAATTATAGTTATCTCAAGACTAATGTGAAGGAGCAAAACGTACTTTTCTTCCTGTACAGTCCCCTCCTTGCAACTATTATCAGCAGCTGTGGTACAGAAAGGACGATGTATCTGGAAGATAACATTAGATACCATCTCAGCACTATTACTGCTATTCAAACATATCATTGAGGCTATGGTAAAAGGACAGAAGTAATTATTAAAAAAAAAAAAAAAAAAAAAGGTAGAAGAAAGAAAGAAAAAGTATATAGCTTGACTTACAAACTGATTTTAAGTAAAATCAAGCTCCAAAATACACAATTTATCAGGGAGTGGCTGCAATGATGCAAATCTGTACTTCATCCAGCCTAACAAAAAACTGTCCAGTGCCTCTTTCTTTCTAGGTTTAGGTTAGCGAATCAACCCATTGAATAATTGTGTTGACTTGGGGGACAGTTTAATGACCTAGGAAAACCACCTGGGATTTTGGCCAAATTCATGCTTTCATAACACTTTCCAGATCCCAACTACGAAACTAAATAAATACTCCCACTGTACCAAAATGACTTTCCCCTTTGAGAAAACTCAAAGACTAAGGAAGAATGGTTAAAGCATTTAAAGTGATCATAAATGTAAGGACTAATGTACCAAATTTACTAACAACCTATTACTTAATTTGTGTGATGGACAAACAAGTTGGGACAGCAAAAACAGGGAAGCAGTAACATAAAAATAAAAATAAAAATAAAAAATGGGGCAAAAAAGTTTTGGTGTTATAGCCAGGTGCTCATAGAAATAAGAAGATGTCACTACAATCAGAAAGAAAGAGCTAACCATTGGCCGCAGATAACAATGGTGTGGCCTTTGCAAATATTCTGCTCTAGATACAGATGTGAATTGACCTGCTGAATAGGAAACAATGATGTTAAAGAAAATAAGAAAGAAATCATATCACCAACTTTACACAAATACGAGCGACAATTCATCAAATTACTCTTCTCTAAAGTACCCATGCAACAATGGATAGCTTGAAGTAATAAAAATGAAGCACCACTTAGAACCAATACTCATGGATACCAAGACAAATCAAGCCCTAGCATTTCTGAGTAAGAATTCTTAACCAGAGGATCCCTTGTCATTTTTTCATAGAACTTACATATGCTGGACCATGCCAAGGAACTTAAACAGTTGAACAAAAATTATCAGGTTGGAGAAACCAATGACTGAACATCATTCTATGCCTGCAATGGAGTTTGTGGAGGTGGGGAAAAACTCAGCATCAACAGTTAACTGAAGGGATTTGTGTGCTCTTGAATCAGTTGGCTAAGAGAGCTCTGGAAAGGGAGGTATGATGGGCTTCCTCTCGTAAAAATTCCAAGGAGTCAGTATTTCCTTCATCTGTATGGGATGGAGTATTGTTTTGTAGAAATAATTTTTCTGTTGTAAATCTCTTATCTGTTCTTCTGTAGTCACTAATATATAAAATTCTTTTTGCTTACATGGAAGGGACAGTTCTCAACTAGAGATTGGATTGACTTTCCCAAATTTTTTAGGATATTAATAAATGAGGGAGATGCTTGCAAAGAAACCATCTCCCACGTAAGTGCGTAATTGATCCAAAGATAGCACCCAGGATATAAATTGGAGACCCTTCATCTTACCCAAGTGAGGGTTATTAGTGTGAAGCGGTCCTGGGTTGCAAAACCTAATTTGGAATCACTATGGCCCCACCCTGGACAATATATAATTGAAGTAATACGGTGGATGGCAAAGCTGTAATTAATATGAAGTTAGACCCTTAGGAATGGGTAGATAAGTAGCAGGCACTGGCTGGGTATTAAAATTAAAGAGGGGCTATCCTCAGTATGCTGGTACTTAAGATAGGGATGGAATAAAACTAAGAACAACTTTAAGTAACATGGGTAGTGTGGGTAATAACTAATAACACAAAAATAGGATAGCACAAGAATAAGGGTTTAAAGGGATGGGTAAAAGGGGAAGTCCAAAAATAAGGCTTCTTCTACTAATCTTCTTCCCACAGCATTTCATAACTTTCTATAGGCTTAAACGTCTATCTCTTGTTTCTGGTTTGTAAGATATTTTCTTTTCTTTGGAAGGATTACCAGCGATAGCTGATGCTTATAGTGGTTTGATTGACACCAGCTCAAGTCGATTGGATTTCTAGTGGAAACTCCTAGATATTGATGTGTCTAGGCAGTGGTTATAGGATCAAGTAGGATCCAAACCACTCTAAATCTGGTGTTTGAGTGTCTATCTATCTTTTATCTCTTCCATCTCATTCTCTCCTTAGCTTTCATAACAAGAGTGATTGGGTAACTTAGTTTGGATGTGCTTCCGCAAGAACATTCAATCAATCCAATTGAACAGAGTTTAGCGTCCAAATTTTTTGGCAAAGCTATTCAACCCCCTTCTCTTGGTGTTTCCATCCCACACTTTCTACATTGACCAATATCTTTTGTGGCAACACTATGGTAAGCCATGTAGACATTAATCACAACCACTATATCCTATAGCACCAACTACAAATTTCCTGCTAAAATCAACAACTATTGACAAGGAATGCCCCATTAAAAATTGACATCCAGCTTTGCAAAACCTTTCCTATGTATTGAATATGCTAGGGGGGAGGGGGAAGAAATATGTTAAGAGCATCTAAGCTGTTAGTGGGAGATCCTACTGCAAGAGGTCTAAGTACAGAGGGGGAGAGAATGGATCATCTAGTGAATACAAGATGTGCAAAGAAGGTCAAAATATTATATAGGATAATAGGGGACTATTTATTTCTATTTTAATCTAGAGATTCTTAAAGTGAGAAACATGGTCGCTACTCACTACTTGAAAACTACTCTAACAGTCTATATTTATTAGAATTGACATGCAATCACTCACACTACCAGCAAAATTGCTTTCTAAAAATGAATATTTCTAAAATATAATTTTTTGACAAGTCCAATACAAAATAGAGCATACTATGATATGTCCAATAAATCATTCCACCATTGCAAATTATGAGATCTCTTATCTGGATGACAGTTCTACCAAGGTGCTACAGTATAAAGTTCACCTGTTGAGCATGACAAAGTTTGCAAAACGCCTTTGAAGCAAGACTTAAGCTTCATATAGACTATCTTGTGTAATGATATTTGACTTCATGTTCAGAACATGTCCGATGGGTTTATTGTGAATACTCCATACAGTAAGCAGATGAAAGTCATTTGATTAAGGTGCTCTTTGCAGTGCATTTCATCAAAACTCCATGAGTCTCAAAAGGGAGCAATGGCCACAGAAAATGGTCCTTAACCACATAAAAACAAGCATAGCATCTAGAAGACCTAATTTGGATATAAGAAAGGCGAGATGCTCACCCTTCTGAGCTTATCTAACCCAGCTTCTCTATACATAAGGAGGAATAATGCAAATTCAGCAATTCAGGCTGAAGTTAACAACTGTCAAGCTTCAAGACCAAAAAAAAAAAAAAAATAGAACCACAGATCACACCGACACTCATCAGAACTGTGGCAGGCCCTACCATGCAGATCAGAAGGACTAAGCCTACATTGATAAGGCACACAGAGTAAGTCGTGCAACATGGGCACAATTAGGCCCCCTTCCTCTTCTTATCTACTTGGCCCTGTCTTTACTATTTTCTGACCTGTTCTCGACTGACTTGCAGATACTTTTTTAAGTCCCTGTGGTGGGGCATTTTCTTCTTACAAAATGCATTATTTTCCTGAGCATTCAGAACTGAGTTTAAAGCACATATAGCCGAGTACTGAAAGGCCACTCTGCCACATAGAGAAAGATATCAATTTCCAAGCATCGGTAAACACCAAGGATAGGTTCTTTCAATCTGTTGCAAGTAGGAGGTCCAGTGATTTCATGAAGCATCTTACACACTATAACCATTGTTTTTTTTTTTTTTTTTTTGTGATTTTAACACATTTTCAACTGCTCATTAATTCTATTTCTGTCAATTTTGCACTGGCGATCCTGAGACCATGCAAAGAAGAGGAGTGCTATGTGAGATTGGCAGCTAGCATAAAGTCTTAAAGAAACCATATGCTTGAAAAATTAGGAAGACCTTGAGATGAATTGATCAAAGAATTTGAAAGTCTATTGATTAATCTAGAACAGACGATTTCTAAATGAGAGGACGCGGCAAGGAAGGTTCCAATTTCGACATTAGACAATCTCATGGGAGGGTCCACTCCAGTATCCGCTTCGATTCATTCAGCTATATGGTAACTAGTGCTATATAAAGAAATTTAAAAAATGATGCTCTTCACTACGAGATGACTAGAGGACTAACTTTATTTAATTAATAATGGGAGAATCAAAAGGGGATTTAACAATTATTGGTGATAGAAGGACGAAGTTCAAACAGGCATTAAATGTACATGGTTCTGTTGTATAATTTGTAACATTACAACAAGATCAAGCTTGTGAGCCATGCAAGTAAAACTCTCAAACATAGTTGAACATAAACTGACATGAAGCCATCATACAGAAATATTATGCTGGATTTACTCTGAGGAGATCAATGAACCGATTGTCTTAAATAAGCTATTGGGAGAAATGCATAAACTTCAACCTAGAAGAAGCTGCGATAAAATTAACAAATACCATTTTAATGTCACCGAACGTGTTGATTTCTAGTGCACCCAATGTTAATGTTCACAGCAGACAATTAAAGGTTAAAATTCATGAAAACAAGAAAGTAAAGAAGGAAGTCATGCCTCTACTCAGCTGCTTGACCATCCGCCCAACTAGTAAGAGTCTATAAGCGAACATACTCGATGAAGCTACCACGAAAACCCGATTCGCTCACGAAGGAAGACAGAGACACGCAGGGCGGCTTCAAACCTCCGATTGTGCGTGGGCAGATTAGATTTTAGAGGCTTTGAGCGAATCAGACTAACCGTTTCGGGAGTTGAAAACGCTTATTTGTTGTTTCAACCTCAAACTCCTGCGAAGTGCAAAACCAAAGATCACTCGGAAAACCTGGTACTTAGACTCGGACGAGTCCACTAGGTTTTTACAGTAGATGACTTCACGATAAATACGTCTCTACGCTTACGCTCATGAGTCATAGGCCTCTGGAGTCGGTTTTTGGCGGCGAGGGCAACTTGCGATACGATGAGGATGGGGATTTAGGCATTTCAACCCCCGTTTCACCCCATCAAGGCGGAAATAAATTGGTAGGGTTGTCAATTGGTCCGTCTCGGTCAAGCTTAGTGGTCTCCATCATTTTAACTCCCGCCCCGAGGTCACCCGTTAATTAATCGTTCCTTCGTCCGCAAGGTAAATACATATTTATATTCGATCCTATCAATCTCGGTTCATAATTGGCTTATACTAGTCGTACTAGTCGATAGACTATAACAGGCTCATGTCAGAATATAAATATAAAAAAAAAAAAGATAGAGACGAGATCAGAATGTATTAATCTAAAAACATGAGCACAAATAACGTTACATAACATTATAACCATGCCAGTGCTTCCATTCTTTTTACCAGTCATTTTGAGCTTATGGATCTTCTAGATTGCTAATTACATAGTTCGGTGATGGTAATGGAAAGAACCACTGGAGATATCCAACTTCAATCCCTTAAAGGCAAGTGCGTAGGCTATAGAATCCCAAATAAAATTAAATCTCAAATGGAGCTCCCTCAACTCTAAACAACTACTATGCTTATTTGTTTGATCAACCACTCGGCCAACTACTGACCTAATTGGGAGCATTTTAGTCAAGGTCGTCGAATGTACATTCCGTTTGGGAGAAAATAGGGTGATCCATATATGAATAGTACCATGGCATCTAGGATGAAGACGGGAATGATGTGGTTATAAGTTGGGCAATAGTGTTCTCACTTCCAGAATGACTTACATTCTTCATAATCACCACCAAATCCAAGTTAAAATAAGAATGGCATTTGCTGACTTCTTTACAAACACGAGCAAACAAATATCCTCGTGCATGTTAGCATTAGGGGTGATTGTTTGTGAAAGAATGTGCAAAGACATGGAGCTTCTGTGTTATTCATAGTATCTTAAAGCATTGCCAATGTATTCAAAGAAGCTGGTCTCATAAGTAGGTTTTTTGGAAGAATTATAAGAGATGAAGAGAGGTGTTGTTCGGCCACGAAAGTCCATCAAATGGACGATGAAACTGCAATGGAGTTATCTTTGGTGGGTTTGGATGCTCCGATGATGTTTATGACGGAAGGTAAAGTTTCTTCTTTATGCATGCACAGAAGTAGCTGGAGCTCAATGTTGGGTTTCGAATCCATAATTATTTTCATGTTGTAGATTAGATATCTTCTCGTAAGACTATAAAAGATTTATTAGGCTTGTGACCCATATAGACGAAGACGAAGATAGAAGAAATGAGTGGAATAACACTCGAGAAACGAAAGAAAATAAGAGACATTTTACTATTTTAGGTGTTTAGCTTTAGGTTCGTATTTGTTTGATCTAAACTAAAATTAGGTTTGGTTTAAAGGTATATTCAGTTCATTTGATTGGTGCCGATCGGGCTATACACTTGCACTGTTAGTGCCTATTTAATAATCGGTAGTCAGGACTAGGGCCATTACTTGGCTACTCTCCAAGACCTAAGCTCTACACGTTTAATAATTGAGTCAGCCAATCTCATATGTCACCTATCGAGCTCAGTCAAGCTACCCAGTGCGGGCCTAAAATTGACACTTCTAGGAATTGGTATTCTTAAAAAGGGCTCACAAGATCACGAAGGAGAGATTGTTAGCTATGAAAGTGGGTAAGGGAAAGGATCTGAAGCTGTCTGCAATCACCAATGGAAGAGCAGCAACAACGGATTTATCAATAGGGAGCAAGGGAAGTGAGTAGAGATGTCAACGGATAGTCAAATTAAAATTCAATTCGCATCCATATCCATTTAGAGGTATCCATATCCAATTTTAGGCATCGGATCCAAATTCAGATAATTTGGAACACAATCTACTTGATCCAAATAGATACATAACTAATAATAAAAATTTGAAGCGGCAAATGATGATGGGTTTTTGAAGCTTTGACAAGTTACAAAGAATTAAAAAAAAATAATAATAATGAGACTAATGCAATTAAAGGACATGGATCGAAAACGAACCATACTCCTCAGGGGGATAAGGTTCGAGCCACACAAGATAGAGGTGTAAAAGAATAATCAAATTTCTGAATTCAACTCGCACTTGATCCGTTTAGAGGTATTCGAATCCGATTAATGGGTATATATCCAGATCCGTCTGAATCTAGCCTGTTCACATATCCGGAAGCAAGAGAAATATAGATTCTAATTTCTTTCTTTCATGAAGCATGGCGATTCTTTAGCGAAATGGTTCATTGGGGTTCAACATTGCTCCATTATAGGTTTTCCATGGACACCACAACCTAATTGTTGGATCTCTATCGTCCAAATGTTTGCTAACTTATGAGTTGAGTGTTACCTTCGAAGTGCCGAAGTATTATTCTTCCTTTGTTTTGTATTGTTGGCTCTCTTTTGTTTTCATGTAAAATGATAGAAGAAAAAATTATTGCCAAATAATAGTTTGCGTTATTAGTTTTAGTCTAAAATTGCGAAAAAAAATCATTGAAAAGATAATAAAATGTTATACCAATGAAAATTTGCAAGCATAATTTTGTATGTCTAGAAAATTGTACAACAAAACAAATAACAACAGGACTGAATAAAAAAAAAATTTAATGTAATTTTTTCTTTGGTTTTGCTAAAATCACGAGAAACTTGAAATCATGCCGTGCAACTTGTAAGAATCTAAAACAAATACGTTTTGAGTCATCAAGATTCATGAATAGTGAGAATTAAGTAAATAAAAAATTAATAGGATTGAAGACTTTTTTTTTTGTCACCTTGTTATAATATATTTGTATTTTTTATTAATGAAATAATTGTTATCATTTCACTAGTGAATACGAAAATTGTCCAACAGAAGACAATGACATTAATGATAAGAATAAATTTCAGCTATCCCTCAAAATAGTTTCGAAACATCACCTACCATCCACATTTTTCAAAAAACATCAACTACCACCCAAACGTTTACCACCGTTAATCAAATAGGTCAACTCCGTTAAACGAATTCCGTTAGTTACTGATGTCACCCAAAATTGATTTTGAAATGGACAATAATGCCCTTAAAGAAATGTTAAAAGATTGTTTTACCTTCCTCCAGTTAAGGAGGGTAAAATCCCAAAATAGAACCATTGATTCTCAATCCCAGCCCCTTCAGCCTTTGAACCACCGCAATTGGCGGCACTCCCTGAACACAGTCCTCAGCAGCTTCCACCGGCGGCTTGGTCGGCATCTCAACAGCTATGGCTGACGAGGTCTCCTTCCCCCTTTACAAAGATGCTTCGGTAGTATGGGCATTTCCAGAAACTTTCCTCCATTGTTGCATAGCAGGGAGGAATGGTCCAGAACGCGAACTCATAACAGGACAAATTTTAATTTGGACCGTTGTAATTTACCAATGGATTTTGCTCGGTTTCATCGATTCGGTAGGACTTTGAAGGGGTTTGAGTCTTTGAGGGAAAAAAAAGGGAAAAAAGACAGCTACGACATCATTCGACAGGGATTGTCTTGTTTTACGAGAAATCCCACCCTGTTAAAATCAAACGTATGAACTTATCTTCACTGTTCATCAATACTCATCAAAACCCTAGTTTGAATGGCTTTAGACGTGAAGAAGAGTTGAAATACTTAAGGTCTGTTGCTAATTGAGGCATGATCCCTTGTCAACTGAACTGAGTTAGGGTTAAAAACAGAAGAAATTTGAAAAGAGTGCAACACCAAGGGTTTGGATTGCGGTTGATTTCGGCTGAAAAAAGGAAGCAGCGAGCTTCCCATTGCAGTATTCTCCAATGGAGATTCTAGGGTTGTGGCATAAGGAAAGGAAGCAATGAGCCTGCAAACGCAATAAAATCCGTCAGCTTCGTGTGTTTGTTGAAAAATGAGGATTCAAAACACAAAACAACAAATAAACTCTTGACACTAGCATTTGTCGTTTCTCACTCTCATTTTCAGGTCGATCCGATTTTCGAGATACATATGAAATCTCCACTTGAAGCATATGCTCCATTGAAGGATTTGGTGGAGATGAAGCTTTTCGATCTCGTTTAGTTTTTTCCATTTTAATCTCCAAATGAATCTCCATTTGGGTAGGAGAAAATGAGGGAGGGAGAGAGGAAAGGAAAGAGAAGGGTAAAAATGTCTAATGCTGATTTCCGTTTCCTCCGTCAGTTACTTGGGTGTAGTTGATGTTTTTTGGAAAGTGTATGTGGTAGGTGATGTTTTGAAACTATAATGGGGGTAGCTGAAATTTATCCTTAATGATAACTATATTAACGCAAAGTATTACCATAAACTTAAAATAAACTTGTGCAGATAACGATGAAAATTAAAAATAAAATATGCCTTGTTCTAATATGATCCATATCCTGTCTCGCCTGAGTTTGGACAGGAGAATTGGCCATTCGGATGGATAGTCGCCATCTGACTCTCGGGTGAATCGAGCCCTCCATCCAAGCCGATACCCCTGTCGGCTCAGCTTGTCGGCTGGAGTGTCGGCTCGGATAGAGGATTCTGATTCATCCGAGAGTCAGGTGGCGGTCATCCATTCGGACCATCAACTCTCCTGCCCAAACTCAGACATGGATTTCTATATATATATATATATATATAACAAGTGACTTTAATGAAACAATGATTTTACAAAAAACGTGTCTTTAACTAAACAATGTTTTCAACATAAAAATAATAAATGTCAAATCAAAGTGTGATGGAACACCACAAACTGCGAACCTTTTAATTAAGGATTTACACGTGCTCCCCATAGCGCATAGATAATAAGTTTGGATACATATACTTAGCACACAGACCTCGACATAAGGATTAATAATTTTTTTAAAATAAATATGTAAGGTAATAATATAATATATATTTAATACGTGTTTAGTATATAAATTTTTTTGAATAAAAAACACCAATAAATTTACTTTGCAATAAACATTTATATTATTTAATAAAAAATAATAACATACAAATATAAATTTATATAAAAAAAAAAAAACTCACACAAACCATGAAACATACATAAATCATCTTCTAATTAATAGTTGGCATGTAACAAGGATAACAGGTGACAAGGATAATTCGTTTATGATTTAACTCCTTAAATCACTCCATGGTTTTATCTCCTTAAATCACTCTACAAATCTATCTCTATTTATTTCATAAGTTTATCTCTTTAAATCATTCCATAGAATCACAGATATACATTGGAAGACGAATTTTCATGAATCTATGCAATAGGTCGTAAAAAGTCATTTTATTTAGCCCAATAATACGATTTGCATATTATTTATGTATAATAATTTATGTATTATTCGCGTATAATACACGAACTTAATAACTATGCTTCAGCAGGTAATCATTTAACAAAATCATAATAAGAGTAACATTTTTTATTAACGAAAATACCCGTTTACAATGAATTCGCTACTGATCAATTTAAGGTAAAATAGTCATGGTTACATGCCCGGTGTAACCAACGGCAGTTACATCAAGCAAGACCCATTTAAATTGAAGCGCAGGTTGTGCTAAATCTATGGATAGTCGTTTGGGGTGTAATTGGTATTTTGGCATCATTACTTATTATAATGGGGATTGAGAATATTATATGAATAATTGATTACTATGAAGTATGAACAACCCCCAAGGTTTTCTGACTTCTAATTATCCAAAAAAAAAAAAGAAAAAAAGGTTTTCTGACTTCTGATATTCCGATTGAAGGATCGGTGATTCGTTTCAGCTGAGTCAACAGAATCAGTTGCTTTCGCAATCTAAGATACTATTGTATGATGATCTGTGTATTCGGATGTTCATATTTATTTAGAACAATTTGGTTTGATTGCTGAAGTGACACAAGCAATATCCAAGAACAAAGAGTGTAAAGAAGGAACAATTTTTCTTTAGCCATGGTTGTCCTTTCTAAGTTTATGCTCTTCATCTTCTTCTAAAAATACGTGATGCTTTCTTTCTCTGATTATGTCCTTTAGAGCGGAGCTGGAGAAGGGTTCGAAGTCTGGACGTATGGAATAAGTTGATGAACTTTAAAAGTGGGAACTTTATCGGAGGCTGAAGAGTTAGTAGCCATGGACGAAAGTCCTCTTGGTCGGCTTCTGGGATGGGAGTTTCATGGGTTTCATACAATGGGAGGTACGGAGCCTAAATTTTCGATTGTGCTTTCTTCTCTTTATATTTCCGCTGTTAGGAATCTTTTTTGAAATTGGCAATTGGGCGCTTTTGTTTCTTTCTATTCATGGTTTTTAGGAAACAAGTGTCAACTTTGATTCTTCTTGTCTGCGGATGTTGTTGAAATCGTTTGTCTGATTCGTTTACAGAGATGGGTCTCGAGTAGCTTCAACTACTGTTAGGCTAATTTCGATTTATTTCTTGTGCTCTAGTTTCTTAATTTAATTTATATTGGTTATATCCTCTTTAGAAATTATAATTCCCAAGTTTGGCGGCATTTGGTCTTTGGGATCAATCCATGTTTGGAACCGGTGGATATTTGACCCCCCCTGTAACTATGAATACTGAATTCCACTGAGTACTCAAAAGTCTCAACTCAAAAGATATTTATTAATGTAGAGCACCTCTAATGGACCTTTTGACTTGTTCAATGACGATTTTAGTTGGAAATTTTTTGTTTTTTTTTTCCAGAAACTTAATCACCCCAAATACTTATTCTTTTGGTGTCTCTCCCTACCAGTCTAGATGTATACATTTCTAAAAGTATAACCTGTTTCTTACCTAGTCTTCTCCTTGATCAGAAGATATGTTCTATGCTTCATCTCAATTTTTGGTGCTTATTTAGTTATTTTGTTTCCTTCATCCTGTGGCAGATTTGGATTTTGGAACTATAATGAAGGAGGCCACTTCACGGTGGTTGCGACCAAATGAAATTTATGCAATACTCTGTAATCACAGATATTTCGACGTCCGTAACAAGCCAGTGATCTTACCTCCAAGTAATCACTTGTTCTTTTTAACTAGGTGTATTACAATTTATTTTCATGTAAGATGCTTGTTTACATTGTAAATTAGAAACCTGTAAGTTCCTGGACCCCCTGTCCCTTTTCTTTTTTCCTTGTTTAAGAGAGAGAAAAAAAAAGAAAAAGAAAAAGAAAAAAAAGACAACAGGGAACCATGTATTTTAGGTGCATGGATCCACACCAACACTTTAGTCATGGACATGCTCTTCTGTGACTGTTGGTACCTACAGGTGGCCAGGTACACCAAGAATGTGCCTGGTTGAAGCAGGCCAGTGTACTGTAATATTCTCACTGTTTTTATCTCTTTTTTATGCATTTGCTTGCAATAATATGAACATATTAGACTCGTCAAAAACAAAATATAAATGAACATATAGTTTTTTCTTCTTCTTTTTTTTATTTTTTATTTTTTTTTATATGTTACTACACATAAAGAGTGCCTAGGCTTGCACCTGGATTCCCAATAGGATAAAACGTAAAAACCCTATCAATTTCATTCCGTCACTTGGGAGTATTTTTGCAAGTTTAAGATGTTGATTGGTTTGCCAAGTATATAGAACAAATTAAAGATGAGCTTCAGAGGCTTTTTTTTTTTTTAAACTGAAAGGTACATATGGCTGCTCTCTCTCTCTCTCGTCCCCCCCCCCCCCCCCAACCCCCTGTTCAATTCGAAGAAGGCAACATGGTGATGATTCAGTTAAAGCTTCAAATGTTACCGGCTCCAACTTACCAAAGGATCCATTAAAGAAAGGCCAGACTCTTCCACATTCTGAGAAAGTTTGTGGAGAATACCTAGGTGTGGGTGCTACCACTTGGGATTTGAGTCAGCCTGATTTTCATGTTAGAGGTTGCTCTGCTCACATTGGGATTGATAGGCCTTCTATTCAACTACCAGAAATGTGTATGCTGGTTGACAAGAAGATTGGGAATGTGCTTGATGACCAACTAGTCCCTATAAGATGTGTCTTTAGAATTTTTTTTGCAAATTGAATATAGATCTCAATTGCTAATTTCAGCGGCCTGGCTGGCCTATGCCTCTATATGAGAGTTTTGGGATTCAACTCATTGGAGCTGAGTTTTGCGAGGTCTAAGTGAAGGCCTTGGAACAGGATCCATATCTCCCTCCTAATTGATGTTCTAACCAAGCCTAAGCGCAAGCCCATAACCAGATCTAAGTTGAGTTGATCCCAAAGACAAGGCCTATAACTTGCTTGCACGCCCAGAAACTGAAGTACCATAAGATATTTGTTGAAGTAACTCTTTACAAGTTATATCAGGTACCGTAACCATTTAGGAGTTCTGGAACTAGTAAGTTGAATGCGAAGAACAACAGATTATATGGAATTGCTAAAATGGTGGGTCTCAAGTTACTGCATATTTGAAGATATACTAGTAGAATTTGTAGTTTCATCAAGTATCTTCTACTAGAAGTAATGGGATTTCTAGCTTCCTAACAGAATAGAGTTGTTAGAAAACCATAAATTTTAGGAGCGCCTGAACAAGAACTAGAACCACATTTGAGAAACTTTAAAAACTTGAGCATAACAGTTCGATGTGCTTGAAACTGTAACCGAAGGGTCAGTCCAACAGGGAGATAAGGTCATCGAAGTTTGATCCGATTCTGATGGTTGGATCTGGAGTAATGGAGTAAACCTACTCCAACTGGAAACTTCAAAACTTGCCGAATCGATAGGAAATCTTAGAGAATTTAAAACAGAACCAAAATAAGGATTGAATTCCGGATATAATAGTGAACTAAGAACAGATTCAACAGAGTGAATTAGAATTGAGAAATATACTGCAGTTGATTTGAACTAGGAAACCAGAAATTGGTTGAAAGTTTAGAATTGTAGACAGAATTCTGAATCTGACAATAATGAGATAACTGTGAATCAAATATGACAGAATTTATCCAGCAACTAGAATTCAAGATCAAAGCAAACCTTAAAATAAAATTCTAGAAGAATAGTAGAGCTGCAGGAATAGAGTTTAAGAATCCCGATCTTAAACTTGCTTAATTGATGAAGAAGAGAAAGAAAGGAGAATAGATAAAGAGGCTTGGATCCCACCTAAGCCTCACCCAGAGTCCACCGAATTTGACTCCTAAATCCACAGAAGTACTGGTTTGAAATTCACAGAACCAGAATAGCAACTGAGCATCCTTATTCTTAGGGGGACTGTAGCCATTTATAGCTACTCCAAAAGATTGTCATTGGCTTAGGAGAGAGCTTACATCATCCAACCAATAGAAAACAACAGTTTCCATCATCCGGCCCATAAGAAAGCTCCAATCTAATCTAATACATTAACAACCGTTAGGAAAAAGGAGCCAACTCCCACTGGAATAAAATATTCCATCCAAGATAGGATTTAAAAAAAAAATCTACCATAACTTCTAGAAGACCCCCACAACTTAGCAAACTAATAAATCTTGTGTTTTTATCTCCTGTCCATATTTAGGCCCACTAAAGTTTCCTTTTACAACGAAAACTCTTTGGACCAAAGGCCCAACACATATGTAACTTCTAGAAGACCCCCACAACTTAACTAACTAATAAATCTTGTGTTCCTATCTCCTGTCCATATTTAGGCCTATTAAAGTTTCCTATTACAATGAAAACTCTTTGGACCAAAGGCCCAACACATATGTAATACCAATCTAAGGGTTATTTCCACTAACTAAGACCCCTTTACTGATTATCTGCATCGAAAGAGGCCAGCTACGAGCATAGTTGTCAAGGCGACAAGGCGATCGAGGCCATCCTGGGCGCCTAGGCGCCTAGGCGAGGCGTCGCCGCCTAGGCGACCAAGGCGTTCCCAGTGTATTTTTTTTATTTCTAAAATATTAATGCTATATTAATGTTTATATATATGCAGTATTTTACGATCTACATAAATAATCAACATTTAAAATATAACTTCATTAATATGAGAAAACCAACAAGACAACAAATAAAGAATAAAGTATAGGAAAACCAATAAGGCAACAAATAAAGAATAAAGTATAGGACATAAAGAAACATATTTACAATAAACAAAAAATCACAAATCAATAAAGTAAGAACTTAGAACTTAGAACATCGTAGCATATAAGTAAGAAGCAAGACTGTAAAGAGGAAGACTATAATGTTACTTACCTCTATGATGCCAAAATAAATGCTTCTGCTTCTATTCCTCTAAAAGTAATAAATCCTGCAATAAAAATATATACAACAAGATTGCAAGAAAGAAATTCTCATATATCTAAAATTATCCTAGGCACTAGACAATGCAATAAGAAATAATAACTTAATAAAAATCCACATCCAAATTCATAAAATTCTATAAGTTAAATCAATCATCAAATAAACTACTGTCTATTGCACGTTCTTGCTCCTCCCCTCCACTATGATCATCATGCCTCTGTCCAAAATCATCCTCAACATCCTCATCATCATTAACAGTAACATCTTCCACTTCTTGATCTTCATTGTCTGACTCATGTTCAACTGAACCCCTCCTCCTCACACGGCGTGTGTAGTGGATATTGCTTCCAGAAGCTTGGGCTCTTGTGACTCTATTGCGTCCCTCAATAGATGCTGACGCCCCAACTGCTCTATCTACATCAGCCCATGTGAGATCATCATGGACAATATCCTCCTCTTCTTGGCCGATCATCCACTCACAACTCCAATCCAATTCATCTAAGAGGAGGGGATCATAATTCCGGTTTTGTTCACGCCTTTCATTAAATCTTGCTTGAAGGCGTCTATTATATTGGATGTATACTAGATCATTGAGGCGTTGATGCTCTAGCCTGTTCCTCTTCTTGGTGTGTATTTGAATTTATAAACAAGACAGATTATGTCATTATTCTCTAAAAGAATAAAATTAGTACATAACAAAAAAATATAATATTTACAAAATACAAATTGTAGTTAGTTAGTACTTACAAACTCAAGTGTACTCCAGTTGCGTTCACAACCAGAAGAAGAGCAACACAAGCCTAGAATGCGGCATGCAATATTCGTAAGTTCAGGGGTGTCACATCCATGACTAGTCCACCATTTCACTACATGTACAAAGTATAACATACAATAAATTATAAAGCTAAAACTTCACAATAATCACTGAACTGAACTGTTTAAATTAAAAAAAAAAATACTTACAAGGACTAAAGATAGTCCGTTGTCTAATTGTGGGTGCACTTGCAAATATGCCTCGAACAAGTGAATAAGAAGTTGCCTGATCCATAATTTTGTCTTGCACATTTACATCAGACACCATTCTTTCAACTACTTGATTGAATGCATGCTGAAATTTCCCTAGGATTTTCCTTTTCTTTATCGCATCAAGTTCATCATTAATATACTTATAGAATTTCCCAGGATTAAGAAATAATGTCGCAAGATATAAAGGCCGCCCCATTTGACATTCCCAACGGCTATTAATGATGTCGACCACTTTCTTCCATAATCTTCCCTGACCGTCAAAATGTTCTTTTATTTTTTTTTTGGCCTCTTCTATTGCCAAGTATATTTCTGGCATAGCAGACTTCTCATCCCCGTCTACAATTCTTAATACAGCTACAATAGGCTTCGATGCTTTTAAGCAATCTTGTACACGATTCCAAAACTGGACAGAAAGCAATGTATCAGCCACTTTATTTTTTATTCTTTAAAATCAAATGTGAAGTTGGTTTGGTTTTATTAATATATATATATATATATATATATATAAATAAATTAGATTTATAAATCTTTAATTATAATATAAGTATTATTATTTATTACATAACTTACATAAGTATAATTATAAAAATAAATAACTTAGTTTTATTTTTTGATTATTATTTAAATATTATTACATAAGTATAGTTATAAAAATAAATAATTTAAAATTAACTTTTGATTATTTATTTATTATATAAATATTGTTACATAAGTATAGTTATAAAAATAAATAATTTAGAATTAACTTTTGATTATTAATTTATTATATAAATATTGTTACATAAGTATAGTTATAAAAATAAATAATTTAGAATTAACTTTTGATTATTATATAAGTATTATTACATAAGTATAGTTATAAAAATAAATAATTTAGAATTAATTTTTTATTATTATATAAGTATTGTTACATTAGTTTAATAATAATAAATTAATAATATAATCATCTATGTTTAAAAAAAAAAAAAGAGTATATATTATCTAATTGTCTATGCTATTAGCCTATCACTAATGAATTAATAATTTAATGTGAGTAGTGAGTATATTTATTTAAGGCATGGTAATGCCATTAGAGTATTAGACATTATATGAGTACATTTATTTAAGCCTTAAGGTCATGCCAATCCCACGTGCTTGAATCTTACGCGATGCAAATTAGGTAACGAAAAATAGTATTGCGAATAAAGACCCCCATAGTTATAGATGTATTTCCCTTTTTATCTATCATTTTTTATTATTGCTGGATTAGATCAATTATCGCCATATGTATTGGAACTTGGAATTAAAAAAAAAATTGAATGTGAATTTGATTAAGGTAAACCTAGATCATGTCATTGCCTCATTGGATTATTATTATTTATGATAGTGCTCCCAATGCACTAGATATACATATTATATACTTATATATATGAGTAGTACAATTATTTTAAGTTATGCCAACCCCACAAGCTTGAATCTCATGCGATGCAAATTATGTAACGAAATGTATTTTATTAGCGAACTTAATATGGTGTGGCACTGTGGGCCTCTAGGTGATAAAAGTGGATGGTTAAAAACTTGAAATTGAATTGCAAATAAATGAAACTATTAAGGGGACAGGCTTGTCCTCATAACCATTTTATTAATGTTTTAAAATTTATCATCATAAACATAAACATTTACCAAAAAAATTTAAAAAAGGAAAAAAAAAAAAAACAAAGTAAATTAGGTGGTCGCCCAAACACCCTGGGCATCCAAGGCGCCCAGGGCGTCGCCCAGAGGAGCTGGGCGACCGCCTTTCTCAACCCATCACGGCGCCCCAGCGCCCAGGCCTTTAAAAAGTGCCTGTACGCCTAGGCGACGCCTTAACAAGCTTGGCTACGAGTTCCTTTTGGCCCCGTTTGATAACACTCCAGCTCCCATGGAGCTACTTCTGGTCCGGAGTGGTTTTCTACTTCTTCTCCAGGGTCAGGATTTTTGGAGTAGAATGCTATTTGATAATGCTGCTCCAAAATCAAAAGACTATGCTTCCAAAATACTGTTTGGTGGTGGTGGTGTTGGTGGCAGTGGGGGGGGGTGGTGGTAGTGGTGGCGGCGATGGTGCTAGTGGGGGGTGGTGGTAGTGACCGTGGTGATGGTAGAGGCAGGGGTGGTGGGTGGTGGGTGGTGGTGGTAGGTGATGGGTGGGTGGTGGTGGCGACAGTGGTGGTAGGTGATGGGTGGGTGGTGGTGGTGACAGTGGTGGTAGGTGATGGGTGGGTGGTGGTGGCGACAGTGGTGGTAGGTGGTAGGTGGTGGTGGTGGCGACGGTGGTGGCGGCGGTGGTGGTAAGTGGTGGCAACGTCGGTGGTAAGTGGTGGGTGGTGGTGGTGGCGGGGGGGGGTGGTGGCGGGGGGGTGGTGGTGGTAGCGGCGGCTGTGGGTGGTGGGTGGTGGTGGGGATGGTGGCGGTGGAGGGGTGGTGGTGATGATGGCAGTGCTAGTGGTGGTGATAGTAGTCGGTAGTGGTAATAGCTCCGGAGCAAGAGAAGTAAGTTTTTTTAGCTCCAGTTTTTTAGCTCCCAGAGACATTTTTGGAGCGATTTACACCATGGGAGTCAAAACTTGAACCGTGTTTATCAATCGCCATTCTACTCCGGATTAGCTCCGGAGCTAAGAAGTAAGGAGCTGGAGTGTTATCAAACGGGGCCTTTGTGTAGTGAAGTTGATATTTGGAATTGTACCGCAATCGACTGGTTTGTCTTCATCAAGCCTTGTTTAATTCCAGTGAGATTCCTTGCTTTTTAAGTGCAAGTTGTTCTCTCTCTGTCTATTCTTTAATTTCTTTTCTTATCTTATTGTCATTACTCTTTAGCCTCTACATAAAAATTTTGTGCACTGTTATCCTGCCAGACCTCAATCACATAAAAAACCGAGTCCTATAATTTAGGCTACTTCGTAGTTGTCCTACATCTAATGCTTGGTTGACATGTTTTTCTATCATATGGCATGTCAAATATGTATATTAGAATCAAGTCTCCATAATTAGCCTTCTTCTGCAGTCTATGTGAACTAGGATATATAATAGATCAAGACTCATGATAAGAGGTTTGCGTGTTGAAGTTTCAAGGGATTATCTTATACAATGCTATTTAATCTCCATATCTTTTACATGTTAGGCATCCACTGATATATCCATGCATTTAGGGATAAGAAAGATAATGTATAGTCTGAGTCCATTTCTTATTGACGTGAAACAAGATGTACTTTTGGTTCCTCCACCCCACCCCCCCCCCCCCCCCCCCCCCCCCCCCCCCCACCCCCCCCTCTTTTCTGTTGGAACGTATTAATTTAAGGTTTATAAATTTGGAAAGAAGTAACTAGATGGATGATGATTCTCTTCACTGTATTTTTGCCAAACTCAGGTGGCACAATTGTTTTGTTTGACCGTAAAATGCTGAGGAACTTCCGGAAAGATGGTCATAACTGGAAGAAGAAGAAGGACGGGAAGACTGTCAAAGAAGCTCATGAACACTTAAAAGTCAGCTACTCCCTCTGATGCAGCTTGTTTTGTTGTAGCATGCAACATATGCCTTCCTGAAGTCTGTAAATTGTGGTAGCTGAATGATCAAAAGATCCTCCTAATTATGTAATTGTGGGGTTCCTTTTCAGACATACTAATTTCGTGTGATTACAATGATTACATGTTTCTTATCTCTTATGGAGCATGAATACTTCAAAGTTCCAACTAAGCACATTCCTAGTTCACAACTTCTCTGTAACAATGTTCCATTTTTGGAATTCAGAATATTCTTTATGTTCTCATAATTCTAAGATTTTTGTATCTCACTATATCTCGTACTATGAAAAAATAATCGTAAACAATTCATTGTATGAATATTTGCTCCCAGTTGATAATCTTTACTTTTCCTGAATTCACTGCATGTACTACTTCATCATGCAGGTTGGTAATGAAGAAAGGATCCATGTATACTATGCACATGGCCAGGATAACCCCAAGTTTGTTCGCAGGTGTTATTGGCTGCTTGACAAGTATGTTGTGGCTATTAAAGTGTGGAATAATTCACATTTCATCTGACTATTTTCCATCTTTTTTGGATGCTATAAAATTCTTCGATCAAATTTTCTGATTTTGGAATCTCCTGGTTTTCCTCCTCTTCTCTTCTGCAGGAAACAAGAGCACATAGTCCTTGTGCATTATCGTGAAACATTAGAGGTTACTTTGTTGGTTTATTATGCTTTGTTAACTATTAATGTTAAGTAAGGTAATCATGCATTATCTTACGTACATCATGGCATGTGATACAGTTGCAGGGTTCTCCCTCTACACCTGTTAATTCAAATTCCAGCTCAGGCAACTCTGATCCATATGCTTCTAGGTTTTTATTGGAAGAGATTGATTCTGGGATAGATCCTGCATTTTATGCTGGTGAGATAAACATTTCATGTTCTGTAACTTTTTGAGTAAAAGTAAAAAAGGACCTTGTTATTTGATTAACATGAAAGTTTCCTAGCTTTGTTCAGATCTTGCAATTTTTCCTCATCATATCATTTGAATAATTGAATCTATGGTCTTACTGATATGGGTCTTGATATCAACAATATTCTAATATATTTTTATTTATAATATTAGGTTCTGTCTCTTCTCTTGTTGGTAAATCGGCAGAGCTTGGTGATAGCGTGACTGTTAGAAATCATGAGATGAGACTTCATGAGATTAACACTCTTGAGTGGGAAGATCTGCTGGCAACACAAGATCCCCGTGATCCTGCAGGACCTAAGAGAGGTAATATCATAGAACTTTTTCCTGAAATAGCAAGCTGTTCAACTTAGAGACCATTAATCACATTTTCTTTATGACAGATGAAGTTTCAAATTTTGAGCAACAGAACCTGTTTGAAATGAGTAACTCTAAAAGCAATGTAAGTATATCCGGCCACAGTTACACAATGTTCTTCCAGTGTTTAGTCCCTTTCCTTAAGTCGTCAGCACAGCAATATTATGCCCTCCTTCTATGTTATATTTGGGACAGTTAAAGCTACAATACCTGATGAGCAGTTACTCTAAGGGTGTACCCAGGGCACAAGGTTCCCCCACTGCCGGGTCTGGGGAGAGGCTGATGGCAGTAACTCTATTTTACTGTTTAGATAGAGGCTTAGATCTCTTTTCTGTTGGCTTCAAATTAGTAAAGAGTCTCTCTTACCCCCAAAAAAATATATATATAGAGTCGTCCATTCATCTGTCAGTATTCTCTATATGGTAGCATTTTATAGGGTGCGCACACACACACACACACGCACACGCACACGCACACGCACACGCGCGTGCACACACACACGCGCGTGCACACACACACACACACACACACACACACACACACACACACACACATGGATATAGTAAATATTTACTCAGATTGGTGAATTCTGTAAAAGATCATGAGTTGCCATGTCACAGGGAATGGTGGACATGGTTGGGCATTGGGCCAACCTTTTCATGACAGCCCAAATATAAGCCATGCAGCAACTCTATTGGCACTCTAATTTGTTGGACATGTTGTCCATGGCACTATGTATCAATCTATTAAGTTTCAGCTCAATATGATTTTTCCCAGGTTAAAAAAACAGAAACTTTGGAAATTGGTTGAAAATTCAGCATTGGAAACTTTGGGGCAGTTTGACCATTGAAATTACAAGGGTTTAAATCTTTACATGGTTAGCAATACGATTGAGATGAAACCCAAAACTTGACCCACGGCTAATCCCTTTTTTTGAGGCAGGGGGGTTGTTTCCATCCAAAGGTCTGTTTGATCAGAGAAGTGTCTCCATGCGGCAGAGCTTTGGTGGTCTATCAAGGCAAGCTTCACTTGATGGCTGCGAAGGGAACCTTTGCCGATGCAGACACAATACCTTTCGTCATATGATATGTATACTGAATGTACATCAGATTAGTTGTCTCTTTGTTTGTCTTGTAGGTTGAATCTTCACCAGCGATCATACTGACACTTCACATTTTTGGATTTTCCATTTCATAAATTATCATTAATGGTCTTTGAACTCAAAATCTCAATTCAATGCTATTTATGGTTCAGTCACCTAGATTTGTTTGTGTGGGCTGCTTTAAATTGACTAAAATTTTCATAAATTAACAGCTAGTGTTGAGGCATATCATGGATAGTCTAGCTGGCTGGCTTGCCTTAAAGCCTATACTTGCCTCCTGCACTTCCAAATATGGCCCATTTTAAGGAGGCTGTGCAACTAATATTTCCAAATATTATTCTGTTTGATTCTTAATTTTAGGCATGTGTTAACCTATCTATGGTTAATGGCAGGATACTCTTCTCCCAATAGACAATTTACCTGCTTCTGGAAGTGTTTCTGTTGATGTGAAACTACCAATCAATGTTTATTTTCAGACAATAGGAGCGACTGATCACACACTGGATCCCGAAGAGCCTAGAAGGGGAAAAGATGAATCCTTGGATGTTTCCATTGAAGGTTTGGAAACTCAAGACAGCTTTGGCAGGTGGATGAACTACATTATGGCTGATTCCCCTGGATCGATTGATGATCCACCAATTGAATTCCCTATTTCTATTGGTCATGGATCAAGTCTATCTGCCATGGTGGATTATAATCAACCTTCTGTCAGAGAGCAAATTTTCAGGATTACTGAAGTTTCACCTGCATGGGCTTTTTCAACAGAAGAAACAAAGGTCCTCTTATCTCCCTGTGTTCTTAGGTGGTACTTTATTACGTTGACAAGTTTATTCTCACTTTCTGCAAAAATAGCTTCTTGTTTTGGCTTGCATGTCTTATTTGACGCTAGAACTATTTTGCGCCTGAGAAACATATCCCCCTTCGTCGTATTTCACAAACACATTTGTAGATGACTTACTCATTGAAGATTTTTTGCTGTAAGCATTGAAATGTCTTAGTGACAGTTGCAAAAGAACATTTCTTAGCACTATCATGTTCATGAAATGAGAGTAGATATGAAAAGAACGGCTGTCATAGGATAAAAACCATTTTCACTTCTGAGTTAATAATAAATGAGAGATAGGTAAGAAATAACTATATTACTTTCTTAACTGCTCTTGAAAGTCTCAAATGGCATGGTCTAATTACTTAGGTGTACTGATTGAGTCATTTTCTTCTGGACTAGAAACCTCTCTTTTCAGAAGACACTCCTTAAATGTCAAGATTCAATTAGTCTTGACCTTTGAAACTATCTGGGTTTTGATGGTACCAAATGGGAAGGTGTCCCTATATTTTTCTTTATTCAAAATCTTTAAATTTTGCCTGCTCTGAAGTTCTGTTATTTCTCTGAGATCAGACTTCTTCTGACCTTACAATCCTGTTCAGAACTTCCAACCTACATTAGGCCTAAATCCAACTTTTGCCTTAGTTAGCCTTGTGCAATTAACCCTAATTTATGTATTTGGGTTAGGGTTTCATATTGCCACCACTCAGACTAGAAACAGGAAGGTGTTTGAGGAAGATGATGATGTACACTGACTTGAGATATATGTATTATTGATATGTGGATGGATGGGAACGACCACTTCTAGCAAGCTTCCAACCTATGCTACTGCCCTATTTGTTGTTCTTGAGACGTAAGTCAGTAATCATGCTTATTTAGCATTCCCTGAAGTTTCACAGACAAATTTCGTGGATTTTCCAAAAAAAATTACCAATATATACCCTTCTTCACGTAGTTCCATTCATTTTAAAACAATTCAGTGCAGTTTTTCTTAAATTTTTCATAATTGTTTGGGGCTAAACTCTACAAGAATTGAAGCTCGCGAAAAGTGCCTCTGATGAACAACCGTGTGGGGTGCGAAACTTCGGTTTGCGGGCTATAGTATAGATATAGGTTCTCGGCTAAATAAAGAAATTCCGCGCAAGCATGCTTAGAATTAAAACTACTCGGATCATGACAAGGTATGAAGATACATGCTTGGCTAGGCTATCAAAAGAAAAACAATAATATGAAGCATTTTAATGACTAATGGTCGAGTTGGCTGGGCTAAACCAAACTTGAGATGGGAAAAAAATAGGATGATAGGCTCAATAGTTGGCTGTATTGGTCTGGCTCCTTAAACATAACTTGATCCATTTAAGGGAGTTTTTGGAGAAACTAAGTTTAATTTTTACAGGTCAGTTCAGTTCTATCTGTTTTGAGTTCTTGAGAGCATGAGTGTCCTTTAGGCAATCACCTGACGGTTTATAATGTGAACCCCCCCACCAAAAAAAAAAAAAAAAAAAAAAAAAAATGAAAAAAGAAAGGCTTCTCCTTCTTCAGCGTTCTAATCTTCCTCCTGTTGTTGTATTTTAGACTAATCTCTTCTAATTCTCCCAAGAAAAAACATTAATGGTTAGTGCTAGTGAAAATGGACAGATTATCTCAAATTCCTTCCATTGTAAATCTTACATTTAACACATGGCAACCGGATTTAGTAGGCAGTCCTAAATAGTTGCAAGAAAGGCTTGGACAATCGTATAATGCTGACATTTCTTGATTATAGTGTGAAGTTGTCACAATAAACTTCCATAATTGAGGAAGCTTACTTTGTTATAATGGGAAACTTGTTATCAAATCATGTAGGTGTGTAGTCCTCTGATCACAGAAAGCTCCATTGTTTATTTTACTCGGTGACTATATGACAACGATTGAATGTTAATTACATGATGTTGACATTTGGTTAGTGTTTTCTGCAGGTCAATGTGATTGGATGTTTTAACAGAGAGTTCTCACATCTTGCACAGACTAAATTACTTTGTGTCCTTGGCAATGTATGTGTTCCTGTAGAAATGGTTCACTTGGGGGTGTTCCGTTGTGTGGCATTACCACATAAGCCTGGCCGAGTTAATCTCTATTTCAGTCTTGATGGTTGTACTCCCATTAGCCAAGTACTGACTTTTGAGTATCGCTCCCCCATGAATTATCAAGTGGCTCGAACAGAATATGAGTGGGAAGAGTTTCAATTACAGTTAAGACTGACACATTTGCTCTTTTCTACAACTAATTGTCTTAATCTTCTGTCTAGTAAGATGTCAGCAAATTCCCTGAGGGAGGCAAAAATATTTGCACATCTAATCTCCAACATTGGCAAAGACTGGGCACATTTAATGAGGTCTGTTGGTGACGGGATCTCGTTTCCACAAGCCAAAAACACTTTGTTTGAGCTCTCTTTGAAGAACAAGTTTCTAGAGTGGCTTTTAGAAAGAGTAGTTGAAGGGTGTAAAACCCCAGCTCGGGACCATCAAGGTCAAGGAGTTATCCATTTGTGTGCTATCCTAGGTTATACCTGGGCTGTTAAACCATATTCATGTTCAGGCCTCTCTTTAGATTTTCGGGATAAATCTGGATGGACAGCACTTCATTGGGCTGCATACTATGGGAGGTATTCCTTTTTTCTACTGCTTAAATTGCAAATTATTTATTTTCATTACCTATGGCATTAAAGTTCAAAGCATTTAGTTCAAAATTTATCTAATTATTCTCAGCATCCTCTTGAGCATTTCCAACAAGATTCACTTAATTTCTCTCTCTCTTTCTCCCCCACCTACACACACACACACACACACACACTGACACTTGTACAGCGCGTGCATAATCACATTCATTCACATATGCACACACAAGTAACATGTCTAGTTTTATACTTTTATTTAGTTTATGTTCTATCTTGCTTAAAATTTTGTGTATGTGGTATGATACATACCATGTGATAGAAAACTATGAAAAGTTATTTTGTGTTATTGACTACTTAACTTTAAAATCAAGCTTAGGAAACCCTTAGTCCCTAAATACCAAGTATAGGGTGTCCCAGTGCATGAGGCTCCTGCTACTGCAGGGTCTGGGGAGGGGTAGAATGTACGCAGCCAAGTATACTACATGAAAAAGATAATCTATTAGCCAATAAAATAGAGAACTATTGGGCTTATTTTTTCATGGGGTGGAGTTGTTAAAAGCAAGTAAAAGAAAGAGCGGATAGAGGAAAGTGGACTGGGAGCTTTAGTCCACCCAGCTTTAGACCAAATTAAGAGCATGGATCAAGAGGGTAGGTTAGTAGATAGAGAAAGTTTTTTTTAGAATTGTGTTCATTATTTTTTTCCTCCCTGAGAAGTAAAAGGTAAATATTCAATTTTTTCCAACAAGAGAGACTTTCTGTGTGCATATAGAAGTCTCTGGCATTTAATGTGCCAACCTTGATGCTTTTTTACCCCCTTGTGTGTGTGTATATATGTGTAACTAAACCTATTTCAGTCTGAGTGCCTTATTTTCCATTGTTTGGATTATTACTACATTTTTAGCCTTTTACACTTGGTGATCTCGATATGTAGGAAGGAAATGGTTGCGGTTCTTCTATCTGCAGGGGCGAAGCCAAACCTTGTCACTGACCCCACTCCAGAATTTCCCGGCGGGTGTACTGCTGCTGATCTTGCATCTAAGAATGGATTTGATGGCTTAGCTGCTTATCTTGCAGAAAAGGGGTTAATAGCGCAAATGGAAGCTATGTACGTATCAGGAAACTTAAGTGGCTCGCCAGAAACTAGCTCCACAGCTCTGGTTGACCCCATAAACCTCAGCGAGGATGAACTTTGCCTGAAGGATACCTTGGCAGCATATCGGACAGCTGCTGAAGCAGCAGCCCGTATGCAATCAGCATTCAGGGAGAATTCGCTAAGGCTACGGACAAAAGCAGTTCAGTCTTTCACCCCAGAGAATGAGGCTCGTACTATAGTTGCAGCTATGAGGATTCAACATGCCTTCCGGAACCATGAGATGCGAAAGAGGATGGCAGCTGCCGCACGAATCCAATATAGATTCCGTACATGGAAGATCCGGAGAGAGTTTCTCAATATGCGTCGGCAGGCTATTAAAATTCAAGTATGTTCATTTAGATAATGGCTTACTATTGCTGATACATACGACTTATATTGCAACCTAGTTGACTCATGACACGGATGGAAGTACCCTAGTCACAGTGCTGACTGGCTTGGTTTAACCGCTGTGGTAAGAGCTGTCAGTCCAATTGCGTGCTTTGTTAGAGGCAGTGCCTTTTATTTTACCCTGTCAAATTGGCCCAAATTAGGCAAGTCCGCCCTGGTCAAACGGCTCACAAGTAAATTGTCATACCAGTCATGAAACTCAACCCACCTAAGTCTTCTAATTACTTGGGGGGGCTCACCATTAGTCATGTGATCTTGTCTCTTGACCCTCTTTATGGTTTTTGTGTAGGGAATATGTACTAACTGGCAGTACTTTTACCCCGCCAAATTGGCCCAATTTTAGGCAAGTCAGCCTTGTTCAAATGGTTCGCAAGTAAACTACCCCAAGTCATTTGTAACTAGACACACACACCAAGGCCTCCCAACTTCTAAGGGGGCTTGCTACATGAATCCTGACCATGAGTCATGTTAATTTCTCTCTTTATGGGTGTCTCTTTATGGACTTTGTGCTCTGGGCATATGCATTGGCTGCGACAATCCCCACAAACTTTTCCCTTCCAGTATGTATGATATTTTGGTAAATTATAAGGTGCCTGAATTTTTTTTCAACTTCATGATTCAGAGTCACGCAGTTATGTTATATCCTTTATAATGGCTTATGAAGAAGCTGCCTGATTTAATTACATTTTCCAATGCAGGCTGCCTTCCGAGCTTTCCAAGTAAGGAAGCAATACCAGAAGATTCTTTGGTCAGTTGGAATACTTGAGAAAGCAATTTTACGTTGGCGTCATAAGAGAAAAGGTTTACGTGGGCTTCAGATACAAGGCACTGAAGCTACCGGAGTAGATCAGAACCAAGAGAGTGATGTGGAGGAAGACTTCTTCCGGATCAGCAGGAAGCAAGCAGAAGAGCGTATGGAAAGATCTGTTATACGGGTCCAAGCCTTGTTCCGATCAAAACAGGCTCAGCTGGAGTATCGCAAGATGAAATTGGCCCACAATCAAGCAGCGGTATGTGTTTTTGTGGTGATTGGTGAAAACTCCAAAGGTATGATTCAGTTTATGTAGACGTTGGTTACTAAATTAATTCTACCTTGTGCAGCTGGAATACGATGGGCTTCTTGATCCCGAAGTCAGATGAGAGGTGAAGGTATGTGGGTCAAGCCTTGAGAAGATCATTGGAGATTCTGGAAATTACACTGGCTCGAGCAGGCTGATGCTTAGTCCATTACAGGTTTTAGTTCTTAAAAGTACGGTTTTACCAGATAATCCTTGACGAATATCATTGTTCCAGTTCGACCCATTTTAACGGGTACATGATTGTAAATTAATCTCTAAGCCATTGTAAATCCATCTCTGGGTCGTTGTAAATCCTTATAGTCGTCATCCAGAAATTTTGAGGTTGGAGGTTGATCATCTTGTGAAAAATTAGTTGAATCATATGATGAATGGAGACACTTTTTTATTTATGAGATTACTGTTAACTCATTTTCTGCTCCAATTTTCTCTTCCCTTTTTTTTTGGGGTGTATGTGTGTGTGAAAAGAGAGGGGGAGATGGGGGGGGGGGGTTGTGGGGTTCATCATTTAGAAAGTTTCCAACAGTCTTCCCCACTTGTTCTAACTTCAAATGAGATGGTTTGTGTAGGGATTTACCGCTTTTCCCTATCCTTTTTTTTTTTTTTTTTTGAAGATTTCTTCTGTCAAGTCCCAGGCTCCCAGCTTAAAACAGGAGAAGGAAAAAAAAGAAAAAAATATTATTCACACAAGTTCTATAACTTATCCAAACCTTAAATGATGAGATGACATGTAAATTAGTCATGTGTCAAATTTTATAATCTAATTCAATCAACTCCCCCTCCCGTGCATTCTCCCACCTCTGAGTAGGAATAGACTGTTTAGATAAGGAAAATCCATGAAAATGGACAGTTCTGATCTGCTTCCTATCTCTGAGTAGGAATAGACAGTTAAGATAGGGAAAACCATAAAAATGGACGGTTTAGATCTGTCTTATAGCTTCCAGAAAAACACCAACAAACCCTAGAAAGAAAAAAAAGAAGAAAAGAGGAAACAGGGCTGAAAACTGGATTAACTTGCACATTACTATGTTTTAGAACTGGCAAAGTTGTACTAAACAACCTGCTGCATACAGGGCTGCACTTTTTATATGCTGGGTATAGGTACAGATATAGCAAGATTACATCTTGATACAGAGCAATACAGAGCAATGTCTCATAACCTGTCACTGAAACAACCAATGAGGGACCTTCTTCTCCATAGCTTTCTCCTTGATGGTATCTAAGGTAGGCTTCCACCCCTTACCAGAGAATTGCTTGCTCAAAAACTCTGGCCTCTCTTCCAAGGCCTCCAACAGAGTCCCCAGTTTGTTGCCCATCTCTGGTTTCTCCAGCTGACTAAAATCCTGCCCATGCGACACAATCACATTACCTTCCATTCTAATTCCAGAAGGAAATATCCGGGCGAACAAGGGGAGAATCTTTGCCGATGACAGAAAAAACTGGGATCTTAACAGTGACTTAGCCTTGGAAAGAATATGGCGTGCACCATCTGCTGATAGTGCTGCTACCTTTCCTCCCTTCATGGGTAGCATTAGATAGATTTTCTGTGACTCCAGCTTCTTATCGGCAGGTAATGGAACTGCTCTGTTTCCAGCCATGACTGACGGAAATTCAACCACAGCTTGTTGTGGGTGCTCTAACATGAGCTCTGCAACAGCCAAAGGTTGATCGAATTCATGAACTGTGCCATCATGCATTATGACTTTGACTTTACCACTGTTATCTGATCGCCGGCGTGGGATGTGGTTACCCATAGAGAGAAAGATGAAACTGTGAATTGAAGGGAATTTAGAAGAAGAAGACACTGGTGGTTAGGAAAGTACACCGCTTGGAATTGAATTACGGAGGAGAGAATGGGGGAAGAACTGAGATTTTATTAAGGGTATGCGTCATGGGGTGGAAGGTGTTCGTTAAACCGCTCCATCTTGTGACTTCGTGATTCTGTCTTGTGATGGGTTTGGATTTTGACTGACAACTAATGGAGCCGGTAATGTAACTGAATATGTATACTCATGTTCTTTAACTGCTCCTCAAAAGCCAAAATCCAGAAGCAGAGAGAGATTTTTGACCTGGTTCAGTGGTTCACCCTTACACTACCTACCATGAAACAAAGTCAAGAAACAGGTCAACTATATCTTCAGGTCTCATGATTCTATATTTGATTCATGGTTTAACATGACCGAGTTGGGTTGAAGTTGATTGACCCAGTCCGGTTCACGTCAGTGAGGGTTTGGTCCAATAATTTAAGAGTCAGCAAGTCTTCCCCATTGTCCTGCGAAGTTTCGTTCGAATTAAAAAAAGGATAAATTAGACCTGAGGTACCCATTGTTTGTGAAAACTATTTTTAAAGTACCTCATGTTTGCAAAAACTAGGAGTTTCAAAATTAGAATAAGCTTAATTTATTCTACTCATGTGAGTTATAATAATTCATATTCTCAACTTTGTCCATAGGAAACAAACAATTCATATTTAAGTTATACTCATAGTTAGTAAGTTTGCGTATTATACATGACGTGAACTATATTATTGGGTCGAATAAAACAGTTATTTACAAACTATTGAATAGATTCATTGAATTTTATAGGCATTTAATGTATTAAATGTTTAGTATATGTATAGAGAGTGATTTAAGGAGATAAATCTATTAAATGATTAGAAATAAATTTATAGAATGATTTAAGAAAATAAATTTACGGAGTGATTTAAGGAGATAAATTTGTGAAGTGATTTCAAGAGATAAATCTCAAGAGTTTGAAATTACAAATTTTAGAATACAAATTTCAAACCGACATGGGAACGCTTACCAACACTTATTGCGGGATTAGGCTTATCGCTTGCAAAGGGATTAATTCCTTGTCACTAGACACATGCAAATCCGTAATTAAATGATGATTTTGTGCACATTTCATTGATTGCAAAGTTTATATATATATATATATATATTTGTATTTATATGTTCTTATTCTATTCCTTAGGACGTTTATCCTTTTCTTTTCTCTCTCTCTCTCTCTCTCTCTCTCTTTTTTAGAAAAATTTTCATCTAACCCTCAAAAACTATGTCAAATTCGATTTAATCCCCAATAATTTTAAAAATCTCATCTACCACCCAAATGGTTTGCATAAACTTCAATCGGCCACAATTAACAGACAGACTTGACTGAAAATGTGATAAGACATTTCTACCCTTTGTATTTGAAACTGAAAGACATTGAAAAAAGATAAAATTACTAATTTGACCTTTCTTTCTGCATCCCCTCCTCACCATTGATTCCTCTGCCCTCAACCCGAGTCATCAACGAAATAGTTTTGGAGGAGTTCAGCAGAGTAGTAGCTCTAATGATATAATGCTTATTACACATCGTTTCTATACCCCTATCTCCGTCTCTATCCCCATCTATTCATCTTCTTTCTACACTCATCTCTTTCATCTCCCAAAGACAAGGTTTCTAATTGCATCAACTCTCTGCTACACAACCTTTTCTACTCTTTCTCCCATAGGACCTGTCTTGATTCTTAACTCATCATCTTCGATTTCTCCTCCTTTGGAAGATATCCGAATTGAAACTCCCCATCATCTATTGATTCCTGAGGAGGCCCAGATCGAAATCCCTCTTGAAAAGCTTTTTATTCCTCTCGATACCGATATTTCATCAAGAAGCGCTCCATTGAGGACTAGGGTTTTGAAAGGTTCTAACATAGTTCTTTGCAAGTATGCGAGGGACGCCCAGATAACGTAGGCAGATTTCGTGAAGAGCAGTATGTGGACGGAGGACTGCCCTTCGGACAGGTTGCCTGAGTTTGCCCTCATTGGCCGCTCAAATGTTTCCCTGTATCCCCAAGATCCCCAAAACGGTATCGATTGTCTGACCACCTGGGTTTTCTCATTTTAAAGAGTTTCTAAAAAGCATAATCTGGTTCCCCCTTGAAGAAATCAGTCGAATCGTGCCCTCTGAATCGTTTAAGGTCTTACCTGTTGATGAATAATGCCCACTAGTTTAAAGTCTTACGATTCACTTCTCATTTGATTTTAGAGTTGTTTAAGGCCCAGATCGTTTAAGGTCTTACGTATTGGATCATCGTTTAAGGTCTTACCTATTGGATCATCGTTTAAGGTCTTATCTGTTGATGAATAACGATTTGAAAGAACGGTTTCGGATTCTAGATCTGGCCAAGGGAATCTGAAGAAGCTCCGTACAAAATACGGTGAAGAAAAGAAGAAGAATAGAAGAGGAAAGAAGAAGAAGAAGGGTAAAATGGTCTTTCACTATTATAATAAGGGCAGTATTGTCTCAAAAAATTTCAATTAGTGATGACATCATCAACTAACGGGACTCTACTAACGGGTGGGTTCTCTTTGATTAACAGTGGAAAATTTTTGGGTGATAGATGAGACACTCGGAAACTTTTGGGTGGTAGATGGGACATTTGAAAACTTTTTGGGTTAGATAGAATTTGACATCCTTTTTGGGGGGTTAGATGAAAATTTTTCTTTTTTTTTATATAGATGACTATTGCATAATGAATTTATGCCCATATTTTTACTCCAAATACTATTGAAACATATTATTGTCGTGTACGTTTTTTTAAACGAATTATTGGTCCTTGTATCAAAGTTTGCCTCCGTTTAATGTCCATACTTATTTTACTCCAAATACTATTGAAACATATTATTGTCGTACGCGTTTTTCTAAACAGATTATTGGTCCTTGTATCAAAGTTTGCCTCCTTTTAATGCCCGTACTTATCTATATCCAATTTTTTACCGTACCCAAACTTACTACAGTTATAACATGATTTATCCATCCCATCTTCAAACACCTCCTCCCTGACCGGTGTATTTGTCGGGATCTAACTGATGTACCCATCGGAATCCTTCTACTGGAATCCGACTGGTGTATCCACTGAAATCCGATAGGTGAACCTACTGGAATTCGGCAAGGCATCATTCTTTCTTAATTTTTCATTCCTCCATGCCCGATGTACCCTCAGGATTCCGGGAATTTCATTGGCCACATTTCGACAGCCTTAGATTCCAACGATTACACCGATCGGATTATGGCAGTCAGATTCCAACGGCGACACCAGCCATGGAAGAGGGTGCATGTAGATGGAAGAGATAAACTATGTAATAACTTAAATATGGGTTTCTTGTATCATATGAACAAAGTTGGAAATAGGAATTATTATAACTCACATGATTAAAATAAGTTAATCTTATCCTGGATTTGAAACCTTAAACTTAATTTTCAAACATGAAACATGAAATAGCCACTCAAGCCAACCTACCATCATTCCACCTTCGCTTCCCCTTGTTTTTCCAAACAATGGGGTACCTCAATTGTAATTTAAAAAAAAAAAGTTTTTCCAAACAATACGTACCTCAGTTGTAATTTAAAAAAAAAAAACAATATTTCAGTCAAATTTTTTATCGTTAGATCGTTTCGATTGATGCTTCATTTATTTCAATCATTTCAATCAGAATTTCTAAATTGTCGGGAAGCATGTTTTGGTATTTGGACACTTCGATTGAATTTCGATTGTTTCGGTAAGCATATCCAGACCTTGTGCCAACCGAAAAATGAAGAAAAATAGTGTTTCAACGAGATTTCGGCCATTTCGATTGAAATCTCGGATTTGAACCTGACTGAAATGTCTAAAGGCCAACATGAGGCTTCCTCCTAGTCCTTCCCAGTTCCCCCATATGTCCGTATTCCTTACCATAGACGAGCAAAATGGACGTCTTACGAGTATTTTTTTGAGTCATGAGACCATGCCTCACAGGCTTAGAGCACCAAAGGTTTTCCAGAAACTCTCACAAAGAAACATCTCGGTAATCTGCGCCTGCAACAAAACAAATGGGAGCCCAAAATTTTCAGGTAAAATATTAACATTGAACTACAAACCTTGATCACATTATTACCCTTCAAGTCCTGATGTTCCATAAAAATAGATGAACAAAAAACACAGCCTCATTCTATACTAACCCAGGGAACAGGAGAAAAGGAGTGAAAGTATCTGAAATTTCAAAACTACCAAACACTCTAAAATTCGCAACTTAAATTCACTTTACATTGCAGCAATCATTAAATACCTCTCTCAAATCCTATCCAAAGGGATGACACATTCAAATGAAGACCCATGGGTAATTGCAGCAGAGTGCCCGGCAAAAACCATCTGGGTAGTTGGAGTCATAGCCTGGCTTGTTCCTACTTGATATATTGAGAGAGCCACTTAAAACCGTCACCGTAGCCCATCTTCCGGACAATACTGCACATGAAGACCTCAAGAGGGCGGACATTAGAGTCAGTGAGATTCACCTTACCCTTGCCTGTGGTGAAGTTTGTCAGGCCAAGGTAGTAACGCATCTCTTCCTCTGAGACTGCATAAGGTATGTCAATTTTGTTCCCCAGTATGAGGAACGGAACATTTGCCAAGGCTTCATCTGAAAGGAGGGCATCCAGCTCTTTCTTTGACTCCGCCAACCTCTCTCTATCGTATGCATCAACCAGGTACACCACAGCATCCACCTGCACCACAAAGAAGGTTAGAGAGACAGCCTAGGCAAAACAAAGTACCAGACATGGTTGTGAACTTGTGATTGACATTATTGTTATGACTTTAAACACATCATCTTTGGGCCACTATAGATAGGTTCGCTTCACTGATTTTCAATTCACTAACTTTAACTCCAAATAACTTCTCATTGAATTTGAGAAAATTTAGCTACTAAAACAAATGCTTTAAACTTTTTTAAAATAGCATCGCACAAGTGACAATAGAAGGATAAACTGAGTTGACCAAAGAACAACCCCATCAACTCACCGTCGTTCCAAAAGCAGCACATACAAATGACCCAGGGGAAAAAGGAAAAAAGTATCAACATAAGCGAATTTTTCCCCATGGTAAATTAGCAAATCAGTCTTGAGTACAAAAAGATAGGGAAAAACAAGATGGGGAACTTCTTCTATAATGTTCACACATCACAGGAAAAGATACCTAGCTCTTAAACCTAGAATTAAATCACTGTATCAGCATGTTGTACATGACAATCATCTCTATATCAAACTTCAAAAAATTAGTCATATCAATGTTCATATCTGAACAAGCACCAACGCCTCTTAATTCTCTGCCAGCAAACGATGTTTCAAAGTACAAAGATTAAATTGTAAGGAGATGAGAAGAAGAAAAAAAAAAAAAAAAAAAAAGAGAAATCTAGACTAAATCATACATTGCACTCAACTCACTAAACAGTAACTCAACCACTTGGGGCAAGCATTTCAAACTAGTTTGAGAGAGATAGCAGCCAGAAGCTTAGCCAAAATTGGTGGAATATGCTTTTCCAATCTCCATATTGTATATGCTCTCGGACACTTGCAATTGTGGAGTTCTTTTGTAGAGCATAACCTACAATTGTAAAGCTTTTCCCTTTTTTGCTTATATGAATAAATTCCTAGTCTTGCTGATACGACAAAACATACGTTGACAACTCAACTCTGCTTCACATCATATCAAGGCAAGGCAATTTTCGACCTTCCCTTGGTCCAATTGACAACTCGCCTTCGCACCATATCACTCCCCATATCCCTTGTATTCACATGAACAAATGCAATCATTTCTGATTCTATCCTTCCTAATTTTGTCACCCATTCATCTCAATGTCTTCATCTCCTTTACATTACTACGATAAAACCACCATCCCCTTACTAGCCAAGGACCAGCTGCATTAAGCATCAACAGTCTTATACTCATCATAAGAAGTTCTGTAAAAAAGGACATCCCAGTGCACGAGGCTCCCGCTACTGCAGGGTCTGGAGAGTTCAAAATGTACACAGCCTTATCCCCACAACGTGGAGAGGCTTTTTACAGGATTCGAACCCGTGACCACCAGATTGCAATATAACAACCTTACCGTCACACCAAGGCTCGCCTTTGTTCTGTACATGTTTTTATTTTTTGACAATACTTTTCCTTGTATGTAGTTGTTTAAGAGCGAGACTAGCCATATGAAGTAAAAGTTCACTATCTAAATACTTTCCATATAACTGTACCAGCATTATTCACAGCAACTACAGCCTCAGCTAGTTGGCTGTGTGTGTGTGTGTTTCAAATCATAATGATTCACTGAGATTATGTTATGTTAAGGGTAGGGAATGTTAAGTTGGCTTCCAAAAGAACATAATGGTATGTTACAGATAACATGAAGTAAGTTAGAGATAAAAAAATAAAATTATGTTGAAACTGTATGACAAAAATGTGGTTGACCTCAGGGAGTTGGAGCAAAAGATATGATTAGAAGACCCTAGATAAAAAAAAAAGTTAAAAAAAAAAAAAAAAACACGAATAGAAGACTATGGAAACAGGAACCCGTAAAGGGGTAAAGCCTAGATCTTAAACAAACACCGGCAATGCAATGGTGATTGGCAATTACCATACCTATGCCATCAAAATATGCCAATAACCATAATACAAATATAATACCATTATATCCATTATTTCCCTTACAGAAGAAATGAGATGTAAGGAGCACATGAACCATAAAAATGAATGATTTCCAAGATGGTTGAATCAGGCCCAAATGGAATATCAAATTACCTATAGGTGCAGGAACTATGTTATAGCATGCAGAACCACACTAAAACGGAATATGACAATCTCGGGTGACATCTTGATCACAAAATTGCTTCATATCATCTCAAGACTCAAGTGAGTAATGTAAACATACAAAGGAAAAGAGAAAACCATCTAATAATGCATGAAAGAGCACTACCAATTGTTTGATAGAATTTCTACTTCTTTTTTTCCAGAACACCCCCCCCCCCCCAAAAAAATAAAAATAAATAAATGTTCCCCAAACTTTTCCTCAGCATCCACATTCCTACTAATAAAGATCCTATAATCCATCAAGGCTGAGTTTAACACCAAGGATGAAACCATTCCATTTTTTGAAGCATTCTTATGCATAGGTGATGCTAAAAACGGGACTCATGAACGGAAAACATTTCATTCAAGCACACAAGAAGCAGCTTGAATGAAAATTTACCAAAAAGTGGCATGTCTTATTTTTCATTTTTTTAGTTAACATGTACCTTGGCATAGTAATCTTTCCACACTCTGCGAGCGATCTGATGTCCTCCTAAATCGAATGCCTTAAACTTAATTTTCCCAATACTCAATTCCTCCGATGTTGGATATTGTGTCGGCTGATGCTGAACCAATCTCTACATATAATCCAGGAAAAACAAAAATTAAAGAGAGACACAACAGCACGTAGGGACCAAAAGTACGGAAAATTTTCCAATTGTCTAAATAAATAAGAGAAAATATAGGAAAGAAATAGAAAATCGCAAGAAGGAATAAGATAGACCTCATCTTTCAACATATGAAGAAGCGTTGTTTTCCCAGCATTATCAAGCCCTAGAAACAAGATCTTGGCTTCCTTCTGCCAAAGACCGAGAGATGCAAGGACACCGTAGAACCAATCGACAAGAAACATGACTCCTGACGAGAGTCAAGACCCACGAATCGAGCAAATCAGTCAGAATCCACCACAGAACTTACCAGAATCCGGTCGGAAGAACTACCAGATTGACAGATCGAAGACCTTCAAAATTCATATCTCCACCCAATTTACCGACAGAATACAAGAGAGATGGAAATAGAAGTAACCCTAGAAATAAACAGCACTGAAGTCTGGAAAGGAAAAAAGTTTGCGGGAAGGATTCATGGGGAAAAATTGCCTCTTCTGTCTTCCTTTGGTCACTTCACAGGGCATTCGCATATATTAGGAATGAGAAAATTGCTTATTACACATACGGACATAACCCGTTTATGGAAGGATTCCTAAACGGCTTCTGGTTTTGGACCACACAGACAGATGATGTGGCAAATTCTGATCAATTAAATAAAGAGGAAATCTTCAAATTTTAATCCAATCCAATACTTTCTATTTTTGAGGTAAGAATTCAATCAAATACATGCTTATATGATTATATAAGCCCTAGATCCTCTCTTGTCACAGGCGGTATAGAATGTATCAATATGCATGTCGAGCATTTCAATCCGTCCAATCTAGACCGGCTACACACCTGTGCTCTATAACAAACAGCATTTTTTTTTTATTCTGGAACTCTTAGGCACCTTCTCACATAGTTTATATCACATCATATACATATTTTTTTTAATTAATGAGAACGTTTGATAAGTTATAACTTTATCATATACGAAAAGAGTTTAGTCAACGATTTCTTGGGTGTATGCGCTTAATTGTTAGAATACAAACCAATTGCGCTGTTCCTGGATGTAAGCCCTAAAATTTGAAGTGGACTTAATGTTTACTATTATAGTACTGAATACTGATGTAAGTCTAGAGACTACCGTTTGAATTCCAACCGTACTCGGATAATTTGCATTATATCCATTATCCTCTCTTCCTTCACTCCTCCCTTTCCAAGGGATGTCCCTTGGGCGCCCAATTCTTCTTACACCTAGAAGAAAAAATCAAGGCATAAAACGAGTTGAGAATAGTTCACCTGCATGTACGTGTATCCTCCATGTAGGCGTGTCATTAGGTCGGTTTGGGCCAAATCGATGTTGAGCTTTATAGGGCCTGATTGAAACATGTCCATTAAGAAGTTCATGCTGGGTGGGCTACATTGTGCACATTAACTAACGGGCCGGTCTAGTTTTTGGGTTGTTATCGGGTTGGTTTATGCCAGTTCAGGTTGAAAGTCCAGTAGGAAACCCATTAAAACCATTTAGAAGGTTGAAGTAGTGAAGTTAGAGTTTAATTTTCAGTCTAAATCGGTTTGTTCTTGACCATTATCGGTTCAGACTCATCGATCTGTTTTGGGGTTAGCCCAGACCGGACCGAGACCGGTAGGACATGTCATATCTCAACCCTAAACATGTCCGATAACAATTCGATCCCCCAAACAAAAAAGAAAAAGAAAATGCGGTATTCCTATGGGCCTGTTGGGCCTTAATAATATTCATGAGTCCATGACCGTATAGTATACAAGTTCTGCCGTTCCGGAAAACTGAAGGGGTATCTTTGTCATTTAATGTATCGTAGGAAATAGGGTTTGCGTCGGCTCTATAAATATCATAAATCAACATCGGCCTTACTCCTTCTTCGCTATCCGGAGAGAACCCTAACCCTAATTCTCAAGCATACACGAAGAGATCCTTCTCTCCCTCTCAGGTACTTTTTCTGATCTTTGTGTAACATCAGTTTACGTTTTCTCGATTTGTTTGGTTGATAAACAGCACTATTTGGTTTTGTGTTACAGAGAAATGGCGAAGTCGAAGAACCACACTGCGCATAACCAGTCGCACAAGGCTCACCGTAATGGAATTAAGAAGCCCAAGAGGCACAGACACACATCCACCAAAGGGGTATGGTTTAAACTTGGTGATTTTAAAGCTGTATTTAATTGTATTTTTACGATCTTCATGAACTCGTATGTGTTCATTCCTTTTGTTTCCCTTATTTGATGGTAATTGTTGCTTTGTGTTCAGATGGATCCCAAATTTCTGAGGAACCAGAGGTATGCTAGGAAGCACAACAAGAAGGAAGGTGAATCGGCGACCGAGGAAGAGTAAACAATGAAACATTATGAAACTATTTGAGGATTTTTTAGTTATAGCTTATGAAGACTAGGAATTTTGTTTCGTCTGGTTTATTTTTGGAACAAGATGTCATGATGCTAAACTAGTACTTTGTTTGTTGAACATTTTTTCCTGCTTGCAGGAAACAATGATACTCTTTAATTACATTTTGGAGTGATTAATGATTTTAATTTTCTGAACCTGAGCTGTCGATTTGGTTGTGTTCCAGATTATCCTACACATACTGCCAAATCTTGAAAATTTGCTTGGATTTCTTTTATATTTAACTTGTAGCCTGCTTTTTTCACTGTACCATCACGTAGATCTTCGTCTCCTTCAGCAATGGCCCATCAAAGGGTTTGTGATTGTGCCCTAGGGCCTACTCTGTTGGCTTGGGCTATGAAGTAGCTTATTTATTTATGTGGGGGGACTTAACCGCCATATTTTAGAAATTTTGATTGGTTTCGAATTTTTTAGGATACTTGAAATTCAAGAAATTCAATCCCAGGAAGGTGGTAGCTCCAATGAATCTGCTTTTGTCATCCCCCCTTCGCACAAAAAAAGTTATGATTGAGTAAAATTGGTGGGGTCGAGCTATCAGACACTGGGTTATATAACTTGCTACGTATTTCTGAATTTGCACATCCTGAGGTGCTGTTAAAGTTGCAGATGTCTAAGCAATCCAGTGATTATCGCAGAAGGTAGCTGAATTTACTTTTGTCCATCGCATGTCCTCTTTTGTTCTTTTAATCTTTCTTTATGTATGGGTCTTCGGATGTTTTCAATTTCTACTGTATATTTAGGTCTAGAGCTCTGTTGGGGGTCCATGATGGAGACTATGTTCAGCAAACCTCTCCAGGGAGTTAAACTGAATGCATAATTTTCATGAGTTATTGGAAAGAGCTTTACTGGTATTGTGTTGAGTTTCTAATGTTACTTGAGCTAATTTTTGCGGGTGCTTTCTTTTTGCTATTGCATCCTGGTTTGGTGACTAGAGTTTGTTGAGTGTACCCAATTATTGGAGTTTTAATCCCAGTTGCAGGAAGTTGCAGGAAACGATTTGATTGATTGGTAAAAAATAGGTGTATGGGTCTTTGGCTTAGATTGATTGTTGAATTTTAGGATGAATTTTTGTTTATTCTTTCTGAAGTTTTGGACTGTTGAATTGATGTGTGCTTGGAAGGTTCTTAGTTCCATGATCTATGCAACACCAAATTAGGTTGGATTAGTTTGAAAAGAATTTGTGATGATGAATCAGTATTTTGGAGCTCAATTATAAGCGATTACTTTTGGAGCTCAATTATAAGCGATTACTTAAAACAATATTTAGTTTCATTTTCCCGGCACCTGAGATGCTGGTCTGCATGAAGAGCTTTCTAAGGTCTGTTTCTTTATTGGGGGACGGTCTTCAGAAGGACCAATAATAGTGTGGGGAAGTTTGGTGGTTTCTTAACGAACACTGAACCCAAGGTCCTTCAATGGTCCAGTGCTAAAATTAGCATTTGGGACTTTTCAACAGTTTCAAAGCAGTAGTCAAAACTTGCTTTAATATTAGTTGTCTATCCATTTTTCCCTTGACAGACTACTTACAGAAGTGTTACTTTCCAAGTAAATGAATATCAATTTTTTTTAATGAAATGAATGGCAATTTAGAATCCCAAGTTATATATGAATGGTAGCTGTTGTAGAGCAAGGTTCAATGAATGGCTATGGACAGAACTGAACTGATAAACATTGGTGGTACAGTCTGAGCGATGTGGCATTTCTGTTCTGAGTTCAAAATGGGCACACGAGTAAGGCATTTCCTTTCTAAGCTCAAAATGCAGCATGGCCAAAATATTGCATTCCAAAATGGACCTCGTTCTTTCAACCCATTCATGATTCAAGAATAAAATATGCAAGCTAAACACTTTGTATCCTATACTGTATTCTGACCTATCATGCATTCTAAGGATTACTGGATGTGGCCGTAGTCTCCATCATGTATTCATTTAGATGATACGAGCAGTGTACACAAATTGACGGACTAAAGGCTCTGATTTTTATAGAAAGCGACTGCCTGTGTGAGATATGTTTCAATTAACATTTTTAGGTCCTAAAGCATTAGAGGCAGCATCTCAAATTTTTTTTTTTTTTGCAGCAAATCAATTTTGTTTAGTGGGATTGCTACCTAGTGGATTGGGGTTAACAAGGAGCGATATATTAGCCAGTATTCGTTGGTATGAAACATTGGTTCAGTCTTGTTTTTACCCGTGTTCTTTTGCTCCTTGCATGCTCTCCGGAGCTTTCTCTCCATCATCAGCTTATTCAAATGCAAGAGAGCTTTTCTGAACCCAATTTAGAAGAAAACCAAAGGCGAGATCGATGGTTTATTTTCTTTTATTTTTGATCGAAGGCAATCGATGGTTGAAAACTTGATTAGATGAACTGCAATACTTTCCCCGACAAATCTCACCAAAATCTTTCCCACAAAATTCATTAAAACCTTAATCGGATTCCACTAAATTCCATTTTACATCATCCATACCTTTTGTGATTTATGATTTTTCCTCCTTTATTTCTTTCTCATAGTCTACCTATGGCATCTGTGCTACCCAAAAGATAAATTAGAGGAAAAAGAGATGCAAAAGTCAATTTTTTTCTTCCATTTTTCATGTTACGCCATAAGCAACAAGCAAAACAAGACTTACAACAGAAATCCCTAATCAATTGACTACTCTTTTGCTTCGTAAAGGTCCACTACTTTACGATTTCTACTGCTTCACCTCTTGTTTTTTTTTTTTTTTTTTTTTGGTAATTAGATGCTTTATTGATACCCAAAAAGAAAGGAGAACGCAACATGCATCCCATTATAAGGGGAGCAGAGCAAGGCCGAGACCGCTAAAACAAAATTACAAAACAACAAAACCGACCAAGACTCTTGGTCCTATAAAAACAAGGAGCAAAAAGAAAATTCAATGAACATCGATCTGCCAATTGATGCAAATGAACAGCTCAAGGGCCGATGAAGGACTTCTGAAAGACATGGTTGACGGCTTATTTTGGATCTCCTTCATAATCCCTTTCATTATTTGCTTCCTGGGCTTGGACGAGGTAGTGAAGATCCTTGAGTTTCTCTCTTTCCAGATACGCAAAAATTGGCCTCTGGTATTGAAATCGTTTCAGTGTACTGTATTTACATATGTTCTTGTGAAAAGTTATGATACTAATTCACCAGTAAACGACTACAAATCCGTGAATTCGCCTCCTTCCGAAAGTATTTTATTTTCTTTAATATCTTCAGATTCTTTTTTTTCTTTCACTTTTACGTGAAATTTTTCTTACCTTTAACAGGATGGTTTAAGTTATGATATCAACTGAACCGGTTCTTACGTGGATGAAAGCTACAAATAGTGTCTCAGACTCTCAATCGTTGGAGAGAAGCCCAATCCATACCGTGTTCGATGAAATGCTTGAGCATTCTTAACCTAAGAATGCATTTTAGCTAAAGATCTATCCAAATAATGTTCTCATTCTCACTTAAGAATACATAATTTGATCTGGGAATGGGCATGCACATTTTCATTCTGAAAATGTATACCAAACATAGCTTAAGTATTCTTGGAAATAGAAGAATGTTTAGGCCTTGGTCCGAGACTAGAGTCTTTAATATGCTATTTGAATATACATTTTTTCAATACATTAGTTTCTGGGAAAAGACCCTTATACTTTTTTCAATGGTATTGAGAACATATCAACAGGTCTAATAAAGTTTATTGCAGCAAAAGTATTCCCAATATTTAACATAAAAATTGAGCAAATTGTAGAGTAGAGCTGTTGAATTGCAGTCTAGTAGCAGGGCAGTAGTCTGAGCTCTGGGCTTGGTGGCGATGTCTCTTTTTTTAGCAAGTCATCAATAGCAATACTACCATTTGACAAGTCCCTTTTTCATTTATTTATTTTTATCATATACTGACACATGTTGTTTATGCATTGGCTGTACCATTAATTCAGATGCCCCTTTACTTTAACATTGTAACCTCGTAAACTTTCTGCTGCAATATATATAAAAATAAAAATGATAGAATTTGGCTGGTCTGCCCCTCAACTAAGGAGGGACATGGTCTGAGATATCTCACCCTAAAAACAAAAATGGCTGCAAAGAACACGAAATTCATCATGTTGGGAAAAAGATTCAACTATGACTGAAGTTTGACAGATGAAAGAGGACCTTGGAGTCCACCTGTACACAAATTTTCAGTCCCACTTAAATGTTGTTTTACTTTCAGGTGAGGGCATGCTGAGATCCTGCTCCCTTATTTTTTTTTAACATTAAGAGAGATGTCTAAAATCTAAATGGACCCACTAACTTACATAAGAAATTGATTGAAAAACTACATAAATAATTAACCAGTCCAGAAAGGAGCTCAAATACAAACTGACATACTGAAAATTGGGGTCTGATTCTTCTTGAAAAACCAAACAGAGGTGCCTTCCATTATCTGTCAGTCGGGCTGATCTATTGGGAGATCTGCAGCTTTAAAGGTATCCGAACTCTGGTAACACGATCAAAATCCTCTTCAAATTTATAACAAGTGGAGAAGCTTATACTGCAACTGGTTCTTTGACCGGACTTGTAACACCACAAACCTGCCCCCAAAAAATAGAAAATGCAAAGGGTGGCGTGTGGGGAAGGAAGGAAGAATATCATTATCAATCTATATAATATAATAGCCAACTACAAGCGTGTAAGGAATGTAAACACAAATTATTTCTCCGAAAGGAGATCATGTTGAGTCGCACTACTCGAGGAATATATAAGTTATTTCACTGAAAGCAGACAATGTTGAGTTTACTGGAAACTAAGGAGGGAGGGGCACCTTCTATGCCACCTGAATTGTCTACTTAGCCATACAGTGGGTGTTTGGGACCATTGTCAAAACGGTACTACAGATTTACCCTACGAAATCAGATGATATTACTATATAGATGAACATTTATTCCAGTTTGAGAATAATGACTGCTGTCATCAACAGAAGGAATCAAAAGTATACCTTGGCTGACTTAAAGAGTTCATCAAGCACTTCTGACAAGGTTGGATGTGCATGAACAGCAAACTTTATGTCCTGCAAAGTGGCAGAGACGCCAACAATAAGAAATTGATACATGAATAATACCAAGGTAATGTTTCTAGTAGTATGGGAGACAAAAAAAATCAATAGCCAGAAAAGGATAATGAATCTGAACAGAAAAATTATCCCTTATTCTTCAAGTCGGAGAACATTTTATGCTGTAAAATAGATCCACATGGTACAAGGTCTCAACTAGCAGCTACTGCGAAGGCTAAAGATAATTCAACATGAAGGCTTTGCAAAAGCTCAGTGTAATGTGCTTTGTTTTTCGTACAATGTTCTTCATTTTTGTCATTCTAGGACCGAAAAATTACCTGAATACATGTGCCCAAGGCTATTGCATTGGATGCTTCATGGATGAGGTCTGCAGCATGCAACCCAAAAATATGAACTCCCAAAATCTCTCCAGTGTCAGGCCTGTATATCATCTGTTCGAAGATGTAGAGAGATTTTAGAATAATCATAAAAAAAGTCCTAAAACAATAATTGAAAAAAGACACAGAAGATATATGGTTTAAAACCTGGAGATTGGATGCATAGATTTTGACTAACTTAATAAGCAACCCTGTGATACTGCTGCTCATTTGCATAAATGAATAACTGTTTACGTAAATAAATAAAATTACCTTAGCCAGCCCCTCTCCTTCATTTTCAGCTAGGGCCTTTGTGTTAGCCTTAAAGCTTGTCTTGGCAACACTTACTTCGAATCCCTCCTGCTCACCTTTCTCCCTTGCTTGAGGCTGCAACCATTTAGATTTTTGTGCAATCAAAAACTGGAAAATCTAAAGAAATGCTGCGCAAAGGTCCTATAACAAAATCGAGCTTCAGGAAAAAAAGAAGACATTCAAGTATATATTATACTTTCTACCTATTATGGCTTGCAGCCTTTGGCTGGTCTTCTTTCAAATGGTCTAGAATATTTAAGGTTTAAAGAGTATGCCTAAGGAAGAATTGGCAAAGTGAGATTATATAAAATTGACGATCATGTAGAGTTATAAATATGCCTTGTATTCTTTCTTTAAATTTTTTTTCTCACTTCTACAAGTATATTATGGGGATAATCTCTTTCCCCATTTACAAATCTTTCTTGTGTACAAATTATACATTCTGTTAGGGAAATCTCCCATGTCACCAATGACATGACGACAGCTAGGATCTAAGCATCCACGTCAATACCCGGACATTCCCATAAATCCAACCAATGGATAAGGACAAAAGCACCATTTCTACCATTTTGCAAGGATACTTCGGTCATCACACATCAAACAAGGATAAAAGCGGCATTTACAAAGATACACTATTCACTATAAATGTCACGAATCCCGAGATTTCAAGTACTTTTACATTTTATTACTCTTTCTTGGGATTATCGCTCTGACACCTCGGACTAAGAATCTCTCACCTACCCCATTTAAATATTGTTGTGGGCTAGGATACTGAGCCCATCAACTGTTCACAGAGCCCTAACTTAAGCATCGGAGTGTACCCGGGGCCATAGGCCCGCCTCCCCCTTGTCTTTGCTTGTCTTGCAGGTCTAGTCAGCGTGGTGGACCTCGAATACGAATTTGGGCCAAAACACATTCCATAATCCATTTCACCATTTAGTGCAGAGGGTGGGTTGGGGGGGAATAATAATGGATGATACTATCACATAACTTCACCAATACAGTATTACAGAGTTACTACTGAAACTGATATCACATAACTTCACCAATGCAGTATTGCAAAGTTACTACTGTAACGGAAATGTTCCTGATCCGCCTATTTGCATGTAAGTTCTTAAATTTGTTGTTATTTTATTTGCATGTCCCTTCAAAATATGTACAGTTATCTGAAAATTTATAGGAAACCAGACAACAGATACTTACAAAGGGACTCCTTATGAAGAATTTAGAATTGCTGAAGACAGGTAACATGTCAGGCTACTAATGTAGTATCAAGTCTCTTATAAGGGCTAGTAGTTTGTTCAAATCCACTGGGCCTGCTTCAACCATACTCAACTGGCGGGAACTCTGACTATAGAAAAAGTGTTTTTTTTTTCCTTGATGTTTTGATTGAAGATAACCATCCTGTTTACTTACCTTCTATGTATGCATATTAGATTAGGGATCTGTTAGCTGGGACTGAACCTGGATTGGTCCTTCAATCCATGGTTATGCTTGTCGCACACAAACACAAGTATGAAATTGAGTTACAGCACAGATTCTTTAATTTTTGCACTCTATAAGAACAAATATCCACTATTATCAAGTGATTTATGCACAAACCAGCAAATAGCTACACTTGGATATTGAGATCGAGATACATTCATTTATTCTTCTTTCTTTTAACGACTAATAGTTGAAAACTTTCTATGTTTGACTACCATTAATTTACAATCATGCAAGCTCCTCAAGTTTGAGGGTATTGCGTCTAGCCCTCGATGGTCTTTGTCACAGAGATATTTGTCTTTTCATAAATCACATTGCTATACACCAAATACTGACACAGCAGTTGGACACGACATCTATTTCATGGAAAATGAGAAATTCCAGATTCAAGTCAAGGAAGAGTGGACAACCATGTTCAGCATGCCAATCCCAAACTATCATTCTAAAGAAACCAGAAAGAACCCATCCAACTCGGAGTTCATGTTGATGATTAAAACAGATCATGACACTATGAAAACTGAAGTAATTGACATATGCATATCTTTCAACAATTTTGATAGCAAACTGTACGTACAGATGTAATGCACCAACAACAAATAAATTATCAAGCAATGCATCTCTATTATTTCTTAGATGTACTTGTGATAAGTTCGATAAAAGAGGTGGTGGCATCAGGTTGGCAGCCAGCATTAAAAAACATTTAGCCAAAACCTTAAGCACTGGCTGACCACAAGGCTTCGAATAAGGTCTAGTGAGTTGTATATCCATGATAACTAAGTGAACACAGTTAATCTTTCATGCCATGAAGAGAGGTAGCAAATATATAGAGTCATAGACAGTGCATAATAACACGACATCGAGTTCAGAATGAATTAAGCCAACCTCTGTCAAGCCAACCATACTAATTTCAGGATGAGTGAAGCAGGCTGCCGGGATGCTCAAATGGTTTAGCACATGATCCTTCCCACTGACTTGTTCGATAACTATATTAAAAATGTAATTGAATTGGTGAAATGATAGATGATCAGCATAAGTATGTGCGAGTGAGAGGAAGCAGAAAGCAAAAAAGGTTTTTACCAGATATCCCTTGTGCACTTGCAGCATGAGCAAGCATCATCTTCCCATTCGCATCACCAATGCAATATACATGTGGAACCTAATTAAAAACCTCACGTTAATTACAATACACAGTATTTGAACAGAAAAATTGTTAATGAAGGAAACTCATATCAGACCAAATTGCCATTCTTGTCAATTACTCTCATGCGCTCATCAACAGGAATAAAACCACGTTGTGTTTCTACGTTAATCTGCAACCAAGATTTTAAATCAACTTAGTTTTCTATTTGCAAAAGGATCTTCTTTAGCATTTCAAGTTCTGAAGATCACTAACATACTTACATTTTCCAATCCAAGTCCTTTTGTGAATGGAGCCCTTCCAGTTGCAATAAGTGCAGCATCCACCTGCAGTGACATGTAGTACATCGTCGGTGAGAATCCCATAGCAGGACTAAATACCACTGTAGCATTAGAATTTCTTTTTCCCAGGAACAGAGAGTGATATCTTGGATTATAGATGTTTAAGTGTTTGGGACCCTTCTGTGGTTACTGGACACCACATGCCATCAGAAAGCCAATTATCTTTATTTGAAAAGTAGGTGGCCAAACTGCTGGAACAAGGCAAACGATTCACGACAAAACAATGTCACAATGCTTTTCTACGCCTAAATTATCCTGCATGACTAAAGCCTAACTACAGTAAATACGTTTAATGACTATAGGACCATACATATGCCAAGTGGAACTTTTATTTCATTTTTTTTCCTCTCCAACCTGTCAAATTTCACCATTTCACCCCCAATACGTGGGCAGACAGGCACGTTATAAGAGAACACCACACCTATTGCACCTGTCTAATTTCAGCCCCTAACACCCTAATAAGCAGGGAAGTTCTAAAAGTTAGTCGGAAAGTGACAATAAAATTTTAAAAAAATGCCACTAGGTCCCATTATAACATGATGGAAGTTTTGTAATTATGAAACAATGATTTAGTTTTGAGCCACTTCCTTGCTCATATGGGGCTGAAACTTGACCAGTGAAGAGTCTAGCATCCTCGTGCCCATGTCTACAAAGTCTGCCACATGACAATTTTTAATGCTTGGAGAACCTTCCCTATACTCTTCAAGAAGCTTTACTTGTAATAGTCTAAAGAGGAAAAGAAAAAAAGAAAAAAAAAAAAAGTCACAACATTCCCTGAGAACAAGGTAAGGTTTGCCAAAGCTAAGGAAATGGTTACCATTAATAAGTTTTTCAGGTCCAAAAGGTCAGTCTCTCCTGACTTAGTATTTGCCTATAGGAACGGGTTCTTTTCAATTTAAGTATAGACTAAACAATAACTAAGTCCCCCCACCAAATTGAGGGGCTCAAACTAAGATTTTATTTTACCATCAAAAAGTTTTGTTGCACATCATAAGTAAAGTCAGCTTCTGGCATTTTCTTGATAAATAAATTAGCACACCATATCAATTTAGAATACAATACTATAAAAGCAAAACCTGCTGAATGATTTTCTAACATCACTTATTTCAATAAAAGGAGCAAGTTGACACTGTAAATTTCAGAAATTCGTATGAATCATTCCAGATCTGGATAGGTTACAAAATACATCGACCAGGAAATAAAAACAAAAATATCTAGTTACATCATAATGATTAATAATAGTAAAGGCACAATTAGTAAATCCATAAAGAAAGGAAATAAAAGGATAAAAAGCAATAGTGGAACATGGATTTCTTTATGTTATGTCATCAGCCAACAGCTGTGACTACTTGTCTCCCTGTTACAATTCACCATGATGGAGGAATCAATGCTGAAGTTGCATAAGTGTTCAAAAACCCTCTATTTAGTTGTCTTGTGTATGATTAAGTGGTCACACTAATTATTAAGTCTTGCCACAGTTTACTTTAGGATTAGTTGTGGCACAATGTAATGAAGTTCATATTGATGCCCTTGATGATCAGGGTCTGAGTCTCCTGTACTTCACTTTTTAAGGAAAATGACATGAGGCAGCTCAACAATCAGAACGGTTGAAACTCTCCAACTGTCAAAACAGGACAGTCTGCTGACATGTAAATGGTTCTTGGGCACCCTGCAGTCAGATCAGTATTACAGAACATCCTCCCTTTTCCGGCAGTGGTCCAAATGGTTCGACTGCTTTCCATCTGTTCCAATGTTCCTTAAAGATTGATATTTACTAATCTACCATTTTCTCTTACAATAGTTGCACATATATCTCAGTGCTGACTTATAACTTGTGCCGCTCAAGCAGAACTTAGGTCTCTATGGTTTATTTAACTGTTTTGGTTAGTGCAATTATGCAGCTCCAGCAATCCAAATAGGATAAGTGCAAATCTGAGAGATGAAAAATTACCTCCAAAGTAGGTTTTGGCTCCTTTGTCTTTGCATCAATAAGCTCAATTGTGACAGGTTTTCCATCCTTCGCCGGAGTGATCTGTAGCAAATGTAAAATATGTTACCTTATGCCCAAGTACAGAGGACAAGAGAAGTCAAATTTCAATGACAAAGCACCTTGCTTGCAAATACACCAGTATGGTAATCAATTTTACGAGGATTTATGAGAACTCTCTGGGCTAACTTTCCAATTTCAGGATCAAAGCCAGGCATAAGCTGATCTAGCGCTTCAATAAAAGTAACCTGTGCAACCAATCCATTGTCAGTGTAATCTTATTCAGAGAAATTTACAGCATCATGTGGGGCAAAAAAGATTTACTAGTTCCCACAGTAAAAGAATAAAAAGAATTACAAATATTAAATGAGAAACCAATAGATTTTGGTATGGAAAAGATTAGGAAATGACCAAAATTGACTTAGATTGCATGTAGTAATCAAAATAAAGCAGAGTAAAGAAACCAATTTGAAGTATAAAACTATAGAAATTAAATATAGACAAATTAATAGCAAAGAGAAACAAAAACGAAAAGGTACTGCATGAATTCACAAATATAATTTCTTCATGGGTTGACATTCAAACTCCAGTAAATAGTAATGGCAACAAGGAATATGACCATTTTCTTATTCAATTTTGGAAATTGAATAAATATCATTAAATACACGTGTGCATTCAAATCAGTGAATAAGAGGGTAATTCAAGCAAGCACTGATGTTTTCAAGCAATCTTGAAATCAGATGACACATTACATGCCAGTCCAAAGAGTATTAATGGATTGGACATAAAGTTGTGTAGTAGTACAGAGACAATCCCTGCATTAACTGAATCTATCTGATAATTTATATCCACAGACCCCAGTGGAATTCAGTAGACTCAGTGTCCTAAATGAAGTGGATGGAATAGTGAAGATTACATGCACTGTGAAGGTAGCACTGCATACAATCAGCAAAAATTTCAAGAGGTTTGACTATGCCATGTTTAAAATGCCACTTTGCAAGCAATGGATGTAGTCAAATTCTGAATCCAGTAGGAGACAGATACACTTGCGAAGAGTTCAGTTCATAAATCAAAGCTTATACGCAAGCTGATTGCAGAACTTATACATAGAAAGACTAGTGATTAGAAGTTGAACCACTTTGAAATGCATTCTTGTTCTAGGCTGGAGTTGGGTTACCAAATAAACTTTAATTAGAGTTCTTTGTTGATGTTACATTTATTAAATATTCAAGCTACTAAATGGAGGTGTAAGATGGATCACATCCCATCTTTTGTGCCTCTGAATTCTTCTGACAGCTAACAAAAACCTGAGTTCCATGGGTTCTAATTGCTGAAGACCTTCAAGTAAGGTTGGAGTTTTATGTTAGGCGATTAGCTCAGGAGTTAGTTCTTAGATGGTTAAGAGAGCTATTGAACCAAGGACTCGCGTAGTTGTCACAACGACAAGGCAACCCAAGGCATTGGTCAGGTGCCTAGACCTAGGTGTGGCACGTAAAGTTGGGGGGTTTTAGGTGCAAATACCATATTTTTTTGTCCATTAATTTTAACTTAAAGGACTTCTGTGTAAAATAGAAATTTGTTTACCTATAAAAATATAAGGACTTGTGTGTAAAATAAATTATTTAGTCTTTTTACTCGTTAGATACAGATAACCTAGTTTTGCTTAGAAGGTTCCGACCGCTCAGTCTTCTTGCTCTTCTCCTTGACATGAGATGACGGAGATAATTGGCGGATATGAATTGGATGACCAAAACAGGTACGTACTCCCTCCTCCTCCTTTTTTCTTTCTCTGTATTCTTCATCTTCTTCCTTTTTTTTTTTTTACTTTTTCTTGGCAAAGACAGTGGCGGTATCAGTAGTGATTGCTGCTGCATCTCCGGCAGCAGCGCCAGCTGTGGCTGCTGTTGCTGTAGATGTCTTCTTCTTGTTCTTGTCCTCCGATCCTGCTGCTGCTGCTTCTGCTTCTGTGGAGATGACAGCAGCAGCTGGGGAAACAACCACTGATGTTTCTTCCTCCTCCTTAATCTTCCTTTGGTGGTGGTGGCATCCTGTAGCAGCGGCAACTGTTGTGGTGCTGCTGCTTCTGTCTTCTCCTACTACGATTGTGGTGGATGGTGGTGGCAGTGGCTGCCGCTGCAACCTTTCTGGCAGTAATGGCAGCTGCTACTACTTTTTCTCCCCCTTTTTTCTTCTTATTTTTCTGTTCTCTGTGGTTTTTCTCTCCATTTCCCCCCATTTCCTCCCTTTCCTCATTTTTTTCCTTTCTCTATCCCCCCCCTCTCCACACACACATTTCTTTTCGTTTCCCCCTATTTTCTGTCTTGATTCTGATGCTTAGGTAATGGAGACTGAATCCCACTTAAAGGGATGAAAGGGAATATCAATGGAGAATATTGAAAACACCATTATCAGGTAAAGGAGGAAAAAGGATGAGAACCAAAATAGTAACGTGGGATGATTTTAGGGATAATTAATGGGATGGTAGGATAATTGTAGGGAGTCAAAATAAAGAATTAAAACAAAAGAGATATAGGAATATACTTTATGGTATAGGGAGGGAAAACTAAGAAAGAGAAAGATATAGAGAGGAGAAAGAAGCTATCGAAACAGCAAGGGAGAAAGGGAACTCAAAGAGAGAGATCAGAGGAATACTGTAGGGAGGGAGAGAGCCGAGAGCCTCTTTTTTTCTTTCTTCTCAATAATCATCAACTACTAATTTCATTAATAATAATGTCTTTAAATAAACTTACAATCCTAATTGGACTGAAACTCTAAAAACACAATTAGAACTCAAATATGACTTTAATATAAGAGTTCTAATTAAACTCAACTACTAATTAGAAATCAACTCAAATACTAATACTCACCTACGTCCAAGGGATGAGGGATCCACAACTAATACAAATTAATAAAATAAATAAAAAGAGAAATTACCTTCCTAATAGAAGTAAAACTCTAAAATAAAACTAAATCAATAGAAATAAAATTTACAAAGATTTCTAAATTAAATCTTCTTATCCAACGGATCTTGGCCTGCATCATTAGGGCACTGAGGTTACAAAGTTAGAAAGAACCTTCCATGTGACAGAAAAAGGAGATCAGAAGAAACTGAAGTGTGATCCCAAGTACTTGTGAGATTTGGTCATTTTCCCTTAGTATCAATGGATTAGCATCCAATGCTAATTAGCTTTGTGATTTGGTGTTGAAACCCTGTAAAACTGAATTAGGAATCCAAGTACAGAAGCTAACACATTGGATAGGGTAGGAAGTTTCTTTTTATTTTTTGGTAAGAATAAAGTTAAGAGAAATTTCTGGCGTATCGTCAACTGAAAAGAAGGGTTGGAGAGGAGGCCGGGTGCCTGTTTTCAAACCTAGCATTGGAAATATTTCATACTTCATGGACTGGAAAAATGACATTTCCTCACTTACCTACTTTTAATCCTAGTCATTTGTGCCATTTGCTATTACATGACTAACTGGAGAAAAGGCATTAACTCACTCATTAAAAAAAATGAAGGTAATCATTAGAATATGCCTACCTCACTTCCAAGTGCCGTATACACATCACTGAATTCGAGTCCAATATAACCACTTCCTACAATTGCTATCCAATCAGGAACAGACTCCAGCTTGAGAGCATGATCACTGGTAATTACAGTTTTTCCTGCAGGACATTATGTATTAGTATTCAGTAATTAAAAGTGAACAATGAGAAAGAAAAACCAGATTGTATAATTTGAAACCCGACGCTTGGAATTCGCAGTTTTGAGTCATAACCAAGAGTTAAAAAGAGGTACTAAAAAATCAGTCTTGTTTTTATTATTTGAAATTCATCCATATTTCTCCCCCATGCAATCAACGTATCTATATTTAGCTCAGATACCAAAAATGTTTTTGATATTTAGTCATTATGTTTACTTTCAAACCATGCCACAGAGCATGTGTGGCAATTCTTAAGTAAAGGCTCAAGCCGCTCAAGAAGTCTGCGTGATGCAGGATATAAAGGGAATTCAGGCCTAAGGTTCTGTTATTAGGGAGTGGTTGAGTTGATGTCTAATGCTATTTAGTAATTAAAGAGATAGTGAAATAAAATTGGTGCTTTGGAATGGGTGAAAGGATCTAGCTCTGCAGTATACGTGCGTGCAAGCTTAAAGAAACTGAATATAGGTCAATTGAATGGAACTTGGTGAAAGATTGGTTGATTCTTTTCCCATTTTTTTTTTCTTTTAAATAATACATAGGCACAAGGAGTGTTGAACTCATGACCTCCTTGAGGTGTGGTCTTTACCAACAGGGGTAAGAGTGTGTGATTGTATGGGGTAAGATTGGTTGATTCTCAGCTGCTGATCCCTACCACTTCAGGTAAATTCCTGATAGTAGTAGGCTAGTAGCACATTCTTTAAACACCTTCGATATATTATTTCCTAAAACTTGCATGAAATACCAATCATTAAACATGGATAACTTAACCAGTACAATTTTCAATGGAAAAAACTAATTTAATAATAGAAAATATTGAAACTTTAGCACTTACCATCAACTTCGATGCCCTTGGGGACAAAAGGAACAGAACCAGTTGCAATAATTATGTTTTTTGCAGTAATGACATTGTCAGAGAAGCCAACTTTTCCATATTTCACCTTTTGTGGACCCTACACGAAACATATATAAAATAACGACACCATAAGAATTCTTGGAGATAAATTCTAGTATTCTACGCAAGATACTACATCAGTAATATTTTGATGACAACTGTATGGTTGGAATATGAAATGGATAACTTGTATACCATTTATCATGGTAAGAGGTCTGGTTTCATATTCCACACAAAGACATTAATGACTCACCAAAACTGTGCCGACACCTGTTAATATATCTACACCAATAGCTTTCATTGAATTGGTCAAGTTATTACGAATTTTTGAAGCAAGATCATTTGCATGGTTAGCAACTCCTTGTCTGTCATACCCAGCAGATGAAACCTACCATCAGAAGATATGTGAGAAGTCAGAGCAGCATGGAACATGTTAAATAATGTGCTAAATAATATGATTCTAGATATGATGTATAATAGCCATATGCAAGAGCCCTTGCCCAACCTTAAACAAGGCTGCAGTTAATTATAAGCAACACAATCTAATTAACTTACCTGACTACTGAAATAATTCAGAAACTGACACGAAGATGTTTCCGGGAAAAGAAAAACAAGAAGTAAAATAATGTGGAAAGAAAGAAATAAAAAGCTTAAAGCTGGAATTTTTAAGATTGTTTTGCACTTATGATCTAGCATCACAATATTACTTCACATTTGAAGTTATTATTATGTGGCATTACTACTCAAGATGCCTCATTATCTTCATTATGCAAGCAGATCTTAGCAATCTGCAAACAACCATACATTATTCAGTAAATAAACTAAAAGTCTTTAACAAGGAGTTTTATGCTATCCAAGAAAGCCAAAAACTTTTTCTTGCAATTTAGTTGATGGGAAGAGATCCTCATTGCTTTGCCGGCTTTCCTGGGAATAATATACTGGAAATCGTTTCATAATGTTTTTGTGCTAAAAGAACATGATGTTTGGAACTTTAAAGAGAACATTTAAAGGAATGCTATGGTGGTTAGTTTGTTGGAACCAAAAGAGCAAGTTCTCTACAGATTGGTTCCGACATGGTGTCTAGCCTCAATGCTTTCTGGGTGGTAAGTGAGTTTGGCTTTTGGGTCTGTCCCTTCAACCTGCCACAAAGATAAATGCATTATTGGAGGTTGATTAGAGGCTGGAATCCTTGGAGGGACTATCATATGCTTGTGTCGGTTTTTCGTTTAGGACTTTGGGGGGCAGCAGACTCAGATTTCAGTGATTGACATAGAGTATTTTTTCAGTTCAGATGTCAGAGGCTAGAAGTAACAAGGGAAGTGAAACCAAAGACCCATCCCACCCCCACACCCAAAAAAAAAAATTAAAAAGAAATTCCAGAAGAGTCTCTACGGAAGTGTCGGATTTGATGACCACCAAATGGTAAGCAATTGAGATCAGGTATAAAGAGCAATATGAAGAATAGTACAACAGTTACCATATCTTCATATCTTGAAAAAGAAATGATACTGGAACGCTGCATAAATAAGTATAGTAAACAACAAGTCAACCCAATTATAGCTCAACCACTACTTCATTTTTAATAGAAATTCCTTTCACCGTGTTTTCAACAAATTTATGCAAATATACATGTTGATTTGTCGACATTACCTGCAAACCCAGTGCCTTCAAGTGTTGCTCATTCTGAAATTCACGCATCCGACCACTCACAGCAAGCAGAGCCTTAGAAGGAACACAGCCTCTGTTTACACAAGTTCCTCCTACCACATCTCCCTCGATGATTGCAGTTTTCATCCCCTGCAACCAGTGCCATTTACAATTTCCCCATGTTATATGCATCTCAAACAGTGAGAATGAAGAAACAGCTAAAACCACATCAATCGTATTACACTTAGGTAAGCATCATACACTGGAAAATTTGTTACCAGATTAAATCAAGAACACCAAATTTAGGTAGAGCTGTGTAAGCCAAGTCAGAAGTGACCAAAGGAATTTTGATCTTTTAAATATTACTAAGCATGGGGCGTTCCAATAAGACGATTGCAACAGCAAATATTTTGGGTTGTTTGTTCACCCTTGTCTATATCTTGAGACAACTTCTGCTTACTCCACCCGTTCTGCCATCTATTAAGATGAGATGACCTCAGTAAACATTATGCTGACTTGGCCTAAAGCTGGAGTTACTGATTGCCCATACAATTTTATCCGTAACATAGCATTTCTCTCTCTCTCTGCTAAAAATAATTGTAAAAATCAATTCACTTAATTTCCATCTACAGGATGCAGGGTCGTTCAAGTAGAATTATTGACAACAGCACCGAAACCAAATTGTTCAGTAAACCAAGGCGCTAATATTGTCAATGATTCCACGTTAGACGCAAATCAACAGCTCTATGATTTGATCACAGCTCATTTTTTACTTCTTTCTATGTGAAGGATTGAAAGTGTAACAAACCAGAAAAAGCTTACGTGATCAGAGCTAATTAACTTAACTAAGCTCGGTTGTGACAAACGAAAGATTCAGTATCAACTAATTAAAACAACTAAAGGGTACTCTCCGCTCATCGGCGATACAATTAAGTCCAAACATAATCAAAGTTACCAAGCTCGACTTTTGAAAACTGCCAGAAAAGGGAAAAGGAAAAAGCCATACCTTCTCGACAGCATGAAGAGCAGCTCCGTGTCCGCCAACGCCAGCTCCAATAATAACTAGATCGTAATCAAAACCCTTTGAGGAAACTCCATTGCTCGACAACGAAGCTGATACCTCCGTCAAGGACCTTCGTCCCAACAGTGAAACTAGACGAGAACCAGGTCGTTTCAAAGCATAAGATCCAAGGGCCTCTCTTCTGAGACCACAGAAACGGAGATTCACAGGCTTGATATTAGAGATGAATTCTACTGTTCGGTCGGATCTGACAATGGAGGAATGGGAGGCAGCTGAAAGGGAGATGGAAGCCTGCATTCTTCAATTCAATTGGTTTCAGTTTCAGGAGAGATAATAGTAAAACGCTAGCTAATAGGGTTTTGGATGGAAAATTGATTGATGTTATAAATTGGTGGTTCTGGTTTTGGGTTGAAGGCCTCGACTGCTCCGAAGTAGCCTTGTTGGGGACGGAGTTACCGAAGCTTGGCAGATCAACTACTCTTTCGCATTATTTTCCTCTCCTTTCTGGCTCTCCACTCTCTCCTTCGTGAGGTGGCTGCGGTGGCTAGGGACCCACTTGCACTCTTAACAATTCATGTCTGAACAAGTTCGGAATTACCAACGTAAAAGGTATAATAAGACCACGTCCATGGCATAGATATCAGTCAAAGTTCCACTATCTCAGTGACAAAATTGCAAGACCTCATCAATCTTCCTCAGTACTGCCTGAATTAAATCATTTTTTTTTTGGTAAGAGAATTAAATCAAGTTTCACCATTACATAACAACATAATGTAAAAGCATCGAATACGAGAGAGAGAAAGCTGAGAGTTTTTTTTTTTTTTTTCATTAATCATCACATACTGATTTCATTCCATAGAATACCTTTAAATAGGTTTTACATCCTAATCCTAATCGTAAATAGGCCCCACTTAACAAAATAAATAGAGACACGAATAAATAAAAAGAACGACTCCTAAGGCTATATTTGGTATTATTTTTGCTTTTGATTTTTGCCTTTTTATCAAAAACTATTTTTGAAAACTATTTTGGATAAAAAATAAAATATTGTTTGGTAACTACAATCAAAAATAGATTTTAGAATAAAAAATACATTTGGTATGTCTATGTCTAAAAATAATTTATATATTTTTGAACTTTCCCAAATGCCATGTCAAACTGCACTCAGACAAAATAAAGGTAAGATTCGGAAAGCATTCCAAAGAACTTGGCCTCTGAACATGAAGGGATAGCTGATTCATATTTTGATAATGCTTGAAAGGCCAGAGTCTGCATCCTCTAGCTGGTGAAGCTTCAAGAGCGTTTCTACTCTACATGCAAAGAGCTGTAAATTCCATCCCAACCAATTCAAGCTGTATGAATTCTTTACTCTGCCATCCATATCAATATTCTGAACTGAAACTGATCAAGAGGTCATACCTGAGAAGAAGACTCTGCTCCAGCTGCAATGGTAACATCGCCTTCCCTCAATGTACTCTTCCATTCACCAATGTTCTGAGCATCAACACATCTGTTCAAATGTCTCTCCACAGCTTGCAACTTCTATAACTCAGCCAATTCAAGGTAAAATATAATAACAAATTAATAAAGAGACAAGTGTTTAACTACAATGGTAACAACAAAGTAACATATAACAAAACCCATATAAGAAAAAGACCAGAATAGACCTCCTCTTCAGATTCAGATGAAGAGGCGTCCTCAGAGCTGCTTGTTCCCTTGTCCTTGTCTCACTCTGCATTAGCTCCCCATTAGTGTCCCCCTCTCACCCTCAAACAAATCTTCAGACATTTCTTCAGTAGCATCTCTGCGTCCTTGCTCTCGCTTTCACCTCCTTTTTGTCAATCGTTGGAAATCTTCTCACTCCAACTACTCATTCAGCCACAAACAAGCTAAGCATTCTCAGACTTGGCTCAATTTTTCCTCCTACTAAAGAACTAATAATAATGCTAGTGATAATGATAACAGCAACAATACAAAAGTATATCAAAAAAACCATTCATTGACCTTTTGGGTTCATATAAGTCATTGAATTGATTTCTTTTACTTACTGTTCCTCTATTTTGGCTCAGTTCTTATATCAACTATCAATTCTCTTTTTTTTTTGTATGCTATGATAACAGTTCCTCTCACTAACCATTACCCATCAAGCCCATCTTTATTTTTTTCCAAATTCTGTCAAAACAGAAGAATTGTGAACCAGAATACCACTTACAAAATCAATAATCACATTGACGAAAACCCAATTCTCTAAATGAATTGCATTTAATCTCTTTTTAATCAGTTCAAGGTAGAGAGAGAATAGACAGAGATTGATAAATAGATAGACTGAAATGGTGAGTTGGGAATCTATTAACAGGCTGCGAACATCGGCGCATATAAGGGCAGTATCTTACCCTGTAAACCTAAGGATCCATCTTCTGCTGAGGAAGAAATTTCCAAACAGACTCAAGCACCGGTAACTCAAAGGCCAAGAGCGACTGGAAGAATGTTCGCCCGGCAACTAGAGGCCAATTCCGAGCCGGCAACTACTACAGAACCTCGTAGTTGGACCAGGGAGGACATTAGATACATTGGACCTGAGTTTTTGTCTTAGCAGAAGCGCATAAGGAAGAAGAGGAGGGAAGATGTGAGGTTATAAAATGATTTTATATTTTTACCCCCATTTTTAGAGTCGTTGGAGACAAAAAGCCCATGTGAAACTTAAAGTTGCACAAAACATCCTCAAAATGATTTTTTGCCAAAAATCAAAAAGAGGTTGAGACTTCTTTTTGAATTTGGGCTTGTTTTTGTTTTTATTTTTATTTTTCATAAACAACACTAAAAAATTATACCAAACACTTGCAAAACAAAAAATTTAAACAAAAATGATACCAAACACAGCTTAAGTCTAAATTGTGAAAAGGGCTCCACACCCTTTTTTTGACATGAAATAAAAAATAAATAAAAAAACTAAGTCAAATATATAAATAGAAATAGAAATAAAATCCTAACTAAGCTGACTAAACTATTCAAGATGAAATATTACAAAGATTTCCCAAATTAGGTAAAATCTTCCAGAGATTCCCATCCAAATCTTGTGGATCCTGTGTTGCACCAAAATCACTGTATAGAGGCACACACAAAACATAATAAAACAGTTTAAAACCATTAAAGGGGCCTAGTAGCTAGATGTAAAGGGCCTTAATCTAACTAAGATTTTCAAGAAAACTAGTGGAAAAAAACTCGAAATCTCAAACAAGGATTGGAATTAATAAACTCTTTTCCCATCCAATTAAATAAAGAAGACTAAACCAACACAGTACAAATGATTTGACTGGTCATCAATTTCTTAAAGTCATCATGAATTTGGGTTTTGGGGCATACTCAAGAGCAAAAAGCTTTTCTTCAACATTTTTGCTAGCATGGCTTAAATTCTGCATTAAATAGCTAGCTTATGCCTCGACAAGTGTCTTCCTTTCAAGATGAAATTGGTCCATAGTTAAAACTTCAATTGTAGATCTCTAGGTCTCACAACATAAAATGGCTCTAATTTGGCCCTTATCCAAGGTTGAAAATTTTAAGGGCCCGTTTGATAAAACTTCTGCTTCTGGATTCTATGGATTCTGGCTCCCAGGGAGCCATTTTGGAGTAGAAGCACGTTTGATAAGTCCCGTTAGATTCTAACTCCCACAGAGTGAACCGGATTCAGAATGACTCCAGAATCCAAAATTTTGGAGTCATAAATACTTGCTCCAAGCTGTTGGATCAACTTTTTAAGAGAAAAAAAAGAGTCGACACTCACATGACTATCACTTGACCACCACCACCACCACCACAACCACCACCACCACCACAACCACCACCACCACCACCACCACACCACCACCACCACAACCACAACCACCACCACCGCCACCACCACAACCACCACCACCACCACAACCACCCCCACTACCACCACACCACCACCACAACCACAACCACCACCACCGCCACCGCCACCACCACCACCACAGCCGCCGCCACCTCTACCACCACCACCACCGCCGCCTCCACCACCACCCCCAACGCCACCGCCCACCACCACCACCACCACCGCAGCCGCCACCTCTACAACCAGCACCAACACCACCACCACCGCCGCCTCCACCACCACCACCAACACCACCGCCCACCACCCACCACCACCACCACCACCACCACCACCACCACCACCACCACCACCACCACCACCACCACCACCACCATCGCCGCCGCCACCTCTACCACCACCACCAACACCACCACCGCCGCCGCCTCCACCACCACCACCACCAACACCACTGCCCACCACCCACCACCACCACCACCACCACAACCACCACCACAACCACCACCGCCTCCACCACCAACACCAACACCACCGCCCACCACCACTACTACGATTGTTTTTCTAGACTTCGATTGGAGGGATAGTGTGTTTATCAAACATGTTTCTAATCCAAAGATGCTCTAAAATCAATTTCAAAATTGCATTATCAAACAAGTTTCTACTCCAAAATAATCCTATAGTAGCTTGGAGTAGAATCCAAATTTGAACCAGAATCCAGAATCCAGAAGTAGAAGTTTTATCAAACGGGCCCTAAGAGTTCACTAAACAAAGCTTGAATATTAAGGATTGGTCCCATAATTCTATGTGCAAGGCTCAAATTGACTCGCTATACCCTGAAAATAAAATCTAAAAGGGCACATACTATTAACATTAAGAAACATAGTTGCCCCGCCTCCCACAAACCTAACGGAACTATACCGGCAAAAGCAATCCTCTAAAATGTTAGAAGGAAACATAATGATGGGATTGGACATCATAGAATCAGTAACATAAGCTCATAAACATTCAAATCACAAAATTACCCACTTGACCCCAGAACATGAGGACACATGTTCGCCAAATTCCTTGCATTCATTATTTTTCCTTTTTATGACTTCGGATAGAGCATCTGCCGCTTCCTTCAACCTGAAATGTGTCTTTTATTAAAATGTAGACAATTTTACCACAAATAGCATGAAACATTAAAAAAAAAATTTAGGAATGCAAAACTTAAGCAAAAAAGAATCAACAAGCGACCTCTGAACACATAAATAAGCAACATCAGCCTCATCCTGAAGTCCCTTCAGATGTTTTTCCCTCTTTGTGTTCTTCAGCCTTTCGACGTGGGGGGAAGAAAAGAAGAAGATGAAGAAATTATATTCTACCCGGGTTTCACATTTGGTACCATAGTCAAATTAACATGATCACAAGAGTAAGAGTAATAATTAACATGCCCACAATGAAATGAGCTTTTCGTTTTAGTGGAAACGAAGAAGTAACCATTAGGTGTATAGTTGTCAAGCCATTGCCTAGGCATCCAGACATGATATTTGGAACTAGGCGATGAGGTGCCTTATTGAATATTAACTAGGCAACTGCCTTGGTACTCTGGGCGTCACCTTTGGCACCTTGGACGCCCTAGAGGCCTAGGTATACACAACATACAAAGGGCGCCTCATCTGACTCTCCCAACGCTTATCAATAATATTGACAACTCTTTTCCAAAGTCTTCTTTTATCAGCAAAGTTCGATTGCATCCTTTTTTTGGCCTCTTCCATTACCAAGTATACTTTAGACATTGCAGAATTCTCATCCCCATTCACAATTCTCAATACAATAAGAAGGGACTGTGATGCTCTCAAACAATCTTGCACAATATTCCAAAATTGGCGAACACATTTAAAACTAAGCGACATCCCAGGCCTATAGGGCGTCCAAGGCGCCCAAAGCGACGCTTAGAGAGTACCAAGGCGGTCGCCTAGTTAGCATTCAATAAGGCGCCTCATCGCCTAGCCCCAAATATCACGCCTGGACGCTTAGGTGACACCTAGGTGACATCTTGACAACTATTATCCCCAATCTCTCCCTCTCAGTCTTACTTTTTCTCTATTGAAATATGTGTAAGGGTATAATTTCTTGGGTGAATGTCAGGCTAAAGATTACAACTCAGCATTTCCTTTCATTCCTGTTAGCATCACTGACAGGAGAAGCCAGCTCATAGCGGTATCACAATGAGCTGTGGGTTCCATATTTGTCTCATATTTTGTTTCTATTATTGTTTAGATTCTTTCAATTGGTAAAATATTTTATCAGGGAACTTTCCTATTGGATATTGTAATTCATCAATATAAATAAAGGGTTTTGGGAGGAGTAGAGTACATATGTTGGCCTTCCTCTTTCTAAGGAATCAATTTATCTTCTCCTATTTTCTCTCTCCTTCTATGACTAGTTTTCTGGTTGTTCTTTTACTTCAAACTGCTACATGGCATCAGAGCCTCAACCGATCTGATTTCGATCTTCAACTAGTTGCGGTTTTGATAGGTTCTTCCTTTCTCTTTTTTTTCTTCTTTTGATTTTTTGGTTGGTTGCAGCAACCATATGCTGCCGATGAGGGAAGATTGATCCCTCTTTATGCTGGTTGCTGATTGGACTACTATCGTTGTTGCTCAAGATCAGATTAATTTGCTGATCAAAACTGCTTTATTTGCTGCCTACTTTGATCCTTTTTGCTGCTAGTTGTCTCTTTGATCAATCGAGAATACTTGCTGCTGTTACTGGTACTATGTATCGCTGACCAGAATTTCTTTGGTCAATTTGTTGACATGCTTGCTGCCGATTGATTCCCTTGGAAGGTTCCTTTATGATTAGCTGAGTGATTCCTGCTGCTATCTTGTTATCTGCGGTAGTGCCCATGTTTCCCTATTGTGCCCAGATCTGGTTCAGACCTGCTTCAACTGATATATGTACTGTTTGCCATTGTTTACTGCTACCCCTATGATCGGCATACGATCCAGATCTGCTATAACCTGGTTTTATTGATTGGTTTTATTAACTGCACTGCAACCGCTTTTGGCATGTGAGTTTTCTCTTGCTCTTTATTAAAATCAACTGAGATATTGCTACTTGCTATACTGTTAATGGCTAAAAACAAGGATTATCAAAGTGGGTACTGTAACAAAATAGAAAAAATAAGAGATGAAAAGAGGGAGAGAGTATCAATGTGTCAAGGAAAGAGAGAGTATATGTGTTCCTCTCCTTGTAGCTTGTATTTACAGAAAATAGAAAAAAACTATTAGATAGGATCTAGGACTCTACAAATCAGAATCCTAGTTACATACTAAAGACAAAGTAAACTCCAATAAGAAAAAGAAACTAATAAGCCAAATTGGTAAAGCAAACTAATAAACTAATTAAGAGTCCATATACTAATATGATATTTTATTAAAATAGGACTGTATTAGAACTATAAACACAATAGGACTGTAGAATCTTATTCCAACTTAGCAACAAGTACTATAAAGTCATTCTTTAACTCAGCAACCAAGGATTGTAATCCTTTTCCAACTCAGCAGCATAACCAAGAAGTCCTACATGATGAGGACTCTTCACAGTTCCTACCGTATGGACAGTTCAGTAGTCCCTATCTTATGGACAGTTTAACACCCCCCCCCCCTCAAGCTGGAGCACGGGAGAATATAAGAGCTTCAGCTTGGAACAATAAAGCAGTAGTAGCAGTAGTTGTAGTAGCAGTAACAGTAGCAGTAGTAGCAGTAACAGTATAGGTCACTGTGAACCTAGTAGTGGTAGTAGCACAATATAGGTCATTGTGAACCAGGTGGTAGTAGTGCCAACAGCAGCTACAGCAGTAGTAATTGCAACACAATATAGGTCACTGCAAACCAAATAGTAGTAGCAAGTAGGGTAAATTTGAAAAGGCAGAAGCAGCAGAGGCAGCAATGGTGGCTGCACACCATGAAAAAAAACTTTAGTTAACTCTCAAAACAGCACCCGCTCTGATACCATGTAACAAAATAGAAAAAATAAGAGAAGAAAAAAGGGAGAGAGTATCTATGTGTCAAGGAAAGAGAGTATATGTGATCTTCTCCTTGTAGCTTCTATTTATAAAAAATAGAAAACAACTATTAGATAGGATCTAGGACTCTACAAGTCAGAGTCCTAGTCATATACTAAAGACAAAGTGAACTCCAATATGAAAATGAAACTAACAAGCCTAATTGGTAAAGGAAACTAATAAAAATAACTAATAAACTAATTAGGAGTTCATATACTAATAAAAGATTTAATTACAATACAACTGTATAGAACTGTAAACACAATAACATTGCAAAATCTTATTCCAACTCAGCAACAAGTACTATAAAGTCATTCTTTCACTCAGCGACCAAAGATTGTAATCCTTCTCCAACTCAGCAGCATAACCAAGCAGTCCTACACGATGAGGACTCCTCACAGTTCCTACAGTGTGGACTGTTCAGTAGTCCCTATCTTGTGGACAGTTTAACAAAAATCAACTAAGATATTGCTACTTGCTATACTGTTAATGGCTGAAAACAAGGATTATTCTGTGCAAATCACCTCCATCAAATTAAAGGGAGTGTCTAAGTATTTGTTATGATCCCAAGCTATTAAGGCTTACATTCACTCTAAAGGGAAACTTAAATATCTTACCGATGACCTTCCATCAGTAGATCTCAAGGATCCTACTTCTATCACCACCTATAAGGACTGGATGCGTGAGACCGCTACCCTACAGATTTGGTTATGGGGCAGCATTGACCCCTCAATTGTTTCAAATGTGATGTTTCATGGAACTGCTAAAGGCATATAGAATGATCTCAAAGAGAGTTATGCATAGGAGAAAAATATTTCTCATGTTTATGACCTTTGAAAGGATATTCAATTACTCACTGGGGGAAAAAAATGCTTATACATACTACAGTGGCTTTAAAGGTCTTCTTGAGAAACTTCAAGTGGTCCAACCTCTCACTACTGATCTCACACAACTCAAGGCCCAACAATCTAAATTTTATGTCGTCAAATTTTTAGCTAGACTTCCTCCAAAGTACCAAGCCTTCAAAACTCAATTGTTGTCTGGTGAAAAAGTTCATATTTTGAGTGAAACATTTTCCGTTTACAATGGTTGATACGTTCAAGTGGTTCCATACCTACACATGATAATTCTGCTCTATATGCCGGGCGAGGATGTGGATCCTCATCTCGAGGTCCTGGTTCTAGTAGGGGAAGTGGCTCTTATGGTCGTGGCACTGAACGATTAAGTACAGATAAGACTAATTGATATTGTGCTCATTGTGGGAAAACTAATCATAATATCGCGTGTTGGGCAAAGCATGACCATCCTAAATGGGCTAAGGCATCGATAATTCTGCCTCTACAGAAGATGATTTTGTACCAGTAGCTACTATACCTGTCCCGACTCCTCCCAGCACTACAGTTCCCCCGGCACAATTTGATGCATTACTTTGACGAGTTCAACAGCTTGAGGAGCAGTCCTCTCCATCCACATCTGACACCTTGACTCACACAGGTACCAATGCACTACTTTCAACTACTACCTCTACTCCATGGATCCTTGATGCTGGTACCTCGTGTCACATGACTGTTAAGTTTCATATCTTTTCCTCTTTTAAAGAAACTACTTCATCATTACCTATTTCCTTGCCGATGGTTCCTCTACCCAAGCCACGGGCCAAGGAATGGTTTCACTAACACCTTCCTTGACTCTCTTTTCTGTTCCCCAAGTTCCCAAGTTACCTCTTAACCTTATGTTTATACGTCAACTTACTAATTCTATCCAGTGCTCAGTATCTTTTTTCCCTTCTTATTGTGTTTTTCAGGATCTCAAGACCAGGGCGATGATTGGTGGAGGCTTTAAGCAATCCGGAATTAATTACTTAAACCATCATGGGACATTTACTACTGTTGCTACAACCTATGCTGCCTCCACCTCTCTTCAATGGCATCATTGACTTGGTCATTTGCCTTTCTCCAAATTGAAAACTTAATTCCTAACTGCAAGTCTCTTACACAACTCAACTGTGAAACTTGCGAGTTAGGAAAACATCACCGCACTGTTTCCCTTGTCTGTCTGAACCCTCGTAGCTCCTCCTTTTAGTTTAGTACATTCAAACATTTGGGGCCCATGTCGTGTGCCCAACAGACTTGGTTCTTGTTATTTTGTTACATTTATTGATGACTATTTTAGGGTGACCTGGCTTTTTTTGCTTAAAGATAGATCTGAATTTCTTTCTGTATTTAATGGTTTTTGCAAAGAAATCCAGGTTTAGTTTAATAAGAATATTCGTGTCTTTCGGTCTGATAATGCTTTTGAATAAACTCAAATTGCTATTTCTGATTTTTGTAAATAAAATGTCATGATTCATCATACTAATTGCTCTTATACTCCTCAATAAAATGGACTTGTTGAGCGCAAAAATAAACATTTGTTAGAAGTTGCTCATTTGCTTCTTTTTCCTACGCATGTTCTCAAATATTTTTGGTGTAATGCCCTCCTTACTGCTTGTTTTCTTATCAATCGAATGCCCTCCTCTGTTAAGGCATGGTTCCCCTTTCTCTGCTTTATCCATCTGCTCCACTCTTTCTTATCACCCCTCGCGTGTTTGGGTGTGTGTGTTTTGCCCATGTCCTGCGTCTTCAATATGATAAATTGTCTCCTCTGTCACTAAAATGTATTTTCCTTGGCTATTCCCATGCCCAAAAGGGCTACAGGTGTTATGATGCGATTACCCATTGCCATTTTCTTAGTGCAGATGTTACATTTTTTTAGGATACTTCTTACTACCTCCCCTCCTTCCACATCCACCTCCTCACCCCTCTTGCCTCCCATGTTCCCTTACCCCTTGTCCATCCCTTTCCGGGCTATAGCATGACTTGTCATTTGCTGTTGGGGTTATTAGTCAATTCATGCAAGCCCCAAAACAATGTCATTGGGATGCAGTTTGTTGCATATTGAGATATTTAAAGAAGCCTCCAGCAAAGGTCTTATTTACCGGTGTCACAAACATACTGATATCACTGGATATTCTAATGATGATTAGACTGGGGCTGATGGTGATAGACTCCCCACCACTGGTTATTGTAAGTTTGTTGGAGGAAATCTGGTCACTTGGAGAAGCAAGAAGCAAACTACTGTGTCCAAGTCCAGTGCCAAAACTGAGTATAGGGCAATGGCCCAAACTTTTGTTAAACTTATTGGGATTTACTGTCAATTGCCCAATGACTATGTTTTCTGACAACCAGGTTGCCATCTATATTGCTAGCAATCCGATGTTTCATGAGAACACTAAATACATTGAGGTTGATTACCACTTTATTCGTGATACTGTTCAGAAGAAGCTGTCGGTTACTTCCTTTATTTCTTCATTAAATCAGTTGGCAGATATTCTTACCAAACCTCTGTTTGGTCTCGAATTTCGGTAAAATTGTTCCAAGCTGGGCATGGGTAACCTATACGCTCCACTCGAGGGGGGTGTTAGCGTTGCCAATAGGAAAAGCTAGCTCATAACGTTATCACTATGAGCTGTGGGTTCCATATTTGTCTCATATTTTGTTTCTATTATTATTTAGATTCTTCTATTGGTAGAATATTTTATTAGGGAACTTTCCTATTGAATACTGTTTGTTATTCATCAATATAAATTAAGGGTTCTGGGAGGAGTAGAGTACACAAGTTGGCTCTCCTCTTTCTAAGGAGTCAATTTATCTTCTCCTTGTTCTTCTCCTCTTTACTCTCTCCTTCTATGACTTTAGTTTTCTGGTTATTCTTTTACTGCAAATTGCTACAATTCCTTTGTATTCTTTCCTTTTTAATGTATATATCAATGTATAAATAAAGCTTGGCTCTTGTCATATTAACAAGCTGATTTTTCCCTCAAATGACAACATGGTATCAGAGCTCGGTTGGCTCTAGGCATCAACCTAAGAGCCCTCAAAAACCCTCTCGCTAACGCTGCCTCTCTTTTCTACAATCGTCTCTCCATCAAAGTTTTCGCCTAAAACTTGCCGATTTCTCCCTTACTGCCAAGCTTTTGGTGGTTCTTTTCTGCCACCGCCACTAGGGTCTTGTGCCCCCTACATCGTTCAGTCACTATGGTTTGAGACCAAGTTTTGATTGTGAGTTTTTGCAGCATGTCCTAATGGCCTTTACTCATTTGATGGGTTTCGTTCCCTACCAGTTCCGTCAAGTTAGACGAGAGCAATTATTTGATGTGGTCGAGATCATTTTTTTTTCTTTTTTATCTATTGATGCCCATGGATATGCTGGTTAAATTACCGACGAAACTCGAGTCTTGAAACTCATGGTTTCCCTCGTTCTCAACCAGTTTTGTCAAGTTAGACGGGAGCAATTATTTGATGTGGTCGAGATCATTTTTTTTTTAATTTATTGATGCCCATGCATATCTTGGTTACATTACTGACGAAACTAACAAGCCAACTACTGCTGATTCATCTCAGAATAAATGGCTCCGATAGCTGGCTTATCTCTATTTGTTCGATTTTTTACATGATTGATAATGTCTCCTTTTTTTAAGGAATATTGAAAAGATTTCTTCCACTTTCTCCAAAGGGCACCAATCTATTATGTCGTAAGAACTTCCAACTATGAATAAAAAACAGATTGGAGCAGTTAGATCTCGACAGAACAAATCGGGAAAAGGATTCTTCACTTCCTAATTCCTATATATACAACATGGGAATCCGATGTTCGACCAGCTCTCGATCAAGACCAGGCATTTCGATGTAGCTCCATGCAAAACAGTCTTTAAATTCTCAGAGTAATTCAATGATTTTGCTTTTAAAATCAACTTCGAGCAGCTTACTGACGAAGGTAGGCCTACAAAGGTAGGCCCCTCATCTGTTCCCAGATTGACTTCTTCGAGCGGATCTTGGACATCGATCAATATGTATGGTCTTGGATCATCAATAATAATTTTTCCTTAGATTTCGGCCACTTGATCGATCCACTTACTTTTATCATTTCAATCTTAATCACTACTGTTGGAATTCTGGTTCTTATTTATAGTGACAATTATATGTCTCATGATCAAGGATATTTAAGATTTTTTACTTATATGAGTTTTTCCAATGCTTTTATGTTGGGATTAGTTACTAGTTCCAATTTAATACAAATTTATATTTTTTGGGAATTAGTTGGAATGTGCTCCTATCTTTTAGTAGGTTTTTGGTTCACACGAATGGAGTTCGGAAAATTCCTTGCTTATGTCATTTCTTATCAAGTCGATGTAACCCACCATTGCCCGTGGCTATTTCTTGCTGGACTCAGTTGCCACGACCTGGACAGCGGCTAAAGCAATATATTTCTGAGGTTGGTAATTCTGCCAAAGTTAATGAGTTATGAAAGAAGATCCATGAAACGAAGCTATAGGACTTTTACTGTCTCAGTATTATGCAAAAGTTGCGAAGCCTGTGGAGGGAACTCAATTTATATGAGGATTTTCAGATCTTTTATCAAACCGATGCTACCATGTTCCAGAAATGGGAGGTCAAGCTTCATGCGTATGATTCCTGATTGGTCTTAATATTGAGTACGATCATATTCAGGCTCAAGTTCTCTGTCGTGATCCTTTCACATCTCTAGAGCAGTCCTATTCCCTTGTTTATTTGGACGATAGCCACCGTTCAATTATGTTGCATTCTAATCCTCCTAACCGCTCTACTCTCTATTCTGGTTTTAGTAGTCCCTCTCGTGGGGGTGGTTCTCGCCCTGGTGATCGTTCTACTTCGACCAGTAATCCAATAAAGTGTGGCGAGTGATGCTGGAAATTGAATGGCAGATTGGCCGACCATCGATGTGGTCAGGGTCATGGTCGTTCCACTTCTGCTCATGCTCATCACACAGAGACGGTTAAGGCTGATGTTGCTGGTGCATTTTTTTTCTTAGGATGAAATGTCTCTCCTTTGACGTTTGATGACAAATTGGAGCTGCCAGCCTCTTCGGTCTCCACATCTACACTCTACTTCCCATTTAGGTATTTCTTTTCGTGGTCAAGGTGCCTCGGCCCTCGGTTGATTCTCATCCAAGGGTTCTTGACTCCGGCGCTATTGACCATTTAACTAGCTCCTCACATGCTTTATTCCAGTATTCCCCTTGTTCTGGTTAAGACAAGGTTCAAGTGGCTGATGGTTTCCTCTCCTCTGTGTCCGGGAAGGGTTCCAATCATTGTTCTTCTTTTTATCTTTATCATCTATCTTACATGTTCCCAATTTTTCTACTAACCTTCTATCTATTAGTAGTCTTACTCGAGTCTTAAATTGTAAACTCCATTTTTTATCTTCATCTTGTGTTTTCCAGGATCTGGTAATACAGAAAATGATTGTTGTGGTAGAGAAAGTGGTGGTTTATACCTCCTTGATAACAACGTCCATGTCCACTCCGCACTTTACCTAAAGTCATTCCTACTTTATGTCATTAATATTCTCCAAATAATTTTCATTGTGATGCCAAGGTCACCCATACTGTTTATCTTAGTATGGATAAAAGAAGTGTTGCCCCCTTTTTAATAATTCACTCTGATCTTATGATTCACTCTGATGTCTGTGGCCTTGCCCATTCTGTTTTAATGTCAAGCATCGTTGGTTTGTCACTTTTATTGATTGTTACACTCGTAGTACTTGATTTATTTGCTTCGTCACAAAAATGAAGTGCTTCGCTGTTTTCAAGAGTTTGACAATCTGGTTGTAAAAAAAAATACATGAACAAAAACAATAGAAAAATACGAAAACAGAACCTGAAAAAATACAGAAATAAACCAACAGAAAAGTAAGAAAACAACCCTGAAAAAAGGAAAAAACAAAGAAAAAGAAACCAACAGAAAAGTAAGAAAACAAACTTGAAAAATAGGGGAAAAAACAAAAAAGAAAAATTAGAAAACAAACCCGAAAAATACAGGAAAAAACCAACAGAAAGTAAGAAAACAAAACCTAAAAAATAAAGGGAAAAATCAATGGAAAAAAAATCCTGAAAAATATAGGGAAAACCCTACAAAAATGAGAGAAAAAAAAATGAAAAATACAGGAAAAAACCAACAGAAATGTAAGAAAATCTAAAAAATAAAGAAAAAAAGACTAACCAAATAAAACCAAAACCCCTCAACTGAAAACAGTCACTGGAAAAAAAAAAAAAAAGGCAGAACCCCACAATTCTAATCGAATAACATCTTCTGAAAAAAAAAAAAACAGAACGGAACACCTCCAACAAACTAAGTAAAAAGGAAACAAAAAAACCCCATCTAAAATGCCATTGTCGGAGAAACAAAACAAATCCCCCATAACCTCATAACATTCTTTGAGAAACAGAAGAAGAAAAACCACCTCTCCAAACTAAGTACTTTTTTTTTATGCTTAAAACAATAAGTATGAAACCTAAGCCAACACTTAAGAAAAACAAACAAGAACAAAATCCCCACCCAACCGAGGCCAACATTGAGTATAAAAAATTACAACACTCAAATGCCATTCTCAATAGAAAAAATGAAACAAAAGCTAACCTCCAGATGTCATTTCCTATAAAAATATAAAAAATAAAATCCCCTTCCATTCCTATCGAATCAATTTCTATAGAGAAGACAAACCAAAAAAAAAAACCCTCCCACCGAAATCATCTCTTTAAAGATACAAAACAAAGCAAAAAACCCCTCCCAACCAAGATCATTTCTAGTGAATTACATAGAGTTACAGGGAGAATCCATAGATGAAGAACAGGGAGACTAATTAATAAAAAAGAAAGAAGACAACAAACGAAACAATAAAAGAAGAAGTCCAAGAAATACAGGAAAACCTTAGTAAAATAAACCACAAAAATATGAGGAAACTTACAAAAATCATACAGAAATGAAAGAGAGAAAAAAACAAATATGTACTTATCAATGTTCAGCAAGAACTCCCTTATATTGCCTCTATGGTGCATCTACACACCTTTCAAGTCCATCGGATCAGGTTTCCAAAAGAATCTTCTTGTATTAGGGGTTGGTTCTAAATTTTGTCCAAGGACATAGAAATCAGTCGGAACTTACAAAAAGAAAAGTGTGACCAAATGAAGCTGAACAATGTGACTAAAGAAGAGATTGTCAGATAATAAGTAGCATACAAAGAGAACTCTTTAGTTCTATTTTTCAATTTGGGCAGTTAAGCACAAGCTCCAAATACCATGGAATGGTGGAAGATGATTCATGTAGTTGACACCAAGAAACTAAGATGAGGCTTAGTGAGTTGAGTTAAATTCGTGGGTAGCCAAGGTCATCCTCAAAGAAAAACCCCACAATAAGCGTTCTAGGGATCCTAGACCCAACCAGAGACGAACATAATCAATACTTCAACACCAACTCTGACAATACCTCAAACAAACCTAAATCCATGATATGATAGCAAGAGTTTAGCTTAGAAAGAGGGTAATGATGGGTTCCAGATACAAGTCTTTAGTGTTAAAATAACAAATTTACCATTACAAGTGATACATAGCAAACAAAATTGGATGAAAAATATGGAAATATTATATTAGCAAGTGCTATCTACCATTAAATTGATTAGATTACGAGAATAAGTTCATTACCTCAAATACATTAGAAGGAACTTAATTGAACTTGAGTCCGACTCTACATACATACCTCAATGCCAACGTCTTCATAAAACCATGCTCTCTACAGCATTCCTTTAAAATCATACCAATTTTGTCTTAACAGGCCTGGGTTTTGTACTGAAAGGAATGAAAAGCACCTCAAAGTACAACATTAGAATAGTCCACCTTTTTTTTATACATCAAGAAAGGGCGAAAATCTTTGAATAAACAATAATGATTGATGTTTCATGGAACTAAAGCCCAATTAGAGCACAAGAGAGCCCAATCGACCTTTAAAGCCATAACTAACCAAAAAAGAAAGTGAGCCCATCGTTCTGATACATACTTGAGAGCTTGCGGCTTATTTTTGTTGTAGTCTTAACAATAGTGAACAATGAAAAGCTTTTATAATATGGAATGATATCCTGCATGCCTTTGCTGTCTTCTGGTTTATTCTTGTTGGAAGTCTTAGCCTTCTCTTCAAAGGATAGAATTCAACCTCCACCCTGACAACATAATTCAAGACAAAAATATTTACAATTGGATCAATACGACCACGAAATCTTCTCTTGTTTTACCTTCTTCAGCAATTACAACTCACAACCAATAAATAGAATGGTGGATCAAAACAAAATGCCTTCAATAGGGCAAACCTTTCTTTCAACAGCTTAATCCATTCGCACAAAATAAAATTGACTTCATTTGGATGCTCATCATGGGGGCAATGGCCTGCAACATCAACAATAACAAAGAGAATCATATGTAGAGAATCAAGATTGCAAGATAGTAATGTAAAGGGATTTTCTTATTGACACCTCTTATGGTCCCCATATAGAAAAGGGGCAAGGACCAATTCTAAGGTATAAGTTTTGCCCTCACCAGTATTCAATTCTCTGATCACAACACCATTGCAATACTCCCTAAACATAGACTCTTAGCTTGGATTTGGTAAGGGAATCTTTCAAAACCCTGGAGAAAGATATATATATATATATATATATATATATATATATAGAGAGAGAGAGAGAGAGAGCTAGGTTGGAGTTGATGATACTTTCCAGAACAGGCAACACACAAGGATCATGACTTAAATATTTAAGGAAGTACCATACATTACTCGAGGCAAATCAACGGACCTATCCAATCATATATGATAGCAAACCTTAAAAGGAAGAGAGCTGGCAGGGGAGGGGGGGGGGAACGGAGCAGGGGGAACCGCAATTTTTTTAGTAAAGATCCTAATTGCATCTGCAAATAACATTATAACCATTAACCTACTTACCTAACGTCACCCCAAAGGGCCAAACCCGCCCCAAGAAAAAGAGATAAGGGAAAAAATAAAAATAAAAATAAAAATATAAGTCTACATGCAGGCTTGGAGCATAGATGGAAAACACATATTTGCAGCCATGAACAAGGATACAGCTCTTATCATTTCATCAATAAGTCAATCATTAGATCACTGTGTTTTGCAACCTGAATTGCAGTAAAAATCCCAACACATCCAAAAGAAAAACATCAAGATAGTGTCAGCAGTAGAGAAGACACACCAATGGATGGCAGTCCTTTAATATGCTCTGTATGCTCAACCTCAAATAGAGTTTATTAGGAGTCGATTACCAAACCATGAAGCACCACCTAATACAGATCCTTCCTGAAATAAATTTTTTGATAAAATGAATACACTCCAAATACCTCAATCGGTTAACTAATGTCTTAATGTAATAACTCAACTTTTATCTAAAAAAATAACCCACACTAGTGATAGACACCAAGACATGACAGCCATCAAATATTATATTTTAAAAACTCAAAATTACAAAGCTACCCTTGATAACTTAAACAACCCGAACATCATCAACTTAGGCAGTTTAAGGTCTGAATCGCATGTATTTTTCCCCGGATCATTCGACTCCAGAATCAAGGTCTAATAGATTTTTGTAACTAAAACACTGCAATAAACATGCTTGTTTTATTTACCTAACAATTGCACAATGTCAAATGAATACAACATGATGAGCATTGAAATGCAAAAAAAAAATTTGCGCAAATGTTTATACATGAAGGAAATCCTCTTACTTTAGTGACTAGGAAAGAAGAGTATAATGGTTCAACTAAACCTGCAGTATTGATTAGGCCAACAGCCCATCAGACTAGGCAAACATAGGCCAAAGTTCAGCAACAACAGCAGCAAAATAACCTGCAAATGAATACTCAACGAAACAAAAAGAAAGTGAGAAAATTCAATTTAATCACAGTACAATATATAGGTACAAAGAAAAATAAAACAAAAGTTTATCAATAATTTGAGATACAAACAAGGATAAATAACTTTAAGGTTGGAATATACCACCAATTGAGTTGCCAACTTGATATATCGGTTCATTCACGATGTCAACTATAAAATCTCTCATCAGTTTTGCCCACATGAATTCAGTGTATACAATGTTTGGCTTTTGTGAATTACCAAACCTCAAAAGCATAATTTACTAAACTTGATTTCCTCCATCAGCTACAGCATGTACATTATCATGGTAATGCACCAACTTGTGTTTGTACACAAAAAAAAAGAAAGACCAGTTCGAGATGTGTATATACACATCCTTTCGTGAGCAGCAACAAAGGAAGGTCCACTTCCAGTGAATGCTGCTTCTTCCGGGGGAGAAAGATCTGATGCTACGAAAGCGGAAGATGCCCCTTGCTACAGTGGAAGAGGAAAGAGGAGAAAGGGCTAGTGTTCTGAGCATCATGTAAAGACAATTCCTATTTGATATAGCTATTTGTGCAAGTATTTTACGATTAAGAAGTAACTGTTTTTTGTACAGACCATGTACAAGAAGCACAGAAGAACCTTCATGACCAACAACTGTGTACTGAAAGTGGAACAGCTCAGTAGAATAATATTCCTCTTGACTATACAATGGACAAAGTTTCTGTAGAGAGCTTATCCTTCTCCAGATTGTATCTATCATCCTGAATTCTAGTAGTTTGAATTTCAGTCATTGAGGTTTAAAGTTCTTTAGCTGAAAATTTTCTCAGCAAATGGAACTTTATTAATGGAAATCAGTTTCCAAACCAGAAAACTAACTCACAACAGAATTGGAAACAGTGAAGCAAACCAGAATTGGGAGAACTTTAATAACAGAACTCAGGAATCTCAGTACAAACCAAAACTTCAGTCAATTAGTCTATTTTTTGAACAAAATCAATCTGCAGAATTTGGCCCAACTCTGATAATAGAATAAAAAAATCTTGAAGAATCCTAGTTCTACTAGAGAGACCATAGGCAGCAAGCTGGCTCTCCCCTACATAATAGATAATGAACTTTTCCGAGTGCTTCTCTCATTGGATCCTATGTTGTGTCTCTTCTGCTAAATTTTCAATTTTGGTTAATGGTAGTCCGATTAGGTTCTTCAATGCGAGATGGGGCATTAGGCAAGGATGCCTTATGTCTCCCCACTTATTCACGTTTGTCTTGGAAGGGCACTCTAGATCTCTCTAGATCAGCTCCCTTCAACATCATATTGACTTTTTCCCCTGGTGCAAGGAGATTAACCTCACTCATTTGGCCTTTAGGGATGATATCATGATTTCTCGAAAGGGAATGCCAAATCTCTTAATTCCATCTCTAATGTGCTTTCATCCTTCAGCTCTATGTCGGGGCTATTGATCAACAAACAAAAGCCTCTATTGTTTCTCGTTGGGATTGTGATCCATCTCGCGAGAATCTCAAAAGGATTTTGGATTTTACCCTAAGCAATTATCAGGTAACTTATCTCGATCTCCCCCTAATTTCCTCTAGATTGTCAATTCATCATTGCTCTCCTATTCTTGATAGGCTAAGAAAAAAACTTCAGCTTTGGAAAGCAAGGTTCGTATCCTATGCAGGTAGATTGGAGCTTACTAAAACGGTCATGCAAAGTTCCTACTTGTATTGGACCATGGTCTTTGGGCTACCTAGTTCGATCATCCAGAAATCAAAGGTCTTTCGAGTGCTTTCTTATGGAAAGGGACAGATAATAACAAATTCTTCCATTCTATTGGATGGGCTAAAATTTATCTGTTAAAGAAAGAAGGCAATTTGGACCTTCGAACAGTCAAGGACGACAATATGGTGATTGGCAGAGAAAAATGATTTATATGGGTTGTTACGAAGTTGGCCCATAGGCCCATAGCCCCATGGGACCTACTGACCCACTAGATATTGCTAGCGCTAGCGATATCTAGTGCTGGCTCCCCTTTCTCTTCCTTCTTTAATTAATTACAGATTTATTTCCTTTTATTTTATTATTTTTTTCTTATTGTAATATTCTCTTATTGTCTCTTCTTAGAATAGAGACTTTCTTGTAAATCTGTTTATTTTCTTTCTCGATAAATACAAGGTAGAGAGGAGAGCTATTTAACAATTTGGGCTACAGCACATTGCTGTGTCGAAATCTCTCTCTCTCTCTCTCTCTCTCTCTCTCTCTCTCTCTCTCTCTCTCTCTTTCTTTCTCTCTCTCTCTCTCTCTCTCTTTCTCTTTCTCTCCTCAATCTTCTTCTCTTTTAATTTCTGGTTGTATACTTGCTGGTTGTTTCTTTGAGAAATTGTTACATGGTATCAGAGCACTAGATCCTTGGCCATCACTGATCAAAGAACTCTTGGTTTGATTGGCCTTTGATATTTTTGCTTTCTCTATGTAACTACAATTTTCTATTTTACTACTACTAATTGGTGATCGAGATTACATCTATGAATATTGTTGCTAAATACTACTACTCTGTGGACTTATGTTCTTGATCACCCCGTTGGTAAGGTTGTTATCCTCTCCTTAACATCCATCACCCCCTTTGAGCTTCTCTTTTCCTTTGGCCTCTCGGTGGCGGAACGAAGGTTTGGACATTGTCATTTACCCTACTACCACCATCTAACTTCACCCACGCTGAGCCTTTGGCCAATCGGTTGGCTGAACCGATAAGACCTTTATATATATATATATATATATATATAGATATATACATTGGTTGTGGATTTTGTTCTCTATCATGATGACTGACTCTAAGCCCACTGAGGCTCAGATCATCTCCATAAAGTTGAACGGAGTTTCTAATTATCTGTTATGGGCTCAGGCTATCAAAGCCTTTATTCTTTCTAAAGACAAATCCACACTATTAAATGATGAGCCCTTGTATGTGATGTGAAAGATAGTGAATCTGTCAAATTGTACAATACCTGGTTAAGAGATAATTCCCAGGTTCAAACATGGTTGTGGAACAGTATTGATACCTCCATCCTACCCACTGCAATGTTTCACAATACAGCCAAGGCCATTTGGGCTGATCTGCAAGAGACATATGGGCAAGATAAGAATGTCTCTCACATCTATGACCTATATGAGTGGATGTTCACTTACTCTACTGGTGAAAAATCCCTGAGTGACTACTATGGAGGCTTCAAAGGGCTTATTGAAGAAATACAGGTTGTGCAGCCTCTTACCAATGATTTGAGCAAAATCAAAGCTCAACAGTCTGAGTTCTACGTTGCTAAATTTTTTGCTGAACTTTTCCCAGAATATCAGTGTCAAAAGTCAACTTCTTGCAGGAGCCTCTATCCCTACCTTTAGCGAGACCTTCTTTCGCCTTCAACGATTAGTCCCACAAAGTGACTCTCCTGTCAAGGACACTTCTGCTTTGTTTGTTGGTCGTGGCAGAGGCCGTAGGTGCGGATCCATTCATGGTCGTGGCCGTGGTCCTCCTAGAGGTGGCAATGGGCGAATATTTTCTGAAAAAGCTAATAGATATTGTACCCATTGTTACAAGACTAACCACATGGTGGAAAACTGTTGGGATATAAATGATCGTCCTGATTGGGCCGATACCCTTGCCAACAATGTTATCACTGAGGATGCCCCATATCCGATCCAGGCTCCTCCTACTCAGACATCTGCCCCATCTAATGCACAGTATGAGGCCTTACTCCGTCGGATTCAACATCTAGAGGCTACTAGACCACTATCCGCTGCCACCCTGGCCCATACAGGTACAACTGCCTTGTTATCTACCACCCTTTCATTATAGACTCTGGTGCTACCTATCACATGACGGACATCTTTCTACCCTTACAGCCCTTAATGATACACCGAAGCCAGTTACCGTTTACCTTGCCGATGGATCATCAACTACGGCTTCCCAACATGGGAATATTACCCTTACCCCGTCTTTATCCTTGTCCTTTGTCCTTCATGTTCCCAAATTAACCTTATGTCTATTAGTCAACTAATTTTCTTCCTCTACAAATACAAGGTAGAGAGGAGAGTTATTCAACGATTTGGGCTACAACATATTGCTGTGTCGAAATCTCTCTCTCTCTCTCTCTCTCTCTCTCTCTCTCTCTCTCACTCACTCACTCTCTCTCTCTCCTCAATCTTCTTCTCTTTTAATTTCTAGTTGTATACTTGCTGGTTGTTTCTTTGAGAAATTGTTACAGGGTTAAATGGATTTATAGCATATTTCCAAAAAAAAGACTCTATTAGGACAACCTCTGTGAGCCATGATTCTTCTTGGTTCTGGAGGACAACGCTTTACCATAGGTAACTGGCTCTCCCCTACATTAAGTCTCTAATTGACAATGGATTTTCAACTCTTCAAGGGCTGGATAGTTGGCACCCTCATGGCATTTTGGTGATGGCCTATGAGGAAAGGATTAGACAATATTATGGGCATGATAGACTTGCTACTCTCTCTTCCATTATTTCAAAAGGGGTCTGGTGCACCAATAAGGTCTCTTCGTTTCGGCTTTCGCAGGATTGGGAAACTCTTGGCTCTATCACCCACCATCCCATCGTAATATCCTATATTGGGCAATGGAATTTTGTTTTCCGTTGCCCAAAAGTGTCGCCAAAAATCATATTTGTTGTAGTGTCATTTGCTTTCACAAAAATATCTACCAAATTATTGTGCTGAGATGGCCCTTCAGCCCTATGAGGATATTACTCAAAAGCATGTGACAAACTAAGCAATTCCATACCAAAATAGTAAAAGCAAATTCTACATTCAGTGACAATCAGAAGGGGGTAATTTTGTTAAGATTGATCAATATGTCTGAACCCCATGCAGTACCAGCTGCATTTATTGAAAGATTAAATGGAGAAAGGCTAAGCTGGAGCATTCATTGCTCAACCCAAACAACATTAATCCAACATGGCTTCCTAATTGAAGGAAAATGCTGTTAAATGCTGATTAGAGATATGATGTTCAAGTTGACAAACTACAAAATACTGCCCAGCACCTTAATGCAGCCACAGATACATAGTTATACAGTAACCTTTGCTAAAGAGTGTATGGACAAGGATGAGTGCTTCCAGCCCTGCAACGAATAGAACAGGAAGTAACTTAAAGGAAAAACCTAAGTAGTTACTAGACCAAGCTATCATAATAGTGAGGCAAGCCTGAAGTGCAAGTTTTAGTAAGAATATTTTAGGGCATGTTCCTTAGCAAAGTTCGTAGTAGCGAGGACCAACATTAGCACCCATGATATTTAAAAGTACTTCATATGAAAGGTACAACATCTAAAGCAACAATCTGAAGAAAATACATAAAAGATGAATTACTTTCTGCTGAAAATGGACAAGTATAATCTTAATGCACTGACTGTGTAAAGTACAAACAGCCGACCATTTAACATGGTCCCATGAGCTACCATTGTAACAAGGCATCCTTTAGCACCACCTTGTTCAGCATGATAGGACAAAAATAGTGTTAAATTGTCACCACATTAAGGAGAAGTTAAATGATGGACTCATTGGTACTCCCAATGTGAAGACTCAAGACTAACAGGCCAATATTCTTACTAAAATCACAAGCATACCCAATTCCACCTTGTTGCAAGTAAGTTAAACATAATAGTTATCCATGCAACAGCTTGAGGACAGTTTAGAGAAAACGGTACTTTTTATAAGGGAAGTTCACTATTGGGAATTTAGTTGCAACTACAGCTGCATGAGAATAGTTTGCGTCTTGTATATGTAAACAGTAAATATCAATAAAGACAGCAATGGGCATGGTTATCATTTTGCCTATTTTATGCATCAAACACTAGTAGGGAAACTTATTGTTCTTTTTTATATAAATATCAATAGGGAGTGTGCTAGTACTTGTGAGGCTAATTTTGGTGTTTTGGCTCAATGGTCACTACACTACAGTAGTTCTAGGGTGTTAAGAGAAAGGAATACTACTTACAAGGATAATTTTTGTATTTTACATAGATAGTCACTATAGATTCTCTCAATTTTTAGCCTAAGGGCATGATTGCCTTTTCCTTTCTGCACATAAATATCAATTGAGGAAGTGTGTCATTCTATCAAAATAGCAAACTAATAGTTGTGAAGAAACATTATTGACAAACCAATGAAAATACAATTATAAACAACCAAAATTAGAAAACCAAAAGATCAATAGGAAAGATAATAGTAATGCAGTTCACCCACCAAGGGATAGATCCTTCATTGAGACAGTATAAACATCAAAGAAGATCAGAAGAGAAAAAGGAAAATCCTAATAAAGAAACCAAACCCTATGCAAAACCAAAACGGAACCCTTCCTCTTATCATTGACGATAAAACTCTGTTTCAAGGAAATCCTCTCTCAAAACCACAAGCCCAACCACCGTCTTGGCAACACAAAGGTCGGTATTGCACAACTGTACAAAAACACCTACTTTCAACCCCCCCCCTACAATACCATCTGGTTGAAATATAGAAACCTTACATGAGATGTTCTAATCTTCCACTGCAACTCCTCATCAAACGCTGCCATATATAGCAGGAGAAAAGGGGTTAATGTCCAAAATAAAATGTAATTTTCCAGCAATTAATTATGCACATACAATTAGCAAGAATATCAATTTGCCTTTTATATAAATGAATGTCAAGGGCTACAATAAAGGATTAGATGTTTCAATTTAAAAAAGAAAAACAAAGAGAGAAATAGATTTCAATGTCCATCGTGGTAAACAAATCATATATTAGAAATAGAGGAACTCAAAGACAGATACTTTAAAATCCAATACAAAATCCAAGTTTAATTGCAAAAATCATGGAAGATGTCTGATCTCCATTCCTTATCCAATTGCACCTGCCTTGATAATTCAGTTACAAATAGCAAAAGATTTTCTAGTCGGATCCTGTGTAAGAATAAAATAAATTTTCATTGGATCATCCAGTGAAGGATATTCCTTGAGATTAAGACAGCCTTTATTATTTCACTACAACCAAACAGAAAATGTAACAATACCAACCACAAGAATCGAACAGAACTGTCGATGTCAGAAAACGCCATCAGCCGAAATATAGTGATGCCATTGAAGTTATCACCTCAAACCTCAAATAATGTCATAACCTCAAGAAAACTAAATTAGGTAGTTCCATAACCATAACGTACACACATTTATCCTTGCCCATTTAATATTAGATTCTCTTTATCTTACTGAGAAATTGTAGGTATAGTAGATGCAAATGAATGAATCTTTTATATATATATATATATATATATATATATATATATATATATATATATATATATATGTTGTAAATGTGGCTTGACTTGTCTTGAAAGACAGAGGTCATATTGAATTTATAAAGTGAAAGATTTAGTTATATTGAATTTATAGAGTGTAAGATTTACAAGAATAGAAAAAGAGTGTGTGAAGAGAGTAGGTTACATCGAACCTAGATAATAGTAGGTTACATCGAACCTGGACAATACATTGAACCTAGACTATTCTATATTCTAATACTTTCCCTCAAGTTGGGGAATAGATATCGGTCATTCCCAACTTGGCCACAATAGGATAAAACAGCTTGGTAGAAAGGCTCTTGGTAAAAAATAGCCAATTGGTCTTCAGATTTGACGAAGGAAATGCAAATGAGACCTTGCTCGAGCTTCTTCTTAATGAAGTGACAATCTATCTCAACATGTTTTGTCTATCATGTTGGAGAGGGTTATGAGGAATGTTAATGGTTGATTTGCTATTACAAAAGAGCTTCATAAGAAGTTGAATAGGCACAAATAGGTAGTGAAGGAGACCTTTGAGCCAAAGAAGTTCACAAAGACCATGAGCCATAGCCCTAAATTTAGCTTCTGCACTGGAACGAATGACCATATCTTGTTTCTTGCTTCGCCAGGTGACTAAATTTTCCTTTATTATAACAATAACCAGAGGCCAGAGCGTCTATCGTCCAACGAACTAGCCCAATCAGCATCAGGGTAGGCTGCACATTCAAGGTGCATATGAGGAGCCAAGAGAACACCACGACCAGGTGCAGATTTTAAGTAACGCAGGATCTGATACACAGCATCCAAATGACTAGATTAGGGATCATGCATGTATTGACTAACCATGCTGACTGCAAAAACAATATCCGATCTGGTCTGAGAAAGATAAATTAACCGGCCAACTAATCTTTGATATCCACCTTTATCAACTGGTTCCCCATCTTTTTGTGACAAACGGTAATTGGCTTCGAGTGGTGTATCAGCAAACGTGCACCCAAGCATCCCAGTGTCGGATAATAAGTTAAGAGTATACTTCCGTTGAGAGAGGAAGATACCTTGAGTAGACCGAGCAACTTCAATCCCAAGGAAATACCTTAAAGAGTCAAGGTCTTTAATTTCAAATTCGGTGCCCAAAAAAGTCTTCAAGTGAGATATCTCAGCAGTGTCATTCTCTATCACCACTATATCATCTACATACACAATAAGAGCAGTAGTTAACTCGCCCTTCTTCTTGATGAATAGAGTGTGATCAGCATTACTCTGTTTGTACCCCACAAATATCATAGCTCTATGGAAGCATCTAAACCAGGCCCGATGAGATTGTTTTAGACCATATAAGGCACGTTTTAATTTACAGACCTTACCAACTATCGGAGGCCCCAAAAAACCAGGAGGGACATCCATGTACACCTCCTCTTCTACCTCCCCATGTAGAAAGGTATTTTTCACATCTAATTGATGTAAACTCCAACTAAAGTTGATTGCACATGAGAAAAGAACACGAATAGTATTTAACTTGGCAACAGGGGGAAAAGTTTCCTGATAGTCAATCTCGAACGTCTGAGTATAGCCCTTGGCAACTAATCAAACCTTGAACCTATCAACAGTACCATCAATTTTTTGCTTTACTGTAAAGATCCATTTACATCCTACAGGTTTCTTTCCCAGAGGAAGAGTGACAAGATCCCAAGTCTTATTCTTTTCGAGAGCATGCATCTTTTCTAACATTGCAGCCTTCCATTTGGGATCAGCAATAGCTGCCTGCCAGTTTGAAGGAATGGAAATAGAGGATAGAGAAGAAACAAATGCACGAAAAAAAAGAGACAAAGATTCATAAGACACAAAATTATAAATGGGATGTTGAGTACAAGATCGTACACCTTTTCGAAGAGCAATAAGCAACTCAATAGGGTCTGAAGCTGGCTTACCAGATTGAGGAGGAACATAACTCAAATTAGGAGATGCCGATTAGAGTGGTGCAGTGGTAGTGGTGGTATTTTGCCTTTGTTGTTGTTTGGACTTGGACTGAGTAAATACCTTTAGTGGGGGGTGGTTCCCGATAAGCTTGAACTGTTGGAACTAACTCTGCTGCAGTGTCTGTGTCTGTATAAATAGTAGCATCTTGATAAAAAAACAGTTGGAACCGTCTCTATGACTGACTGAACAGTAGTGTCATCTTGATTAACTTATACATCTGGGGCAGTCGCAGTGGGAAGGTACTCTGGAAGATTTTCAAGGGGCCCAAGTACATCTTCACTAGAACTAAGAGACTCCCCCTGAAGAGGTGCAGGGGCCACAAAAAAGGCTTCAGTCTCATGGAAAACTACATCCATGGAAATAAACATTCGATGAGAGGACAGGTGGTAGTATTTGTATCCTTTCTGGGTGGCAAAGTAGCAAATGAAAATGCACCAAAGACCACGGGGGTTGAGTTTGCCTTGGAGGTGATGGTTACGAGCAAAACACACACATCCGAATAACTTTGGAGGAACAACAAATGTAAAAGTACCCAGCAGTAACTCCATAGGGCTACGGTAGTCAAGAATCCACAAGGGCATTTGATTGATGAGGTAAGCAGCTGTAAGAACGGCTTCACTCCAGTATGTAGCAAAGACATGCATCTGAAACATTAAAGATCGGGCAACTTATAACAAGTGACGATTCTTGCGCTCAGCGACTCCATTTTGTGCAAGTGTATCAACACAACTAGTTTGATGGATAATACCGTGCTCAGCCAGGTAGCACTGAAAGGAGCCATCGGTATACTCAGTTCCATTGTCTGTACAGAGGATGGTAACCTTTGCATTATACTGTGTCTGGATCATCCGATGAAATAGTTGGAAGCAGCAAAAGACCTCATTTTTGTGACGGAACAAATAAACCCAGGTGAGCCGAGTATTGCAATCAATGAAGGTCATAAATCATTTGTACCCAGTTATAGAGACACACCGAGATGGACCCCAAATATCAGAATGTAATAAAGAAAAGAGCGAAGTACTACGTCTATTTGAGATAGGATAAACAGACCGAGTCTGCTTTGCAAAAATGCAAGCATCACAAAAAAACTCATCTGACTGACATAGCTTTGAAAATTGAGGAAAAAATTTTACTAAATTCCTAATAGGGGGTGACCCAAACGGTGATGCCATAGAAGTAAAGCTGCCAGTAGGACTGGGAGGATGAAGACACCTGTGTTATTAAGGCTGAATATGCTGTAAAAGGGGCAAGGATGTATTAAGCCATCAACCGCTTTACCACTGCCAATCGTTTTCCCCGTCACCAAGTCCTAGAATACACAATAAGAAGGAAAGAAAGTGACTCGACAATCCAAATCAAGAGTTAGACTACTAATAGAGAGTAGATTAGTAGAAAATTTTGGTACATGAAGAACCGATGATAAGGAAAGTGAGGAACAGCATTTAATGGACCCCTTCCCTATAATAGAGGAGAGGGAGCCATTAGCAGCTCTAAATTTACCTTTACTAGAACTAGGAAAACACTCAAAAAAGGAATAAAAAAAGCCAGTCATATGATCGGTAGCTCCTAAGGCAATGATCCAAGGAGTAGAAGCAGAGGATGCACAATGACCACCGACAGAAATACTTGAATTAGTAAAGTTGGAAGAGAAGGACCCTGGCAGGGAGGCAGCGGCTGATGCAGATAGAGAAGGGCTCGACTGTGCTAGAAGATGACGAAGCTAGTTCATCAAATCATCATGTCCAAGGGGCGCGGTATCAACATCAGCAGTCTCAATTTGATGTGTCTGGGTAGAACCAGTACCACAACCTTACCCATGACCTTTGCTATTAGCAGGGCAACCGGAGTTTCCAACAGTATTCTTTTGTTTGACGTTCCTTGCCACAAAACTCACATTTAATAGGCTCTCTATCTGAACTTGCGCGAGTGCCGAACCGGCTAGAATTACCTGTGCTAGAGGAGCCCGTACTAGAAAATAGAGCTGAGCGATCAAGCAAAGAGGGTTGAAATATAGCTGTCCATCTGCTGTCCTCAGACTGGACCATAGCATAGGCCTCAGACTGGACCATAGCATAGGCCTGTTCTAAGGAGGGAAAAGGATCACGGCTCAAAACATGAGCACATATCTGATCAAACTCCACATTGAGACCTGTTAAGAAAGTACAGACACGAAATTTATCTTCCCTTTTTGCGAATTTCATGGCATCTATAGGACAAGAAGCGGTAAAGGCTTCATAATAATCCATCTCTTGCCACATTCCTATTAACTTAAAATAATACTGAGACAAAGAAAGCTCCTACAGTTTGCTTTCATGAATTTTCTTTTGTAGTTCATATACTTGAGCATCATTCCCTACTTGTGAGTACGTATCTTTCGCAACCTTCCATATACTTGCAACTAAATCTAGTTATAAATAACCGCGAGCAATGTTAGGATCCATAGAACTAATAAGACAAGACATTACCAAGTAGTTGTCAAAGCTCCACTTGCTTTGAGCAGTGCCATCAGTGGTAGGTTTCTTAACGTCACAAGTCAGGTATCCTGAAAAACCACGAGATGCAATAGAAAGAAAACAGGAACGAGACCACATCAAATAATTATTCCCATCCAATTTAATGGAACAACCAGGGAATGTAGGAAAGCCAGAAATGCTCTGATCACTAGAGCCCTTGGGAACAGTAGATGTAGTTGTCATGTCTGACATGGTTGAAGCTTATAGAGACCAAACAGATTAATCAAAATAGATCATAACCGTACTTGGGAGGATAAAATAGTTACATTGTACACATGATTTCGATAGAAACAGATCAACAATCAAAAAAATGTAACAAACTTCAATAACCCTCGGAGGGATCATAGCCAAAGAGGGGCTACTAGAGGCAGTGAGAGGAGAGGGCCGGCCGCACGGAGGAGAGAGAGGCGGAAGTGAGGGAGATAGAAGTGGTAGTCGACGGCGATGGTGGAGGCGGTAGTGACTCTAGGTCTCCGGCGGCGATGGTGGCGGCAGCGGGGTTAAATGTCGACCAATTAGGGAGAGGTACCATGTTGTAAATGTGGCTTGACTTGTCTTGAAAGAAAGAGTTCATATTGAATTTATAGAGTGAAAGATTTACAAAAACAGAAAGAGAGTGGGTAAAGAGAGTAAGTTACATCAAACCTGGACAATAGTAGGTTACATCGAACCTGGACTATTCTATATTTCAGTAATGTATATATATATATATATATATATATATATATATATATATATATAATACAATTTGACATAGAGATATGATTAAACTCAACAAATGTACCTAAACTAAAACTAAAACCACTATGAAAGGAAATCTTATCTTGCAATTAATAGCCTATGTTTCATATAACTGAAGATTATTGAGGGGAAACAAAAAGACAAGAAGATGGAAATATTAAAATTAAAATAAAAATTCCATCACCCAATTTTTTTCTTTTAAAAAAAGATTAAGAGAAAAATAAATTTCAACCTTATTCATTAAAAAGAAAGAAGAAAAAAGAGTAGTCTTAGGTATTGCCTAGGTACTCTTACGTATCACCTAGCTACGAGAACTTAACCATTCCGATTCCAGTAGTAACCTACCAAAGGCAGACAAAACATGACCACAGGCTATTCAGAAGTAACAGTCTATGCTACCAATACCATTGGTCCACTACTTTTTCATCATCTACTCTAGTCAATGGGTTCTCACTGACACAACATAGCTCAAAAATCAAAAAGAATGTGTCAATGGTTCTAAGTACCACAACTTAACATTTAAATATGCAGCATTTACAAATAAGCAATTATTTGTTCATATACTCACTACGTAATGTAAGAAATTAGAAACTTAACTGATCAATGATTAGCAACAGAGACTCAAAAAAATAAAAATGATTAGCAACAAAGGATTGGGTTAATAAGTAAAATATGCATACTCAGCCCTGGTCAAAACTTGATCTTGCCAAGACTCTCCTCTCTCTTTCTGGTGCCTGTCCTTCTTCCCTTCCCCGAAGGACCTCTCCGTTCCCCCCCTCCCTCCCCCCAAGCTACCCCTTCTTCTTTGCCTGCACCTTAGATTCCATCCCCTGTAAGTTCCACACTGTTCTCCTTGGCATAGCTCTCTGACAAGGAAAAGTCAATCACTGATAAAAGAAAAGGGGAAAAAAACTGCACATATGGATTACAGATGAATTAATCAATGATGTTTAAATGAAATAAATTAATACCTTGGTGTAGATCAGTGTCCTCGAACTCGAAGTATCACCAGAACGAGCGAACCAGAACTGAATTAGAAAAAGAGAGTGGAATTGTATGAAGTTGTATACATGTGTCATCTCGAAGAACACAGAAATCGAATAAACATGGGAATTACAATTTATAGCACCAGAAAAACCCTCACCTTTTCTTTAAATTTTCATTCAAAATATCCCATCCTCTCTATCCGGTCTCCGATTAACCCAGAATGGTTGAAGAACTCTTTCTGTCGTCATCTCCTCTCTCTTTTTCCTGTCTCTCCTTCCCCTCCCTGAAAGACCTCTCCGTCTCCCCCAACTATCCCTTCTACTTTGCCTACAACGATGATTCCATCCCGTGTAATGGGTTCCACTCTGTTCTCCTTGGCATTATTCTCTGACAAAAAGGAATTATTCACTGATAAAACAAAAAACCCCACAGATTGATTTCAGATAAATATATATAATAATGTTTAAATGAAATAAATTAAAACCTAGGCGTAGATCATTGTCCTTGAACTCGAGGGATCACCAAAATGAGCGAACCGAATCTGAATTAGAAAAAGAGAGTAGAATTGTATGAAACTGTATACATGTATCAATCTCGCAGAACAACCTGGTGAATAGAGTTATCAGAATTAGCCTTTGGCTACTGCACAAAATAGAGCCACTGATTCTCAATCCCCGCCCCTTCCTTCAGCCTTTGAACCACCAGAATCGGCGTGAACATGGTTGTTCTCGAATCTGCAAGTGTACGGGTCGTGCAACGATATAGTGATAAATCGAGTATCGTATCCACAGGAAAAATGTTCAATTACCAAACCTAATCAATTCTCTCTATTATTTAGACGACTGAATTACCAAGATTAATAATTAACAAGTAGATAATGAAACCAAAGATTAATGACAAAAATTCTAGGACTCGGACTTCCTCAATTAAATTATTCTTAACCTAACTAAACTTATTGAACAATTTTCTGTTGATGCAATGATTAATTCCCTAGGATATTCTGTCTCTTTCAAGAATAACAAATTATGCATGTATTAGTCCTACATCTACTTTCGTGTTTGCAAGATTTTAATACAAACTCATTAAGTTCAATAGAATTATTACCAAAATCACAATGGCAAGCTCTTATTTCTAAGAAAACACTCTACCAAGGACTGAAATTTTATGAACTAATATCAATCTTCCACTTTCGCTCCATCAATTGATACTTTGAGACATGCAATTAATGATCAACTAATCACACGCAATTTTCCCAAAAATACCATATTGCATAAAACATGATTTTTCAAAAAGCCAAGGGTTTAATCAACACAATTCTAATGAATCGACCCTAATCCTAGAATAAGAAATCTAACGAATCATCATTGACAATTCTGAAACATAAACAAAGAGATCATAGAGAAAAAGGAAGAACTCGTTTTGGGAATAGACGAAGCTTGAATCCAAGATTTTTCTCTAGTCTTCTAGCTCCGTCCCTCACAAATTCTCTACCTCCAATGTGCCCTGCAGCCCTTTTTACGAACAACTCCTCTTGCTCTCTACGTTTTTTGTTTCTTTTTTTTATAAGCCTCCAGCCCCTTAAAATCAGCCTTTTACAATCTTGCTTTTGAACGCAACTTACCCGATTTGTTGGAGAATGCTGATTTTATGGCAGATTTTCATCAATTATCTTCCATGCTAATTAAGAATCTAACACCAAGCTTTCACCTGTCTTGACATCTCTAATTCAGTCCTTATCCAACCCAAAAACCTAACAAATAACTAAAAATAATCAATAATCAAATAAATTAATAAAATATTCAAAACATTAATTAAATTAAACTAAATGTCCTAGAAAACTTGCAAAATTAAGCTAAATATGATCAAGAATGTGCTAAATAATTTCACATATCAAACACCCTCAAACTTAAATATTTGTTTGTCCTCAAACAAAAGAAAGATCACATTTAGAATAAAGGACACGAAGCATATTTAGAACCAATCCTCATATCCAAGACTTCTACCATGCAAACATCAAATCTTCAACTTTAACACAACAATAGCAAACAAAGAAAAACTAAGCATACTCGTGTTCTCCAATTCAAATATCCACACATAATTCTAAACTAATCATGCTTATCATACAACCAACATAATCTATTCATGTACAACTAAACTTGCAATCATTCCTTCTCACTACTACAAACAATGGTAGCAAACTAAGGCTCCCTCTTTTTCTTCTTCTTCTTCTTCTTCTTCTTCTTCTTTTTTTTTTTTTTTTTTTTTTTAATGGTGGTTGCATTTTATGCTCTCCCACCTCAAGCAATGTTCAGTATAGTGGTTGCATTTTATGCTCTCCCACTATACACATGTGTTTATGGTTGAGTAAAAATTTCATTATTCATTTCTCAATTCCACCACATGCTTTCCCATTAGCTTGAAAAAAAAAAAAAATTTTAATGGTGGTTGCATTTTATGCTCTCCCACTATACACATGTGTTTATGGTTGAGTAAAAATTTTATTATTCGTATCTCAATTCCACCACATGCTTTCCCATTAGCTTTTTTTTTTTTTTTTTTTTTTGCATAATACCACCCTATTTACTTAAACCATGTTTAGGCCTAGATCAAAGGGAATACTCACAAGAAAAGAAGTGCACACATATTTTATGCATAGTCACACAACTTATACAACTTTGCCTAGAACATGTATTTCAATAATCTTTTAAAGAAAACAAGCATGCTTAATCTCGCTTTATAAGATATTTGCCCATTCTAAATTAAAACTTCAATGCTTGAACATAACAAGAAACCCGAATGTAAATCATGACTCCAGATAACAAGTTCATTCTTCTTATTCTTTCACAAAAACTTGTAGTTCGAGGGTTAGCCAAGGATGTATAATTTTTTTGAAATGAATATGTATTTTTTTTTTTTCAAAAATTACACCTAGTAGTTAAACAGGCATAAGAATTATCAATCACCCCCCAAACGTAATTTAAACATTATCCTCAATGTGAAAGTAAATAAGAAAGTAAGAAAAATATTCAAACCGGTTTATTGCTCCATGTGCTCATACTTGAACAACACAACCAAAAAAGGGTAAGTACGATCATATTTATTCAACAACTAGAAGAAAACGAAAAAGAAAAAATAATTATAATAATAATAATAAAAGATAAAGATAAAGATAGAATAGTGTAACTTGGGTTCCCTCCCAAGAAGAGCTTGTTTATAGTCTTTAGCTTGACTACCAACCCATCAACCGTAGCTAGGTTCTTAGGTATTGCCTAGGTACTCTTATGTATCACCTAACTATGAAAACTTAACCATTCCGATTCCAGTAGCAACCTGCCAAAGGCAGACAAAACATGACCACAGGCTATTCAGAAGTGACAGTCTATGCCACCAATACCACTGGTCCACCACTTTTTCATCATCTACTCTAGTCAATGGGTTCTCACTAACATAGCATAGCTCAAAAATCATAAAGAATGTGTCAATAGTTCTAAGTACCACAACTTTAAACATTTAAATATGCAGCATTTACAAACAAGCAATCATTTGTGCATTCTGGTATATAGTTGCTCTTCTCATATACTCACTATGTAATGTAAGAAATTAGAAACTTAACTGATCAATGATTAGCAACAGAGACTCAAAAAAAAGAAAAATGATTAGCAACAAAGGATTGGGTTAATAAGTAAAATATGCATACTCAGACCTGGTCAAAACTTGATCTTGCCAAGACTATCCTCTCTCTTTCTGGTGCCTATCCTTCTTCCCTTCTCTGAAGAACCTCTCCGTCTCTCCCCCCTCCCTCCCCCTAAGCTACCCCTTCTTCTTTGCCTGCACCTTTGATTCCATCCCTTGTAATGGTTCCACACTGTTCTCCTTGGCATCGTTCTCTGACAAGGAAAAGTCAATCACTGATAAAAGAAAAGGGGAAAAAAAACTGCACATATGGATTACAGATGAATTAATCAATGATGTTTAAACAAAATAAATTAATACCTTGGTGTAGATCAGTGTCCTTGAACACAAAGTATCACCAGAATGAGCGAACCACAACTGAATTAGAAAAAGAGAGTGGAATTGCATGAAGTTGTATACATGTGTTCATCTCAAAGAACACAGAAATCAGATAAACATGGGAATTACAATTTATAGCACCAGAAAAACCCTCACCTTTTCTTTAAATTTTCATTCAAAATATCTCATCCACTCTGTCCGGTCTCCGATTAACCCAGAATGGTTGAAGAACTGTTTCTGTCGTCATCCCCTCTCTCTTTTTCCTGCCTCTCCTTCCCCTCCCTAAAAGACCTCTCCGTCTCCCCCAACTATCCCTTCTACTTTGCCTATAACGATGATTCCATCCCGTGTAATAGGTTCCACTCTGTTCTCCTTGGCATTATTCTCTGACAAAAAGGAATTATTCACTGATAAAAAAAAAAAACCCACAGATCGATTTCAGATAAATATATACAATAATGTTTAAATGAAATAAATTAAAACCTAGGCGTAGATCATTGTCCTTGAACTCGAGGGATCACCAAAATGAGCGAACTGAATTTGAATTAGAAAAAGAGAGTAGAATTGTATGAAACTGTATACATGTATCAATCTCGCGGAACACAATCATCGGATAAACAACCTGGTGAATAGAGTTATCAGAATTAGCCTTTGGCTACTGCACAAAATAGAGCCATTGATTCTCAATCCCTGCCCCTTCCTTCAGCCTTTGATCCACCAGAATCGGCGTGAGCACAGTCCTCAGCAGCTGCTACCAGCGGCTTGGACGGCATCTCAACAGCTCTGGCGGACGGGGTCTCCTTCCCCCCTTCCAGAGATGCTTTGGTGGGATGGGCATTCCCAGAAACTTTCCTCCATTGTTGCATAGATCTTGCAAAAACAGCAACGATTGGATTTCCAGTTCTATTTCACAAATTGGATGAAGACATTACCTCTGTGATCTTCCATCTCAAACTGATCCTTCAACTCCTCTTCTGCGGAAAACTCTATGCATACACGAGCACATGCAAGACGAACCTTGGAACAAGTGGTCTTATCAGTATATAAGGGCCTTCCAATGACTGCACAGATCGTGCTCAAGGCTGGACGACTCCAAAAATGCAGAGGTAGGCGTGGAAGGGGAACCCACATCGGAACACACAGGGTCTGAAAAACAGAGGTTTGTTTGCCACTTGTCACACCCCTCTCTCCAGCACTCTACCGAAATCGCCTTCATCAGAAAACTTAAAAAGGAAACTCCCATCCGCAAGGAAGAAAGTTTCCATTCGACCTTTAGTTTGGCACTGTTTTCCATAGCAAGTTTAACGTATGAAAAGCCAGGTTTACATCCAATAAAAAAAACCCTCCAAGAGCAGTATCTAGGGTTCGGATTTCATCCTCCATTAGCTCTGAAGAACATTTTCCAATCAACTCCATCTCTCCTTCCACTACACTTGGGGTAACATAGGATAGGCTCATCTCCACCTTCGAAGCATCGGATGGATTCTCAAATAACTTCTTACTCCATGATACTGCTAGTCTAGAGGACCGATCTTCCGATTCAACACTCTCCTTTCCATCAAATTCATTAGTCACACCTTCATCTCCCTTGGTCGGATGATCAGGAGTCTTACCTCCTTCATCAAACCTCCCTGATTTTGGTAGTTGTGAGAAGTCCTGTAGATTGACAATCCATTTCACCCCTTCAAACCTTCAAGAAGCTCACCTCCGTTTTACCCTTCCATAACCTCACATCGTCATTCGGATTCTTCGCTGTTGTTATCCTGTTCGTCCTCCATCGTCAAGATGACAATGGTGAACTAGATAAGCTCGCGGATCCTACTTTTTCCACAACGTCGGCTTGTGAGGATCGCCATCCGGCGAAAGGTTCGAAGACATCGATATGACGCTTCGACCTCCAACACCGATGCCCCAAATACCTCAAAAGGAAGAACAACAAATCCGCAGCGGCGATGGCGGTGGTCTTTTACAGAGAGTAAGGAATGAAGAGTACCGTTACGACAAGCGGGAAAAAGGAAACTGCCAGGGGCAGATTTGGTAAATACTGTTCGTTATCTTCCCGCGTTGCCTCTGTTTCGAATCTATAGGATCGCTGGAATTTCCATATTCTCCTTCTCTACAGTCCACGTGTCACATTGCAACGGTGCAACCCATTGTGCGATGATGTAACAACGGTACAAAATACAAGAAAAGCGGATTTTCCCTTTACACTTAATCCAAAACAGAGAGCAACCAAAATATAAAAATCCTATGGAAATAGAAGCGGATTTTCATGGAAAAACATCCTCTCAAGTTCAACACTTTCTTCAGCCCTGATTCAATTATCGGAATATACTTTATGTGTATATCAATATATTAATTTGTATGCATTAATTTCAATCATTGGATCACCAACTTAAGAGACTTTACCAATTTTTTAATGCTTGTGATATAGCATAGATTATGTGCATCATTCTTCCAATGCAAGCTATCATTCTTCCAATGCAAGCTAGAGTAGATCGACCTTTATAAAATGGCAAAAGAAAGATTTTTTACCTAGTAAATCAACTTATAAATTATTTGGTTTTTCTTTTTTTTTTTTGTGTAAAAATCTTTTTTTTTTCTTTTTTTTGGTGAAAAATTATTTAGTTGACCTCATTAAATACTTGTTCTATTAACTCTCCTCACAAGTCTCATAAATTTTGGGGGCACCTTTGGCTTATATCATTGCTCTTCTAAAAATTCATACTTTTTTTTGTGGAAGTGTTGTCACGGAGCTATAGCATGTCAAAGTAATCTTTTCCACCGTCGTTGCATGATGGAGTCTAGATACCTTGTTGTGCAGAAGCTTAAGGAATCCAAAGTAGTAACAGGGTCCATTCACTAACTCTACTTCACCTTACTTTCAGTCGTGTGAAGCTAGTGTCTTTAGCCTAAAGATGACGGTCAACTCTCTCCTTCATGGTTTCGATCCCTAACTCCACTCATGAGCATGCCTAAGAATGAGTAGTCACGCATTTACTCTAATGAATGGTGATCGTAGATCAGCAAGATATGGCCAAAAAGCCACGTCAGTGCTCAAGCACCATTTACAATTTTCGCGCCATTCTCCAATGTCAATTTGCTCAGTCAATGTTGTTTGTTGGTCTTCTCTCTCTGCATTCTGATTTTGTGGATTACACATCTTTTGCATCTTGGCTCCATGATTAATTTGCCATCTCTTCGGCTACATCAGAATCTTCCCATCTCGATTCACTTTTGGTTTTCATTAGTTGGGGAATTTGGAAGTTTCGAAATTCCCTTTTATTTGGAGTATGGATTTATCAACCATTCTTGTGCTTCAAATGATGCTCTTTCATTTGGCCGAGAATGAAACTGCTATCCTACTACCATGTCACTGCCTGTTCCATCAACATACTCTACCAGAAGCTCTATAGCATGGTGCCACTACATCCTGGGGTGTTCAAGCTTAATGCTAATGCAGCTTTCAGCCGCCATATTGGACGTGGATCATATTTTTACTTCTAAATTTTTTTTATTTTATTGCACATGTAATCAAGCCAAACCAAGTTAAAGAAACTAAATTTTCTTGATCCTAAAGAATACTTGCAACTGATGTTGTCGGAATAGTTTCACATTAATTAGGTCTGGAGTTTTCGGTGCCTTATATACTTGAAAGCCCTTCCATTTACTAGTTCGAGCTTTTGAGATGGTTATAATGCTATTAGAGCTCCAAATTCCTTTATTTTCGGTAAGGCATTCTCGAAAATTATTAGTAAAGTTTTTATCATAAAAGCTCGAACTAGTAAGTGAAATAATGATCTAAGATGTATAAGGTTGCTGAAGATTATTTAGTAGTCGGCGTGGGATTAATCTTCAAGCAATCTTTTGCACCTGTGGTAGTATGTACAACGGACACATGATTATAGATGTCATTCCAAAGGTAGAAGAAGGGTGAAGGAGGAATATTCCCATCCAATAAACCAAAAAATCAGAAATCCTTTTTTTTTTCAAGCAAACTGATTGATTGGTACCATCAAGCGATGATTGAGCAGTCGACTGGATGATAGTAAACCCTAATGTATCAATTTGCCGATAACACTTTTTCTCTTATATTGCATTCTTGGTTGTTCACAAAATATCTTGAACATGTAGTTCACACCATCTATACATGGATTAATCTATCAATTCAAATTAGACATCACCAAATTTGAGAAAAATACTTTAAAAATTATTTAAGAAATTCACTTGTTATAAGCAAAAATCCTAAACCAATTGATTGAAATATGGCACCAAAACAACAAGTGGTTCATTAAAATAAGGGACCCTTAAAATAATTATCCATAAATCAATCTCAAAAACTATAAATTACCATCACAAGCCAAGAAACTGATCCCATGCCTATGTGGCTGAAAAGGTACATTTTGTAAGAAATGAATTAAAATTAAGGGGAATTTTTTTTTTAAGAAAAAAAATCAGCTATTACCCAAAATAGTTTCGAAACATCATTTACCACCCACACCTTTCAAAAAACATCAACTACCACCCGAACGTTTACCACCATTAATCAAATAGATCCACTTCGTCAAACGAATCCCGTTAGTTGCTAATGTCATCTAAAATTGATTTTGAAATGGACAATAATACCCTTAAAGAAATGTTAAAAGATGATTTTATCCTCTTTCACTTAATTCATCATACACCCCCAAATGGTAAATTATGCAATTTGTAAATCCAGTTTCTTGAAGACGGGCTGCAACTCTTCCGCCATTAATGTTCTTTTAGAGCTTGAGATTGAACCCAAAAGTTAGAGCACAATCCAAGCTATAGCACAAGAGATTTGCAGGAAATCCAAGATACAGCATAAAACAGAGATTAAACCCTAAAGTTCTGCAACTCTTCAACATCCCCTCCACTTCGGATTTGATGGCCGTGATTTCTTTCTTCCGGCTCCTCTTCCTCATCAATATCCTCAGCTTCTTCTTCTTCACCATCGTTTCTAGTGCCAAGCTCCACCCCAGGACTTGCAAGTTTAGAGCCATTCCTCTTAGCTTGAGATTGGAACACTGATGGCCCACCATTGTGACTGGGACAATTTGAGAAATAATCGGATAAAAAATTGACAAATCATCGTCCATTGCCCTATCGGACCATTTTCTCAAAGCTTCAATCGTTGGCAGGTTTTGTAGCTGTCTTAAATATGGCAAAAAATGATTATAATATAGAATAAGGTTTGACCTCGGGTAATGCCACCATTGTAGTGCTCTTTGCTCTTCCTTTCCGTCTCTCTTTGTCATGAACGAAATGAACATGGCGGTGTTAACCAGTTTCCAATAAATCCGATCTAAACTATGGGGGAAAAGAGAAAAAAGGAATGGGGAAAGAGAGGAGATAGAGAGTGGGAGCAATAGGACATACTGTCAGCGAGAGTGGTAATTCAGGTATGGGGCGTTGTGCGGATCGCAACCCCACTAACCCAGTCCCAACACTCGTGTATTGATTTCTCCGCCAAGAAAGGAGGCAATCAGAGTTATGTGCGTTCGATTTTTCGGAAAACCATTTTAGGGAATTGCCGTACTTCTACACTTTCTTGTGGTTGCGAAGCTCTGCTCAGATTGGGATGGAATTGATTATAAAATTCTCTCCTCAAGGAACAATCGGATTTCGTTCTTGCTGTTGATCAGAAAATAAAATTTTCTCCTAAAGGAACGATCGGATCTCGTTCTTGCTACTGATCAGAAAGGAGGAGATAAACAATGACAGTCGTAGGTTTTTCTTTGCAGAGGAGAAGAGTCCAACATTAGGGATTGGGTTGTTTATAAAACGACAATGAGAAGGGTTATATTAGTAATTTTACTAGTCTTTAAAATTTTCCAATTAATAACATAAAGGGTAAAAATGTCTAACGTTAATTTTCGTCACCTCCGTCCGTTACTTTGGTGTAGTTAATGTTTTTTGAAAAATGTGGGTAGTAGGTGATGCTTCGAAACTATTTTGGGTGGTATCTAATTTTTTTTCTTTTTTTTTTAATACGGAAGTGGAATGGAATCATCGATCCCTCTTATAGAGGGGTTTGGGTATTTCAAAAAAATGTGGTTTTCCTGTTTAAGGGTTTCAAGTACACCATGAGCCTTCGGCTTTAAATTTAACAAAAATGATATAGAAATTTCTTGTCCATTGCCAAGAATAATTGCATACCTATCTTAATTTTCAACTATTCTAAATATAGAATAGAAACTAATTTGTACGTTTTTTTTTTTTTTTTTGGCTAACAACGGGTATCCAGACCTTTGGCCTGACTAATCCCGCAGACTCATACTAACCCTACAACTGCATGGACTGAATCATTTTAGGATTGAATGAGAATCATTCCACTTACACCCATAGTATTTTTCAATTCAAATAACACTACCTTCTTATTTTTTTTTTCACCTTCTACCTTATTCATGTTATGGGCCCCACAAAAATTTTTTTCCCCACATTAATTACATTCAATAATTTATTTTTAAATTTTATTTTACTTCACTTGTAATCAAGCCAAACCAAAGTTAAAGAAACTAAATTTTCATGATCCTAAAAAATATTTGCAAGTGAAGAAAGTGCATATATAAATTAAGAAGAAAAAAATTAGTGAACATAGAAGACAAATAAAAAGACCATCATTACACATTCAAAAGTTTTGTTTACCTCATTTAAGTTAGTGCAAATCTATCTTTCTCCTTGGAAAAAAAAAAACCAAAAGAGAGAGAGGAAAAGGTTCATTAGGGTATAGCAAATCTCTTCCCTTTAACTTACATGATCGGTGTCCCTTTTGTGGCACACAAAGACACATCCTTATCACAAGTCATGCAAATCAGAAGGGAGGACCTGGCAGTGGGCCAGGTGGGCCTCCACCACAGCATTCCTTGAACAGCCAGCAACAGCACAAAAAGTCGAAGCTGCAAAATTACCCAAATAAAACACAAGCATTAATGAATATTTAATCATGGTTTAAGGATCGATCCAGGCACATTTTAGGCCGATTCTGGCATGGCGTTTATGCTTCCATCATTAATAAAGGCGACAGCTCTCCATCCAAATTAGAGGTTCATATCATTATTATTATTATTTTGATAAATTTCTAATAATCCTTTATACTTAATCTATAATGATAATCACTCAAGCTTCATTACTCATAAATTTTTTTCAAGAAATTTTTTCAAAAATAAAAAATAAATTTCCGCTTTTTTTTTCTGATATTTTTAAATCATTGAATTACCCATACCCAATCTTTTACGGTTTACCTATGGTTCACTCCATGTCTTCTCTTTTGCATCTTTCCTCCTCTCTCTTTTTCTCTCTCTCTCTCTCTCTCTCTCCCCCACAGCACACCCTCCTACAAATTAAAATGGAAGTTCCAGTAATTCCAGTTTAGCAGTTTACAGTATGGCTTCTGTCTAACAATGGTTCGGGACTCCAATACTAACAGAATTAAAATAAATATTTTACTAGTGTAACTAGCTCAAACATATTTTACAATTAAATTCCTCATTGTGTGATCATTTCTTTCTATCTCGTTTTGTTTTTCCTCACTTCTACAGTCATCCCAAGGATCAGATAAAACCACACGTGTTACTTGATTACAGGTGTTTTTTTGGGCCAATTCGACTCGGACATGACATTGAACCTTGACTAAAAGACATCAACTTCTATCAGATTGCAAGTGGTGGATTGATGAGTCTATGGCTTTGGATCCACTTTTCATGTACTCCTAATAATTGGAGAACATAAACTTATGTATTCTGAGTCTCAGACATATTTGTATGGATAAAAATTGGGAAGGGAAGCACACTTTGTTGCAGCCTATGCAATGCAACAAAGTGATGAGTCTGAATGGTTTCTCTCATCACTAATTTTCTCGAGCCATTTGAGAGAGAATGGGCAAAACAACTCTTAATAACAATGTTATTTTGTGGCTTGAAATTTGAGTCTTTTATGGTTATTATGGACCATATCGTATCTTTTTTTTTTAGTTAAAAATAAAATAGGAAAGTTGTGGAAAAATGATTCTCTATTCTCTCAATTACTTTTCTCCCATAAATATAATTGTGGGAGAGGGAATAGTTAAGGATTTTTTCTGACCTAGTCACAAAACGTAAGAGGAAGAGAGAAAAGAAAAAAAAAAAAAAAGAGAGCAACGAAAGTTCTTGTTCATTGTTGAAGCTGATTGCAATATTGTGTATTTGTGCCACTCTATAATGTGCACTTTGTAATCTTCTTCTTCTTATTGATCTAGTGAAAATCTCTTCTCGCCCGTGGATATAGATCACATTGATCGAACCACGAAAATTTCTCGTGTCTTTATTCTTTATTGTTTATTCGAATTTCATACTGCCATTACCTGCGTTCTTCCGCTATGTTTGTCGTAACAAACTGGTATCAGAGCTTTGATTCGATTTCAAGGGCTTTGTGTTTGTAATGGCTTCCATGAAATTCTCGGTGACTCCTTTTGATGGCCAGAACAATTTTGGATTATGGAAAATAAAGATAAAAGCTTTGCTACGGCGTGAAAGTACGGTCAAGGCTCTTAACAGAAAGTACCCGAAGGATATGACTAAAGCCGAAATTGAAGAGATGGAAGAGAAGGCTCACAGCGCCTTGCAATTGTCCCTTTCTGACAAGGTGCTTCGTGAAGTTGTTGTGGGCAAAGCTCGAAAGTCTCTACATGAAGGAATCTCTTACAACAAGGTTGTATTTGAAGCAACGTCTTTATACTCTAAAGATGAAAGAAGGTACGCCTATCCAAGAACACTTAGATGAATTTAATAAAATTATCATGGATATAACAAAATTTAGATATTAAACTTGAGAATAAAGATCAAGCCCTTAATGTATTGTGTTTTCTACCTGAATCGTATAAAAATTTTGTCAACTCTATGTTGTATGGGAGAGAATCCATAAGTTTAGAGGATGTGAAGGCCTCTTTAAATTCTACTGAGTTGAGAACAAAATTGAATGGAAAAAATATTGAAAGTCAGGCTGACGGTTTGCTTGTTAGAGGTAGATCGAAGACCAAGGAGGGTGGTAAAGGCAAATCAAGTAATCATTCTAAGTCCAAATCAGGCTTGGATAAAAAGATGTTGAGTGCTACTATTGTCACAAGAAAGGGCATTACAAGTCAGAATGTCATGCTCTTAAGAAGAAGGAAAATCAGCAGGGTCAAGCTTTAGATTCTGCAAATATGGCAAAGGCTAATAAAGTCGATGTTGCTAAGAATGTTCTTGTCGTATGTCCCTTGGATGGTCGTTCTGATAGGGAATGGATTTTGGATACAGGTGCGTCTTATCACATGTGCCCAAACATAGATTGGTTTACCACCTACAAGGCTATCGAAGGTGCTTCAGTTTTGATGGGAAACAACGCAGTTTGTAAGATAGTTGGTATTGGTACAGTTCGCATCAAGTGTCATGACGGGATAGTAACGACTTTGACAGATGTGAGGCACATCCCAGACTTGAAGAAGAATCTTATTTCCTTGAGTACCTTAGACTCAATTGGGTGTTCCTACACAGGTGGAGGTGGAGCTCTTAAAATTTCTAAGGGTTCATTGGTTGTGATGAAGGGTAACAAAGTTAATAGCCTTTATGTTCTGCAGGGTAGTACTGTGATAGGTTCTGCAGATGTGTCATCATCTTCTGACTCTGACAATGACATAACTCACTTGTGGCATATGCGATTAGGCCATATGAGTGAAAGAGTTATGACTATTCTGAGTAAACGTGGTTTGCTCCGTGGTGATCATACGACATCACTTGACTTCTGGGAGCATTGTGTATTTGGGAAGCAAACCCGAGTCAGCTTCTCAACTAGTTCACATACGACAAAGGACACACTTGACTACATCCATTCGAATTTATGGGGACCAGCTCAGGTTCCATCCAAAGGTGGTGCTCTCTATTTTTTGACATTTATTGATGATTATTCCAGAAAGGTTTGGGTTCATTTTCTCAAGCGTAAAAGTGATGTGTTCGAAAATTTCAAGAAGTGGAAAATTCTTGTAGAGAATCAAATTGGAAAGAAGATCAAACGTCTCAGAACAGATAATGGTTTAGAGTTTTGCAGTGGTGAGTTTAACAAATTCTGCACAAATTCAGGGATCGTATGGCATCGCATGGTCAACCACACTCCTCAGCAGAATGGAGTGGCAGAGCGTATAAACAGGACCTTAATGGAGAGAGCTAAGTGTATGCTCTCTAACTCTGGATTGGAAAAGGATTTTTGGGCTAAAGCTGTTAACACGGCTTGCTATTTAGTGAATCGTTCTCCTTCCACTACCATTGAACGTAAGACTCCAAACGAGGTATGGTCAGGTAAACCTAGTGACTATTCAAATTTAAAGGTATTTGGATGTCCTGCTTATTATCACGTTAAATATGGTAAGCTTGAGCTTAGAGCTAAGAAAAGCATATTTGTTGGTTATGCTGATGGTGTTAAAGGATATCGTTTGTGAGTTTGGAACCTGATTTCCCTAAGTTCATTATTAGTAGAGATGTTATTTTTAATGAAAAATATATGCTTGATCATGGGAAGGTTTTTGTTGAGTCTACAGGTAATATAGAGAAGACTATGGATGAGGTGGAGCTTTGAGAGAGAAACTTCTCAGAAGTCATCTCCAGATGTTACTTCTCTGACTAAAGATGAGCAACTTGCTTCAGGTTCAGATGATGATGAGGTAAAATCTGAACAACCTTATTCGATAGCTAGTGGGAGGGAGAGGAGGCAAATTAGACGTCCTCAGATATATGCCTATGCTGAGTTAGTGACATATGCTCTGAAGAGATGGGTATTTAGGAGCCATCCACTTTTTCTGAAGCTGTCTCCTGTGCTGAGTTTGGCCAGTGGGCCATTGTTATGACAGAAGAACTTGAGTCTCTTTACAAAAATCAGACTTGGGACTTGGTGAAATTACCAAGGGTAATAGGGTCATAGGAAGCAAATGGATTTTCAAAAGGAAGAAAGGGATCCCAGGGGTTGAGGATGCTAGATACAAAGCACGGCTAATAGCTAAAGGTTATAAGCAAAAGGAGGGAATTGACTATGATGAAGTATTTTCTCCAGTTGTAAAGCATACTTCTATCCGTGTGTTGCTTGCCATGGTTGCTCTACATGATTTGGAGCTTGAGCAGCTTGATGTCAAGATTGCATTTCTGCATGGTGAGCTTGAGGAGACTATTTACATGTCTCAGCCAGAGGGATGTTCCGTGGAAGGCAAAGAAGATCATGTTTGTAGATTGAAGAAATCTTTGTATGGCCTGAAGCAATCTCCAAGACAGTGGTACAAGAGGTTTGACAATTTTATGCTTAGTCACAGGTACTCGAGATGTACTTATTATAGTTATGTGTACTACATGGTGTTGGGAGATGATTCTTTTGTATATCTTTTGTTATATGTAGATGACATGCTCATTGCTACAAAGAACATGTCACATATTCAGGTTTTAAAGAGACAACTCAGTGATGAGTTTGAGATGAAAGATCTTGGTGCAGCGAAGAAGATCTTAGGGATGGAGATTCAGAGAGATAGAAAAGTTGAAAAATTATATCTCTCGCAAAAGAGTTATATTGAGAAGGTGCTTGAGCGTTTTGGGATGAAAAAGGCCAAGCCCATTGCTACTCCTTTGGCTTCCCACTTTAGGCTTTCAGTTCAAGACTCACCTCAAAGTGAAGTCGAGAAGAAGGAGATGTCTCCCCCACCCGGGCCTCGGGGGGGGGGGGGGGGGAATCAAGCAAAGAAAAATTTATAACAAGAAAAATGATAAATTAAAAAATTTAATCAAATAATTCCATCCTCCAACAAAAAAAAAAAAAAAATAAAAAAAAAATTTAAAAAAAAAAAAAAAAAAAAAAAAGAGAAAGGAAAAGAAAAAAAAAAAGAAAAAGGAAAAATTTTCCTCCCCCCCCCCCCCCCCCCCTTGGGGGGGGGGGAAAGGGGGGCGGGGGGGGGGGGGGCCGCCGCCCCAGAAAGAAACCCGGGAAAAAGAAGAGATTGTATGGGGAGCCGAGACCAATGCAACACCACATGCATGAGATAACATTATATGTATGCCATGGTTTGGCGGCCCCCCCCTCCGGGCTGGGGGCGGCGGGCCCCCCCGGGCGGCCCCCCCTACCCCGCGTGCCCCACATCACTCGCTCGTATAGAGACGGACCATTGCACCAAGCAAACACCCAAACCCCTATTAGCAAGGGCTTGCAAGTGGGTTCCGTTTCTAACCACCTAGATGTCAATACAAGTAGGTCCACCCTAGTCGGCCGTCTACGATCAGATGTAGTGAGCGGTCGGAGATACATGGCTCGGCCCCCCACAACCAAAATAATCACATGTCTAACATCCATTACACCTAGCATATGAAATGCATGAACAGGAAGGCACATTGGGCCAAACAAACAGGGAAGGCACATTGGCAGGCAATAAAGTGGATTCTTAGGTATCTCAGAGGTACTTCAGATTTGGGTTTAGTCTTTAATTGCAGTGCTTCGGGAACCTCAATTTTTATAGGTTTTGTAGATTCTGACTTTGCAAGTGATCTCGATAAAAGAAGATCTTTGACTGATTATCTCTTTACGCTTTCTGGTTTAGCTATTAGTTGGAAATCGACCTTGCAATCGACAGTGGCTTTCTCTACTACGAAGGCAAAGTACATGGCAGCAGCAGAACCTGTAAAGGAGGCCATTTGGTTGAGGAATCTCGTGAGTGAACTTGGGCTTCAGCAAGAAGCTAGTTCAGTTGTCTTTTGTGACAACCAGAGTGCGATACATTTGACAAAAAACCAAGCACATCACGAGAGGACAAAACATATTGATGTTAGATATCATTTCATTCGTGAGGCAGTTGCCGAAAGGAACATCACGGTGAAGAAGGTTAATACTGCAAACAATCCAGCGAATATGTTGACTAAACCGGTTACGAAAAACAAGTTCAAACATTGCTTGGATTTGGGTGGCATTCACACTTAATTGGTAGCCCCTGTTGGGGCATTGGTGGCGAGAGGAGAGGTGTTCACTAGTTTCGATTCTGAAGTGAATAATTTTTTTTCACATCTCTTGTTTCTTACACCGAGTTAGCTCATGTAAGCTTAGAGATATGTTTGAGATATTGTTCAACTTCTAGATGGTTTGAGGTTTTCAAGCCAAGGTGGAGATTGTTATTTTGTGGCTTGAAATTTGGGTCTTTTATGGTTATTATGGATCATATCGTATCTTCTTTTTTTAGTTAAAAAGAAAATAGAAAAGTTGTGGAAAAATGATTCCCTATTTCCTCAATTATTTTTCTCCCATAAATATAATTGTGGGAGAGGGAATAGTTAAGAATTTTTTCTAACCTAGCCGCAAAACATAAGAGGAAGAGAGAAAAGAAAAAAAAAAAGGAGAGCAACGAAAATTCTTGTTCATTGTTGAAGCTGGTTGCAATCTTGTGTATTCGTGCCACTCTATAAAATGCACTTTGTAATCTTCTTCTTCTTATTGATCTAGTGAAAATCTTTTCTCGCCCGTAAATGTAGATTACATTGATCGAACCACGTAAATTTCTCGTGTCTTTATTCTTTATTGTTTATTTGAATTTTATACCGCCATTACCTGCGTTCTTCCACTGTATTTGTCATAATAAACAGTGATGAAATAGATGGTATATGAACCAACATACTATTTTGATTGGGTGGTTAGCTACTCACTCAACCTGATTAGATGCATCATATTACCATGGCATTGGAGGCTCCGCGAGATGGTGTCTTGTATTCTGTCGCTTGGGTTGTCAAAGAAATGATGTCTTATATTCTGTTGCTCTGTTGCTTGGGTTGCAGGCTGCCTTGAAAGGCCGTTAAGACTAAAGAGTGTTTAAAGTATACATGGATAATTTTAGAGATTGTATCCCTATACTGGCTTTGGCATTGGAGAGATGATGTTTTGTATTCTGTCTTTTGGGTTCTATACTGACTGACTTTGGCATTGGAAAGATGACTTTGGCATTGGAAAGATGATGTTTTGTATTCTGTCAGCTTGGGTTGTGGGCTGCTTATGGGAGATGATGTCTTCGTATTCTGTTTCTTGAGTTGTGGGCTGTCAGACTTAAGAGTCTGTTCAAGGTTTACTTGGATAATTTTAGAGATTGTATCTCTATATTTCCTTTAAATTGATAGTGATAGAGGTTATTAGGATGATAGAGAAATCTTTGTAAACACAAAGAGACCTCTTCCTCCATTTTGTTAGTGAAAACAGTTCTTTGAAATCTTTGTAAACACAGAGATTTGTGAAAAACAGTTCCCTGCATATTAAGTAGGTTGAGATTTCTACATTTGGAATGAATTAAAGAAGGGTTACATCATAAACTCAGAGACTTAGATAAAACAATGATTTGGCATAAACAGAAACAAGGAAAATAAACTAAACAGACCCATTGAGGAATTACATCGAACATTTGTCAGGGGAGGAGGGAGGAAAGACAAATGAAATATTCCCACAAAGATGTCTATTTACACACTAGATTAACTATCCATTCCCCAAAAAGGGTTACCCAGAGACAAGCAGAATGCGACAAGCTCAAACTAAGATCGCTTGCAGCCACTGACACCCTCCGATTTGGGAATCTTCACTATCAAAATAGGGCAATTGACGTTTTGCGCGCAGTAATTACTCACACTTCCAAGGAAAGCCCTACAAGACAAGCACAGAATTCAGTACTGAATGTAATGATTGATTCAAAATTGATGAACAAGATCAAGTAATAATAAACCTCTTGATGAGACCGTAGCCATGGGTTCCCATGACCAACAAATCAGCCGCAAGCTTCTCAACTGTATCGCATATTACCTCCCTTGGATCCCCGTTCTCCACCTTCTTCTCCACCTTAATCTGCCCAGAACCCAGATAAGAAAAATGAATACTCTGTTCTACTTCTAATCCCATTTGAGTAGACGCAGCAAGAGTTAGTTTGCTTACATTAGGAAGGTCCTTGCAGAGTCTAATGGCGTTCTCCATTACACAAGCAGCCACATCCCTCCTGTATTTCTCCATCGACGCAATTATATCTGCTGAAAACAAATAGCCTGCAAAATGCAAAACCCAAATCCCAGATTATAAAAAATCCATTAATTGGTGAAGCTAAAGCTCGATCAGAGAGAGGAATCCGGATTCTTGAATGGTACCTGTTCCGTCCATAGCAGGGTAGACGGTGGATGGCGGTTTGGCGTAAACGAGGATGAGGGTATCTTTTGAATTTTGGGAGACTACGTTTTGGAGACACCAGGATAGCGCATACAGGCTCTCTTCTCCTTCATCCACTGCTACTACGATCCTGCGTCCCTTCCCTTCCGTTTCAGCCATTTCAAAATTGATCGAAAATGCTGATCTTTTTCCAATAGAGATGCAATACAATAGACAACTAGAACACTTACAGTCAGAATACAAGATCAAGAGCGCTTACAAAGACTTTATATAGTGGGCTGTGGATGATTTGCTCGAATAACTCAGAAACAAATTTGTAAAGAGCTTTATTTTTCAACGGCGGCTTGTGGTATCCGGTTAGCCACCGATCTATGGCGGTTTCTGGTTTCCGTCCTCCCATTGATCTATGCCAGTTTCTGGTTTGGGGTTTTCAGCGGCCGCTGTCGGTTTTGGGCTGATATGAAACCATTTCTTGTTTTGTGATTGGTGTAGCATATGTGATTTTCCCCACCCTGGTTTCATGGGTAATTCTCCCTCCCCGGGAAAAAATATTATAAATACATTAATATGGGAATTTTTATTTATTTATTTTTTTCTTTTTTTGGTAAAATAGAAATCTATTGATTAATAAAGTTTCGGGTTACCACCGAGACACATATATTATGAAGCCAGAGAATGAAAATTGGCCAATAAGTATTTCCCGAAAAACACTCGACCTTCTGGGTCAATGTGTGCGCCACATTTCCGATTAAATGGAATCTCTCATATGAGGGAAATTTTATGGAGATAAGGTTCATTGGGGAACTGCATTAAAGATTCTAATATTGCAGGGTCTACGGAGGGATTTATGTATACAATTTTTCCTAACACTATCGGGAGTCTTGTGCACTCGAAACGTCATTAATAGCTTTTTATCATTGACTCCTTATTAAACAAATGTTCAAAACTAACATCAAAAGTCTAGATTGTAGGATTAAATGCCCCTGCAAATTATCTTCTTCTTACATATCAGCCATCTTGAATCCAAATTTCATATTCAAATTCAATCTAATACCATTTTAAATGTGTTCTATCTTTTGGGAGAAAATTCTCTCCGTCTACATCCTCTCACATGAGGTAAAGTGACCATTTTGACCTGATCATTTCACCCTTCTATGTGATAACGTAGGTGACACAGTCGAACAAAGAACCATAGGTTCTCTTTGGAATGTATTATAGAATTAATTATATAATATATTATGACATATGTAGTTCTTTGGTATTCAATTTATGGATTTGTTTATATTTAAAATAAATTAATATAATCTAAAATCTACAAATAGGTTGAAAATTTTATGGATTTATTTATATTTAAAATAAATTAATATAATATAAAATCTACAAATAGATTGGAAGGTGTTTATCATTACTGTGATAATTTATTATTACTTCTTTGTGTTTAATGATACTAAATAGTTATTTTTAACGACTCATATATTATTCTTTATAAATGAGTTATTATAAATAATTCATAAATATAAATATAAGCTATACCAAAGAAACCCTAATCTCTTCTATTTAGTTTGACACTTGACATGAAAAAAGGGACCTTAATGTACTTAATGTATACTTGTACAATTGATATATTACCTCAAAATTTATGCAAATAAGATGTTTTATTGCTATGCTCTTACATATCGCAGAGACCCTGGTCTTATTTGTATTATCTAATTTATAGGGTCTTCAATGCCTAAGATTCCATTTGTAATGCTCCTATAAGATGGTCAAATGGGGTCACCATCATTGTTGTCTGTCTAGCAAACCCCTTGATATGATTAAATTTCATGAAGATACTTGTTACGGTTGGAAATCGCCCGTCTCTCTGCGATCTGAGCTACCTGCAATCACAGAGATAAGACAAGGGAGTTGGGCGACTAAGCCCCAGATACACTCCGATGCCTAAGTCAGATTCACAATGTAGACAATCAAGAGGTAGAAGGAAGCTATATCCAATTTAAAGAAAGTGTGGGACGATGAGAGAGTTTGAGCGTGCGAGAATGATGAGTGGAAGAGAGAGAGATTGTGAATTTAATTTACCTTGAGGGGTCGTCCTCTACTTATAGACATTGGGAAGAAGCATGGATGTACCAGGACTCAGAGAAGTAGATTGCCAATAAGATTGTCACGTGTCGCTCTAAGGGACACCTGAGTTGTAGACTCCGAGTAGGAGTGGAAGACCGTAGCCAAGGAAGCTAGGTCGGTCAGCTTTGGGAGTGACACATGTCAATATATGAGTGGTCACAGACCGTGATAGTCGGCGTCGTATCATACTGGGAGAAGGACTCCTCCGACGTAACATAGTCGCATTAAGACTCCGACCTCAGACCTCCGACCAGGGAACGTAACCGAGTAGGATTATACCTCCGACCATACGCCGTGTCCTAATAGGACTGTAACTCTTAGCGGTAGAATTATGACTCCGACCACACAAGGCCGAGCACCATTTTATCATGACTCCGACCAGACAAGGCCGAACACCACTTTATCATGACTGGTCGGCCTAGGTGATTTTGGGTACCACGTGTAAGATTTCCATTGGGTGATATTTTTCCCCCTAACAATACTAGATTATAAATCATGGATAAATAAGCTTGATAAATTGCTTACAACATGATTGTGAAGTAAAGAGGGGAAAAAAAGAGCTACTAGTTGGTGGAGTTTGATGCTATGTAATTATGTAAATGTAAAAAAGGGATCACCACCATCATAACCATCATAAAGGATAGTTTATTTAGATGCGTATTTTAATCAATGATTTAAAGAAGTAGTGTTCATTTGCCACTTAATTCAGCTACTTTTCCACTAAGTCATAATATTCTTGTATTTTCTCCTAACTATAATTTAACTTTTATCCTTTAGGCCTGTGTGTTCGCAAAGGGGGTGGGAGTCTTAGTAAAAGGTTCATTAGGGGTGTCAATGAGTCAGTTTTGATTTGGGTCAAATTAATGTCGGGTTTTTTAGGATTTGACTGAAACATATCTATTAAGAAGTTTAGGTTGGATGAGATGCATTGTGCACATTAACTAACGGGCAGGTCTGATTTCAGGTTGTTATCGGGTTTAGCTTATCAGATTAGTATTGGTCCAATTTGGGTTGAAAGCCCAGTAAGAAGCTAAGGTTTAATATTTAGTCTAAATCGGTCTAGTCTAGACCATTATCGGATTCAGGCTCATCAGTCCGATTTTTTAGGTGTTTCATTTTTGTAAGACAAATTTCTGTTGAGGTACCTCATATATCACGTTTGGTGTTCCTAAATCAAGATAAACTTAACATAGCTTAATAATAAATGATTATTTTACCATAATCTCCCTGACACTATTTGAGATTTATAAAGTCGTTCTCTTTAGGCGGCAAGGTGGTAGCTAGGGATGTAAAGTTGTCGGGCATGAGAGCCGAGGAAACAGATATGTCATCCTTCTCATCCTCAGGCCCCTTTCTCATTGGTTAGTGAACCCATATGAACCCTTTGGAATCTAGTCAAAGAACTTATCAGCGAACATCAAACCCTCCCTCTTATTTCTATATGTAAGTAGAAATAAACACAACTAATATATACTTCATTTTCCCATCAATTTTTTAAGGGCCATATGTAGGTGGAAGAGGGTCATGAGTCTGAAAAACTAATCCCTCCTTGTTCATACTTCATAGTGCTATGTAGTATATATAGGAAGGGGATCTATGTGTCGTTTAACCAACGTGAGCACAGAGGATGCATCACACGGTTCGTATACAAGAGAACCCACACATCATTGAGGTGAGAGAATATGAAAAACCCATGCACACCAATAATATTTTCTCCATATCTAATGTAGCTTTCATTGTTTGAACCAAATGAAAAGGAAACAAGCTTAACCACCAAAGTGCTTGTATGGCTTGATTCAAATCTACACAAGACCCTACAAATCCTTCTTTCGAAACCTCCTTCCTACCAACCCCCAGGCCCTATCTGATCTAGCTGAGATAACACGTAACATTAGCACCTAACAGCGACAGTTAGAACAACTTTTATGGGTAAAATGGGAACCAAATCATTAATTGATTAAATCTTCTGGAACCATTTATTAAAGCTATGTTTGGAAGTCAAAAAAAAATTTCTTTTTCAAATGAAAGAGGTAAACATATAAAACGATTATTATTTCATCATTATTTTTCTTATCTTGACATCCGAACCAGTGTAAGTTAATGTTTGAATCGTATGGGAAAGAGAAAAGAAAAGAATCTAATAATGTAGCCATCTTGGACATAACAAACATGGCCCAAGTAACTAAGAGAACGATAAGAACGAGGACTAAGCCACAGCTGTCCACCGCAGAGAGCTGCCAGGGTTGAAAAAGACCAAAAGAGATAAAAGCGAAAAGGGTCCCACCAAATCATAAACACCATGAGGACCTCATGCCGCTGTGTTATGTGGGGCGGCTTCCCTCCAGTCATCTATTGAAATTATTAATTTGACTGGAGAGATCCAGTTTTCCTGTCTAAATTAGTTGAAGGATTCAAATCTTTTTTCTCAAGAGTTTTTGAAGGAGAGGTGGCAGAGAGGTTGGGTGCTCTTGTTGGATGGACGACATTTGAGATTCGGATGAATCATAATTTTCCATTCGAATCAACACCCTTCAAAAAATTCTTGAAGGAGAAAATGTGAATCCCTTTCGTTATCCCTTTCACAATTTGATATCATTTTCCTAGCTACAAATATTTGATATTAATTAATTAAACTAAATAATATCCGTCTTCATTTCAAAATTTTAACATGCATTTCTTTTAATCATTTTAAAGGTAACACCTTCTCCAGAATAATTCTGTGTAAGCAAGACTTGTCACCTATACAAAGGAATCCCTATTCATGTAAAATATTATGAAAAAAGGAATTTTTTTTTGTTATAAAAGGAGGAATATTTTTTTAATAATAAAAAGAAGAAAATTTTTAAATGAAAAACTTCATGCAAAATAACATTTGCATGAAAAAATTTACAAGAAAAAAAAAAGTCATGTCAACATACAGTTTCTGCCGTTTGATGAATGATTTGATGAATGCCGATACTCTCACCTGAGATATTCATGATTGGGGATCTTTACTAGATTTGTTATGTCAAATTTCATGGATCCTCGCATGCATTGAATTCTTGCTATATTTTTTTACCAATAAAATGTTGAAGTACTGATTGACGGAATTTGATCGATTCTATTTCCATCACTTTCAGTTAAATAAAATATAAGAAAAAAAAATTTATAACACTCTTTTTTTTTTCTTATAAGTAAAATAGCTCAGTCTATTCATTTTTCCATCACATTATTCTGATTTTGTAGTGTTTAAAAATAATGTGAATTGGTCAAATGTCAAATTTTAGACTAAGATTCAATTTATTTTTTCATATGTAAGATACATTCCCTTGGTAGTCTTTGATTTTTCTAATATTTTATTTTATCACTTGGCAAATTTCGGTTGAATTGAAACTTAATAGGTAAGCAAAGGACCTTGGAATCCACATACATATACATTGAATTTCAATTCACTTGAATTGGGAGGTGAAAATTATTGGAGGGTGTGCTATTCTAATTCCTAACGAGAGTGTATCCAACCCCCTTTCTATAAAATATTATATTTTAAATTTCTTTCTTAATGGGCAAAGTTTTCCCCACACTATTAGTATGAAGGAATCTCTCATGCCACACCAATCAATATGTCGTTAGAAAAGAGAGCGGGAGTGTTACTTATAAAAGAGGGTTGGGAAAGAATTCCCAAACGAACAGTGGTGGGGATTTAATTTTCCTTCAATATTTCAATACTTGATCTTCTCCATCTTTCGTCCTAGTAGGAGCTCTTGTACCACCAAAAATGAGCATAGAATCGGGATGCAATGGCTAACTAAAAGTAGTCCAATAAATTCTCTTTAAATAGACAAAGAAATAATTTATCGTGAACTATAAAAGAAGCGGAGTGGATTCTTGTATGATTGCCAAGTTCGTTACATAAGGGTGTTTTTGACATTAAAGAGGGTTTTTTTGTTGATCCGGTGGTTCTACATAGGACCTTACATATCTACCATGGTACAAAGAACTTTTTTTTTATAAAATTATAGGAAAATTTCACCCCACCTCCCTAGTGGTTTGGCTAAATAACATACACCATTTTTTTTGCAATAATTACACTGACACACTCCCTGAAGACATCCAAACGCTAATTAAACTGATAATAATTAAAAAAACATTTTTACCCCAATAATATTCCGTTTGATTTTTATATTTTTCCAATTTATTTTTACAAAATCAATCCATCCCTGCAATGTCTCTTCTATGTAAAGTGTGAAAATCTCCAGCGACGTCTCCTTTTTCCCGCGACTTCTCTATTCTCCAACGACAACTCTATTCTCCGGCGCAACTCTCCTCCGACCGTTCCTCCATAAACCTCTTCTTTATAGGTTAGTACCTCTTCAGTCGGCATACATTTTCATTCTCCGATCTAAGTTCTGGCGGAAATTAGACTATAAATTTGGGGGCCTTAAAGTTCTTGATCTCGGTGAAATATCCAGAATGGAAGCATTCCAAATTCCGTATCGAACCTTGAAGAGAGTTGTATTATTTGACTTTAGCTTCAAACCAGTTGGTGAAATTCTCCACGAGGTAGGCCTAATGTAGATTCTAAAGTGGATTTACTTGGGATATAACAAGTAAATCCATCATATATTTCGAAGCAAACTTACCCAACGGCACCGGGCGAGATCGGAGCCCTAGAATGGGAAGCTCGACGTCTACTTCTCCGACGCCAAAGGAGCTCTCCATCGAAACATGGCTTTGGTCATTTCAAAGCCTCTATACGAAGGGCTTGGTCACTCCTGCATTCCTGCTACGTTCATCCCAATACCTCACCTTTCTCTTCCTCTCCATCTCCAGTGCCTCTGTAAGTGCCAACACCTTTACCCATCTCTACTGCTTTTGGCTATCTCTACTCTAACAATGTCGATAATCCTATTGTTTTTGAGAGCTCCAATTCCTTTGCTTCTATTCAAATCCACGTCGTGAGAGAGAGAGAGAGAGGGGGGAAGGGTGATGTTTCTCCGAAGTTCTTCATAGGCCACAGTGGGCGGTTACGAAGTCTTCACCTTTCATAGCAACTTAAGGTATTTCATAGGCCACAGTGGGCGGTTACGAAGTCTTCACCTTACATAGCAACTTAAGGTATTTCTTTATTACATGGTAAGTTAACATCTTTGATGGGTAGTTTTACCATTAAAGGATGGTGACACATCATTAGTTAATAGTTATCACCTAAGAGAGGGATTTAATTGAACAATGTTTCATAAAGTTAGGGGTGTTAGTGCAATTATTGTAAAAAAAAATGGACGTATGTTATTAAGCCAAACCATAAGAGAAATGGATGAATTTTCCTTAAAATAATTTAGGTTCTCTTTGCTATGTATTATAGAATTAATTATATAATGTATTATGAGATATGTAGTTGTTTTGTATAATTTAATGATATGTATTTATATTTAAAATAAATTGATATAATCTAAAAATAGAATGTGTTTATCATAATTATAATAATCAATGATTATTTCTTAATGTTTAGAGTTAATAAAAAGTTTGTATTTATGATTTATAATTTATTTTAATAAATAATTTTATCATAAATAACTCATAAACATAAATATAAAATATACTAGTATCGAGATTCTGGAAAATACCCTTCAGTAAATTAGGACTGAGGATCTGGCTATTTTTAAAGAAGGGTTTGTTGCTTCTAATTATAATTAATTAATTTATAAAAGTAGATTAGCAGTATTTCTTTATTTGACTTTTTCAGGCGACGTTTCTTTCATATAATTATGGGTCAAAATTCAAAGGATAGTGGAGTTGGGTACCTGGGTTCGAGTCTTTAAGAAAGAGTCTCTCTCTCTTTCCCACCTTCTACCGTTGTTTGATTTCTACGCTTATATACAATTTAACGTGTTTCTCAATCTAGAAACATAAATGGGTAGGCTTGAAAGTTGATACTTGGAATTTCTTCTTTAATTTCAAGGTAGTTGATTTACGATCCATTCTCCACAATCCCGACTTCAGAGTTCAGACGACCCCAGAGGGAGAGAAAAAGTGAGAAAATTTGAAATGGGAGACGAAGTGGTTTTGTTTGTGGATGATTCAATCTACTCTTCTTCTTCAATCTCACAGTGTAGAATCTGCCATGACGAAGAAATTGGGAGCTCTAAGCGCTTGGAAGCTCCTTGTGCTTGTTCTGGAACTGTAAAGGTGGAGGATCTGTTCTTAACTTCTTTTTATATGGATGTCTTTTTCATAACTTTCTCTGTATTCAAATTCATGACCGTTTGTTTGGGTTGATTCCTTTCAGTTTGCACATAGAGAATGCGTACAGAGATGGTGCAACGAGAAGGGTGACACCACTTGTGAAATCTGTCTCCAGGTCTGTATCAACATCCTTCTCCCGTTTGATTCCTCCTTCCCTATCTTCTGTTATGAAAGTCGGGATATTTGCTGGGAAGCTTGTCTTTCTGCTATTTTCTGTTTTATTTCTCCTATGTTTTCCCCTTTGGTTTTGAAACTCTGTGCAATTTGGATTTTAATGTAAATCCTCAAAGTTTGCGGAGATAAAAATCTAGTTTCAAATGCTTTCTTGTGTTTTCAATTGATAAAGTTTGAATCTTTCGAGCTCTGTTTCCATTCGGGTTTGTGCTGATGGATTTTGGAGTCTTCTATAAGAAATTTGCGGGCAATTTCTTCGTAGTTTCTGTTGTCGATTAAATTTTTTTCAAAATTTGCAGAAATTCGAACCTGGGTACACGGCACCGCCCAAGAAGGATCAACCGCCCGATGTAGAGTTGACGATCAGGTAAACCTCCGTTCTTATTTTGTATTAGTTAAACATCGAATCCCCTGTCGCCAATCCAGAGTCCAGACAAGGGGTGCCCTTTGGTTTCAATCACTTAAATGCGAGAAAATGGCACATTGGATGGTGGATGACTAACCTCAGAAAAAACTGAAACAGTGAAAGCTGGGATGTTCGACATCAACTATGGAGGCAAGAGCAGGAGCTACAGAATCCTGGATTAATGGCGATCATGGCCGCCGGACCAGAATACTCCGAGTGTTCTTCCGCCTCTGAGAGAAGCGCGTCTTGCTGTCGAGCTGTGGTCCTCACGGTAACGTCTAACTGTTCACCAAATCCCAATTCCCGTCTTCTTTCTTTCTTGCAAACCAAACAGAGTATCAATCAGTTCCTTCCATTCAAAAAAAAAAATTTTTTCGTAAAAACTTCCATTCAAATCAAAACTATGAAAAGAAAAGAACAAATTTAATTTTTATTTTTATTTTTAAAAATCATTGGTTTCATATATATATATATATATATTTATTTATTTATTTATTTATTTCCTTTTCTTATTTACCAAACATATCCTGATATATACCTGCAGTTGAACTTTTTCTGTCCATTTACCTCTCCACATGTCACACATGTAAATCGTCAGATCAGATCCTCACGGTTTTATCATATAGTTGATGGCCCCACTTCCTCCAGGTGGCACCATATATCACCATATATTTCCATTAAACTAGTAGATGATTTCGGCCTAAAGCCACTTTCTCCACGTGGCAAAATGAGCCTTTGTTTCCGGAGGCGCCCTAACTCGTGGGGAGCGTGTGGACCCTATTGATTGCTAATACAACGGTCAGCAGAAGAATGCATCCACTGGCATTCCCTTACATCTATCTTATCATAAGTGGGATCCACACTGAGATGTACCTGCACTGGTTGCCTACACATTTCCTTCCGCAAGTTATGTTCTTGGTCCCTTGTTAACCTATTTAACCATAATTTGATAAAGAGATCCAAAGCATCTTTTTCTTGGAATCTTGTAAACTTTTGACTATCAATTTTACATTAAAAAAAGGCAAAATCCAATAGGTGAATGAGTAGTAGAAAGCTTCTTTCAACCCTATTTATTAATCACCGAATATTTTAAGTGAAGATATTCTTCTTCATCATTGATGACTGTACTAATTTGATAGAAAAGATAAAAAAAAAATTGAAAGATTCAAAAGAATGAAAAAGAAGAATGATGAATGATCCTTGTAGATGATTACATTTTACTATAGTTTGATCTTAATTTGTTCTGTAATGACATGCAGTTTGGAGTACTTTTGCTTTTGAGACACCTTGCAATGCTTGCTGGTGAAACAAAAACAGACCACCATGAATTCCCATTTTTATCAGTAAGTACCATACATAATGTACACTTCTGAATGAGCTTTAGATGTTCTTTCAGATTAGCTTATCACACTATGGTCTAATTAATGGTATCTCCATGATTTCTGCAGCTACTTGTTCTAAGGGCTGGTGGTATCTTTATTCCTCTATATATAATAACACGAATAATAACCACAATTCAAAGCATCCAACGGCAGCATCAGGTTAGTTCCCCATTGTTCTAAGTTACGTTTGAAGTTTTCACTACCAGCTGTAAATAATCATTAAACTGTATACCCGATATTATTCCCTCAAAATGGTTTCTTTTGTAGTAGATAATAATAAACTCACCCCCCTTTAGAACCTCATTGATCTATTTTTGTTTGGATGTATCAGGAGTTTAATGACCCTTCACACCTCCAAGTAGATGAAGAAGATGACAATGACGAAGATGATGGAGATGATGAAGATGATGAACTCTTAAACCACACTGTCCATTACCAAGTTCACTTTTGAGTTCTGATTGATTATGCCCACGCTTCATTTTTTTATTATTTTTTGGTTGCTATCATGAGCATTATTTAAATGCTCTTTTGTATTCTTCCATCTCTTCACCACGAGTAAAAGAAAAATCTTGTCTGCAATACACAATTTTGGTGGGGATTTGCTGGGGGTTAATGGGATAAGTAGAAGATGCAACAAAAGGGCAACAAGAACCTGGGCAAATCCACACTCCTCACAATCAGCCTCTGCATGGTTCCATGAGCGATGGACTGAAAGTAGATATCACCTTCCACAATATCCTTGATCTCACCTTCCACAATACCCACTTCAAAGCAAGAGCATGATCCCCATATACCCATCTAAGTTTACTTTTGGCTCATACACTTTGAACTGAAGTAGAGACTGGACGTACCACATTTTTTTTCCACCCTTTGTAATAACAGGATGCTTCTATTAAACACGTTGAGAATAACCTCACTTCTCTAGGGAGGGTCAATATGAAGTCATAAAAATCATTGGTGATGGGGCTCAAACTCCTGGATTAGTCATTAAGTACATTTAACTAAATCATTATCAATGTTCCTTTCAGCAATCCAGCATATTTTTTACCCAGAACCAGTTTGGTTTTCTTCCAAAGACAAAAATGCAATCTGGGCCCTGATTAAACTGAAAAACCTGCTTTAAGAACATTAACTATGAGTGTGCTCACTTCTAAGTTCTAAGAGTGTTCCTCAGCTCTCTATTTGCCACCCACTTCTACATCTTATCTACATTTACAGTAAACTTTCCCATCTGAATACTGGGCTGGGCTTTGGTCCACAAAGGTGAAGGCTGAAGAGTCCCAGATGATGTAACGCCCCGATTCTGAGATGTTAACTATCAGGCATCACGCAACTGTTCTCATCACAACTCTATAGGATAACAAGGCAGGAAGCCACCACTAGGAACGTGCATATTAGATTTCTAATCTTCTTGAACACATAAATATAGTAGCAATGGAAAACATGAATTACTTAAAATATGAATCAAGTACATAACATTGTCTGGTGGCTGACTAATTGTTCACAATAAACACATACTGTTCTCAAAATATTAACACTACTTTCTTTACTTTGCCACATGGGCAAGAACAAAAAGGATAAAATCCTAACTCCATCCAACTATATTCAAGCCCCTCCATGGCCCTACAGTGCCCACATTCGAGGCACAAGCACACCTTAGAGTTGACTCAACCGGCTCTGGCTCATCTGTAAGAGAGCACCAGTAACTGTGGGGTGAGCTATAAAGCTCAATGAGAAGAAACCACTACTGTCACACAATATAACCACATAATTATACTATAGTTTACATGGATACAGTCTAAGCATGAAGATAATTAAAACAAACATATCATTTCATGTCATAATTAATGGAGCACATCAATACCGATTCTGTGGGTCTAAACCTCGTCCAGTTAGGCCATGCCTCTCTGTGGGTCATGACTCACAAGGACAGATCCTCCCCCAACGACCAACTGGGTTATGCCTATCTGTGGGTCATAACTTACGTGACCAGGGCTGCTTTCCATTTCATAACATTCTTTCATTGATCACATCATTTCATGTTCATTCATTCATACATTTCTTATCATGAGCATCTATCCTCATGGCATTCATAGCATTGCATATTCTTAGCCTTTCTTACATGATAGCAATCCATTCTCATATCATAGCATACAATTCTTCATTCCATTAAACATATCATAAACACATCACATTTAGCACAATCTTGTATAGCGTCACATGAAATAGTCTACTCTTCATAACATACATTTCACATTTTCATCATCACAAAATATAGGCAATGCTCACAAGTATTCATTAACATACATTCATGGCATTCAACAAACAAGATAGTTAGGTAACCCCCAACTTGAAATGTCACATGTCTCTAATCTCAGTCCAACATTTGGCACGTCTTGTTGTTCTCCTATAATGACATGTACATCCAACTAGACTATTAACATGACTTCCATATCCTACTTTATGCCCTATTTGGTGTATAATAGGCACCCAAAACATCCAACCTTGGTCCACGATCAAACTGGGTTAAGTCGAGAACAAACAGGCCACAAACGGGTCATTTTATAATATTTTTTTGTCATCCGGTCAACTGCTATAACATCCGGTTGCAGCCAGATGGTATAGGATTGCATCTGGTCAACCGGATCGATAAGCCGGTAGAACCCTTGCTACTGCTTTGATTACAAAATTTGCCACTCTAGAGGCCGATTTAGACAAAGGTTATTTCTATGGAAATTGTAGTTCTTTGAGTCTACTTTAAAATGCAACCAGAATTGACGCAATCGGCTTGTATCTAGAAAGTTACACTGTTCGGGCTGAGCGGGGGTCAAACTGCCACTCCTCACAATATTGCTACATTTTATTCAGATTTTGGACCACCTTAGAGTTCAATTTAAGGGAAAACTATTTCTACGGAAACGTGGATCCTAAAGTCTTTTTTCAAATGCCACCGGAATCGACTTATTTCGAGCTATACATAGAAAGTTATGGGGTTCGACTGGGCAGAGGTCAATCTGCCAATCCAAAACAGGTCAACCAAAGAATGGTTTCAACCCAACTGCAGGTTTGGTTCATTGGTCTGGTGACTGGTCATATTGGGTGAAGGGAAACCGCTACTCCCATCTTCAACCTCTGGGTACAGAAAATCAAACTCCTTTGGCTCTTTGTTTCCCATTCCTAACACTTCATCTAAGTCATTATCCTTTCAATTCCTTTCCTTCCTTTCATTATTCCCAGATCCAATTATGGCACTCTATCCATCTTCATGGTTTTGCCATTTAAGAGATAAATCAAGGTCTGAAATTTCTTCTAAACTGATGAATTCGAACATGCAAGGAACAAAATAAACTAAAAGAAAGGAGGACTAATTCCTTACCTTAATTCTGGACTTTGTTTGGTAATTTGATCTTTCCCTCCAAGTTCTCCAAAATTTCAGCAATGGCTTCTCAAGCACTGTTTTGATTTAATCATCTGTAAAATTTACATGCGATAACTTTCTCTGAACCCACAAAGCCAATGAAAAAAGAAGAGAAAATGTCAGAGCTCACTTTTATGAGGATGCATTCCAAGGCAATCAACCACAAACTAATTGACAACAACCTGGCTTACCTAGATAAGACAGCAATATTGATGCCCACAGCAATCCCTCACAGTGGGCACTAGGCAAAGGCAGCATAATACTGTAAAGTATGAAAACACACCTCCGGTAACAAAATTAGTATTTGCTATTCTGCTTAGAAGCTTAGGCTGTGGAAGGAGCCTTTCGTCACCCAACAAACAAAGAAAAGCTCTTGAACTAACCACAAGAAAATCAGTGATGTTTAGAAACCAGCCCAAAATTCTTAGACCAAAATCCGAAGATAATTCATATTCAATTTCCCTGCAGAAGTAACCTTGCTTTTTGCTGAAGTTCAGTGAGCAGTTTAATACCCACGCTATCACACATTTCATGGCAACTTAAATTTTCTACAACAGAGACCAAATCTTGGAAAAAAACAGATATCTGTTCATCATGACCTTCTTCTGACAACATGCCTTCAAATTTTTGCTTGTGTTTGCCATATACTGCTTCAAACTCCTTTGACATGATTGCAGCTTTGTGAAGTACTTGATCAGGAAGTCCTGAAATCCAGACCATGGTCAGAACTGGGAACAAATGTTTACATTGAAAATTTTCCAAGGTTGGTAAATTTTAACTAAGAAGACAGCAAAACTTAGAAGAATGATTATCGTAAGATTAAGCATTCAGCCAGTCATAACTTTTAAATTAGAGGGCAAAGTTTGAAACATGTTAAAAGTATCATGCAAAACTGGAGAGCATCAATCATTTAATTTAGCAATGGCAACGAAACCAGCTCTGTCCAGCCCCTAACGGGGACAGGGGAGGGTATCATAGTTCAAAATCTCGAAACTCAAGGGTGTCTCGACCCTTGGGAAAACTGAGATTTCCGAGATCTCGGCAAGACACTGCACAAAAGCCACGAAGGCTTAAATGTGTGTTTCGACGCTACAATGACAATTTTAAGGCTTGATACTCCACGGAAACCATATTTTAGCATATATAAACGCATTTAAACCACAAAATTATAAAAATAATCACACATAAGGGTTGTTTGGGTTTACACCCATGTTTGCCAATGGCGGTCTGAAGTTCAGATGTAAACTTAGGATAATATTGGCTATTCTACATAATATTACACTAATAGAAGATCAAAGAAGACCAAATGAGCCAGTGAAATTATATTTTAGGAGAAAAATAAACATAATAGCACATAATTAGTTAATGTCATATTCAAAAAACCCAATGTAGTCAAATAAACCATACAATTATAATTCATACATTATGTCGAAACTAGTTGAGAACTGTTCAAAAACTGGTCGAAAATGTCGAGACCAATCGAGAACTGGCCGAGAATCTCGAGATCTCGTCTCAACCAATTCAAAAAGTTCGAGATTCTCGAGATCTCGCCGAGATTTTGAAGGGTATGGTACCAGCCTAATTGGATTCCAGGTTAGGCTTGGATATCCACTTGATAGGCCAATGTTAGGTTCTGATTAAAAAGCCTAGCCTTCCCCACTTCACATTATTCGAAGGCTGGGTGTATTAAATCAAAATAATAACCAACCAACCCCTACTGTTGCTATCCCAAACAGATAAAACTCAGTCAATATAATACAAAACCAGCCAGTGGTAGATGACAAACTATCAAATGAAGCTTCATTCCCCTCCAATCCCTCAATCCTCTGCAGCTTGGATTAGTTTTATCTGAACATGACTGAACCAACCTGATCATTAGGTTGGGTTGGGTTAGCATTTTAGGGCCTGGAGTTGGGCATAAGCTAGGGCCTGAACCACATGTTTATGAGTTCAGGTACAGGTGTCGGGTGCAGGCCCCAGGATTCCAATTCATCTAACTACCAACTCTTCTTTGGCTAATATGGACATTTAGGCTTTGGGCAGATTTCTACCAAAAATCTACGATGTATAAAGGTTGAATGGACATGAACTAGTTAAAATTCTGATCCATAACTTATTTTGGGCATGAATTTGTTAAAATTCAGAACCATAACTTATGTTGCACATGTTGTGTCGTGTCCAACATGAGTACATTAGTAAAATGAAGTGTCCAGGTATCATAGACTTTCCGTTTTGAGCAGAAAAACCTAAACCCAACCTAAGCATAGGACCAGCTTCGGTTGAGTGAGGTAACCTGATCCTGAAAATAGATATAGCATATTATGTTGGCAAAAGATTTCCTGGATCAGCAAGCCCATTTGGGGATCTATGGCCCATCAACTTAGACGTGCCACATGGAAGATGTGATGTAGCAATTCCTACCATTCGAAATTTAGAAAACGACCTGGAATGCCCATGTGCCAAATTTCAGACTCAAATTCAAGAATACATCCTCACATGTATTGACATGCAACCCCTCTACAGTCCAAGTACTGGTGTGCACCCTCTCCACAATCCTGGATTTTAATGCTTTACTTTGTCGCTTGGCCAAATCCGTTTTGGGCTGAAACATGAAATGTGAGCATGGGAATTTGGATCTACCTGTCCACACATAGTCCCATCCGATTCACCATGTGGCAGATATTTTGTGCCAGTCCAGAGATACCCATTGCCAGGGCAGGTTTGTAAATTGGCATAGAAGTTGGGCTATCACATAATACATAATCATAAAGATGATTGGTGTTGGAGCCTTACTAAGTTCAGCAATCTCTTGTTCTTAGATTATTGTAACGAAGCCTAACTATACTTTGTTACACGATTCAACACCCCTCAGTTAGTAATTGGTTTTGTACTAAAAAAATTTAAACTGATGAGGGATACCTGCCAACCGTGCAACATTGACACCATAACTCTTAGGGCAAGCACCAGGTGTTAGCCTGTAAAGAAACGTCACTTCTTCCACACCTCCAACTCCTTTTCCAACTTGACATGCCATATGGCACAGTGACACCTTAAAAAAAAAATTTGAGAAACGAAGATATCAGAAACAATTTCTGAATTCACTACAGATGAGTATTAAAAATAATTGCAATAATACGTAATTAATAATCAGAGATCGAATGGCAGGGCATCACTTCATAAATTAGAAGGCCCCATAGATATGATTTGTGCAATCAATTTACGAGAAGATCACAACCAATCATTGGATGGTTATGATCAGCCCATTCGCCAGAAGAGATCCGCAATGGTACCATCAATTACTTAAATATTTTCCTCTCTCTCTCTCTCTTTTCTTGTTTCTTTTGATACTTAAATATTTTGATACTTAAATATACAATATCTATTGTCGTCATAAGCACGCCCGGTGTCATGGCACAAGCTATATGGACAAACACATCCCCAAGCACATGCATAAACTTAGAACCATGTGGCATACTGGAACTCGCTTTGCCATGACAAAGCCTAGATTCATAACATGCATAGAAGGACAAAAACACAAAAGCAAAATAGCATTCACTATATTATCAAAGATTATTATGCTTTGCTTGTGAGGGATCACCCAGCCTAGTGCAAACTGAATAGCAAGACCAAGCTGAATGGTGATTGACAGGGCTCCAAGGTTATGCTTGTGGACAAATGGTCGATCCCACCAAAGAATACATTGTCAGCAATAGACACTTGACCTATCAAAAAGTTGTACTAGAGCCTTATTTCTCTGAAAAAGGCTATGCCTACACAGATCCCTTCAAAGACATTATAATAGATGCATTACAAAACCTACAAACATAGCATGGGTTTACACACTTTGGCTCTGTGAGAAAACATGAACCCCCACAAATGGTATTTCCGTCTATGAAAATAGATTTACCCATTATAGGAAATAAGAAGTACCTTGGGATCTTTTTGGTAGTCCACAGACAACCGATGATAGTGAGTAGAAAACAGTCCTCTACATCGTACGTTCTGGATGAAATGCTCTAGAACAGATTCCCTGCAATGGATAGCTTTAATGAGCATGATATTCCCTAAGGGGGATTACAAAATACGCGCAAACATTAACAAGAATGACTTCAAGGAGGCCATGTAAGCTAGCACATGAATGCATGTTAGGCATATTCTCAAGCAATGACACTCACGCAATGGCTTGCCCATCTGAAGTTGATGTTCCACGTCCAAGTTCATCCAATACTACAATCGAATTACGTGTCGCTGAAGACTGCAATAACCATTGAAAAGATGCTCATGGCACTGAATAAAATGAAAAGATGCTAACGGCACTGAATAAAATGAAAAGATGCTAACGGCACTGAATAAAATGAAAAGATGCTAACGGCACTGAATAAAATGAAAAGATGCTCATGGCAACGAATAAAATGAGAAGTTTTTTTTTGGGGGGGATGATGGAGAAACTTTTTTTTTTAATGTATTTTAAAGAAGCACTTTCATCTACATAAATGACAGAAGAATACCACAAAAACAAAAGTTTTATCTTATTTACCCAAAAAAAAAAAAGTTTTATCTTCCCATGATTTATTAAAAAGGGGAAAAAGATCATCCTGGATTTAATACCTACAAAATTCTTGACATACAGATCCACAGATATGATATACTGCTAATTTTATTTCTAAATGGAGACAGAAGCTGTCTACTTGTAGTGCTAAACATGAGCCACCTATGGAACGTTTTGGTTAAGGACGTTGGTGGGACATCTATTGGATAAGCTATAGTGAAAAGTGAAAACTACCCAATCATTAAAGGATTAAAATGAGCTGTCTGTAGGCTTTGACAATATGAAGTGAAATTATACTTAACATTTAGTTTTTTAGGTACATATTTTCTCTCCTGGTATTTTTTTTTTATTTTTTTATTTCCTTTAGTGAACTGCAAAAAGCTAGGGAACTAATGCCAGACCAGTCAAACAGGGAAGCACCCCCTTGCCAATACAACAGCCCACAAATTTTCAAAAAAGCTCTGCTCCAAACCTCACCAGCATAGAAGCAGTTTCTGAAAGTTCTGTAAGGAATGTACTTTGGCCTGCCATAATATGGTCTTTCGCCCCCATTCGAACAAAGATTTGATCAACAGGAGACAGTTGAAAGCTTTCTGCAGGGACATCTGCTCCCAGCTGTTAAAGAACAATCAAGTACAAAAAATGATTCATGATACATAAACAAACGCTACAAATTCACATGGAGAAGAACTCCACTTGTGTCTATGTTCCAAAAGAGCAAAGAACATTACTTGTGCCAATATCACAGCCATGCAGACTTGGCGAAGAATAGTTGACTTCCCACCCATGTTAGGACCCGTGAGAAGGATAAAGTTAGCATGTTCAGAACCACCAATGATAACATCATTAGGTACAAATGTACCCTTGCCTAGAGTATCACTTCTAAGAACAGGATGTCCTAAACTCTTTGCAGACAAGCATGGAAATTGGCTTGAACATGACGAAGCTAAAATAACTGGACGGCACACATTTCCTTCATAATAGTCACTTGCAACAGCTAGACTGATCAAAACGTCCAATTCTGTAGAAAATATCAGTAAATCATCAGTCATCCATGATGAAAAGTAGTGAATACCTTTTTCAGCATCAGCAATTACTTCTTTAATTGCTCCCTTGAATTTTTGAATTACAGAAAGTCTGTAAATACAACAACAAAGAGACAACAACGTCCAAAAAAAAAAAAAGACATCTAGGCCATCGAAATTCTATCATATCTAAGCATGCTCAATCACAAAATACCCTTCATCACAAGCAGAAGAATATATATAGATATATATATATATATATATATATATTTAATATATAAATATAAATTTTTTTTTTTTTTTTTTTTAATATATATAGATATATATTGTTGTCGAGATTATTGTAAACAGCGCTAGAGTGCTACTGAGCTATAGTGTTGTCATTAGGGGTAGTTCGGTCTAAGGATTTTAATTATTGTTTTGTTTTGTTTTTCCCTCTTAGTAGTATGAGGGTATGATTGTAATCTCTGCGTTATTTCATTATAAATATATGTGGGAATGAGGAGAATGAATTAATTCTCTTCTATTTCTTTTCTCAACATGGTATCAGATCCACATTAGGGCTGCCACCATTCTTCCTCTCCTCTATTTTTTTCTTTTTTCTCTTTCCAGTAACCCTGCCACAAGCTTCAGTCCATCAAAGAAAAACCTGCCACTCCATTACTGCCTTCCCTGAAAACCTGCAACTCCATTAGAAAAATCCCTGCCCTAGTGCACTAGACACTTACCGCCAGCCCTTGAAACTTGCCGCCATCATCCCTAAACCTGCTGAGACCACCCTAACCACAGCCGATACCAGAAACCTACCGCCAGCCTCTCAAACCCATTGTTTCTACCGAAATCCTTTCTTATTACATTCTACACTCCAGTTTATCCCCTCTCTTTCTCTAACTCCCATCCCATGAACTAAATCAACTTTCATCTGTTTTATCCTCTTTTTCCGTGTATCTAATATTGAAGGGACTGTTTGAAGATATTACCAAGATAGCCAATCTCGATTCTTCCATGATAATATGAAGAAGTGAAGATCGAAAACTGCTCATAGGTATTTCTCCATAAGCTGATACACGGCATCTCTGTTTACAAGTATTTATCATGGCTGCCTTATCAGAGGATACAGAGGTTCTATCTCCTAATACTGAGAACCCCAAGTTTGAGTTCTTTGCAATATCCCTCAATCCTGTCAAGTTGGATGGGACTATCTCATGTGGTCTAAAACTTCACACACGGCTATCTCTGCAAGAGGTTTGTTGGGCTACATTACAGGTAAGAAAAAGGCACCAGAACCCACCGATCGTCTCTATGACAAATGGGTGGCAGAAAATTCAATGGTCATGGCGTATCTGATTGGCTCTATGGAACCGAAAATTGGGAGGGGATATGTTCTGTTATCTGATGCTTCCGAAATTTGGCATGTAACCAAAGAGACCTACTCACAGGTGGGAAATTATTCCCTGATTTATGATCTACATGTGAAGATAAATGCAACTAAACAAAAGGACATCTCAGTGTCACAACACTACTCCGACCTCCGTAGTCTGTGACAAGAGTTGGATTATTATGATACTTTCTCTGCTGCTTGCTCTGCTGATGCTACTGCAATGAAGACTGCCAAGGGAAAATTACGAGTGTACAACTTCATAGCTGGACTTAATGTGGAATTTGATCAAATAAGGGCTCAAATGCTTAGTAGAGAACTTCTCCCATCACTTGAACAGTCCTATGCCTTGGTTCAATCTGAAGATATGCGTCGTACCTCCATGATGCCTCCCCTACCAGCAGAACGGTCAGTCCTTCAGACATCTCAGCATATTAGCCCTACTGTTCCCAAACTAGTTCGATGTGATTACTGTGGGAAAGAATGACATACCAAGGATACATGCTGGAAATTACATGGCAAACCAGCAAATTTTGAGGCTAGGAGGCGTGAGAAAGGCCCAACCAAAGCAGCCAAGAATTTTCGGTTACCATAGGCCCATCGACTGAGACTTGTCCTCCTATTGGGACTCTATCCACATTATCTGCAGATGAACTTCAGGCTCTCGGAAACCTACTAAAGGCATCCGCTACAGCCACTACCGTTCCTTCATCTTTAATTGCCACTCCAGGTTCTAACTTTGTCCAATCAGGTATTTCTCATGTTGGTCATTGTGCATCTTCTATCTCTAACCCATGGGTTATGGACACTGGCGCAACTGACTACATGACTGGTAGGGCGAATTCTTTTTTTTCTGTACGCTCCCTATTCTGGGACTAATATAGTTCGAGTAGCCGATGGGTCTCTATCTCCTATATCAGGAAAGGGATCCATCCACTGCTCTCCTTCTCTTACTTTATAGTCAGTTCTTCATGTCCCTAAATTTTCTATGAACTTGCTTTCTATTAGTAATCTTACTAAATTTCTTAATTGTAAAGTAATTTTCTTTCCTTCCTCGTGTGTAATTCAAGATCTGAAGAGTGGGAAGACGATTGGACATGGACGGGTGCATTATGGTCTCTACTTGCTTGATGATGGTCCTTCAACATCCATACCATCATCTCTGCCTTCCACAGCACCCTCAAACAGTGGCATCACCGTCTGGGTCATCCGTCACCAGTTGTTTTATCCCATTTATTTCCTTCCCTTTCTAAGCATTATAATAAATACGAGTTATTATGCGAAGCTTGTATTCTGGCTAAGCAGGCTTGAACAACTTATTTACCTTCAGTTTAGAAGCAGTAGCATGTTTGATTTGGTTCATTCTGACATTTGCGGACCTGCCCGAAAAAATTCTATATATGGACATTGTTGGTTTGTCACTTTTATTGACTGTTACACTAGGACTACTTGGGTCTACCTTATGCATCACAAAAGTGAAGTGTTTGAGTGTTTTTGCCGATTCCACAAAATGGTCCAAACACAATTTCGGACACCAATAAAGGTCCTTAGAAGTGACAATGGACGGGAATATCTTGAAAGAAATTTTCAGCACTACCTCTCTGATCATGGGATCCTGCACCAAACTAGTTGTGTAAATACACCAGCTTAGAATGGGGTTGCCGAGAGAAAGAATCGTCATCTCCTCGAAATGGCCCGAGCCCTTATGTTTGAGAGTCATGCTCCCACACAATTTTGGAGTGATGCGGTTCTTACTGCAACCACCCTCATCAATCGACTTCCCTCAAGAGTTCTCAACAACAAAACTCCTTTGGATCTCTTACTTGGTAACACATCCTTTCCTCTACCACCAAAGATTTTTGGTTGTGTGTTATACTCGCAACCACCATTCCCCTAGTAAGCTTGATCCAAGAGGGGTCATTTGCATTTTCATTGGCTACCCTGCTACACAAAAGGGGTATAAATGCTACCATCCACCATCCCATCACACTTGTGATCTTTCATAAAGACCTGATGTACTACTCGTCACACCTTCAGGGGGAGAAGGGTAATGAAGATGTGCCTTTGTTTATATCTCCAGAGACAGATGAAATACAAGTCAGATACATAGTGGATCCAGAGATACCTGAGATACCGCTACTTATTGCTACAGAGTTACAGTCATCTATTGAGCCACTTGAGATACAGCCACCTAAGATACCAATACCGCCAGCTACACCTACTGCTACACCTATACCTATGTCCGCTGCTAGTCCTAAGCCTCTGCAAGTCAATAGCCGTGGCAGAAGCAAGCAAGGAAGGACCACTACCATCAATGCAACGCCACATGTCCCTTCGTCAGCCCAGGATCCAGAGACTGAGCAACCTTTTGGTAAGGAAATTTCCCTCTCTGATTCTGATTCTAATCTCCCTATTGCCATTCGCAAAGGCACTAGGGCATGTACCCTTCACCCCATCTCTAATTTTGTGTCATACGATTCTTTATCTCCCTCCTTCCATGCATTTGTATCTTCTCTTTCCTCTATGTCTGTTCCCCATAAATGGCAAGATGCAATTTTGGATGAACGATGAAAAACTGCAATGATGGAAGAATTGAGAGCCTTGAAGAAAAATAATACGTGGGATCTTGTATCACTCCCACTGGGTAAGAAACCAGTAGGGTGCAAATGGGTATTTATAGTAAAGCAGAATAGTGATGGCTCAGTGGACCAATATAAAGCTAGACTTATTGGCCGTGGATGCACTCAGACATATGGTATTGATTACTAGGAAACCTTTGCACCAGTGGCTAAGATGACAATAGTTCGGGTTCTCTTGGCATGTGTTGTACACCACAATTGGGACCTGCAACAACTTGATGTAAAGAATATCTTCCTTCATAGGGAACTCAATGAAGAAGTTTATATGGAATGTTCACCTAGGTTACAAATGTAACAACCAATGGGAAGGTATGTAAGCTGAAACGCTCCCTTTACAGACTCAAACAGTCCCCTAGAGCGTGGTTTGGTAGACTTCATAAAGCCATGATAGCTTTTGGTTTTACGGACTCAAACAGTCCCATAGAGCGTGGTTTGGTAGACTTCATAAAACCATGATAGCTTTTGGTTATGCACAGAGCAATGCTGACCATACATTGTTTACCAAGCATTCATCTGAAAATTTTACCGCTCTTCTGGTATATGTGGATGCATTATTGTCACTGGAAGTAGTGACGAGGAGATAGGGAAACTCAAGAAGTTTCTAGGAGAAAAGTTCGAGATTAAAGATCTTGGGAAACTGAGATATTTTCTTGGGATTGAAGTCGCCCGTTTTGCTAAGGGCATATCTTTCTCAAAAAGAAATACACCCTTGATCTTTTATCAGAAACAGGTCTACTAGATTGCAGACCGTGTGCTACTCCACTGGATCCTACTATGAGGCTCAAGGAGAAAGAAGGAACACCTATTGATAAAGGAAGATACCAACGGCTGGTTGGAAGGCTCATTTACTTGTCAGACACCAGACCGGACATAGCATTTGCAATCAATTTGGTGAGCCAATTCATGCATGATCCTTATTCCACACACATGGAGGCTGTCTATAGGATTCTTTATTACCTAAAATCAGCTCCAGGAAAAGAGATCTTACTCTCCCCACATGCGGATTTTAGAGTGGAAGCTTATACTGATGCTGATTAGGCAAGCAGTCTAGACCAGAAGTATATTTCTGGTTATTGTACCTTTGTGGGAGGTATGTTAGTTACTTGGCAAAGTAAAAAACAGAATGTAGTGTGGCCCGTTCCAGTACAGAAGCAGAGTTCAGAGCAATGGCTCAAGGAATATGTGAACTTCTATAGTTGAAAGGTTTACTCAGTGACTTGACAGTAGAGTGCTCTCAACCTATGATTCTCTCTTGTGATAACAAGGTTGCCATCAGCATTGCCCATGATCCAGTTCAGCATGATAAGACAAAACATGTTGAAATTGATCGACATTTTATCAAAGAGAAGTTCGAGAGTGGTCAAATTCAGATACCTTATGTCAGATCAGAGGATCAACTAGTTGATATTCATACAAAAGGCTTACCTGTAAAGCCATTTCAAGCTATATTGTCCAAGTTGGGAATGCATGACATTTATATACCAACTTGAGGGGGAGTGTTGTCGAGATTATTGTAAACAGCGCTATAGTGCTACTGCGCTATCGCTATATTGTTGTCGTTAGGGGTAGTTTGGTCTAAGGATTTTAATTATTGTTTTGTTTTGTTTTTCCCTCTTAGTAGTATGAGGGTATGATTATAATCTCTGCTCATTTCATTATAAATATATGTGGGAGTGAGGAGAATGAATTAATTCTCTTCTATTTCTTTTCTCAACATATATATATATATATATATATATATATATATATATATATATATATATATATATATATATATATATTTGAAGAGGGAGGGGGGGGATAAGACTGTTAAGATATCATAATAAAAGGAATAAAAAGAAATAAATTCCTGACATATAGTTGTCAAGGCGTCCCCTAGGCGCCCAGGCTGCTTTGGGTCGCCTTGGTCGCCTAGGCGGGTGCCTTGGTCGCCTAGGCGCCCAGTCAGGTCTCCATCGCCTTAGTTTGCCTTGGCGCCTTGACAACTATGTTGACATCAGAAGTCTGCTGCACTTACGGAGAACAGCACCATGTTCACATAATACCATATCTTGGCTATATCAAGCAACAACTGTTGTAAAAATAAGAGGCTTTTGAAGAACTTATAGAAATAACCGATGTGGGAGAGAAATCATGACGCAACAATACAGAAAAAACAGAAAATATGACATTAAGTCATAAATGCAAAGTTAAAACGATGTTGACTTTGCATTGTTGACTTTGCATTCTCAACATCACATCAAACTTGGATTCTTCCAGACAATGAACTGTTAGATCAACAAGGGAAGTTCTGTTCTGAGGAATGCTGATAGTGACAGTCAGGATTTTTTTTTTCAAAGCCTCAATGAAGTAGCTGAACTAGCAAAACAATATAAAATTTGCAGATAAAGATCTTATAATACAAACAGAGAGAGTATTACGCAAGCTTATCTCAAAACTGTAACAAAAGTATGTAGCTATGATCTTCTGATATGATCAGTGATACCAAATGAATGTAGGATCAGCCTCCAATTGCAAAATGTGTAAGACTCAATAGATGTACCTGCAGTTACAGAAATCAACTGCCTCCACTGAATATGATGCGCACAGAACTGCCCAATCAGCTGCTGTAGAATGCTTTTCAATTTAGTTTCCTTCTCAGATTCAGCTTCAGAAAGCTCTCCCAATAACTTCTTAATACTCGGAGTCCAATACCTGAAGAATCCCTGCATTTTGAATGTTGATGTGTAAATTTTGGACCCATACATAGAGAACATGTTACAAACAGAAGGTAAAATAATAGAAACCAACCGAAATTTAAATGACATCAAATAGGGATAAATACACACCTAAAATTCACCATATGATCATAAAAAATTCTTAGAAAGGTAAAAATCTCTTACAATGGTAAGCCTAACCATGGCAAGTTATCCATGAGTCATATTTATAGGTTCTATAAGTCATGTTGAACCATATCAAATTTCAGAATTTACATTATCCAAGCAAATAACATATTGAGTGCACCTTAAGAGGCTATCATGTAAAAACAACAATGCAGCTACAGGTAACCTTTTACCTTTTTTCCATAGGGAGCTTACACCACTTGATTCTGACTAGAAAATTTTAAATATGAATGTAATCACGCATTTTTTACAGGAAAAAAATAGTTACACGCCTGTAAAAATTTAATATGAATGTAGTCAAGCATTGTTTAGAAGTAACAAATATGAACACACCTGTAAATGTACACGGCTGTCACTTCAGACATCAGATAGGCAATAAATGAAAACCATGTAATAGCATTTATGCCCCCCCCCCCCCCCAAAAAAAAAAGAATCAAGGGTGACCATATACATAAACGGCCATGTATAAAACCAGATCCTTGTTTGTAATATGGAAGTTTCAAAAGAGAAGTGTAATGGATTCAACCTTACATAACAGTTTTACAAAGAATCATATAAGTATTGCGAGAATAAATATCATTTTAATCTAACAGTTGAATTAAAAAAAAAAAATGACACATCCAATTTAGACATAATCCCACAAGTCCTTACTTTTCCCTCCCAAAGCCTTAAACGCAACCAAATCTTCAAACCATCTTTTTTTTTATTTGAGTGCATCTTCAAATCATCTTGCCAATCACCAGCACCAAGTGCCCTCAACAAATCCTATCCCGTAGTTGTAAACTACAGGCAAGGACATTGACAAGGCAAACAAAGGCATCCAGCATGGATATCAGGTGGCTAACATTCACCTGTTGTGAAAATTATAGAGGTTCATATAGATAATTGAAGTCTTTTTAAATGTTTAGCATGGATATGGGGTGTCCAACAAAATTTTGATAAATAAGGTTTCCAAGTGATATGAGTTCTGAACTGCCCATTATGAAACCTAAACCATCAAATAAACCTTAATTTTATTGCTTAATTATGATTCCCCTTTTCCCATACCATGTGCACTTGAAACTTACCTGGCCCAAAAACTCAATTTTAGTAAAAAAAAAAAAATCCATGAGAAACTAACAGAATTAAAATGACAGAAAATTAAAGCCACGCAAGAAGAAAACCATTCTCCACAAATGTACCAAAGGGAATGCAAATATCACTAACATCTTAAAATGAAGAGATAATTCAATGTTGCTTCCAACCATTTGCACATGATATACCACAACAAGGAAAACTTGATTCCTTTAGAATTTCCAGTTTATCTTCCACTGATGTGCGAGGTACCATTACGAGCTCCATATATACGAGTGTCATTACACGAAATAACTTGGACAGAGACCTAAATTTCCATTAGATTCATTCCTAAGCTTGCTTTGTTGCAGCAATATGATCAGTCCAAAAGTGCTGGAGAGAAGAGAAAGCGGTAAAAACCTCTCTGATTCGGTCACCGAGCAGTCAGATGACGCCCGGTCTGAGTCTATTCTATCGACGGAAAGCGTCTATGGCGGTGCAAATCATGTGAGTACCACTAGAATAAGTTCCTGCTCGTAGGCTGGATTCAAGCCATGATTCCAAGTCTCTGCCTAGTGATTCGGACATCACAAACATTCACCAGAAATTGAAGCTCATTTCAGGTGAAAGTTCACCCATGCCAAAAAAAAAAAAAAAAAAAAAAACTCATGCATTTAGAGTCATTTGCCAAACAAATGTGGAGCTATCAATAGTAGGAGACTGATAACCAACAAGCTTTGCTACTTGGCACATGGTATATTTCACCAAGATCTTCAGTGAGATCCCATTCATTACACCATAAATAAAATAGAATTTGAGTACCTTCAGAAAACAGATGCCCAGATAATGCATCTCAACTATTTTCCAAGGAATTGAGAATTGCTGTAATTACATTTCCAAATTCCACTTCAGGAGGACATTTTCAAGTCCTTAAGGATATACAAAAGTTCTTTCAGTAAGGAGGCATATCATTACACTTATTATACACTTCTACCTTTTTGGAAGACCGTAACTCATAATCTCGAGGGACATTCCCTTGCAAGCCCTCAGGTACTTCTAGAAGATATAACTCCTTTCCAACTGTAACATAATTGATCTATAACAAGAACCAAAAATTAGTTATCTTCACACTGAAGCCACATTATACCCCTCTGTATCAAAGAAGCAAGATAAGGCATTTTTCTCAAGCAGAACTTACTGAAGCATCCCGAAGCACTTTTCGTTGTTCTTTCAAGTGTTTTACCAAACTAGATTCAACCTCCTTAATTTTTTTACAAGCATAATCATATTCTATATCAACTCCTTCATGAGGTATAATACGTCCAGAACGATCACCTTCTGACCAATCAAAAGCATCCTTGAAATGCTTTAGAATTGAATAGATATCAGGAAAACCTTTACCTGCCGTTTGTTGAGAAATAACATAAGATACAACAAAAGTAACATAAAAAAGACTGATGCAGTCCCTCTTTGCCATCAAAGACAAATTACAGAAATGTCTATACCAGGTGTTAATAAATGGTGGAGTAGGCTAGACTCAACATTCTCCAATCTGGCACTAAGAGAGGAGGATGCTTGTATCATCACTTCACAACCACGAAGAGTAGCAAGGAACTCTTGAAGTTGTTTCTTTGCTGCATCTTCATAAAGAATTACTTTACTCGCATTCCTTCCATTAGCTTCACTGCATTGAATCATCATAAATTAGTAACTTAAATAAAAATATTACAGCTGTTTAAGCAGAACCAAGAATGGATTCAACAGAGATACTTTTATGTGTTCCAACTGTGATTTGGTAACTGGTAAGAACAGTTGCAATTATTCAATAAAATTAGTACATTTAGGCCAAAGAGGTTAATTCAAAACAGTTGCAGTTCCATTTTAAGATTGAACTGCTTTTGCCTCCGCCAATTTCTTCTCATCAACAATCCTCAATTATGTGCTGGTCCTACCAAGACCTTTTAATCCATTCTGTTCCATTTACCTGCTAGCAAAGAGACGCACTAGCAACCTTTCCATGTCTGGAAGTTTGGACAGTTCTTTCCGAAATTCAAGTGTAGATGGCAGATTAACTCCCTGCATGGTAGCATAATTCATTAGTACAATCAATTTTTTTTTTTTTTTGGTGGATCATTAGTACAACTATGTTAAGCATTAAAACTGTAAAAATTCCAACCATATTAAATGTTTTAAAAGTGAGGATTGAAACTAATTAAACAAAAACTAAACCAGAACTAGAGAAGAATTTAGAAGAAAGGAGGAGGAAGAGATCGATTCTGCCCAGAATAGGGGCAGAATCATTAGCGCATCTCTTCCTCCTTAAGTTTATTATAAAAACATAATGGCCTAAGTACAATAGGAGTCCCACGAGTTAACGTGTTCTGATTAGAATCCTAATCAGAATATACAATTTGATAACAGCTTGACTGAATTAGAATGATAGATAAACTAGGACTCCAGTCCCCTGATCAGAATAGGAAACCAATTTAGAATAGCACACTGTAGACCAAGTACGACTGTTGAGTCATTCTCAAAACGCAACTAACTGTTTGCAAATGAGGTAACCAACCCGATAAAGACAGCTCTATCAAACACGATAGAGCTTATCCTAATTGAGTATCTTCAACCTTACGCAGGTTAACAAGGATGATGGTATTTTAATAAGCAATGAGGATATTAAAGGGAGGTGGAGAAACTATTTTTAAACTTTACTAAAAAATAGTGCAACTAATAGAGAATGTTATAATAATGATCAAGAAATCACAAATCTTATATATAAATGGAAAATTAGGGGTGATGGAAGTAAAGAACGCATTACACAAGATGAAAATAGGTAAAGCAGTGGATCCAGATGGTATCCCGATGGAGGCATAGAAGTGTGTAGAAATTAGTGGAAAATCTGGGCTAATTAGGTTATTTAATAAGATTATGAGCAGAAGGAAATTGTCAAATGCTGTAATAACCATAGATTGAAATCTTGAATTTTTCAACCTGGTCGAGACAAGATTCAATACAAAAATCAATTCTCAACCAGATCTCAGTCAAAATATCAACCTTCTCAACCACCTTGATGGTTCTCGGTCCAACTCGATGATTTCGGTTGGACCCTGAACTAAACAGTGTTCTCGAGAGTCTTGGCCGAAATTTCGACCGAGACCCTCTCTTTCTCTCCTGTTCCGAAAGTTTGAAGAAAAATACAACCAAATAGATGGTTTTTTGCCAAATCATCTTTGCACACTACTTGGGGAGCTTGCTAGGAGTGGGGAGAGCTTTGCTCCATCACCAATTCAAGAATTTGGAGAGGGATTTTAACAAATTCAACTGTTTAAGGAAAGAAATTTTCTCAAAACTTGGATTTTTGCAAAAACAAGATCAATACTTGGTAGCTGGGCATCAATTTTTTATATGTTAGACACGTAAGCCCGACCTACGAGCTCACATTGGAATGGGGTCATGGGGAGTTGGGGACATCAATGTATCAATAATTCTTAGTTTCAAATTTCAAGTTTGATGTATGATTGTATGAATTATCATTGTATGGTCTACTATTGGGTTGTTTGACATTAAGCACCATTATGTTTCCTTTTCTCCTAGTGCATAATTTTATTGTCACATTTGGCCTTTTTTTATCTAATACTAGGGTAACATTGTGTAGAATCACCAATATTACCCTAAGTTAATAACACGGTTCAACGTATACTTGCCAAACATGTGTGTAAATCCAAACAACCACAATGTGTGATTTTGCAATTTTATGATTCAAATGTGTTTATGAATGTTAAAAGAGCGTTGCCCTAGAGTATCAGACTTTAAAATTGTCATTTGAACCCCGAGACACATTTCAAAATTTCGCAGAGGTTCAACAAGATCTCGAAAATCTCAGTTTTCGACAAGATTGAGACCTGGTCGAGAACCGAGATTTCAAACTATGGTAATAACTAATTCTCATGAATCATAATATGAAATTATGGAAGAGAGTAACTGAAACTAGTATGAGACAAGAAACTAATATTTTGAACAACCAATTTGGTCTTATATGAAAGAGATTTATCACGGAAGCTATTTATTTGCTTAGGGGACTAATGGAAAATTTTAGAGCATATAAGAAAGATCTTCATATAGCTTTAATTGATTTAGAAAAAGGTTATGATAGAATTCTTAGAGCAATAATTAGGCATGTTTCAAAGAAAAAAAATTGTTTCAAGCAAATACAGACATAGTTAAAGATATGTATAATAAAGTAGTGAATAGCGTAAGAACTGTGAGGGGATAGGGAAGTGAATCCCCAGTTACAGTTGGCTTACATCAAGGGATAGCCCTAAGTTGTTTGCACTAATCATCGATGAGCTTACTAGAGACATTCAAGATTAGATCCCATGGTGTATTTTTTACTAATGATATTGTTAAGTGGATGCAACAAAAATTGGGATAAATACAAAGTTAGGTTTATGGAGATCAACCTTAGAATCAAAAGGTTTAAGATAAGTAGAACTCAACAAAGCATATAAAGTGTAATTTTGATAACAATAGAACTGAGAATGGGGTGGTAAAGATAGATGATAGAGAGTTACCACAAAGGGATAAATTTAGGTACTTAGGTTCAATCATAAATAAAAATGGAGAAATAGAGCATATTGTTATACAAAGAATTAGAATAGGGTGGATGAGTGTGTTCGGAGTGTTGTGTGACCGACGTATTTCTTTTAAGCTAAATGAAAATTTTATATAACAATTATACAACCAGCAATGACATTAAGGACTGAGCATTGGGCAGTAAAGAAAAACGACATAAACAAACTTATTGTGACTGAAATGAGGATGTTGATGTGAATGAGGGGTAAAACTATAAAAAATAAAATAAAGAATGAACAAATTAGAGCAAACCTAACAGTTGCCCCAATTCATAAGTTGTGAAAAATTCATTTGAGGTGGCATGGACATGTGCAAGAGAGGCCTTCGAATGCTAGGATATGGAGAAATGATTTACTTTAAATTCAAGGAACTAAAAGAGGTAGAGGTAGGCCTAAAATGACCATAAGAGAAATTGTTAGAGGAAAGAAATGTTTAGCTTAAGACTGGAATCAAGTATTGCTTGAATAGAGCAGATTGGAGAAAACAGATCCATGTAGCCAACCTTATTTAGTTGGATAAGGCTGAGTTGAGTTGTTGCAGAACTTTAAAAAATAAGCTAACATCCAATAACAACTTCACATATGTTGAACAAGACAGAAACCTGAACAGGAAATTTGAGAACTAATAGGCAATTTAACAAACATTGCAGTCAGTGTAAATGATCACCACAGCACTACACACTTAAACAGACAATTAGCACAAATCAGAAGTCCAACTTAAAATTTTCCTAGAGACATTTGGAGCCATCCTTGGGGTTAAAAAAATACTTGTATACAAGGCAAATCATCATAAGAATACTGGAAGTTCAAAAACCTCATTAAGAATACCAGAAGGCCATAATTTTCACTAGTAGCAAAAAAAATCATTCTATGAAGCATGAGATTTTTAAATATATCAAGGAGATATCAAACAAACTGTCGTACCTAATTCATAAAAGTCAGGACAGAATCTAGTTAAATTCTCTAAAGTAACACACGAGTCTGATTAAATGAACAGTGCAGACAACAGTAACGACAAGAGATTAGGAAACAACTCTCTAAAGAAGAAAATGGGAGCCTAACATAGTAAAAAGAAAAAAAATAATAATAGCATTTCTATCATGATAATCAACATATGCCAGTATAGGGTATAGCTATGCTCAATCTTGTCAGTTTGATAACAAGGATGTCTGACAGCAGATATCAATGAGAATTTGAAGGCTTTAATGACATATATGCATTTACTACACAAATCTCATCATTGGGAATGCTTAAAGATAGTTGAAAGAAAAGCATATTATATGTCACACACCTTCAGACCTGCTATGGCATCCTGACGTTTGATGATTGACTCTGCATGATACAATGGTCTTGCAAGCCAGTTTTTGAGTAACCGTTTGCCAAATGCAGTAACACAGTGGTTAAGTTGTGCATAAAGTGTCCTACATAGACAATTAAACCCAACTTAGAAGGCCAAACAGGAGGAAGAGAGGGGTAAATATGATTCGAAAGAACAAGAAGTTACCCTGAGGAACCTCCATTTTGGTTGTTTTCAAACATCTCAAGGTTCTCAAGGGCAGGTGCATCAAGTACCATATATGGTTTTTGAGGAATATCACAAAACCCCGAGGATGGAAGTAGCTCAAACTTAGCAAATCTAAGCAATGACTCATCCAAAAAAGCCTGTCTAAGATAGAAAAGACAGCCTCCAAAGGCAGAAATTGCACAGCTGCCATTCTTGCCTGCGCTCACTAACTCAGCTAAAACATCTGGTAGATACTCCGAACCCTCTGCAACATCAGAGCCAGAAATTCCCGAACTTGATTCACACAAAGATCCCAATGTTGTTTGATCCTTAAGTTGCTTGTAAATCTTTCTGGCTTCTACAATAGTTTTCTCACTGTCCCAGAATTCCATGACTGGCACCAAATCATTGACAAGAGGGCTCCTCGTATGTCTCATTAAAACTCTCTCAGTTTCAGCGCTAAGCAAATTAGCAGGCTTTATAATTTCTACAGGCCTTAGCTCAGACAGTAGGCAACATAAGGAACTGCGCTCTGAATCATCTCCAAACTGGTCAAGAAAGGACAATTGGTCAAAACACATCACTTCTGCATAGACACATACATATATTTCTTCATGCAAAATTACACACATCCACACCACACGTATATACAAAATTGATGAGTTACATATATACAAAATGACGAGATTCAATTAAATGATCAATAGTTTACCTAGCTAACTGAAGACCACCTTATAAAGTTAAAATATCCATAAGGCAAAAATTACACGCATCCACACCACACATATATACAAAATTGATGACATTCAATTAATATATATATATATATATATATATACAAAATGACGAAATTCAATTAAATGATCAATAGTTTACCTAGCTAAATGAAGACCACCTTACAAAATTAAAACGTCCATAAAATGGAGCATTATTTCAAAAGGTGAAACAAGAACTGCAGTTTATGAAGAACAAAAGATAAATCATGCACATACAGCAGCTTGGATTCATCCAAGTAGGAGCATTTTCAAGACAAAAATCATTCCAACCAGACGATGGCAATGAATGAATTTATTGAATTTGATGACCAGAAAACATGAAGAAGACAGACCAAGAAAAGAGTAGTCCATGATAAAATGGTTAAGGATCAGTTGATTGATTATCACATATTTATCGAGCATCAACAGATTATATGACTAGAGTAGTGACTGATGCATAGTTTTAAAAACCAGAACTGACTGAACCAGACTTGCATAGTTTTGACTAAAATCTATATCTTATGTGTATTTTGGTATCGTCTTCAGTTAATATTTAAGATATTTATTTTATCTTATTTTTAATTAACTGCATCTATGCTTTTTGTATTGCTGCCTTGCCAGACCCAACTGTAGATAAAGGAGGACGATTGGTGTGTCATTTTTATCAGCAACAACAAAACTTCATTCGTCTACAAGAATTCATATTGTATCAGATTGCCAACCAACATCATAACAACTCATAGTGAAACCTTTTAACAGACGATTTTTTTCCTATAATTGCAGAGTATCTAAAACAATGAAGTATGTGTTAAGGTAAATTGATGTACAAAAATACCATCATTGGGTTTGAGTAAACAACCATGGATTATAGCTTAGGCTGCAAACCAACTAAGCAAATGGGAAACATACAACTTATCCAAGAAATTATTTATTAAATGTCAAGATTCTAGATCTGGACAATCTGCACCTGTTTGTCCAAACAGGCAAACCTTTATCCTACACAATTTTTTTAGGTTTATGGTACACAATTTTGAAATTCCGACAAAAAACTTGTCTGGCCCCTATTTTCAAACAAGGGACTAATTAGTGGACCTGGCTTACAAAAAACAGGTCTAGCTTACAGATTGGTGGCGCAAAAGGGTTCACCACACCGATGTTGGGCTTGAAGAAGAGAATTTGATTCTTCTCGAGAAAAAAAGGTTGCAGGACAAGAAAATGCATTTTCTTGGAGAAAAAGAGGCAAGTATTGATTTTTTACAAGATGAGAGAAGAATTTATGTGCCCTTCCAAATAAAGTTCTCTGCTGAACAAGTGAACTGCTTGTTCATTTGGAAGCTAAGGTCTCCCAATTCTGTGGCTGATGATTTGGCCAAGCCAGTTGTGGGAAGGTCAGGCTGGATTGTGGGACATGCCCTACCATTATCTGATCGGAGAACTTCAGGTTGCTTTCCCAGATTGAGGTGTACGCTATACCTAGGTGTCACTACATGTGATCTTCTATCCTATATCTCTAATCCTCTCCGAATAAAAATCTGCTGTTGCGTATAAAAAAAAATGGTGTGCTTCCCTTGCAATTATGAGTATCAAACAATGGCCAAACTAACAGCCAGAAATCCCCCCCCCCCCCAAAAAAAAAAGAAAAGAAAAAGAAAAGGGAAACAGTCAATAGTCCAGTTTGACTCCAAGTCTGGTTTCCAATAAACCAAAACTATGTTATGATTTCGAATCCATGATAAGAAGGCCATATAACAGTGGAGAAAGGAAAAGTATACGAATAAACTCAAGAGTGTCTACCTGTCCAAGCATAAACCTGCTTGTTGAAACATCAACCAAACAAACACCAACAACTATCCCCTCTTCTTGATTCCCCAAAATCTGGTTTTCAGTCACTGCTATTAGGTAAGAAGCATCAGGGGTGTTTGACAGCATCTCTCCTTCTGTCAGTGTTCCTTTTGTAACCACAGCACAAATTTCACGTTTCACAACCTTTAAAGACAAGAGAGCATTTCAGCAATTAATTTTCTTGCAAACATGATGAACTCAACATCAGGTCATGTATCAATATCAACTTAAAAAGAAAACTTACAATGACAGTAGAAAAAATACACAAAAAAAACAACTCAACTCAACAAAATGTTATCCCAACTAAATGAGTTTAGCTACACAAACCCAGTTTTTCTATTCAACTTTCTATAAGGTCATATTTCATACAAAGAAAGAAATACAATAAAATAAGAGCATTAGGACAACAATGTTGAAATGGATGAGTGGCAAAAACAGAAAAACTGTCATATTTCATACAAAGAAAGAAAGACAATAAAGGGCATTAGGACGAGAATGTTGAGATGGATGAGTAGCTAAAACAGAAAAACAAAATAAGAAAGGAACACACTTGAGGTAATTTAAGAGTGACTCCCATAGGTGATAAGTTGATAGAAAACTACTTGAGGTGCTTTGGGCATGTACACGCCATTAAAGGCATTGGTCAGGAACAGTTGTACAGTGAAGATTATCATAAATCATAATCCTCCAATTTATAGCACTTCCACACAACCAAAACATGATACAATTAAAAGTAAACATTCTTTATGTCATGAACAAAGGTGAAGTTCAGATGATTTAGATAGTTTGATTTGGTGATCCTTTCGAGCCAGAAGACCTTCTATTTGAAGTATAATGGTTGGATGTCCTGGACCCACCAGCATGTACCAGATGTGTTCTGGTGAAAGGTTTTAGTACTTGGAAACATCTATCAATTCCTTAGGATAAAATGAAAAATAAACAAAAACCGACCTTATCTTTAGAACCCTTTTCTTTGCGACGGAGCTCAAGCTGTTCAGGCGTTTCCGTTTGCTCTACAACAAGAACTCGGTAACCCTGCTCTGTCAAAAACAGTTCAAGTAAAAGCTCTCCTCCAGAAGTACAATGTAACCCCACAAAGTCAACCCATCAAATTCAAAGGAATGCTAGACTTCCAGGAGGCTTCTAAAACAAGGATGTTTACACAGGAAAAAGAATAGAATAAAACACAAATCGAAAAAGTTTTCACAGCAACCTTTCTAGCCAGTTTCTCCATATTCATTGCAAAGTTTTTTTCTGGAAATCCACAATGAGGTTGCTCTCCCTGACAACATGAGCCAAGAGATAAATCAAGAAGTAGCAGGAATACATACAAGAGAAAGGAAGGAAAACACGGGTTATAGAAAGAACAAAGCATGGACAAATTTAGAATACTTTATTTGATCATCAGCTGATTTTAGAGTACAAAAGCCATTCCCAAGCCCCTGTACACTTCCAATCATTAACCAAAACATCATTTTTCCAAAAGGGAGGAAAACGTACAAAATTAGAAGGCACAGGGCCAAACAAAAAGGGCTTTTTGGGGGGGTGGAGGAGGGGAATGATTGAAGTTTTATTTCTTTTAGAAGCATGGAAGATAAATGAATTGAGAATGAGAAAAGCAATTACGCTTAGATTTTTACTAGACCCTAGTGCCATCACCAAAAGAAATCATTGGGGGAAACCATCACGAACAAACAAGGAAATGTTGACTCATGCATACCTTCATGTATTGCAAATCAAGTTCTTTTGCTCCTATATGAGCATCCATTTCAAATAGTTCATAAAATTTGCCCATCTGCTCCAAAAAGACAAAAAATTTAAATGATCATCCTTTTAATGACACTTATAGTAAGACTAAAGGTCATATCATATTACATAACCCCAGCAATACCTTGAAAAAAATAACTTTATCCATATGCTTTGACTTGAACTCCCACCATTGCCTCTACAGTGTAACAAGCAAATTAAAATACAAGGCACAAAATCAAACCCCAAAGAACCAACTATCTGTGGAAATCAATTACCTGTCCACCAGATAAACCTTTCAAGAAATCATGAGGCAAGTAAAGAGTCCTTGGATCATAATTCACATCCCCAGGAAGTCTCCTTCCAGCATCTCTACGTCCTCTGCAGACAATAGCAAATGATGATCCACTCCATAGTATTGGGATAGCTAGGGAGCATAAGAGATATACTGATGGCCCTCAAGTTAATGCAACACCAAAGCGACCTCTGACTAAAGTGATAGACTATAATGATTCTTGACAACATCTTAAAACCTTGGATCATTAGGAATTTGATAACTTTAATTATCAAAAAAGGGAAAAAGACAAGGAATCTAACAGCCTTATAACATGGACACGGGTGCAAGGTAACAAAATAACCACCCAACAGTATATACATATTTTCTTTTATCCTTGTTCGGGGATTGGAAAGGGGGGGGATAGTTAAGATATACAAGTACTTACTCCCCAAGGAAGCGAAACTTTTCTGCTTCACGTGCTCCAAATCGATCTGCAACATCACCTGTTAACTTATTGTCAAAAATATGAGGCACATGTTCTCCTGCGGCAAAACATCTCCAAAGTCAGTCACAGGGCAGGAAGAAACATTTTTCCATTTATATATTACATTGACCAACAACATAGACCTGGTGCTACCGTGATGTCAAGGCCAATGATGTCCAACCAAATATGGGGTACATTAATCCTATGTATACAACTTAGTGCATCCCAAACAAAAGAGAGGCAATTTTATGATCCTTACTACTACACCTTTTGGATCTTTTCCTTTTAGGATGGCAAGTACAAAAAGCAACAACATAGAGCAAAATATCTGTACCTTGGATGACCAAATCAACCGAACACATTAATTTTAGTACAAGAGATCTCTGACAAGGAGTCCATTGGTTTCTCAGTTCACACTAAAAAGAATATGCACTCATTTTCTAAGGTAGAATTTGCAATACTCATGAACTCAGTAGACTGGGACAACCTAATGCCAGCTAGCTGGAGTACCAAACTACTACTCTATTCTGATACGCATACAAGCATGTCTCTAGTCCAAAATAGTTTGAAATGGAATTAACTGTTCTGGGTTCCCCTTAGAGATTCTCCCCCACCGAAGAAGTAAAAGGTGGTGCAGGAGATAATCGAAGAGTTAACACATAAACCAGTAAAAAAAACAGCAGGTTTTAACAGAGGTTTTCATTGTATAGCACAAGCCATAGGAAAACAATAGGGAACTCTGAACCTGGAGAAAGATAACATATGCAACACAACACTAAATGGTCATTATAAACCATAGGCAATAAATCATCATGCTTAAGAGAAACAGCGTCTACTATCCATGACCAAACTTAGGGATATGCATGACAACTAGCATTATTATTATCAGAAGTTAGGACAACTTTTCAGTTTTTCTAATAGATCTAAAGCAAACCCCCTTTTTTTTCAGTTTCATAAACACCAAGATGGTTTAATTCATTCTTTGAAATCTAAGGCCAAATAAAACCCACTTACTTTCAGCATTATTCGCAGGCTCCACTAATCTAATTCCATTATCAACCAAAGAACCTTTTGAAACACTCTTCTGTACATTTCCACCACCCTTAATCTTCTTATCAGAACCCAGCTTTTTGGGTTCAAGCATTTTTCTCTTTTTCGACCCTGAATTCACGCTGTTTGATACTCTCGAGCTCTTTACTTCCTCATCATCATCTTCGTCGAAATCTATCTCTTCTGAATCATCTTCAACCATCTCTTTCCCCACATTCTTCCCCCAATCCTCATCAGTAGAATCATCTCCAATGCTCCCCGCTTCCGTATTATCCTCCACATCCAGTACTACATTATCCGGAACTGAATTTCGGCGTAACCGGCGAAAGCATCTCGGCAACTCTTCCACCCACTCGATTTTCTCATTTAGAAGATCTAAAAACTCCTCGTCAGCATCATCATATTGAACCAAATGCTTACAAGATAGCTTATCGAATGACTTAACACAACCTTCGTACCAGCACTTGTCTAATGGCCAATAAACCTTGATTCTCTTCCCGACAACCTCTTCTCCATAAAGCTTCTTCCCGGAACCAGGAGGAGTTACCACGTCTTGAGGAGGTGTACGCGGGGACACATTAGGTGAAGAACCAATGACTAATAGGGGCTTCTTCTGTTTCGTCTGAGGAGTAATGGTAGGAGAAGGAGGTATAGGCGGGGAAACATTAGATGAAGAACCAATGACTAAGAAGGGTTTCTTCTGTTTCGTCTGAGGAGTAGTGGTAGGAGAAGGGCTAGGGTTAGGGCTCGCAAGGTGAGAGTCAGGGTTTTGTTTTGAAACAGACGGAGAAGCCGAAAGAGGAGAAGTTGAGGTCTTGTTTGGGGAGAAGAAGGACGTGATTTGGCGTTGTTGGTTGACCAGCGGTGATCGGCCGTTGCTGAGGCGACGTGACGACGCCATTCAGATGGCGGTGAGCAGCAGAGGATAGTAGCCTTTTTTTTCTCAAGCAACGGAACTATGGGAAAATGTCGCTTCAGAGGATCGAGGCAGAAACCTTGCTAAGCTACGGCAAGTAGCAAGTGAAATGAGCCTGTAAGATTTGCTGGTGGCGGGAATCTGAAAAGGAAATACCAGGAACGGTTTCGGTTGCTGAGTTTTGGCGGGAACTTGCGCGTACTACGCACCCCTTTTGTTCTCACCTTGCTGCTCGTTTCTCATCTTTTTGGGTTCAATCGGGTGGGAAAATGGATCGGTCGATGAATCCATTTCCATGTTTTAACAAATGGACATTCCACAATACATTTAGTGCCTGTTTGGTAACACTCTGATTTCGACTACCTGACTCTTGTTTTGGAGTCATTTTTGAACTCCCATTTTTTCCCAGAGCTTATTGAGAGTAGGAGCCTATTTGGCAACGCTGCTCTGGAATTAATTTCAAAACTCATTGAGAGCAGGAGGTTGTTTGATAAAAATAAATCTGGAATGGATTCCAAATCTAGTGGTGGTGGTGGCAGTGGCGGTGCGGTGGCAGTGGAGATGGTGGTGGGTGGTAGGTGGTGGTGGGTGGTAGGTGGTGGGCGGTGGTGGTGGCAGCGGCAGCAACCGCTGCGACAGTAGTGGTGGGTGGTGGTGGTGGCGGTGGCTGCGGCGATTGCAACTGTGGTGGCGGCGGTGGTGGTGGGTAGTGGGTGGTGGATAGTGGGAGTGGTGGCGGTAGTGGGCTATGAATTCCAATTTTTGATTCTCTCTTTTGGTTCTGGCTCTGGAAAAGCAAGTATTTTTTTACTTTCAAATTTTGGCTCTGAGAGTCATTTTTGAACCGATTGATTCCATGGGAGCTGAAATGGTATTACCAAACACTTTTTTGCTCCCAAATGGCTTCCAAATGGTTCCCTGGGAGTCCGAATCAAAAACAGAGTGGGAGCAGAGTGTTACCAAACAGACACGGATTCTAGCTTTGTCTCCGACTAAATGTATTGTGGAATGCCATTTACGTTACGCTTGTCAATGAAATCAGGATGTTTTCATAAAAGCATTGTTTGCCAATTGGTAGTTCCATTGCCCATCTCCCTTGTCTGACAGTCTCTAGGACATTAAATGGGAAAAGATATGTGATTCCATTGCTTCATTTGCCATTGTACATCCTTCAGTCACTATAAGCAAGCTGCCATTCAAATGCTCTAGTTTGGTAGCTGTGATGGATTAATTTCAGTAGCATCAATGCCGTTCTGGTGAAATCTGCTAGCCAACATGCTTCAAGAGGCTTGCCATTGAATGGGAATGGAACAATATTCATTGCTGTGCTTCTAACTGTTTACTTGGATGTGATTTAATACGAATTCTGCACTCTAAGAATAAGACACAGGTTGGTACAACCACTTCAAACTTCGTCAGAAGCAATAATCAGATTGGTGATAGACTCAAAGGCAGGTTAAATCAAATACTTCAAATCATCATGATAGCTCCATCAAAGATTATGTGAAACAATACTGCTTAGATGTGGTTTAAGCTGCAGTCTTGCAAGTTATTAATTATGTCAGTCAATGGACAACTTAATTCACTTGGGTTATGTTGGAAGCGAAGAAAAGAAAACGATTTTTTTAAAGAGAAGAACAAGATAGACACATAAATTAATCATTCATTATTACCTTTGTCATTTTACGCTCTTTATTTTATTTTCTTGGTTTCCAAACACAGCAATAGGATATCTTGGGAAGTCTCTGAGGTTGATGGAAAATGCTGTTCCAAATAGGGGCTGATGAGGTTATGGGTTTTAAGAGGCTATGACAATCTTGTGATTCAATTCTAGAGAGCTCGGAAGAACCACTGCTTGGTATTATAGAAAACTCGTAAATAGGAGATAGCTGCTTGGTATTATGGATAACTTGTAAATACGAGATAGAATGATAACTTTGTAAATAGAGGAGAGGGATTTGAGCCGATCTGACAAATTGACAATCAGAAAAACCGATAAGAGCAATGCTAGAAGGATGGATGCCATGGTCAGCTGACCCATTACTGCGACTGGTCAACCTCATTATTTGGATAGTATAATTCAAATTGATGTTATCAATGCATTAAAAATAAAAAGAATGACCTCTCCCTGTGAGGTACAGCCGTGAATTGTTTTTATCTGAGGCCAAGAATGGATCTTTCCCTAGCGAAGTTACTTGGGAAATAAGCTTTTATTTAAAATTGCTTTATTATATCCTCGACAGTGGTAGTGCGACCGTGCAATTTGCTACCGGAATAAAGCGTAGTCTGCTCCATTACTTTATCTTCCTCTCTTATTTTAGAGATACGCCCTTGAAGATAACATTATTTGATCAGACGTGCTTGATGCATTACTGATTCCAAGAATATAAAATTCACTTGACAATCTAATGTGAATCCGCATTATTCCCTCTTTGCTTTTCAGCTTTTTTGTTGGCCGGAGCAAAATTTGTAAAGCAAAAGGTCTTGTCTACAGATCCAAGTGTATAAGCACGGCCATGTATAAAAACCATATAGTTTAGTTTTTCAAACCAAAATAACTTGCAAGCCCATCAAACTTATTAAAGTCAACGTAGGCCTCAACAAAATTGTTTTAAAAAAGCATTTCATTAATCATTTGGTAGAGATAGACCACTAAGCTTCACACATCTATTGAGAAGATACCTCATCCATTCATCGGAAGGTTGTACAGATAAGTTTTTATCAAGGTTGGTAAGATCCAAGGAAATTGGAAATCGACCAAGTGAAACCAAAATCAACAGTTATCTCCACGCCATTTGTTTCTTTGAATTACATAAAGAGTTAGCATGAACAAACTCAAATCAAGGAAACAACCCTAACAGCCACATGAATGCATGCAGTCCTAAACATTCTTCCCTAAAGAGGTTTTGCTACAGCAACATTCTTCTCTAAAGATGATTCCTACAGCTAAAAAGAAAAAACACAAATAGGAAAATTTTTGTTGAGTGCCTAAACCACCAAAGTCATCCCTAGAATAAACTGCCCCCAGAATTTTTTTTGGGAGATGCTGCTTACAGTTCATCCTGCAAATGAATAGCCAGAAGCGAGTGTGCAACAAAGTTAGAAGCAGCAAATGAGTTCCATACTGCATTATTTCAAAATAATAATAGCTTTGTATAGCAGACAGGAGAGAAAGACATGCAACAAAGTTAGAAGCAGCAAATGAGTTCCATACTGCATTATTTCAAAATAATAATAGCTTTGTATAGCAGACAGGAGAGAAAGACATACATGCACATCTTCTTCATCATCATCATCATCGGATTTGCTTTCCGCATCATCACTTTCGTCATCCTCATGATCATCCTACAAAACATGCTCGTGCAATCAGAAATAAAATACATTAAGAAAATGATGAGATTCTTCAGAGATGAATGAAGCTTACATCAGAGTCAACTGGATCATCCTTTGTTTCCTGCCAGAACGAATAACAACAGGTCAGAGAAACGTCTATAAGGCGAAAAAAATGTTCAGCTGGACGTAAAAGGAAGTCTGTTCTTCTATTTTCCTTGTGTAGTAACACCACCTTTGTGTGAGTGGTGGCAGTATCAGAACGACAGTAGGAAAAGTGTCCTCCTGCTAAACTAAATTAAGGCTGGATCTGGTACGAATATTTGGAATGCATTCTAATAATGGAAGATTATTTCTTAAAATAGAATGAAAATAGGTAAAACAGTGAGGCATTTTCATTCTGGTTCAGACTGCAGAATGGACTAAAGAGCACATTACAGAATGAGTAGCATTCTCTAACGCATTACATGGTCCAAGAACAATAATGCATAACAAACACAATTTTAGTCATCTCAGAATGAATTCTTGCCCTAGAACGCATACCAAACGCAGCCTAAAAGTACCACAGGTACAGGGAAAATTCATAAACAAATGCAGAGAATAAGTACTAATTGCTAAAGGCATACCTCCTCTTCTCTCTTTTTCTCAGCCTCGTCAAATGAGGTCCTCTCAGCCTGCAAAACCGAGTATCACAGTGTGATTTTTGTTTTCTTTCTTGCAAATAAATATCTCTACATGAATTGCAAAAAGACTTTAAAGACCCAAAGAGGATAAAGAACAAGTAAAATACATCTTTGTTTTTGCCCCATGTTTCTTCAGCAAGCTTCTTTGCATATTCCGGATCATCGCAAATTAAAACATTGTCAAACAGTGTTCCTGATTTAACCTGACATGTACATATCCTTGCTCATTAGCATTTATTTAGTTCTAAAATTATGACGAATCGCTATAAGAGTTATACAACTAACCTGCCACAACTCAATGCCCACATATTTCAATTTGGGAAAAATATAAATATCTGGGTCATCCTTGAAATCTGTGAGCATATATATTAGTAGTGTGAATGTCAATGAAAAAATAACCATTCAAAAGTACACATACTGTTGACAGAGAATCAGTCAGAACCTGGGTTGTCAATCATAGGTGTCTTCCATTTCCCCTTGTAGTTAGGGTTTTTAATTTTCTGCAGATAATGAACATCAATTAAGAAGATTGTAGCCCATTAAAATAAAAGTCATGCTTATAGTTATTTAGGAATTGCACAAACCTTTGGCGTCCATGGACCCTTGTACTCTGGGTTAGGAATGGTTGGTACTGTCCATTCACCGTCTTCCTCATCATCCCAGTCCTCTGGCTACAGAGTAGCAAAGCACAATATTCTCATAGTTTGTTCATTTCTAGGGAAACAGGGCCTTTCAAAGCATTATGAAAAATATTGAAAGTGAGAACTAAATCAGCTACCTTCTTGGCATCAGAATCGGGAATCTCCTTTGGGATGTCATCATACCCCTACAACAGATATAGTCAGGCTGCTGTTAATACTATGTAGCAGAAAAGAAATTAGAATTTCCAGTAGAAATCACAAAAATTGGATACGGAATTAAGGAGATGAAATACCTCAGGCTTCTTGTCTTCAGGATCAGGAATATATTCCTTGTCATCCCAATCTTCTGGCTGCACATTAACATGTGGCTTGTAACTAAAAGTGAAGACTTCTTAGGGAAAAGGAAAAAAAATAAAACACTGGACAACTTTCGAACAAGAAGAATTACTTTCTTAGCTTCAGGATCTTTGATTTTCTTTGGAGGGAGAATATCCCAATCACTATATAGACTCCCAGATTGTTTCTCTGCATTGTCAATAAGGATGCTATATGTAGCATCTGGCCGGAGAATGAAAGTATAAACATGAGTCAGTTGGTCAGTCTCACAAGGAACATCCTTCTTGATCAAATGGTTTGTTCCACTGCGTGTAAGGATAGCATGAACTTTCTTGGTGCTGTGGCCACATATATCTGGTCCAAACATGATACTGCCATTCACCATATATAACATTTGCAATTCAAGTCATTCTTAGTGTGTATAGGAGGGAAAATAAACAAATAAAGTTCAGAAATGGTCCATTACCTATAGGGGGTCTCACCACCAAATTTCTTTTGATCAACTTCATCACTGAGCAGCTTCATGTAGCCACCACCACAATCAAGCTTTTGCTCATGTTTTACAGAGAACTGGAAAACCAAAGTCTTATCTTTATTGCTCAACTCAGGGAACTCGGCTGAGATTGCATAAAACCGATAGTCTTCACTTGTTTGGATGCCTACATTATTAGATGCCAAAGCCAATCAAGTACCCAGGAGTATTAAATAGCTACTAGAGACCTCACAAATTGCCACAAAATGTCCAAAACATTTTCTCGTCCACCATAAAAACCAGAGACAAAAGCAAAAGGGTAGAGAAGGGTACCTTTATCATTAGAGTCTCCGTTCCATTTTCCGGGTGTGTAATTCCACTCCCCAGCCATGTTCTCGTCTCTCTTCCAATCAGATTTGACCCACCGATTCTCCCATCCATCTTAATATTCACCAGAAACGTAAGTACAAATAATATAATCTAGGTCAGTTACAGTAAATTATTCAAAATCAATTAAAAAACAAGTACGTTCACATGTTAAAACAAAAAAGAAACAGCAAAATGTTACCCTGCCATAGTAGGACATCATCAACTTGTTCTTCCAAAAACATTAATTCAAGGGAACTTATTCAACCAGATGTCATTATTTTCATAGAGACAATACAATAATTATGGATTAACAGTCTCTACTTTCTCTGTTACTGTTCCCAGACAAATTTCCCTACGCTTCATATGTCATAAAATACATTAAAAAAAAGGCAAAGAAGAAAAAAAAATCGCATGCAATAGATAAAAATCATTTCAGCTAAATATAAATTCAAATAAATCCCACTGAGAAGTACAGTTGAAGATAGCAAAAGGCAATCTAAAACCAATGCAAAGAAATTCATATAGATCATTGGCATCAGTAACTATAAAAGATGTTCTGGGCAGTCGCAAAATAAGATCTAACACAAAGACAATTATTGACCTCGTATACCGGTATACGTGAAAGCAGACTATGGAGCAGCTTTGGATTGAGTTGGACATCAGAATGTAAACTTCAAATAAATCTTCAAAGTAAGTTCGAAAAATTGCAATCGGATCGCAGTACTCCCCGAACTCTCAATTTTGTTAACTCTTCCTTGAAAGATAACACATTTTCTCCGCACATAAATGCAGAATTTAGCATAACCATCCATAGAAATATAAATTAAAGTCATATAATAATTACATTTCAGGTATAATAAACCAGATGAAAATCCTCATACATCACCAAAAAAAAAAAAAAAAAACATAGCTTTTCCTCCACAGAATGAATCAATAAACCGAATTTAAACGATGAGCATGTACTGCTAAAACCCCGATCTTATCAACCAGATCAATATAAACGTAGATCAAATTGCGGAAATTACAGAGCCCGTAGAATTGTAGATAGATCCAAATGCAGCTATATATATGAGAATAGAAGAGATCAGAGATCGCGGGTATCGATTGTACCTTCGAAGCGTTCTTCGAAATACACTTTCGCAGAAACAACTGAGAGAATGGCAAGTATAATGAGACCAAAAAGAAATGAGTCTTTCAACGGAGTCGCCATTTCAGCAACAAACGAATGAGAGACTGCTCCTCGACACAGAGCTCTGTGGAGTAGGTAGAGCTGCGCATATAATATAGTGAAGTATTACATGATCTTGTGCGGTTATAACTAGGTTTAATTCGCGTTTCACGTCCGAAGAACAGTAACACCAAAAGGCGAATATACCCCGTTTACCAATCAAAGTAACGAAACTAGCCTCCATTTCACGTGGATTCACGTCTAATATTGATACGTTCAATGGGTAGTAAACCGGTCACCAAGCCGGTTCGTTTCTTATGGTTACAGTGCCATTATTATTATTGGTTGGACCAAGGTTTTAGTTTCATATATCGACCACTCTGCCAAACAGATGTAGCATTGATCTGAATAGGGTGCAGCTCCAATGGCATGCTGACACATGATCGGAACTGATGAACAGGTAATAAAAAAATTAGGTATCAGATCATGATCAATGATCGAAGACACTAATACAAACAGGTTAATCTGGTTGATCTAATATCCGTTCTAAACCATGGTTGGACCCACCTTGATTATGTCAGGATGACCAAATATCATGTGCTTGATCGGGTTGGGTGTGGTTGGGTTTTTCTGTCATATGGTACAACTTCCAAGTATTTGGATATCCTGGTCATTTGATTATTTTATAAATTAATTACGTCGAAAAGACCTAATAGGGATTTTAAAAAGGAAAAGAAAAAAAGATTTTCCATAGATTTCCTAAAATCCATTTTTCCGATAATTGTGGTGGCGTGTTTTAAGTCCTCTTTTGAAGCTACAAAAGATACACGCCAATGGGTGTTCATTCGTGCACTTGGGCCCACCTCCAATACAATGGGGTTAATCATAATGGAACTCACGACAAGCTGGCATTCCATTCGGACAGATAGTAGAGTCCACGCTCTTGATGGTATATAGAAATCGTTTCTTGTCTGAGTTTGGGCGGGAGACTTGGTGATCCGGATAGATGGCCATCACCTGACTCTCGAGTAGATCCAAGCCCTCCATCGTAGTCGACACCCTAGCCAACAAGCTGAGCCGACAGGGGTGTCGGCTCGGATCCACCCGAGATGCAGATAGCGGCCATCCATCCGGGCCGCTAAGTCTCCCGCCCAAACTTAGGCAGGAGAGGATGTGGATCTCTTGATGGACGGGTGGGAATGGCCGTAACCAACTTTGGCTCTAAAAATATTTCACTCGAGTCTTAACTCTTGACCACTTATGGATAGAAACCGGCAGTTCCAAGTTTGCTTATTCGGTGAGTGTTGACATCTATGTAGTCACATGTGTTTATTTATTTTTAGATTAGGAAACCCCATCTTTTTTAGGTATTCTTCTTTACAAATCGAGCTATCTCTTGGGGCAGTCACATGTATTGTTGGTAGGATGTAAATGGATAGTCGAAAATTCGGATTTGATTCGAATTCGCTTCCGTTTAAGGGAATCCGAATTCGAATAATCGGATTCGGTTTCGAGTTCGGATAGTTGGAGACGGATGCGGATCCGAATTCGGATTTCACCCATACGGATCGGATATAATCCGATTTGCTTAGTCATTTCTTAAAGACGTTTATACCCTTTAAATATATATAATGTTATACTCCATGCCCTGTTCATCTCCCCGCTTCTCTTGCGTTGAGACTCGAGACCAGTGAAAGAAACTTTTGAGAGAAGAGCTAGGGTTTAGAGTCGATTCTTCGACTGCTGGCCGCTAAGTGCTGACCGCCGATTTCCCACTGTCGAGTGCTGAGTGCTGAGTGCTGATAGTCGATTGCAACTGCAGATTTCTCCATCTCTTGTGCTTTTCCCCTTAAATCACTGGTTTTTATCAACAAGTTATGCCTGCAAGTTCGAGAGGTTTTCCCAACGTCCTCCTACTATACCAAAAGGTATGTCATCATTCCCCTCTCTCTCTCTCTCTCTTTCTCTCTCACAGTGGTTTTGTCTCTGTGTCCCAGTGGTTTTATGTCTTAGTGGTTGTGTCTCTGTGTCTCAGTGGTTTTGTGACTTGTCTCAATGGTATGTTTGCAAGGTGTGTCTCTCAGTGGTTTTGTTGCTTTGTTGTTTTTTTGTTAAGAAATTCTTAGAAATTTCTTGGGGTTTTCTCTAATCCTTCATCCTATCTCCGAAATTTTGCAGAGTTAAGGTTAGAAACCCTAACAAGTCGATCGCAATCTGATTCTTAATATGTTATTTTATTTTTCTATTTTTTATTACTTGCAAACATTACAATTATTTGTTTTCGGATTCGACTCGAATTTTAACCGGATTTCCTGTTAAATTTTGAATTCGAATTTAGATTTTTGAAATCCGCCGGATGCGGAGGCGAATGCAGATATAATAGTTTGATGTCGGATTCGAACTCGGATAGTAATCTATCCGTACCGAATCCGATCCGTTTACATCCCTAATTGTTGGGTTGTTTCTAACATTTGGAAATCCCAAATATCTGAAAACGAGCCAGCCAACTTTGTATATTAGTTAACCAAAGTAATTATGGTACAATAGTGGGAGCCAAAATGAGTAACTTGTTGAGATGAGAGGTCGCTTGTTTGATTCTCCTTCCAACTTTTAGGAACTTACTCAAACTCCAAATCGCAAAAGCCATTAAAATTAGAAGTGCTTTGTCTCATGCAAATGCAGCTAGCTGGTTACCAAATGCCAAATGGTGCAATTTGAAATTGACAATCAGTGAGTAATACAGTTCCTCTGATGCACCAATTATTCAGGATACTTAATGCCTATATTTTTGGCAAAACAAGGAGTTTGTCTACTATATGTACAACAGTTTGACCTAGTTTCACTCTTAGGCTTCAACATCTTTGTATATCTGAAGCTCTTGGCTTTTTCACATTGTAAGTATCAATAAAATCACTCTTTGCCAAAAGTAGGGAAAAAAAATATATAAAATGTTTTGAAACATATAAACCTTGGATTCAAAGTAAATATTACATATAAGGGTTTGACGCTGGATGAAGAAGGGAGATGGGCTCTGACCACAAAAACCCTTTTTGGTCGATAGACTGAAGAAACTTTGAAGAAACTTAGTACTTTTGTGTCACTATAGCTCAAAGTGGATCTTAGTGCTTTTGGTGTGTGACACAAGCAAAGGTAATGTATTCTTAAAAAAAGAAAAACATGTTGAACTTTTTCTTAACCAAAGAGATTGTCACATAGAGTAATCCATGATGCTAGACTCTAGTTGCTAGCATAGCAATTCCTTCTTTACAATTCCTTGTCAATCAATTTTGTCTCCCTCCATAGGTTATACATAGAAAAACCAATATGACAAACACATTAGTATATTTCTAAAAAACACATTAATATATCATTTCTGGTTTTATATTTTTTAGATGCAATAGTAACTTGCATTTTTTGCATTGCATTTTTTTTTTAATATTCTTATGTACTTTGGCTTTGGTTATTGGGAATGATTATTATTATTGTTATTTTTGGTAAAGCAAATAATTATTGATTCAAAATGCAGGGTGAAGTCTTGACATCGAGATAAACGTCCTTGCAGTGGTAAAATTTTTTCTTATGCTAAAATTACAGGTGCCAAATATGTAGAGAACGTTAGAAGGTCAATTCTAGCCTATTACATGTATATTTCGGTAAGCTTATTATTTGGGAGTTTGTTTTTTGTATTTTCGTAAGATCCTTCCAACAAGGGGGAAATTTTTTGCACTAAAAATTTGCAAACGTTATAACTCTATTGGCCATTATTTTTTATTTATTTTTTATTATAGACAGGTCCTAAGGATAATTGAACTCATGACTTATTTAAGGTGTTGGTCTTTATCAATTGAGTTATCCATTGGAGTTGACCATATAATTTTAAACCCTAAAAAATAACTAATGTAAGAGACATGGAAAGCTTAGCCAAACATTCACTACTCGTGGTCTCAACACCCTATTTCATGCAAATGTGTTAAACGGTGCGGTTTGGTTTCAATTTTAGTGTGTAATGAATAAAACCAAAACCGAATCATTTATGAAACGGTTTCAAAATGATTACCAAAATCGTTTATTAATCAATGTTGATTTTTTCAATTTTTAAATGGTTTCGTTGCCAGGAAAAAAATGAAGAGAGTTAAGAACAAATTGAGGGGGCCATAAAATATTAAAATAATTTTTATCATATATGAAAGTAGATTCACAACTTAAAAATATGCCATGTATACAACACTAAAATAAAATATAGGGAAATTTTCACCTACCATCAAAAAATATTTAGGCAAATCGCCTATCACTCAAGTTTAAAAAAAAAACCACCTGTCAATTAATTGATGGGAAAGAGTTGAAATTGTGTGTAGACGTTTATACCCTTGTAATTTTAAAGGGAAGAAAAAAGAAAGTAAAAAAAAAAAAAAAAGACGAATACACTCACAGCGATTAAAAATAATAGAGAATCGAATTGAATCGGTGATCGGAGAAGAGCTTCAAAAAACCCTAGATTTTGAATCAAGGATTGTGAAAATTGAGGTTAGGATTTCCAGGACCCAGTCATTTGATTGATCCTTCATTGTCCCAATTCACAGTAGACTTTAAAATTAGGATCGAAATCGATTAACGCATATCATAATCTACAAGAACCTATGGTTTTCGCAATCTCTCTCTCTCTCACACAGAAACTGGTTTGTGCATGCATCATAGTATTACAGTTGGGTCTCTTCCTAAAATGCAGAATGAGATATCCAAATGAGACATCCACCGCCAAAGAAGCAGAAGAACTATTCTAGATTAGGAGACTAGAGATCGCCTATCGATGCAGCTTCCCTCTCTTTGTCTTTATCGTTTACCTTACATGAGAGTGTAGATTACAAGAGCAGTTGAGCAGAAACAGTGACCAAGTAGCGACAGTGAATCGGTGATTAATTCATCGAGTAGTAGCGGTGGCAACAGTTTGAAAGGGAGCGAAATGTAGAAGAGAAAAGTGCAACTATCGATACATGAAAAACATTTAAAATTGAGAAAAGCAAAGTTTCTCTATTATCATCACTTCTCTTTTTCGCTTCTTTTTCTATTAGTTTCCATGCATTGAACATTAGGGTGTCTTGACTAGTAGTCTTTATTTTCGATTAACGTTGTTTATTTTTCTCTCCCACATCGTGATTCTTGGAAATTAGAATCACGTGTGCTACGACATCGTCCTCGACTGGCTATAGAAACATCGTTGGCGATCGGAGTAGTAGAGTGAAGGTCAGTTTGGCATTTCAAATTTAGGGTTGGGAGGAATAGTAAAAATTGGGGATTTTAGATTTTAAACAAAACACGAAAATAGGAGGTGGAGTAAAAAAAAAAAGTAAGGGTAACTTTGACTTTTTCCCTTATAATAAGGGTATTATTGTCATTCATGTATTTTATAACGGTTGACATCAGCAACTAACGATTCTGTTAGTTGTTTTTGGATTTTTTGATAAATGTTTGTGTAATTTGGGTGGTAGGTGATTTTTAAAAAAAAAAATTGGTGGTAGATGATTAGCCTAATCTTTTTGGGTGGTAGGTAAAAATTTTCCTAAAATTTATTTTTACAAATATAGATATTTAGCCCTAAAAGATTAAAGTAAAGGTTTAATCAAATTTATTTTTTAAACTATAATTGAATCATTTAACTAAACAGTTTCATATTTTAACCATAATCAAACCGTCTGATAATCGGTTTTATGGTTTCAATTTAAACGATTTGATTCATTTTTTACACCCTTACTTTCATGTATATCTTTTGTAATTCTTTGGAAGTCCAAGTGAAGGATGATGTAGGTCGAGTGATCATACCCTCACCTTTGTTATATAGCTTACCCTAAATTCGTTGAATAAAAGAGGAGTGACTCGATTAGAAAATAGTTTAGATACATCTCTCTATCCTTATTGGTAAAGAAAAATGTTTGTTTTCACTAATTTCACATCCAAATGAGTTGTATTACAGAAGAATTATACATATACAAATCAATTCTTATTAGCATGTATATGAAAGATGATTAAAAGTCGAAACTTAATTTTTATTAAATTTCTGCTGTTAGTAAAAATGCCAAAGTAAGAGAGGAAAGGGAAGAGATAGGGAACCATGCATTGAGGATGTAAAAAAAAAAAAGAAGAAGTAAATAATAACAGTAAAAGTAAGAGCGATATATCATAGAGTAATAATACAGTATAATAATACTATTGAATAAGCTTTTTCATTGTTGAAAGAACACTTAGGTAAAAAGTCATGGCAAATACAACTTAATAAGGATAGGGTAATCACATGTTTCAAAATATATAAAATGTCCACCCACCTCCATTAAAAATAAAAACAAAAATATTCACTCACGATTTATTATTTAGTCATATATTTTTATATTTTATTTTGCCACTTAATCATTTCTGTCCAAATTAAAACTTGACATGCCAATAAATGATTTTGAGCTCTAGTACCCACGATATGCAAGCCCCATTTAAGCTGCTACATGGTAAATATTTCAACTGCTTAAAAAATCATTTTATATACCAATTACCTAGAAAATATCTTCCGTTACTTTTTAATCTCTGATTATAATTAAAGTATTATTTGTGATATGTTTTATTTTCCATTGTTTTCCATCTGCAAAAAAAAAAAAAAAAAGAAAAAAAAAGAAAAGAAAAAGAAAGGGATATACAACTCAACAAGGTCGAGGTTGGGTTTGTTATGGATTTTTGTAATGTATTATTACAAATACATTATCAGAATACAGAATAGACATTAAATACTATTTGTATCATGTCAGAATATGTTATTAATTTAGAATCATTCTAACAACTCATAACAAACACAGCCTCAGTTTTGACTGAAATCGCCAAACTATCATAAGCTTCAAATCATGGTTACCTTGTAATGCTTCTGGACTTTGTTTTTGAGCTTTCTGCATGAGGGGTGAGAGAGCGAAGGAAATGTCGGAAATGGTGGAGGTCGGATTTGGTCTCAGTTCTTAGCCTCAGAATTTAGTGTGAATGGAAGCGCAGACCATCCCCTCCATTGTGTTGCTGCCGCATGAGCTGATGATGCTCTCTCTCTCTCTCTCTCTCTCTCTCTCTCTCTCGTTCTCTTCCCCTTCGTGGAGAACCCCGAGATGCCAGAGGAGATGAAAACATGAATTGCGTTAGAAGTTCGAGTCAACTGCAGTAAACAGTCGACGGTCAATGTAGCGGTTGTTGTTGACGTTAGAGGTTGCTCAAATAGTTTAGTGAAAGACTGAGGGCATTATGGGAATTACATGCCTTCATATAATTATCGGTATTTCTACTGATGGGCGGGGAACAGTGCACTGAATAAGAAAGTAAGACGGGAGAGAGAGAGAGAGAGAGAGAGAGAGAGAGAGAGAACCAAGGGTTCTCCCGGACGTTAATGGCGGTTAGGGTTTTCTGTTGATACCTAAAACTCAAATCTCCCGCCAATTCTTTCTCCGTGTTTATTCCTAAAGTTTTACTGTTATCCCCCAATTATATTAAAATACATTTCTTCAATACCGACAAGGATTTTATATAAATTCAGTATAAGAAGAGTGGAACAACTGATGGGCGTCCAAGGAAAAACCGTTTCTGTCGCGAATTCGATGCAGGTAACTGTTCTTCGGATGATTGTTGGCACTTCGGCTTTCTAAATTTATCGATTTTGATGTTGCCCTAGCGTTGAAGTTTTAAAGTTTTATGCTTCTTTTTACTCCCTCTTGTTATTCCATTTCAAGAGCGAGGACAGATTTTGACAACACAAATGTTCAACACTGAGTTACTGCTCATTGGAGATGTATCTAAAACCCTTCCCCGGAGTTGTAAATTTGATAATTCCTTGTTTATTTTATCCATTTGTTTAATGGATACATACTGGAATCTGGCTAGGAAATTATATTGATATTAATTCAATTTCGACTTCTTCTATTTTGGTAAACTTCCGTTGCGGGAACTTTATCGTTGCAGGAATTGTTATAAATTTGATCACAAGGTTATTTACGTGGACTAATTAATTGACCGAGTTATGCGGGTCATGTGCAGTAACTGATACAGACGTCTTGTCGTGCTTTTACCAAGGTCTAGAAAATGGCCAGTCTTAAGAATACGTGGTGGAGAGGTCGCATGCTCTATTCGCAGTAGTAGCGAGTGCAGTTGGGCCAGCTAGATTACTGACTATGGTATCCCTCTGGTGAGTACTTGCCTAGTTGATGACTAGGTTTTGCTGATTAAAAAAACAGGGTAAATTTGAGCAAGATTTTTATAATCAGGTTTGAGAAAGAGCTCAAAGAAGAAAATGACATTATTTGATAAGGTTTAAGACCGAAGAGTTCCTTGAAGGTTATGGACAAATAACAATTCAGAGAGTAGGGAGAGTGTGGATAGAGTCGTTGTGGTGGTTGTAAAAATGGGTGAAGATGCAGGAGGTAAAGAAATTATATTTGCCAGTTTGGTAGCTGGGCATTTTAGAGCATGCCTAAGGATGTTGCCTGATTTAGCTATTATGCTTGGTTGGTTTTGAGTGATATAGCTCGTAGAGTGGTTTACTGTATCTGGCTATGTCATGTTGTTAACTCTGTTATGTTACAAAAAAGGCATTTGTAAAAAAAAAAAAAGATACTGAAGGACTCTGCATACAGATTCAGCTTCAACCTTGGCTTCACTTATGATCCTAGGGATGCTTTTAGTTAATGAGCAAATGGATTCTGCTCTTCAAGGATTGTTAACTGTCCTTCTGTGACAAGGCCTGCTGCATGCTTCGTCATCAACCATCATTCTCCATGTCTCATTGTGTAACTGATATAATTTATGGTGAAACAAAATCAGCAATACGAATCCCTCAGTCAGTGTTATTAATAATACAAGAGTATCCTTAGCAGTATGATAAAGAGATTCAACTCATAGTCACATGAGATTGAAAGATATGTGAAATTGTGAAGATGAAGATTCAACTCATGTTACCTTCCTAGGAAGGTTATTGGTAGTATCCATTAGTCACGTTAAGATATTTAAAGTGGATATTATAGTCTTTAGATTCACCAGTATATGCTGCAAACTAAGATATGCTGGAAAAGTCTTGGTCGGATGCTAATAATACTTAGTCACTAAAAATGTTTTTATATCAAGAAATGGTCAAGGAACTGTTCTGGCTTTGGATTTTTTTTGGGTTAATCAAGATTATATTCAAAAAGCACAGCAATTACGTGAAGGGACCCCAAGTAGGGGAACCAAAGAACCCAAAGGGAAAAGAGAAGCTCAATGGGGTCCTATTCATATCAAATTGGATAGGTATATCCAGAGCTTTGACAATATGTTTATTTCTAAATAAATCCGGTCAAGTTTCGGCTTTGGATATTACTACTCTTTAATTAAATATAGCTGCCAAATGTCAATTGGATCCACCTATGCAACTGTGTTTTTTTTTTTTTTTAACTGGAGAATGAAATTGAAAAGGAATACAATTGATGGAGAAAAGGGGACGGTGGGACTGGGAGAAAAAATCATAGGTATTAAATGCCTCTCAGTTAGGTAGTATGCATGTCTATGGAATGGTATATTCGAATGTAATGAACTAGTGATGCTAAGGCAGCCAAAGTTGACAAGATATTGCCAAGGCGGCAAGGCATTTTTCAAGGTCCTAGGGACTCGCCTTGTTGTGTTGGTGCTTAGAATTGAAATCCAGAGCTTGGAGAACCAGAAGGTAGTGTTGAACAAAGGTCTGAAGACATTATCTGTGCCCTTATATTACCAGAATAATTAGGGAATAGAGGCAGGAGTGAATTTGCAAGTCTACTGCACACACGACAAAGAAACTCCCTTGAAACAAATGGTAGATTACAAAAAAAAAAAAAAAAATTGGTGTATTTATGGAAAAAAATTGAAATTGATGCAATATTGTTCAAAGATCTTGCAAGATCAAGAACCGATTTGGTCGAGCTGTTCAAGATTTGCTAGTCAAGCTGTCCCAATCAGTACCAAGTTTAGTAGATTGTCATATTAATGATAGTAGGATTTTATTTCCTTTGTCATTTTAGTTTCCATTATTATTACCTTCTTAACTAGTAGTTTCCTTGTTAGTTATTCCCATGTTAAGGCTCAGGTTAGATTCATTTTTAAATGATGTAAGGCATAGGCCAAACGAAGTTAAAGAAGAATAAAGTTGACTATTCATGAATATGTTGGGACTGTTGATTATCGGGTGAGATACCCTTGGCCTGAGATCGGCCTTCCTTTGTTTTGGTTATTTTTTTTCTTTCATTCACGTGACGATATTATCGTCACACGATTATTCACTATGGGGTTCACTATTTTTGGGCATTCGCTCTTGTAACCAGTATCGAATGTTTGTATCATTATTGGGTTTGCATTCAATTGGTATCAAAACTATGGCCAATAGTGATACAATGAACCCTACCTTTACCTTGCAAGTTATTGAGGCATTGAGGCAAGCTGCTGAAAGATTGACTGCTTGCATGGACGCAAGGCTTCCTCGACACGCTTATAAGGATCTTCCTCACCACTCATTGTTTAGTGTAGGAGGGTTTCGTTTTTTTGTGACCGCATGGAGTTTTATGCACAGTTGCATGGCTAATTAGATTCTTTTGAACAAACCTTAAAAATGAAAAGGGATACGAAGCAATCATCGGAATTTGAAATCAAGGACAAATCAACTTTGACTAACTTGACAAAGGAAGGGTTAGTTCCTTCATTGATGGTAGAAGAATCAGTGACTAAAGGCGAAGACCACATCCTTTGCAAGGTGGACGATATTCTATTTCCAGAGTCTACTATTGAAGATTGTGCTGAGGAAGTTACAACTATCAGTGACGAGGTCAAAGAGGACAAGATCGAGATGGTGGTCTTAGACGATGTCGTGGTTAAGGAAGACTTCGCAAGTGTTTCACATGAGGTTTTGTTTGTTACCTATGATATTCTTGATATCGATTGTGAAGTTTGATACATTGAGTTCTTGATCCCGTCAAAGTACTTCAAGAGCGAGCTTCCAATGTTGCAGATTTTGTTCCTAATTTTCGTATGCAACCATAATTCAGTTCTCATTGGAAGATAAAAACTAACTTTGCTGTGTTGATTCGAAACCAATTCAAAACTCGTGGTTGAGTTTTTCTTGAGCAGGGAGAGTTGATGCAGTATTGTTCAAAGATCTCACAAGATCAAATTAAGATCAAGAACTGATTTGGTCGAGTTGTTCAAGATTTGTTAGTCAAGCAGTCCCAAGCAATACCAAGTTTAGGAGATTGTCATATTAATGATGGTAGGATTTTATTTCCTTTGTCATTTCAGTTTCATTATTATTACCTTCCTAGCTAGTAGTTTCCTTGTTAGTTTATTCTTATGTTAAGGCTTAGGTTAGAGTCCTATTTAAATGATGTAACGCATAGGCCAAACGGAGTTAAAGAAGAATAAAGCTGAGTATTCATGAGTATGTTGGGACTCTTGATTATCAGGTGAGGTACCCTTGGCCTGAGATTGGCCTTTCTTTGTTTCGGTTCTCTTTTTCCTTCGTTCACGTGATGATATTATCATCACACAATTATTCACTATCGGGTTCCGGTTCACTATATTGGGTGTCCCTTTTGCAACCAGTATCGAATGTTCTTATTGTTATTGGGTTTGTATTAGAAATCCAGGGCAGACAACTTCTCTGCCACTCTCTGAGAAGAGAAAGAAGTATAGCTGCTACTGGAGAATAAGAAGAAGAGAAAGACAAAGCAGCAGCAATTGCTTCCACTATCACTGCTGGAAAAGAGGATAAAGAGCTCAGAAGAGAAGATAAAAAGAAGAAGAAGAAGCAGTAGGCCAGCAGTGACCCACGGACCGCCATCATCGCCACTGCTGGAAGGAGGTGGAGGAGGAGGAGGAGGAGAAGAAGAAGCAACGGCCAGCTGAGCACTATTGCTGAAGAAGAAGAAGAAGGCAAGGTGAAGGGGCGAGGGTGGCGGATGTGAGGGTGTGAAGGCTGGAGTGGACTTGACTTCATTGAGTCGTAGTAAAGGCTGTGGCTGTTTGTTTAAGAGGATTGATTTTTGTATACATAAATTCTTGTAATTCGATAAGTAAAGGAAACAAATATTCAATTTTAGACATAATTCCTCCCTTGAAACTAAAAGACAAAAAAATATGGTTATTTACACCTATTCGCCATGATAACTATGGAGACAGCTGATTAGTATTCTGATACCCTGTTTTCTCTACAATCCTCACCCTGACTTTTTACACCTATAACCGGATAGAGTTGTCTATTTCAAATTTGATCTTTGTTTGTTCCATCTGTTCACTCTTTTTTTTTTGGGTACCTAAGATATTTCTCTTCCATTGCTCCTCTCTTCATTTCTAATATCTCTGCTTTTTACATATACTTCAATTACCAGAACTAATTTTATAATGCAGAATACGTTTTGATTGTGGTGTTGAGCTTCATCATATCCTATATATCCATGAGCTTTGGAAAATGAGGTTAGGGCCTTGGGGGAACATCAAATTTGGGTTCAACTCCCTTATTTGGATGAGTTGACACATTTTTGAGTGGTGCTTATGGTTTCAGCTTATTTTTGGTTTTAAATAAATTGTCTTTGGTTCCAATTTGTAGTAAAAACAGTCGTTACAACTTACATGTGAATATTTTGCTATCCCTCATAAAAAAATCGAGTAGATCGAGAACTCTCAATCAAATCTTTGGGAGTATTGCTTTTGAAGTCCGCTCAAATTGTCGCCGTCTGATAGAAGATGTTCTGATTCCATCAGGAATAGATACGTCGCTAGAACTTGGGACTTACCTGTCCAATTTGATGTGGACAGGGTTCCCTCTTGAAAGTTCTCCCCCCCCCCTTCCCTTATTTCCTCTTTTTCTTGGTTCCCCTTCTCAGGAAGCCTTCTGCTGTATTTCTAGGACTTTCGTATATATTGAATTGATTCATAAAAAAAAAGCCATAAGTTATTGGATTATTTGGGAAGCTGATCCATTTAGCTTCTAGAGGCAAATTGGAGACCTTGTGGAAGTAAGTAAGTTTGCTCTGGTCGTTCTCTATTTCCGTACCCATAAGAATCCTGGTTGTTTGAAAGTGGGAAATTTTTTATTCCTGGCTTCTACTTCTATTCTTTATGGTCTGTTCATTGCTTGTTCCGCTGTCTTATATGTGCTGACACTTGATGTAGTCAAAGGGAGAGCCTTCGCTAACGCTTTGGTGAGCACCCTGTAATATGATTTTTAATGATTATTAGTTTTATACCCTTCTCAAGATATTCACAATCCTTGAATAAAATTCGCTTCCATTTCATGTAAAAAAAGAAAAAAAAACCCCCCTTCAATATGAGGTAGTCAGAGCTCTGTGATGCTGTCTTCTGGTGATCTGGTCTATTTTTTCTGTTTGCTGAAGTACTTCTGATTTGGTTTTTAATCAAATATGGATTTCTATTGCATAGTTGCATGTTGGCTGCTTATTATCAACGAGTGGAAGCTTTAATTGCTCAATGCGTGGAATTTTTATTTATATCCCTGACAAGTCTTAAATTTGCAGCGTGTCAAGGTCTATCGCTTGAATGATGATGGAAAATGGGATGACCGTGGAACTGGACATGTTACTGTTGATTATCTGGAGGTTCATCAATATTTCGTTGCTTTATATTCTTTACAGCCGTTCTTAATATTTGATCTGATTTATGTTCTCCAGTTATTTTCTTTCTTTTGGGGGAAGGGGAGTGTGGATCTGGTCAACTTGGAGTGGTAACCCTTTGAAATTGTTTTAACACAGAGATCAGAAGAAATTGGTCTGTTTGTTACTGATGAGGAGGACAATGAGACATTACTTATGCATCGTATCAGCTTTGATGACATCTATCGAAGGCAAGAAGGTATTTTTTCTGGCTACTTTGTATTGCTAATAAATACTAATTGACTTCTGTCATGGTTCTTAAATTATGGAATGGCTTTACTAATGTCGGATGGTTTATTTACTGTTCTAGATACTATCATCTCATGGCGAGATCCAGAGTATTATACAGAGTTAGCTCTTAGCTTTCAAGAGACAGCAGGGTGCTCTTACATCTGGTGACTATTTAACTCTTTCTGATATCTTCATCATGACATAAGTTTAATTCTATTATTTTAAATGATAATCTTTTTTTTTTTTTTTTTTTTTAACACTTAGGGACAACATTTGCAGTGTGCAAAGAAATATACAATGTAACGCACTCAATAGTAAGTATCCACTTGATCTATGAACTGCTTGTTATTTGTTCCTTTTCACTGTTTTTAAATGTCTGTATTTTTTTTTTAGACCTTGAGATGGGTCATCGTTCAGCCATGGAGGCATTGGAGACATGTGGGACATCCCAGGCCAATGGTAATTCCTTTTGAGCTTGTATTTATTTTTTTTGTTTGTCCATTTTGTAAACTTCATTGAAAAAAGAAGGGCCTATAGATTGATTTTCATTGGACAAAATAGTCAATTTCTTATTTCTCAACGGAACTTCCTTCTTCTTTAATAGACTATTAAATGCCCTCTGTAATATATTTGGTCCCATTTGATGTTAGTTGAGTGGAGACTGGCTGATCATCCTTTTCCCCCCACAATCTGAGGAGTGGGGGCCATCCCATCCATACCCTGTGCTAAATGCCATTGTTCCAACCATCGCTTTTCTGGAAAAAAAAAGTTCCAAAGTGTGTCTGTTCTTTTTTTGGTCACCATAAAAAAACATGTTTGATAAATGATAACCGCTTAGGATTGAAAACCAAATTCAAGTTTTAAAAACCCAGTTCAACCTGAAAACCGTTTATCCTTAATTCAAGCCTATTCTTGGACTGAGACTTAAAGCCTGAATCTAACTTGTGTGAGTTCAACATGGGTCCACGCTTGGCTCAAAGCCTAGAGAGAGACAGAGAATGTGAGATAGAAATGATGAGATAGAGGGGGCGGGGAAGGAGAAATATGAGTGATCAGAGAGAGTAAGGGACAGAGAGAGAGAGTGACGAGAGAGAAAAAAGTTGGGAGAGAGAGAGAGAGGTAGAAATAACTAGGCAAAGGGAGGTGGGAGCTTTATGCTTTAGATTCAATTGGAAAAATTACCCTCGCATTTGACCATGTGCTAAGTTAGATAGCCAGAGAAGCTGTTTCAATAACTGCATCCAAAATGCCCAGACGAACCCATAGGGATGTGAAACAAAAAATTTGGTAAAAAAGATTGCTGCTTTATTTATTTTTTCGTTAACTCACTTAAAGATTAAACGTAAAAACAGGAAACCTGTCTTCAGTTGGAAAAATTACCCCTGCATTTGACCATGTGCAAGTTAGATATTGTAGTCAGAGAAGCTTTTTCAATAACTCTGTCCCAAATGCCCAGACGAACCCCTAGGGATGCGAAACCAAAAATTTGGTAAAAAAAGATTGCTGCTTTATTTATATTTTTTCGTTAACTTACTTAAAGATTAAACGTAAAAACAGAAAAACTGTTTTCAGTTTTCACAATTTAGTATTTATATTTTGAGAAATAGTGTTTTTTCTGTTTTCCAAGACAGATTTTCCCAAGAAGAGTTCTTTTCAAAACAGTTGAGTTTCAATGTGTTTTTTTTGGTGACCTACATTTTCCCAAAAGGCAGGAAATCAGTTCTCAAATACGTCATCAAATGAGGCCTTAGCCTTAATGGTAGACTCTTAGGATTTCTTTTTTAATTTCTCTAGGAATCTGAAACCCTTGAGTGGAAGTGCCAACAATTAAGTCTTTAACTTCCTGAACTTGAACATGATACTCTAGATGGCAGAATATTATGAAGGTAATAAATACACACATCAACGCATGAATTATTAAGAAATTATATGAGGACTTATTTGGTTAGGAGTTAGGACTTGATGCATCAGACCGAAATGATTGCATAGTCTTGATCTAATTTAGCATCCTAACGTAGAAAATGGGTTTAGAAAGCCCAAATAAGTCTTGGGTCAGTTAGCATATTGGTTGAGTCTCTCATTTTTATGGATTTCTTTGTAAAGGCCCTAATCTATAAGTCCCAACTGGATTTGAGTTGGTATATGGGATTAGTAATGAAATTCGTGTTAGAGGCCGATAGATTAGTTTGGGTTCTTGAAGCTATTTTTTTTAGCTTCAGATTGTTATATATATATATATATATATAACGGAGGAAGTTCTTTGGTCCGTAGCCTAGAGAAATCGTAGGGCCGTAGATACAATAGGGGGGGTAGTACACCGACCTTTTATATATAGGGGGCAAGGTGTTTGTGAAGGATTGAGGGTGGATTCCAAGCATTTACAATAAGTTTATTTCGAGGAGAATCCACGCATGGTCTCTCAATGGGGGTGATGCTTCCTCTAACTTCAAAGGCAATGGTGTCCCAATTTGACTGAATGGGTTTGAATCCGGCCAAAGGTAAGGTTGCTCCATTGTGACCAAGTGATCATGGGTTCGAATATGGAAACAGTCTCTTTGCAATGCAGGGTAAGACTGTGTACATAAGTCCCTCCCCAGACCCCGCATTGGCTAGAGCCTTGTGCATTGGGTAATGGGTACGCTCTTTTCTTCTTGTTATCTTCTTCATCTGACCTCATTTAATGTACATAACCTGATGCTTATTTTCTATTGAAACAGATTAATAAACCCAAGTTTCCCTTCCTCTTTTGTGTCTTTATAGCATCCCTGCCCTGTTTTCCTCCTTGTCGAATTATATGAGGGCATGGCATACTTGTAATCTTATATTTTATATTTGTTTTAGTTCCTTTCCTTAGAATCCTAGTCACTCTAAAGTTGGGACTCCTAGTCACTCTAGAGTTCCTGTTAGTTTGTAATCGTATTCATTATAAATACGAAGGTTGTGTGGAGAGATAATTAATTCTCTCCCATGCTCTGATTTAACATGGTATTAGAACCTCCGTAGCTCTCCTTCTCTTTTCTCCATTCTCGTCTTTCTTTTTCTTTTTTCTTCTCTTCAAAAACTGTTGCCGCCAGTCCTGTCTAACCTTAGCAGCCCTCCACCAAGCCTGCCGATACACTACATCAGCCTGTCGCCACTCCTGCCATCACTTGGGAGAAATGAGAGCTCCGAAGAAGAATAATACTTCGGACCTCGTTCCACTCCTACCGAGTAAGAGACCAGTAGGGTGCAAATGGGTTTTTACAGTCAAGCAGAAAAGTGATGGCGCAGTGGATCGGTATAAAGCAAGGATAGTAGCCTATGGATTCACTCAGACATTTGGTATTGATTACCAAGAAACCTTTGCGCCAGTGGCTAATATGACAATAGTGCGGGTTCTCTTGGCATGTATTGTACACCACAATTGGGATTTGCAACAGCTTGATGTAAAGAATGCCTTACTTCATGGGGAACTCAATGAGAAAGTTTATATATACTGTCCACCTAGGTTTACAGATGCAAACATCAATGGGAAGGTATGTAGGCTGAAACGCTCTCTTTATGAACTCAAACAGTCCCCTAGAGCATGGTTTGGTAGACTTTACAAAGCTATGATAGCCTTTGGTTATACACAGAGTAATGCTAATCAGACATTGTTTACCAAGCATTCATTTGGAAAATTTACTGCACTTCTCGTATATGTAGATGATAATAGTTACTAGGAATAGTGAAGATGAGATAAAGAAGCTCAAAACGTTTCTGGGGGAGGAGTTCGAAATTAAAGATCTTGGAAAGCTTAGGTACTTTCTTGGGATCGAAGTTGCTCATTCTACAAAATGCATCTTTCTTTCTTAAAGGAAGTACATCCTTGATCTTCTATCAGAGACAGGTCTGCTAGGCTGCAAACTGTGTGATACTCCACTAGATCCTAATACTAGGCTCAGGGAGAAAGAAGGAATACCAACAGATAAAGGTAGGTACCAGTGGTTAGTTGGAAGGCTGATCTATCTATCACATTCTAGGCCTGATATTGCATTTGCAGTGAGTTTGGTGAGTCAGTTCATGCACGTTCCCTATACATCACATATAGAGACAGTCTATATAATTTTACACTATCTAAATGTTGCTCCAAGGAAAGGGATTCTACTCTCACCAAATGATCATCTCGGAGTAGAGGCTTATAGTGATGTAGACTGGGTAGGTAGTCCAGATAGGAAATCAATTTCAGGATATTGTACTTTTGTGGGTGGAAATTTGGTCACTTGGCGTAGCAAGAAGCAGAATATGGTGCCCATTCCAGTGCAGAAGCAGAATTTCTAGCAATGACTCAGGGAATATGTGAACTATTGTGGTTGAAGGGCTTACTCGAAGACTTGAAAGTCAAGTATTCTCAATCTATGACTTTGTTTTGTGACAATAAAGCAGCCATTAGCATTGCTCACGATCCAGTTCAGCATGATAGGACTAAGCATGTTGAGGTAGATCGTCACTTCATCAAAGAAAAGTTAGAAAGTGGTCAGATTCAAATTTGATTTGTCAGATCAAAGGATCAGCTGGCAGACATTTTCACTAAAGGTTTACATTGGAAACCATTTCATATGATATCGTCCAAGTTGGGTATGCATGATGTATATGCACCAACTTGAGGGGGAGTGTCAAATTATATAAAGGCATGGCGTACTTGTAATTTTATATTTTATATTTTATATTTGTTTTATTTTCTTTCCTTAGAATCCTAGTCACTCTAGAGTTGGGACTCCTAATCATTCTAGAGTTCCTGTTAGTTTGTAATCGTATTCATTATAAGTAAGAAGGTTGTGTGGAGAGATAATTAATTCTCTCCCATTCTCTAATTCAATTCTCCCACCCCATATCTGTCCAATTGCAATTCTTATTTGACCAGGTATATCTGATTTACGTTGAAAATTTGATCAATCAGACCAAAAGGGAAACTAACACTGATTTTAGGCTAATCTTAATTATTTTTTTTAAGAGTTATAAATTTCTTTCTTGACCCTAAAATTCTTGTTTTATTGATTTCATCAATAAGCCTTTATTCTGTCCTTTGTTCTGGTATATTGATTTCTCTAATTGATCCACATCTTAATTCTGTTTCATCTAATTTTTAAATTTCTGATTTGTTTCCTTTTCAGTTCCCGTATCAGACCTTGTATAAATTGTTATTGAGTTCATATCTGTCCCTAGATATAGGGTTTTACTTTGCCCTTTTGGATGGACTAAAACCTTAGTTTGACTATTGATCCTCTGAATTTTGATAGCTGTTTGTGGAATCTTTTGTCTAGTAGAAATTTTTGGATAGAGAGATGAAGGGTTTCAGCTGTTGAATTTCTGTGTTACTATGGCCACAGAGGGAAGACATAATTTGCAGGGGTGAGGCTATGGAACCCCCCCCTTCTCTCTTTTTTTGTGAAGTCAAAATTATGTAAAGGATTAGATGATTGTGATACATAAATGCCACCTACTGATATCTTCACACCTCCTCCCCCTGTTGGTTGGCAGCAACAGATAAGAATCTTATGAATAGAGAAGGGAAAAGGAACTGCAGGAGAAGAGTGTAGAACAAAGGAATAAACAGAACCAACACCTCTCATTGGAGAACAGCCTCCTGGGAATAGTAACGTAGATACCAATCAAAATAGAACATGCACAAACAAAAGTTTCACCTTACCACCCCCCCGGCGGCCCCCAACAGTTTCCCCCACCCACTGTGAACGCCCTTCTCTTACATCACAGCCTACGAAGAATGTGTTTTCTGAGTTCAGTATTAAGAAAAGCTCTATATGCCTGTTGGTCCCCTCCCAGCATACTATTCTCAAAGACATTAATTGAACGGCTTTAGCCGCTGGTTATTTGGCTAGGTATGCATCTTCTGATTCACCTAAATAACGTCGGGATTCCATCTTCTCCTATGTCCTGCAAGTTAGCATGTGGAATGCACTACTCCTCCCTAACCTACTAACCTAATGTTTCTCCAAGTGTAGTTTGATTAATTTTCAGTCTTCTGTTATAATCTTCTAATGTGAATATTATTATTATTAGAGTTAGCAGATTACTGCTATTGTTCCTTCTATTATGTCTCATCATTTGTAAAGGGAAGTTGGTTGTATGCCCAATCATTTTACCTTTTTTTTTTTTTGGATTAATTCTGTAGATGAGACATTTCATGGTGTCCACAGTGAGCTGAGGAAATTGCCAGCGGTTGAACTATCCACACTTCCTCTGATATTGAAGGTTTTGTTACCAGATCTTGTTCTCCTTTCATCCCTTGTCTTCCCATTATGTTATGGATTTGTGGTCTTGTTTCTTTCTGTTGTATGAGTGACCTTGGTGGATGTCTTATATCTGCTTGAAACTGATCTCCGTTTACCTTGTTTTTTGGCAATGTAATGGATTAAGTCTTTGGATAAACATATGAAGTGGTAATGACGAGTTAATCCTTCTTTTGATTTGAAGCTTCTGGAGGTTATGTGCCTCAAATTTTTAGTCATATATACATTTGATAAGTTTTTGAGTTTCTGCCATGTTAATGTCTTTCGTCAATTCATAAATTCTCCAATGATGGTTCCTCGATTATTGTCAAAGACCACGTATTTTATGTTAACACTGGCTGAACCTTGATTATAGCTTGTTGGGGGGAACTTCTCCTTTTCTTTTTTTTTTTGCAGTTCTGAATTACGGTCTAATTTCTGAATGCTCGTAGGTCTATATGTCTTGACTGGAGGCAGAGCTTTGTTTTAGGTGTTGATTTTTTTTGTCATTTAAACAGATAGCATAGATTAGTTCCATAATGAGGCTTGTGTCACCTATACCAGTCAACTCATTTTTGAGATGTAATGAGTTTTCCTTAGCAAGTGTGTCATGCCTATCTGGAGCTAAACTGAGCCACTGTGTCTTGCCTATCTGGAGCTAAACTGGTGCAGTAAGCTTATAGGGATATTGTTTTTTTTTTTTTTTAATGAATCGATGCTTCACGGGGCTGAATCTCAGTGGATCGTGGCAGCAAGGACACTATGCCACTTACAATACCCCGTCATGTATTTAAGTTGTCTACAAATTGCAAAGGATTCTACCCGCCATTCGACAGGAATTACGCTTCAAGGCAGCCCCACACAATGTGTCCGCTGCAGGGGTTTGGCCAATGACACCTGCCTCTGGGGGCCGGGAGACCCCTACTGGAAAATGGTCTATGGGCACAATTGTCGCTTCTTTAACCTGGATTCTGACTTAAGGGCATTCAATTATGATCTGGCACACGGTAGCTTCATGCCACTGACTTTTCAGACGAGTACGATGATCAATTGTGTGAATCAATGATTCTTCTCGTACTAGGTTGAATTACTATCTGACACTATCATCAGTAGGTAAAACTAACCTGTCTCACGATGGTACCTCTCGTGCAGTTTTTTACTCATAAAAAAGATGTGGCATATTTTTTTTTTCTTGATAGACTTAAAAGGAGATCTGACACGTGTGCTTGAATCTATTTCTGCATTATGTTTCTGTTTTGTTTAATGGGAGGAAGTTGGATGTCACCATTCTGGACTTCCCTACTATCTTGTCTTTGCCATTAACTGTTTACTTGTAAATACTATAGCTTCATTGAAGTTGTTGATTTGTTTCATCTGTACTTTCTAGAATGCTTGTATAAGATATCTTTCGATTACTGACCCTTTATTGAACCTATTCACTAAGCTGAACCTATTCACTAAGCTGTTCACAGTTCCTAGCACATGGATCATGCTTAGCATGAGGTTTGTACTCGATGTACCTATTTGGTGTGAAGTTTTTTCTGTGATGATAATTGCTTGCTGGGGTAGATGATGTGATAACATTTATTTTTGTTGTTGTTGTTGTTGTTGTTGTTATTATTTTTATTATTGCTCTTTTTTTCTCTTAAAGTTATTATTATTGACATGCGGTTAGTTGATCATTGAAGAAGCTCAATCTATATTGTAGACTGTGGTGGAGAGTGGCATTTCGGATCAGTTGCGTGTGACAGAGCTTATATTACACAACGTAAGCTTCTTATAAACTTCGAGCCCCTTAGAAAAATTTGGGATATCTTATTAAAGGTTAAGCGCTTGACATTATGTAAGCATGTAACTCTTAGCCTTGGTATTTTGAGTTTCTGAATCCAAAATATCTTTATGTTTTCTCAAGCATTGTATCATATTGAAACTCCCAGTACTGACTAGAATAATGGAAATGATAACTGGTCGAACAAGTTACCATTTCCAAAGCTGCTTCCTAGCTTAAGTGAAAATTTGATGATTATATGAATTTTTAGAATCAAGATTCTAGGAAAATGTTTTTGTGTGCAGACTGAAGACATTTGGATGGAATATGTGCATGGTTGAAGTAAATGTTTAAATGGTCCACTTCGGGAAGAATTTTAGAAAATAAGTCTTTAAATTCTGTTTCGTGAATGTTTTTTGTTCTTTGAAATTATAAAAACATTTATTCATATAAAATTTGAGCTGCAGGGATATTCATTTGTGCTTTCCTTTTAAAACCAAAATTTAAGTACTGAATTCAATTGTCATACTACGCTTCATAATTTTTAATGGAATTCTGTTGATTACGTATTTTGGAGAGGAATGCACTTTTTGTATGACCTTGATTACACTTGATTTCTGATTTAATCTGGTAGCTTCCGAATATTTTTATTGGCTAATATATTAGGTGGGCAGCCACAGTTCATTAAAAGCCTCCATTAGTCTTTTAATGGCTGATACAATCTCAAAGGCCAAAGCAGTTTCAAATTCATGGTGCTTTTTATAGAAAACAACTAAATAAAAACGGTAAACATTAATTTCGAGAGGAAGAAAAGCAGAGTCATTTCTGTTGTAAAGGCAGAATCGATGGCAATCTCTCCCTCCCCTGTAACTCTTATTTATAATTGTAGAAGGAAACTTAAAAGAGTCAGGGCTGCTATAGGTCATCAGTCCTAGTGTTGAATCAGATAATCAGAAAATGGGAGAGAATTAATTGTATTCTCCCATCATCCTAGCTTTATTTACAATAAGAGAGATTACAAATTAATGGGAACTCTAGAGAGACTAGTAGTCCCAACTCTAGAGTGACTAGGATTCTAAGGAAAGGAAATAAAACAAATAAACAAATATAAAATATAAAATTATAAGTATGCCATTCCCTTATATAATTCGACACTCCCCCTCAAGTTGGTGCATATATATCATGCATACCTAACTTGGACAATATCATGTGAAACGGTTTCCCAAGTAAACCTTTAGTGAAAATGTCTGCCAACTGATCTTCTGATCTGACAAATGGAGTTTGAATGTGAATCACTTTCTAACTTTTCTTTGATGAACTGACGATCTACCTCAACATGCTTAGTCCTATCATGCTGGACTGGATCGTGAGCAATGCTGATGGCTGCTTATTGTCACAAAACAAAGTCATAGATTGAGGACACTTGACTTTCAAGTCTTCGAGTAAGCCCTTCAACCACAATAGTTCACATATTCCCTGAGCCATTGCTCGAAATTTTGCTTCTGCATTGGAACGAGCCACCACAATGAAGTAAAACAATGTAAAATACCTTCTATAGTAATGCTGTGTATCAAATTTCTAGGAACAAGAGACACATATGTATCAATTTTTGATCTTCATACAGTCAGGGAAGAATTGAGGTTGGCTATTCGAGTGATCTCTTTAAAGTATCCTGGCAACAAGAGACACATAAGCAGCAATTTTTGATCTTCATACAGTCAGGGAAGAATCGAGGTTGGCTATTGAAGTGACCTCTTTAAAGTAGTCCGGCAACAAGAGACACATATGCAGCAATTTACGATCTTTATACAGTTAGGGAAGAATCGAGGTTCGCTATTCGAGTGATCTCTTTAAAGTAGCCTAGCAACAAGGGATACACGGCAACTAGTATTAACAAAAGGTTGCATCTTATGCAACGGTAGTATGCTCCGATACGAGCAAGGTAATAGTAGGCTCCAACATGAGCAAGGTAGTAGAGAAAAATGTCTCTTCCAAAGTGTCTTGATGTAGGCTAACCTAGGGTCTCTAGTTTAACCTACTCTAACACGACAAACTAACACAAGGATTAAAGAAATAACTAACTAATATGTAGGGACTGTTATGGGCAGTAACGCACATGGCATGCTTACGAGATTAGTATCATGATAACTACAAGTGAAACATAGTATAAGCCAAGTAACATGATCAACTAAGCAATTATTAATTAGGTTTCATGTCATGTTTATAATAAACTATAGGTTAATAAGTACTAATGTGCAAAATATTTCAAAACTCCTAAAACTAACAAGATTAAATGCCTAATGACTAGATAAACCTTTGAATATGTAAAAACAACAACTTTCCAATAATTAAAGAGATGAAATTCTAACAATAACATGCTAAATACGAAAGCTCAGCTGTAACGATGCTATCAAAGTGGCTGTCCATGTTAGTAAGCACTAACTTGACATTCACTATGGCAGAAATTATGTAGATTAGAGTTACAGCTCAACATGATGTAATAGAACAAAAATAAATAACCTAACAACAGGTTATCACTATGATATTGGCAAACAGAAGGGGTGGTAATAATATGCTCAACAATAAATATCAGAAAAAAACAAAGGGGATAGCAATGCCGAGAGCAATGCGAGGGGAATTTTAGTAATAAGAAAGAGAGTAAGGGGAGAAGAAATTTGTCCCAGCAGATCAAGAGAGGGGAGGGTCGTACCTGATAGAGAAGAGAAATCGAGGGAGATGGTTGCTGTACCTGCAAGAGAGGAGAGAGAGACGAGAAAGAGAGAGAACCGAGAGAGCAGTTTTGCTTTCTTCTTTTTTCTATATTGAATAAACATCATCTGAATTTCATTAATTAAAAAAGAGCCTATATAAGGCTTACAATCCTAATATCATTATGATTTTAAATTCCAATAAAATTTAGAATCTTAAAACAACTTTACTACTACTAAAAGACTTATAATCACGTCTCAAAAGAGGGGGATGGGGCCCACAATAACAAACAAACCAGAATTATAACTCACCCACGTCTTAAGGAGGGGGGTCCACAATTAAAAAAAAAGAAAAAGAAGAGATCCCCTACCGCTCTAACAATAAAAATAAAATAAAACAAATAAAATCCTAAATCTACTAGGACTAGGATTCCTAGTAATATTAGGTGTCGATGTCCTCATCATGTCTCTTCCATGAGTAGACACAAATCAACAAATAATAATAATCGTGAACGGATGACTTGAGCAGATAAGTCTTCAATCTGCCCCTCATGTGGAGCATGCTACGTGAACAAATGATACAGAGGATGCAAGTAAAAATTAATCCATCATCATATGTAATAGTAATAAGCAGCATCTCGAAAGATGCACAGCACAAGAAATCCCATACGCAAGAGTAGTTGCAATTCATATCCAAATTTAAAGTCGATCCGACGGTTGGATCCAAAATTATGAGGTATTCAGTTTTGTTTGGGACATCTTGGCAAGGCAAACATACCCTTAGAAAGGGAACATATGGATCCAATGGCAATTTTTTAAGTTATGGTCACACTTAAGAGACCACCCAAGCAAAGTAATACTTTAAATATGTCACGGACAAGAGCTAGTGACAATTTGGTAATTAACCACACTGTTCAAAGGGACCATTTGATGCGGATCTGGGTTGGGGAAAACCCTACCGGGTCCATTGATAAATAGGCCTACCCAAATAATACAAACTCAAGAAGAGAAGCAGTGGCAGAGTTGTAAATAAAGGAACTTCAGAATGACTATTATGGAAGGACAAAAAGACCTTGGACTGAATAGGAATTATATTTAAAGATAAAGCATAGCTTTGGAAATAAGAAATGAAGGGACAAAACATAATTTATGTAAAGTAAAAGGGTATTTCTGGAAATATGAAGTAATGGTTGTCTTCAACCTCAAATCACGATTTAGGCTGGGCGGAAATAACCAGATTGGCTTCAGGAATTAGAACTCATCCACAAAAGCCCAAACAATCTCAGATTTAAGGAATTAAACTGCAACACTCAACCCTCTTGAAGCCACCAAGGATCAGGTTCACCTATTGATTATAAAAAGGAAATAAAATATCTGAAACTAAATCTGGCGGGAGGAAGAGCAGCAGGTCTGATTTCAAAGAGTTCTCTCACAAACCATGTAACGTCTTGGGCTGATATTTATCAGGTAAGGTCGCCCTAAGATGGTCAGTTAACACCCCAAACCTTGACTCAATCCAACTCGTATTGATGGTGTTCAGGTAAAAATTTTCCAACCAGCCATTACCGTAAGTTGCAGATAATTAGGAACAGTTACAGAAATAAAAGAGAGAAGGAACCAAAACACGATGCGACTCTCACAGCAGCAGAAATTCAGACACAGGAAAATCGCAGAAAGACCAGAACAGAAAAATAAGAGAAAAAGAGATTGATGTATTTTGGGTGGACTCTTCTTACCGTCTAGAACTGGAAATGACACATGAACGGAGAAGGGTAAGGGAAAATAAGAAGAAGAGGGAAATAAGAGGGGAACCGACCAAGGATGAGGTTGTTCCAGATCGCAGAGAAGACAAACAGTGGAAGCAGCAGTGCAGCACAGCAGCAGTGCAGCACAGCAGCAGTTCTGGTGGCTGCACACCTTAACGAAAGGTTTAGACGACTCTCAAAAAGGCAGATTAGACCTGCTTTGATACCATGTTGAATCAGAGAATGAGAGAGAATTAATTGTATTCTCCCATCATCCTAGCTTTATTTATAATAAGAGAGATTACAAACTAATGGAAACTCTAGAGAGACTAGGAGTCCCAACTCTAGAGTGACTAAGATTCTAAGGAAAGGAAATAAAACGAATAAACAAAAATAAAATATAAAATTACATGTATGCCATTCCCTTATATTATTCGACTCCTAGTTACACTTTTATCAGTAGTAAAGACTCCTAGTTACATAAGTACATGGAAAAAGGAAAGTAGATTAAGAAATGGAAACTAATAAAGTAACAAACTAAAACTAACAAATTAACTAGGAGTCCACCAGTCCACACGAACATGATTAGGAGTCCATCAGTCCTTATGGTTTTGACTAACTGCTTTGACATAGTCAAAGTAGTTAGTTAGGAACTTAGGATAATATTTTTTTTTACTTACGCTAACAATGCCTACCCCATCAAAGTGGTTAAATTTCATTTGAGATGCCTATCTATAACATTATTACTTTGTTTTTACTAGATTGAAAATTAAAATTTATGACGTTAAAAAATCTAGTATTGTAATATATTAATGATTTACTGAATTCACATATTGATAAATAACCATAAAATGCTCTGTGTGAGGTTGTTGATGTTCCTCCTTTGAGAGTGCATTTTCCTTTTTGCATTTCTTCTAGGAGTTTTTTCTTTGATCTTTCTTTCTTTATACACGTTTTGTGTTACAATGCTCATGGGTGATGACTAGGTGTGTTAGGCATTCCATTGGTTATGCTTTTACGAAATTTTAAATGATATCTATTAAAGGTAGAAAAGTTGAGATATACGAATAGTATTTGAAAGAAAACGAAGAGTGTTTCCCTCCACCTTTGGGGATGAAGTTCTGTTGCATTCGCCATTCTATTTTACTAAGCTTCTTCTTTAACATTTAGGGTCTCTATTTTCCAGCTCTTGATCTCACTACTTTCTTCCTATGGACGGGTTCAAAAGTATTTCTTAATTAAATTTTTTTGTTGTTCTTAATGCAGCAAGATTTCTTCAGAAAGCTGATGGACTTGTTTAAAATATGTGAAGACTTGGAAAACATTGAGGGTCTTCACATGATATTCAAAATAGTCAAGAGGACCAGTCAGTGCTTATATAAATATATTTTTTGTTTTGTATTTTTGTGTCCTTAATTTATATTATTGTGTTTATACACTTAGTCTAATGCTAACTTGCTTCTTATGGTTCTTGTCCACAGTTTTACTTAATAGTCCTCAGATATTTGAGAAAATTTTTGGTGATGAGCTCATCATGGATATTATAGGGTCCCTGGAATGTAAGTTCTCATACTGTTGTCTTTCTCAATTTGTCTTCTTTCATTGTATATTGAGGTAAAAAGTATCCTCGTTTTGTTCCACATAGCTCGGGAAAATGAGTTGGCAATGTGAGTTGGTTGTTTTTCTTATTGTCATGCTACAGTTTGAGGTTGTACCGTTGTAGTTGGTGCCAATTTTCCTGGAATGGCTTGTGGATAAAAATGTAGTGGACTGGAAATTCATAGGCTTGGTGAGTTTTGACAAAAACTGTCTGTTTGGGGTGGGATTATCGTTTTCTTTACATTGCTGAGGCCTACATTGCTGACTGCCTGACTTGTAAGAATTGATAGGCGTGAGTTGCAGGACTGCTCATGGTAAGATCAAACTCAAATCCATTAGGACGAGAAAATGGCGAGGAACAGTACACAATGGACCAAAGTATCTAAAAGAAAATTATTTCAAAGGTTATCTTGAGTGTCCTGTAGTTTCTGTGCCACTGAGTGTACTTTAATTCATTCAAAGTAGTTGGCCCAAAAACAAAAAATGGGACATGCTTTTTGTCATTCTCGAGGTTACTGTTGTGTTACAGTGTGTTAATCACTTAATATTCAATTACGTAAAGTGACGACAATTCTCTTAATACCCAATTACGTGAAGACAGGACGATATGTTACTGGCCCAGTAAACAGGGCTTTTATTCAGATGTGCAGATTCTATTGGCCTTTTGGCAGATAAAATTCTGTTGCTTCATCAGAAAAAGAAAAAGTTTTGAATTTGTAATTCTGTCATTTCGATGTGAGTAGAAACATGGGCAACTAATGCGCCTTTTTTTTTTGGTTTACCCTCTTTTCCTTCTCTTTTTTCCCCAGCTGAAAATTTAAATGATGAGCCAATATTTCCTGATGATGTTGTCCTGCAGATGATCCTGAGATTCATCATGTCCTGGCTTTCCAGCATCATCGAGCTTTTTTAAAAGAGCATGTGGTTTTTAAGGAGGTAATTTGTTGCTAATCACTCTTTGTTTATTTATTTAGTTTGGGGTGTAGGGGTGTCAATCTTCAGTGTCATTGAGGGGCACCATGGTTTGAAATTTTGGTTTCACCAGGCATGTCAACGCTGGCCAATACTGAAATATTTCATCAAAAAGCTAAATTTTGTTCAAAATATGATATTTTGGCTGTAAACTTCAGTTACCACTGAAATGGCCAAATTTTGGCCTGAAATTTCAGGTAATCCCTAATTAAACATCTCTAAACATGTTTGAACCTTTAGATTGTTAAAAACACACCCAAAATAGTGGTTTAGGTTCAGACCGTATGTTGCTAGTGTTTTTCGTGGGGTACTGTATCCTTTCCATCACAACAGCCTTATAGATGGAAATTGGAAATCTGACCAAATGATGCTTTAAAATAAACTCAAATGTTGAAGTGGATGCTACACAGTCGACTTTTATGTATTGATTCAGCAGCAAAATGAAGGGTTTTGTAAAAAAGTTGAGGTTTCTTACAATTTTGGAGCTTTTGGGCAAAGAGGGTGAAATATGCAAAATCTGTTGGAATTTCATTGAACTATGATTCCAAATGACTGAAATTTTGGTCGATATCTGTTAAACCAGGTGAATTGCCAAGCATTTCATTTTGTCCTTGGCCAAAACCCAAATATTTCTGCAAAATTTCCAACATTTCGCTGAGATCTTGAACGTTGAGGGGCACAGGTTGCTCATCTCTTTTAATATTGACCAATTATTTTTTATTTTCCTTTCTTTTTCTGCAGGCCATCCCTATTAAAGATCCCGTGGTATTGTCAAAGATACATCAGACATACAGAATTGGTTATATAAAGGTTCGATGCTATTTGGATCTGGGGTTATTGGGTTTATTCTTCTCTCTCTCTCTCTCTCTCTCTCTCTGCATGTTTATGTCTTTCTCTCTCTGGATTTTGAGCTACTTCTGTCCTGATTGCTCTTGCTCTGTCGTCCTTTTAGGATGTCATTTTGCAAAGGGTGTTGGATGAGGTGACAGTTGCAAATCTCAATTCCATCATCCATGCGAATAATGCTGAAGTAAGATATTGTATTTTGATTGTTTGAAATTATGATATTTGCTATTTGAATTTTCTAATCTAGTTTGTGCTTTAGTAATTTTGTTTTTGTTTTTGTTTTTTTTTTCCTGATGAATTCTAATTTGTTGCTTTGTTCTAGGTAGTTTCATTGTTAAAGGATGGCAACACATTTATTCAGGAATTGTTTACAAAGATGAGATCACCTTCCCTTACTGTGGAGTCGAAGAAGAATTTGGTAATATTATGGAATATCCTTTTGTTGGTCTAACGCATGGTTTCTCTTTTGGTGCAACGTTTGTTCTCTGTATATACTCGACTCAACCAATCGTTGTCCCAGATAAAACGGGTTTATGGATCCTGTTTTGCTATTCAACTCTATTCAAGGCCAGACTTCTTGTAAACTTTAATCCATGCGTATCTTTGTTACCTCTTCTCTCAGAGTCACTTGGCGTCCCCTTCCTCATTATTAGCTTGAAATGTGTGCTTGCATTACTTCACGTGGCACTCTTCTAAGAAGCACTTTTCACCTGGTTATCCCTTTTTTTTAGGTTTTATGTTTTTTGGACCAATCACCTATGTGATATTGAGGTGTTCCCCCAACCCCTTTAGCAATTTTATTTGGCAGCTGGCCAACGGATCATCATCATACAAATGGAATCCTCCTTATGTGGGATCAAGATATAGATTCTATGCTAACCTGTGTGGGAACACCATACGTGAGCCATAACAAAATAAAAACCCATCTCCTTATCTGTACATCACTCTATTCGATAGGGCTCAAGATATGAAATCTCTCTTGTTACCCATTTCTAGCTGAAGCATCTGCTAGTTTATTGCTTGATCTTGGTTTCCTAATGAACGAGATGTTCCTTTGTATGCAACTATGCATAAGAACTTAGTTTTCTCTAATAAAGTTTGAACATTTTTAAGGCTTTTTTTTTTTTTTTTGATCCTATGCCAAGTGATGTGGATAAAACACGGAAGTGGATATATTTTAGTGGAAATAATCCTTGGGTTAGGTCTTATACGTGTGGGGCCTTTGGTCCAATGGGTATTCAATGTTCATTCTAATGGGCTTAAAATATGGGTAGGAGGTAGGAATACATGATTTATTAATTACTTAAGTTAGGCCTAGTTAGTCCTATTTCTTTATTTTTAACTATCATTAAATGTTTGTAGTTGGCTGGATTAGAGTCTCTATGAGTTCAGCCTTGTTTTAAAATGTTTTCCTTTATTTTAGATGGAGTTTTAGTAGCAGTAGACTATCTCCAAGGTGGGCCATTGGCTAGAGGAGTTTTAGGCCTAGTTTGAATCTTGTTTGGAGATTTTTATTTAAGCATATGTAAAGGCTATGCTTTGTACACGAATTTAGTAATGAAGATGAACCTTCGGCTTAGTTGTCTGTTGATTTTAGATTTTATTCTTTGGATTCAGCAGGTACATCTGTGGATTCTGGTGTGAATGCGTGGATTTTATAACGGGCAATGGTGGATTCCAACCCCACAGGTCAGATGGATTCCTGATCAGATCTTTCCCTTTCTTGTTCTTTCTTCCTTTTATCGTTTAAGCAACTTTTTGAACTTTTCTTTTCTAATCATGTGCATGATAGTTATTTCTTGTCCTTAATTCTATTTCAAGATCAAATCTGTACATCCAGCAGTCTTGTTTCTACTATGTTTGTTTTTTAAATTTCAGTTTATGATTTTGATGAGTAATCTGATCCTCATTGCTACACTTCTCTTAATATCAACCTAGTAATTGTTGAGCAAGAAAAAAAAGAAAAAAAGAAAAGAAAAAAAAAAGTAATTGATTTCAGATTCATTCACCTGTTCTATTGATTTCAAGTTCCTTACACTATTAGGTTTCTTTGAAAGTTCAGGATTTGGCCATTGGATAGATCTGAAGTTTTGATATCTTATTTTCCCTGTTGACACGGAAACAGCCTCTCCGCATTGTGGGTGTAAGGTTGCGTACATTCTGCCTCCCCAGACCCTGCAGTAGCGGGAGCCTCGTGTACTGGGACGCCCTTATTCTCCTTGTCGAGTTTTCGACTTGGTTCCTTAGTAACAAGTCAGAAAGATTGAGAAATAGAACCATCTGATTTGATTCGTCTTCAACAGCCATGAGATGATCATCTTAAGGTGATCCTTTTGTCCACAGATTCTCTTATTACCTTTTAGTCTCTGAAGGATGAGAATCAACCATGAAGGGAAAGGAAAGGATGGGTGGTCCGGGAACAACAGCGGGAGAGGTTCATAGACCCCTCTCTCCCTCTTTCTCTTCCTGTTCCCCGGGTCATGGATAGATGCAGAACTTTTCGACCTTGGTCCTGTAGGAGAAAGTCAGAAAGATGGAGAAAAAGAACCATCTGAAATTTATCTCGTTCTCAATAGCCATGAGTTGATCATCTTAAGGTGATCCTTTTGTCAATGGCTCGTATTACAGTTGTATTCTCTGAAGGAGGAGAACCATCTATGAAGGGGAAAGAAGGTGTGGGTGGTTTGATAACAACAACGGGAGAGGGGTCATAGGCCTAGCCCCTCTCTCCCTCTTCCCCGTGCCTATTTGTTCCCCGGTCCCCGGAGGGATGCAGAACTCTTATTTTTTTCGGCAGGGAGAATAAGACATACAAAATGTATATCTATCCAATGGCCAAATTCTGAATCATTGGAGGATCCTACTAGTGTAAAGAAATTTGAAATCGATAGAACAAGTAAATGAATATGAAATCAATTACTTGGTTGATATTAAGAGAAGTTATGCAATGAAGATCAGATTACCTATTGGAATCATAAATTGAAATTTAAAAACAAACGTACTAGAAATAGGACTGCTAGATTTGATGGACAAATTCTAATCTTGAAACAAAATTAAGGACAAGAAAGAACTATCTTGCATGGGATTAGAATAGAAAAGTTCAGAAAGTTGCTTGTTGGAGGGAAGTAAGAAAGAAAAAAAGGGAAGAGATCATCTGGAATCTACTTGAACTGTGGGGTTGGAATCAAACTAGGCCTAAAACTCCTCCAGCCAATAGCCTACCTTGGGGGTAGTCTACTACTACTGCTAAAGTTTAGCATAAAATAAAGGGAAATAACTTAAAATAAGTTGGACTCATAGAGATTTGAATTTAGCCAACTACTAACACTTAATAACAATTACAAATAAAGAAATAGGACTCTAACTAGATCCAACGATTTAAGTTATTAATAAATCCCAGATTCCTGCTTCCTACCCATATTTTAGGCCAATTAAAGTGGCCTATTACAATGAATCACATTGGACCAAAGTTCCAACATATATAAAACCCAATCAATGGCTTATCTCTACTGAAAAAGAGCTGACTTCTGCATTTTATCTGCATCAACTCTCCTAGTTTGAAAAAAAAACTCATCCACAAGTTTTGAAGGGATGAAGAAGTATTACCATACTAACAGCATCAATCTTCAGCACAAAACAATACTCTGGTAGCTTACCGATGATTAAAAAGAAATATGCAACGTGGGATGTTTTGTGTTGAAGAAGTGAGATGGTAACACAAACTCTATTTCCTAACTTCCGTTAACATCAATAACATCAATTGGAGTAGTCATGGTTTCATATGGAGCATTCTTGAAGTTGTCTTCAACCATGACTTTGTTTTTTATTATTACCTCAAACTCGTCTTTGCTGTCTTCTTTGAGTTCTGCAACATTGTCTTCGATAGTAGAATTTTCCGTGTGTTGAATCTCTTCCTTAATATCTTCAAGCATTGTCTCATCTTTGTTATCGCAAGCCATTGTGACTACTTCATCTTTATGCTAGAACTCAGGCTCTTCTTTGTTGTTTGGTGTTGTTTTATCTTCTTTTTAGGGTGCAACATTGGACCTGTTCCTTTTTTTGTTTGATACTTAAAAGAGAAAATGTGATAAGTTAAAGTAATATGGATTTTTAGTTTTATTATTGAGACAAACAGTTGTTTTGATTCCTCTATAAATCTTTGTTTTCTACCTTACGTAAGATTGCTTAGTCTGATGATGGTGAGGACGAGCAGAAAGGGCCTTACCTCCATAAGTTGCTCCAGAAGTTCAAAGTCCTGCTGAAGTAGGGGATTGGACTGGGGAATCACGCATAAAAGAGTTCTTATTTGTGACTTGTCTCAGAAGAGGAGGCCTGGTGCCGCCTTCTCCGTCGAATGTCTACGAGGAGGGGGGGGGGGTGATTGTGTTGGCCTTCTTTTCCTTCATTGCTCCTTTGCCAAGTGGGTTTGATTTCATTTTCTGAGGCATTGAGAATCTTTCACATTGATTGAGTGTGTGGCAATGCAGAGCAGTTGTGTGGGCTTTGCATTATGCCCTGGTTGCGTGTAGGGGAAGTTTCTTTAGAGAGGTGTAACTAGCAATTTTCTGGTGTTTATGGGGGGAGAGTAATGCAAGACTATTCTGAGGCTAGTTTATGGAAATTGAAACGGTGATTAATATAATTGTTACCATGGTTTCTGTCGTGAAGAGTGGAGGAGAATTAAATTATTTCTCCACACACACACAACCTTTTATTATAATGAAGAATATAAGAGAAATTACAGCAGTACCCCTTGTACTAATAAGAGGAAAATAAGAAAACAATAAGAAGGGAACTAACTAAAGAGACCTACGCTAACACTATAACCAGCGCTAAACCTAGCGCTATCACAGTTTACGACACTCCCCTTCAAGTTGGTGCATAGATATCATGCATTCCCAACTTGGACAATATTATTTGAAATGGCTTTATACGTAAGCCTTTGGTGAAAATATCGGCCAGCTGATCCTCTGATCTGACATGCGGAATCTGAATCTGACCACTCGCTGGCTTCTCTTTGATAAAATGACGATCTATTTCAACATGTTTAGTTCGATCATGCTGAACTGGATCGTTGGCAATGCTGATAGCAGCTTTATTATCACAAAAGAGAATCAGTGGTTGAGAGCAATCTGCTTTTAAGTAACTGAGTAGACCTTTCAACCATAGAAGTTCACATATTCCTTGAGCCATTGCTCGGAATTCTGCTTCTGCACTGGAGCGAGCTGCGATGTTCTGCTTCTTACTTTTCCAAGTGACTAATATTCCTCCCACAAAAGTATAATAACCAGAAATAGATTTTCGGTTTGGACTACCTGCCCAATCAGCATCAGTATAAGCTTCTACTTTAAAATCATCACGTGGGGAGAGTATGATCCTTTTTCAAAGAACTGCCTTTAGGTAATGAAGAATCCTAAAGATAGCTTCCAAATGCGTAGAATAGGGTTCGTGCATAAACTGACTCACCAGACTGACTGCAACTGCTATGTCTGGCTTGGTATGGGATAAATAAATGAGCCTTCCAACCAGCCTTTGATATCTTCCTTTATCAGTTGGTGTTCCTTCTTTCTCCTTCAGCTTGGTATTTAGATTTAGTAGGGTAGCACACGGTTTGCAGCTTAGCAGATCTGTCTCTGATAAAAGATCAAGGATGTACTTCCTTTGAGAAAGAAAGATGCTTTTTACAGAACAAGCAACTTCAATCCCAAGAAAGTACCTAAGCTTTTCTAGATCTTTAATTTCAAACTCCTTTGCAAGAAACGTCTTTGAGTTTCTTTATTTCCTCGTCACTATTTCCAGTGACAATAATATCATCCACATATACTAAAAGAGCAGTAAAATTTCCAGATGAGTGCTTGATAAATAATGTATGGTCAGCATTGCTCTGTGCATAACCAAAGGCTATCATAGCTTTATGAAGTCTGCTAAACCACGCTCTAGGGGACTGCTTGAGTCCATAAAGTGAGCGCTTCAGTCTACATACCTTCCCATTAGTGCTTGCATCTGTAAACCCTGGGGGACAATCCATATACATTTCCTCTTTAAGTTCACCATGGAGGAAGACATTCTTTACATCAAGCTGTTGTAGATCCCAATTGTGATAGACAACATATGCCAAGAGAACCCGCACTGTTGTCATTTTAGCCACTGGTGCAAAGGTTTCTTGGTAATCAATGCCATATGTCTGAATAAATCCACGAGCTACTAGTTTAGCTTTATACCGTTCTACTGTGCCATCGTTGTTTTGCTTGACAGTAAAAATCCATTTGCACCCTACTAGTCTCTTACCCGGTGGGAGTGAAACAAGATCCCAAGTATTGTTTTTCTTCAAGGCTCTCATTTCTTCCATCATTGCAGCTTTCCACCGCTCATCCAAAATTGCATCTTGCCATTTATAAGGAATAGACTCAGAGGAAAGAGAGGACACAAATGCATGGAAGGAAGGAAATAGAGAATCATATGAGATAAATTAGAGATTGGATGAAGTGTGCAAGTCCTAGTACCTTTGCGAGTGGCAATAGGAAGATCAAAATCAGAATCAGAGAAAGGAATTTCCTTACCAAGGGGTTGCTCAGTCTCTGGATCCTGGGCCGACGAAGGGACATGTGAAGTTGCGTTGTTGGTAGTGGCCCTTTCTTGCTTGCTTCTGGTATGGCTATAAACTTGTAAAGGCTTGGTAGTGGACATGGGAATGGGTGAAGTAGGCGGTATCTCTGAAGTAGGTGAAGAAGTTGGCGGTATCTCTGAAGTAGGTGAAGAAGCCGGTGGTATCCCTGAAGTAGGAGTAGGAGCCGGTTCTTCCATGATGCTTCTTACTTGGACTCTTTCTGTCTCCTTTTCCCTTGGTATAGTCAAAGGCACATCTTCAAGATCAATTGTATCTCTCTCCCCTTGAAGATGGGACAGATAATACATCATATCTTCATGGAAAAGTACATCCTTGCTGATAAAAGTCTGATGGGATGGAGGATGATAACATTTATACCGTTTTTGTGGCACGATAACCAAGGAAGATGCTTCGAACCCCTTGTGGATCAAGTTTGCCATGAGAATGATGGTTACGAGCATAATAGACGCATCCAAATACCTTTGGTGGTAGACCAAATGAATGATCACCAAGTAACAAATCCAAAGGAGCCTTGTTGTTTAGTACCGAGGGCAACCGATTTATGAGAGGGGTTGTTGTCAGTATAGCATTACTCCAAAATTTTGCGGGCACATTACCGTCAAACATAAGGGCCCGAGCTGTTTCAAGAAGATGGCAATTCTTTCATTTTGCAACCCCATTTTGAGCTGGAGTTTCAACACAACTTGTTTGATGTAGGATCCCATGATCAGACAGATATCGCTGAAAGTGTCCATCAAGGTATTCTCGTCCATTGCCACTCTGAAGAACTTTGATTGGGGTCTGAAACCGAGTCTGTATCATTTTATGAAACTGGCAGAAACACTCAAAAACTTTACTCTTGTGATGCATAAGGTACACCTAAGTAGTCATAATGTGAAAATCAATAAAAGTAACAAACCATTTGTGGCCAGAAATAGAGGTGGTCCAAGCAGGACCCCAAACATCAGAATGAATCAAATCAAACATTCGACTACTTCTATTAAAAGTAGGTAAATAAATTGTACGAGCCTGCTTAGCCAGAATACAAACTTTGCATAATAACTCGTTTTTATTACAATGCTTGAAAAGGTAAGGTAATAATGGGGATAACACAACTAGGGAAGGGTGACCAAGACGGCGATGCCACTGTTGTAATGTGCTGACAGCAGAATAAGGGTGATGTGCAGTAGGTAGAGGTGTAGGTATGGATTCTGAAGGACCATCTTCAAGTAAGTAGAGACCACCATGTAATCTACCATATCCAATCATCCTCCCGCTCTCCAGATCCTGAATAACACATGAAAAAAGGAAAAAGGTTACTTAATAGTTAAGGGATCTAGTGAGACTACTAAGAGAAAGTAAATTTGTAGAAAAACTAGGTACATGAAGAACTGATTGTAAAGTAAGAGTAGGGGAGCAACGAATGGAGCCCTTTCCAGATATAGGAGAAAGAAACCCATCTGCAAATCGAATTGTATCTTTCCTAAAAGAGGGAAAGTACAGGAAGAACGAATTGGCTAACCCAGTCATGTTTTCAGTTGTTCCAGTGTCCATAACCCATGGGCTAGAGATAGAAGAGGTGCACAGTCCCACATGAGAAATACCTGATTGTACAAAGTAAGAACCTGGAGTGGCAGATGGTGGTGGTGGAGTGGTTTGAACTGTAGCGGATGGTCTTAATAGATTTTTGAGTGCCTGAAGTTCTTCAGTTGATAGTGTGGGTAGAGTCCTAGTAGGAGGGCAAGTCTTTGTCTGATTGGCCTATGGTGCTTGAAAATTTTTGGATCTCAGTAAGATTTTCTCATGCCTTTTGGCCTCAAAATTAGCTGGTTTGCCATGCAATTTTCAGCAAGTTTCTTTAGTATGTCGCTCTTTTCCATAATGTTCACACCAAACAAGGCGGGGTTTGGAGAAGGGAGAGCCACTTGGCTGAGTAGTCTGGAGAGTTGACCTCTCTGTTGGAAGAGGAGGCATTATGGATGTACGGCGCATATTTTCAGACCATAGTTGTCAAAGCGACAAGGCGATCCAAGGCTTTTGGGGCCATCCTGGGCGCCTAGGCGTTGCCTAGGCGACCAAGGCGTTCCTTGTGTATTTTTTTTATTTTTAAAATATTAATGCTATATATATATATATATATATATATATATATATATATATAGCAACGTTCTACATAAATAATCAACATTTAAGACATAGCTTAATTAATATAAAAAAAACCAACAAAGAAACAAATAATTGAGTTAAGTAAGCAACACGTATTTATGACTAATATTTGCTTATTTCTAACAAATTTAACTGGAGCGTAACTCCTTTAATATACTTTGGATTCAAGCAATCTTGAATTCGTTGCAAAGCTAATATAATCAGTTTTCCAACAAATCCAAGATTGCTTGAATTCGAGTTATAATGAAGGAGTTACACTCCGATCAAACCTTGTTCGGAGTACGCGAATGCTATTTAAAGTCGTCTGAATGTAAATTATTTTTTGGGCATAAAAGCAATAGATTATTTTGGCGTGCTCTTGGTTTTTAGTGATGTTTTATCATAAAAAGATTTATGGAATTTTTTATATTTGGAAAAAAGCCTAGCATTTGGAAGTTGAAAATTGCCCCTGCACCCAAAAATACGATTTTTGTTCTTGAACTGGAGGGTTGACTTTTTATCCTTTTGGAATTTAAATTTTAGAATATTTTTATTGGATTCAAATAGGGGGTATTTGCTTATTTATGAATAATATCTTAAGTAAATGTTTCATGTACTTAAATGATATTAATCATAAATAAGTACTGTCTGATAAATGTTGTTCTTGTCTAGCCTAATAAATCTTGTAAAGCAATTCAGATGATATTAGCCATAAATAAGTACTGTCTGATAAATGTTGTTCTTGTCTAACCTAATAAATCTTGTAAAGCAAATTTAGAGATCAAAGGGAAAAAAAAAAACACATTATAAAACCCAAGGCGACTGCCCAGGCATTCTAGGCACCCAAGGCGTCCAAGGCGGCACTTAAAGAGCCTGGGCGGTCACCTAGGCAACACTAATAAGGCGCCCAAGCCCTGGAATCACGCCTGGATGCCTAGGCGACGCCTTGACAACTATGCTTCAGACTGAACCAATGCATAAGCCTGCTCTAAAGATGGTAATGGCTCTCAACTAAGGATTTGAACCCTAATCTGATCAAATTCAATATTGAGTCCAGCCAAGAAGTTATACACACGTAGTTTGTCCTTGGCAGCCTTCATTGCAGTAGCATCAAAGGAGCAGGCAGCAGTGAAGGTGTCATAATAGTTTAGCTCTTGCCACAGACTACAGAGCTTAGAATAGTATTGGGACACAGTTTATCCCTTTGCTTCATTGCATTAATCTTTACATGTAAGTCATAAATCAGAGAATAATTACCCACCTGAGAATAAGTCTCCTTGGCGGCATTCCAGATTTCGGTAGCATCAGGTTATAGTACATATCCACGGCCAATTTTCGATTCCATAGAGCCAATCAGGTAAGCCATTACCATAGAATTTTTTGATACCCATTTATCATAGAGCCGATCAATGGGATCTGGTGCCTTTTTCTTACCAATAATGTACCCCGACAAACCTCTTGCAGAGATGGCCATATGTGAAGTTTTCGACCACATTAGGTAGTTAGTCCCATCCAACTTGATGGGATTTAGGGTTATTGCAGTGAACTCAAGTTTGGAGCTCTCCATATTGGGTGAAACAACTTTTGAAGAATCAACCATGGTGAAAAACACAACCCACAAATGATCTGAAAGTGCAAAATACCTCTAAAGAAATGCCACAAAGAAGAGAGAATAAGATATGGTGCCGTGTATCAAGTTTTTAAGAGTGAGGTACACATCTGCAGCAAGTTTCGATCTTCAATCAATCAAGGAAGCATCGAGGTTGGCCTTTCGTGTGATCTCTGTGAAGCATAGTTCGAAATCTCGGATCTCAAGGGTGTCTCGACCCTTGAGAAAACCGAAATCTCGTCGACGAGAACCTGTCGAAACTCCCAAAAGGTAAAAATGGGAGTTTCGACAGGTTTTTTTCATGGTTTAAGCCATTTTTTTGATGTTTTAAGGCCATTTTAAAGTCATTTTAAAGCTATATATTGCAGGAAAATACTTATTTAACATATATGAACACATTTGAAGTATAAAAAGTAATCACATTGTCGAAAAATCATACATTTATAAATCATAAATCCCATAAAATGACATAACTCACAAGTGCTCATTATATGAAAGACTTAAATACTCAAAATGAAATAATACATTCCCATCAATCCATCCCAATGTCTAATCATATGTAGAGTGGCGTGTAGGTTCCATCTGATCAGATTGACTTTGCTGAAGAAAATATGTCTCGGTCTGATAAACAAAGTCATACTACGACATTCTTCGGCTAAAGATGGTCTGGTAGTCTTCCACATATTTCTCATACACATGATCCGGGAAGTTTCTAAAGATACCTAACCTTGGATACAATTCACTATAATGTGGAGTAAAGTGAGCATATATTGGCTGGTGGGGGCGTGGTTCTCTGCAAATTTGTGACTGAAAAGAGATTGTCCACAAAGTTTGAGCCAGTCTGTGATGTAGCATTACTAGTATTAGCGGAATAATCATATGCACTTCCCATTATGCTGTCATCATCACCGGAATAAGAACTGTATGCCGAAGTGGTGCCAAATCCATGAGCACTCCACTGCCCCTGCTCCCGTTCACTGCTACCCTCAATGCTCAGTCCTCCAGAGCTTGTGGACATGCTATCAATCTTAACATCAGGCATAATATCAGTATCAGGAACGATGTCAAAGAAACGATCTTCTTCTTCTTCCACTGGTTGCAAAGGGCGTTCCCGTTGATGAGACCTACGTATATACCCAGTCGTAGGCCGTAATGAAGATGTGTGTCCACCATAATCTGGATCCTGTGTAGCGTGTGTATACTGACTCTCGCCGGTCCATCTAATAATGAGTACAGTCGGTCTAGGATCACTACTACCAGTACCACCACCATCACCACCACCACCACCACCACCACCACCCTCATCACCACCACCACCACCACCCTCATCACCACTACCACTACCATCATCACCACTATCATCAGAAGCTGACCAGCCACTTTGATCCATTGTATCATCGTCGCCTTCTGGGTTACTACTAGCTGGGGGGTCAAACGGTTGAGGCGACTGTGCGTGTGCACGACCCTCATCCGAGAATATAAACCCCTCGAGATTAGAACCCATCGGAGCAGACACAGTGGGGTCAGGCATCCCACCAGGCTCATCCATCACTGGAACTGCTCCGTCTCTCACCCATTCCACATAGGGATCCTCTTCATCGGAAGATAGTTGGAAGATGTCGGCTAGCTCGATAGCTCTTGTTCATTTCTTTGTTCAAATTTCAAGCACTGTACCCTCATTCTCATGTTGTAATGGGTGTAGACCAAGTCATTTAGCCGTTGAGAGTCAATTTATTCCACCTCTTTGAATGGATTAGGGAGAAAGTACTCCAATTTCGCTCACACCCAGATGCGAAACATGTCTGAGATAGGACTTTGATTGCTATTCTCCTCAACTCAGCTGTATGCTTGCCATACAACAACCACCACTCAGTTGCACAAGATGAAGAACACATTTTAATACACATATTAAATAAGATATGTTACTTGGAAATTTCAATTTTCATAATTCCGTACCAGGATCGGTCTTATCTAGTCCAGCCACTGCGGCGGGAGTTCCAAAACTCCCAAGACCATCTCTGAACGTTTTAATCTACACCCATTTCAAAATTTATTACCATTAGCCATTGTAATATATGGATATTCAAATAATGCAGCACTTAAATCATATAACTCACCTCCAGATTGACCAGTGCTTGTACAGTATAATCTGACACAAATTTTGCCACATCTTTTACCGCACCGATAATGTCAGAATTGAGCCCAAGCACATGTGAATATTGATACTTGGGGTTCAAATAGTATGCTGCAAAATATGAGTCGCCAGATTAAAATAGAATACTGACTATTAAGTGGAACTAATTTAAAAACGTTATTAAATATACTCACCAGCTTTATGCAATTGGTGCATCAGCTGACTCTCCCATTGATCTTTGATAATCTTCATAAAATGTTTGTTTCCACGTGGAAGCACAACTTTTATACGGTCCTTCAACATATCCATGGCAGCATATAAATGTGGCATGGTGGGCTAGAATGCTGTATCCATTAATCTCAGCACCTTCACTACTGGCTCCAGAATTTTGATTATATCCTTCAGCGTTTTCCAAAATTCCTCTAAAGCTATAGTAGTCTGTGCTTGAACCTCAGCAGGAGAGCTGGATTCCCTCCACCCAAACCAGTCCTCAGATGCAAACATCGATCTGAGGCCTACCATCTTTGCCTGAAAGCTCTTTAGTGCTATGTAGTTGGTGGCAAATCTGGTAATGCCGGGTCTTACCAAGTCCCCTCCACATCTCTCCCTCAGCAAGTTCAAAGAATAACCATGGTTGTATACAAATGTTGTCACCTGGCGTGTTTGTTCAACCACTTGCTTTACTTTTTGGATCTTGCCTATGTCCTTCAACATCAAGTCAATGCAATGAACAGCACATGGAGTCCAAAAAAGGTTATAGTTAGCCATCATCATCTCTCCTGCCTTCTTGTAGTTGCTGCCATTGTCTGTCACAATTTGCACATTTGTAACACCAACTTCATCCACCACTGTCTTTAGCAATCCATAGATGTAGTTAGCATCTTTTGTGAATGTAGATGCATCCAAAGACTTCAAGAATGATGTCTTCCCATCACTGTAGACCATGAAGTTGATGATGGACTTTTTAGTGGGACCAGTCCAACTATCACACATAATAGTGACTCCATATATACCCCAGTTATTCCTTAACCATTTTATCCATACTTTTAGCTCTTTTTTAATTTTTGGGAGATATACATTCATCACTTTATATGGAGTGGGGGCTTTAACACCAGGACCAGCCTGAGCAACTGCATCAAAGAAAGGCTGATAGTATGGGCCACCACTGGCATTTGCTGGGATACTATTATAGATGGACCACCTAGCATAGGCATCCCCAATAAATTCTCTTGTACCCTTTTAGTTCCACATACTCTTCAATCTCTTCTGTTTGGCGCCAGCCTTTCTAAAAACTGCTGGATCCTGCTGTAGAATCTCAACATAATCCTCATCCCTAGCAGTAGGTGGTGGTGCCTAGGGTTGTGCTCTAGTACTTTTTGATTTTCTAAACATAGAAACTAACCCCCCTTTACTCTATATTTGTGGTTCTTCAGGCTGCTGAAATGATCCACTACCACCTGCCCCTAAGGCTCTTGGCCTCAACCTTTCCATGTCCATCTCATGGCTGACTTTACTAGCCATTGTTGCCCGTCTCAGATCTCTGGCATCTTGCTCAGTCATACCCCTGGTATCTATACCATCATCATCTGAACTATCATCATCCAAACCACGCACTGTGTCTCGGATTGCTTCCTCAAATTTTTGTTTACTTTTTTCTTTCTCTGCCCTTTTTTGCTGGCCTCCCTTCATCTGTGCAGCTATGGTCCTGGTAATCTCCACAGGAACTATATCACACTTTGCTACATCTGTAGAAGTCTCACTCAAGTGTTGCTTAAGTCTAGTAATCCCACCAGACATAAGCTTCTTTTCACAGAATTTGCATTGGGTCTTTTTTCTGTCACCGTCAATGGCGGTACAATACTACCAAGCCATGTCAGTACGACCAGCATCACCACCTCCCTCATGAGAACCCGAAGCAGCCATAATATTTAGAACGAGACACTGTTACATAAGTTGATAAATAGAGAAATTTAAATCAATAGATTTACAATAATAAAACTTAAAATTGATGAACATAAAAGCATCAAATATGCGAATACAACTCAAAACACATTGAAATTACTTTTCAAAATTTTAAAACTATGTTATAAGAAAACAGAATATTTTTCCTAATTTTCCATAATTATTTAGATATTATTAATAATTTCAGATATTAAATAACAATAATTTATTTTTCCAAAAATATAATCCGACAACATGGAACCATAAATTGGCCAATGGTGTTCAACATATATTATTTTGAACACCAACAGATAAGTATTAATATTTTTTTATTAATTTTTATTGCTGAAAAATAGGATTTATTAATAAAAAATTTATAAAAATAAAATATGTACAGAAAAAAAAACTGAAACCTTGACCGCGTAGATCAGCCAACGGTGTTCAACATATATTATTTTGAAAGTAAACCGATTAATATTTAAGAAATGTATTTTTTATTTTTTTAAACAAAAAATAAAAAAAAAATATATATATATATATATATATATATTTATAGAAGAAAAAAATGAAATCGTGGCCGCGTAGATCCGCCAACGGTGTTCATCATATAATATTTTCAACACCATCTAATTAATATTTATCATATTTTTTTTAATTTTTAATTGCTGAAAAATACCTTTTTTTTTAACAGAAAATCAAAATAAAAAAATATATATATGCAAGAAAATAATTTTGGAAGGGTGAGATTGTAGATCGGCCTGATGACTTTCACATATATAAATTTCATGATGAACCAAAATGTATTGAACATATTCATGTAAAAAAGTAAGTTTTAGGGAAAAAAAAACCATACCTCAAACCTTAGATTTGTCAAGGACTGGTCAAAATAAGGTTCCAACGATACTTTGATGGAGAGATTTGCAAAGAACAGAGGTTTTCGAACCTTAGATGCTAGGTTGGAGAAGAAGGAATGGAGGAGAAGAAGAAAACAGAAGGAATTTGTTGAGAATCTTACGTATTTCATTTTTTGTCTAGATTCATTGTACTACCTATGCTACCCTAATTGTACTACTTGTACTACCTCTTTCTTTCTTTGTATTCATTCTCACATTATAAATAAGAGGACTTCTGTCTATTACAGACAGGTCATTCCATCATTCAACATGGTATCAGAGCCAAGTTAGCTCTACCGCCAGATCCCTCAGCCGCTTCACCACCGCCGCCGCCAGCCTACCACTGCCGACCACCGACTTTCCTTCTTTTCTTTTCTTTTTCTTTTGTTTTTTTTTCCTCTCCCCACTAGGGGCAGCAACCAAAGAGGGAATCATACAATGATATAGGTACTGCCCTTCTTTTTATCCCTCATTACGGATCATTTTTTTATTCTTTTTATTGGAAATCAATTTTTTTTATCAATCTGGATATTAATAATATGGTTCAGTCTGGTGACTCTAGTCGGATATCTATGAGTTTCTGAGTTTACCCTAATAAACAAAAAAGTGGGTGCAAACCAGAATTGATTTGCATATATTATGTTGCACATGGGACAAGTTAGGATATCTGACAAGTGACATTTCTACTTTGATCTCCATATATTGTGCTATAACCAAACAGGGATGCTGTTCATATTGTTTTTGGGTGTTTGTTTTTTAATACACAATTCAAGGATGACATCTGAAGTAACTTCTTCTGGGATAGACAGTTTTAAAATGGACAATCTCACTATTCCCACTAATACCACTAAACTTGATGGTGGTAATTACCTAATGTGGTCTTGGGCCACCCAACTCTCAATTACAGCTCGGGGATTATCGGGATATCTCACCGGCACCAAGGAAAAACATCTGACCAAGGACATTGTTTTGGAGAAATGGCATGCTGAAAATTCATTGGTAATGCAATATCTCTTCAATTCCGTGCAACCCATTATAGCCGAGGGCTATTTGTTATTGGATACTGCTGCACAAATTTGGAAGTCTGCTAAGGACACCTATTCCCAAGTTGGGAATGCTGCTTTCATTTATACCATTCAAAAAATTGTTCATGAAACTATCTAAAAAGAATTGACTGTAACCCAATATTATATTAAGTTGAGGAGCTATTGGCAAACAATTGATTTTTATGATTCTATTCATGCTAAATGTGAAGAAGATGCTACCCTATTTCACAAAAGGGAAGAGAAATACAGGGTTTATACTTTTCTGGCAGGACTAAATGTGGAGCTTGATCCTATTCGCTCACAGATTCTCAGCAGGGATCCTTTCCCCACCCTCGAACAGGCTTATTCCATGGTTCAGTTAGAGGACCAACGACGAATAACAATGTTGTCCCCTTCTGTTCCGGATAGGTCTGCTCTCCAGACAAATACTCAGACATACAAAAGTCCTACTGTTTCCCGTGATGCTATCAAATGTGAGTATTGTAGCAAGCTTTGGCACACCAAAGACACATGCTGGAAATTTCATGGCAAACCAGCAGATTTTGAAGCAAATTGCCGGGAAAAAGGTATGCACAAGGCAAAGTCCTCCCACCCACCTCGGGCACATCAAACTGAAGCAAGTCTTCCTATTGGTCCTCTGTCATAACTCTCTGCACAAGAACTTCAGACTCTCTGGCATCTCTTTCGACTACCTCCTGCGACTACAAATCAATCATCCACATCCGCATCTACCAATCAAGGTTCTTTTTTTGTTCAATCAGGTATTTCCCGTGATGGTCATTGTGCTTTCTCTGTCTCTAGCCCTTGGGTTATAGATACTGGAGCCACTGACCACATGACTGGTTCGTCTGAGTCCTTTTATTTATACTCTCCTTCTGGACATAATACTGTGAAGGTCGCTGATGGATCCCTCTCTCCTATATCTGGAATTGGATCCATCCACTGTTTTTCCTCCCTTGATTTGAATTCCGTTCTACATGTTCCTAATTTATCCACAAATTTACTCTCCTTTAGTAGTCTTACAAAGTTTCTAAATTGTAAAGTAACATTTTTTTCTTACCTATTGTGTGATTCAGGATCTGGAGAACGGGAAGACAATTTGACATGGTAGTGTGCATGGTGGCCTGTACTTGCTTGACAATGGTCGTTCAGCACCTTCCTCCCATTCCGCAGTCAGTACCCTTCAGCAGTGGCACCGCCGTCTTGGGCATCCCTCTTCTGCTGTTCTATCTCATTTTTTTTCCAAAATTATTTAAACAATGTAATAAAGACGAGTTATTATGTGAGGCTTGTGTTTTGGCCAAACAGGCTCGTATTTCTTATTTGTCTTCTGTTTCGAGAAGTCCTTGTATCTTTGATTTAGTCCATTCTGATGTTTAGAGTCCAACACGGACTACCTCTATTTCTGGTCATAGGTGGTTTGTAACATTTACTGATTGTCACACTCGTACTACATGGGTCTATCTGATGCGTCAAAAAAATGAGGTCTTTGCATGCTTCCGCCATTTCCACAATATGATCAAGACGCAGTTTCAAACTCGGTTGAAGATGCTCCGTAGTGAGAATGGTAAGGAATATCTTGAAGGATTTTTTCAGCAATATTTGACTGATAACGGGATAATTCATCAGACAAGTTGTGTGGACACTCCTGCTTAGAATGGAGTCGCTGAAAGAAAGAACCGCCACTTACTCGAAATAGCTAGAGCACTAATGTTTGAGAGACATGTTCCCATTCAATACTGGAGTGATGCTGTCCTCACTGTAGCATCCTTGATCAACCGCCTTCCTTCTCGAGTTTTAGACAACAAGGCTCCCTTAGACATCTTACTTGGAAATTCTGATTTTGTTCTTCCTCCTAGAGTCTTTGGTTGTCTTTGTTATGCTCGTAACCATCGTTCCCCTGGCAAGCTTGATCCACGTGGATTAAAGTGCATATTTTTAGGGTATTCTGCAACACAGAAAGGATACAAGTGTTATCATCCTACCTCTCGTCAGGTTCTTAGTAGAGATGTCATTTTTCATGAGCATCTCTCCTATTATCAGGCTCCTCTTCAGGGGGAGACATAGACAGTTGAAGATGCACCTGATATCCTTGATGTACTTATACCGGATATACGTGATGTACCAGAAATAGTCAAAGAACAAGTGCTCGATACAGCTGCACCATCCAAGCATCCAACCACCAAGCCACCTCTGCAAGTTTATAGCCGTGCCAAAGACAAGCAAGGAAAGGCCACTACCACTCCTGCACATGTCCCTTCGCTAGCCCTGGATCCAGAAACTGAGTCTATTGAGCCTTCTTCTGGTAAGGAACTTACTCCTTCTTCTGATCTTGATCTTCCAATTGCACTTCGAAAAGGAACTAGGGCCTGCACCCTACATCCTATTTCGAATTATGTTTCCTATGACTCCCTTTCCCCTTCTTTCCGTGTTTTTGTGTCTTCGCTTTCTTCTGTGTCTGTTCCTTAAAAATGGCAGGATGCAATCATGGATGAAAGGTGGAAAGTTGCAATGGTGGAAGAAATGAGGGCTCTGAAGAAAAATGGTACATGGGATCTTGTTCCACTTCTTGCAGGATCAAGGTCAGTAGGATGCAAGTGGATCTTTACAGTGAAACAAAAACCAGATGGGACTATTGATCGGTACAAGGCTAGATTGGTTGCACGGGGATTTACTCAAACATATGGGATTAACTACCAAGAAACCTTCGCTCTAATGGCCAAAATGACTACCATCAGGGTTTTACTGTCCTGTGTTGTACATCACAACTGGGGCTTGCAACAGTTAGATGTAAAAAATGCATTCCTTCATGGAGAACTTACTGAAGATGTCTATATGGACTGCCCACCGGGTTTCACAGATGATAAAAACTAAGGAAAAATCTGCAAGTTGAAGCGATCTCTTTATGGTCTAAAACAATCCCCTAGATTATGGTTTGGAAGATTTAATAAAGCTGTGGTAGCATTTGGTTATGTTCAAAGCAATGCTGACTATACTTTATTTATAAAACATTCCCCTAACACTTTTACTGCCTTACTTGTATATGTAGATGATATCATCATTGTTGGCAATAACAATGATGAAATCACGAAACTAAAGGCATTTCTAGGGAAGGAGTTTGAAATCAAAGACCTTGGCAAACTTAGGTACTTTCTTGGGATTGAAGTTGCCAGATATGCAAAAGGCATCTATCTGTCTTAAAGAAAGTATGTTCTTGATCTTCTCTTAGAAACAGGGTTACTTGGGGCTCGACCTTGTGATACTCCTCTCGATCCCAATACCAAGCTAAGGGCAAAAGAAGGCAGACCAGAAGACAAAGGAAGATATCAGAGACTTGTTGGCAGACTCATATATCTTGCCCACACACGGCCAGATATTGCATTCGCAGTTAGTTTGGTAAGCCAGTTTATGCACGACCCATACTCTACACATATGGAGGCTGTCTATCGGATACTGCACTACCTAAAGTCAGTCCCTGGAAAAGGAATCCTGTTATCTTTTAATGACACTCTGAAAATGGAAGCATATGCCATTTCAGATTCACCAAATAAACAAATCCAGGTAGAGGCTTATACTGATGCAGATTGGGCTGGAAGTCTTGATCATAAGTCTATCTCTAGTTATTGCACATTCTTGGGTGACAATCTGGTAACCTGGCGCAGCAAGAAGCAAAATGTGGTTGCCCAATCCAGTGCAGAAGCAGAATACAGAGCAATGACGCATGAAATATGCGAACTACTATGGTTACACTGACTACTCAAAAATTTGAAGGTTATGTGTAACCAGTCCATGAAATTATTCTGTGATAATCAAGCAACCATTGGCATTGCTAATGATCCGGTTCAGCATGATAGGACAAAACATGTTGAGGTAGACTGTTACTTCATCAAAGAGAAACTGGACAGTGGACAAATCGAGATTTCGTTTGTCAGATCAGAGGACCAACTAGCAGACATCTTCACCAAAGGTCTGCCAGGGAAATCCTTCCATATGATATTGTCCAAGTTGGGCATGCATGATATATATGCACCAACTTGAGGGGGAGTGTTGAGAATATTACGTATTTCATTTTTTGTCTAGATTCATTATACTACCTGTATTGTACAATTGTACTACCTGTACTCAAGGTTTAAAATCTTGGGTTTCGGAGGAGTCTCGGCCTCCTCCGAAACCGAGATCTCGGCGAGATCTCGCCGAGACACTGTATTTTTTCTGAGCGGTGGCCAAAATATATTTTTTAGGTCTCCAACTTGAGGGGAACATCATTTCTACATACATAAACACATTTAGAGCATAAAATTGTAAAAATAATGACTCTTTGTGGTTGTTTGGGTTTACAGCCATGTTTTGGCAGTCAAAACTGAAGTCTGTTGTAAACTTAGGCTAATATTGTCTATTATATTCAATCAAATATGGCAAATGAGACAATAACATAATGCATTGGGGGAAAGAGAAACAAAATAACACTTCATTATAAATCATTACATCATAGTTCAAATGTTCAATACTGAATGATCCCATAGTTTCGTAGATCGGGCTCACGTATATAAAAATTTCATCAGATTCTACCAATTTTTTTCTCTCTCATAGTCTCATTTAAAAATATCATTTTTGGGCAAGAATCTAACCTTCAATAGTTCATATGAAACTTCCACAGCAATCCCCGCAGTCCGAAGCACCACCCGTTGCAAGTTGAAAGTCCAAACAAAGAAAAAATGAGGAAGAAATAAGAAAATTTTCAAAAAACTAACAAAAAAGAGGAAACAGCAGTTCTCGGTCGAGTTCTCGATCGAAAACAATGAGTTCTCTCTTTTATAAAGAGGAAAAAAAAAAGAAGCAATTTCTCGGCGAGATTTACCGAGATCTCGCCGAGAAATTGCGAGATTTACCGAAATCTCGGCGAGATCTACCGAGATCTCGGCGAGATTATGCATTTGCCGAGACGAAAAGGGTTATCGACCCTGTTTTCGTCTCGGCTAATGCCGAGAAGGGCGAGATCGGTGAGATCTCGGCGAGATCTCGTCGAGATTTTATTCCATGCCTGTACTACCTTCATTGTACTACCTGTATTGTACTACCTGTACTACATTTTTCTTTCTTTGTATTCATTCTCTCATTATAAATAAGAGGACCTCTGTCTATTACAGACAAGTCATTCCATCATTCAACAGAAGTTTTGGGAAAAAATGAGTCTCGGTCGACCGAGACTCCTATTTTATCATTTAAACCAGTCGAAACTAGTTCAATAAAGTCGAGTTGGGTCGTGATTTGTCGAGACCAGTTCGAAACTGGTCGAAACCAGTCGAAACTGGTCGAGATCCAGTCGAGACCCAATTTCGAACCTAATTCTCGTCTCGACCCAGTCGAGACTAGCGAGAAGGTCAAGATCTCGACCCATCTCGGTCGAGTTTTCGAACTATGCTGTGAAGCACATCCTTATAACAAGGGATACACAGCTACAACGATAAGAAAAGAGCTGATGTGATATTTAGGTCATAGAGAAAACTATGACAATAAAGTTCACAATAGGTTTAGGGGTAGCTGGAACCATGGTTTTACGTATCGATACGATATGCCCCATATCCACCGATACGTATCTGTATCGACAGTGGTGGATACGATACTTTTCGACACGTATATCTTTTTTTAAAACAAAAAGTGTATCCACGTGTATCAACTGTATCGAACCGATACGGCTCGATACACTTTGATACAGTCGATACACTCGATATGAGTCGATACATTTATGTTTCCATTATCGCAAAAAATAAGATACACTAACCGATACGGTTCAATACACCTCGATACTGATCGTTACACCTCGATATGGTCGATATGCACTTATAAAGCTTGATACAACTGATTTTTTTTTTTTTCCACTTTTCTGGTCTTCTTCCTTTCTGAAAACCTACAGTTCATGGGAACCAAAGATTGCAGCTCATTGAATGTCATTTAACTATGTCTTTAATCCTTGGAAATACTTTAAGATTGCTTATTGTAGTTTTTTTAAGCTTAAAAATTATGTTTTGCATGTTCCCTAATCATTCTCGGGTGTATCTTGCCCCGTATTCTAGCGTATCTTAGCATATCCACCTTATCCACGATACAATACGTCTCTTAAAATTGTCCAACCGATACGCTATCGATACACGATACTTTAATCCTTGGCTGGAACTTAGGATGGGAGAAAACATGTTGGCGATAAGGTATATGGAGGATAGGATGGCTTGCGGTAATAGGATTTAGGGTTTACAGATGTTTACGGCAGGTATAAACAGGTCTGTAGGTGATTACGGTAGGGTATGGCAGGGCTGGAGGTGATTACAACAGGACTGGAGGTGATTTCAGAGAGTCACGATAGGTCTAGAGGTGATTTCAGGGAGTTACGGTGAGGCTTAGGTGATTTCAGGGATTTGGCGATAATGCTGGGAGAGATTACAGGTGATTCTGATAGGACGAGAGGGAAAGAGGGGTGGCGGTGAGAGAGAAGGGAAGAAGGGTTGGCGGTACGGATGAAAAGAACCTAAAGAGGCTCTGATACCATGTCGTGAAGAGTGGAGGAGAATTGAATTATTTCTCCACACACAACCTTTTATTATAATGAAGAATATAAGAGAAATTACAACAGTACCCCTTATGCTAATAGGAGGAAAATAAGAAAACAATAAGAAGAAAGAAACTAAATAAAGAGATCTACGCTAACATTATAATCAGCACTAAACATAGCACTATTACAGTTTACGACAGTCTCCTTCACGGAAATAGCCTCTGTGTTGCAGGGGTAAGGCTGCGTTCATTTTACCCCTCCCCAAACCATGCAGTAGCGGGAGCCTCGTGCATTGGAATGCCTTTACTATGGTCTCCTTGTTGGTTGATGTAGAACAATAGTTCTGAGATGTTACGAAAGGGACATTATATCAGGAGTGGGAAACCCTGAACTACTCGAGCGTTGGACAGAATCATGCCTGTTTGGTAACCTCTTGCTGTAGGAGAAGTGAGGATGAACTTTGATGGGAGGCCTTCCTCATGAAATGCACGTGGTGGACAAATTCTCATGTTTGACCCTTTCTTTGGTGGCTATCATAATCCCGTCTGTTCTTGAAGTTTCTTATGTCTTAACTCTCTGCTATGCTCCTCATTATATGTAGAGTAATTTGGCTCCTGGACAGCCCACTGAGGAAGGCCTTCCTGTATGCATTAAATATGGCCTCATGGCAGGTTACATTGGGCCCAAATTTTGGGGACAGTTTGACACCATAGTCCCTTGCTCACATGTTAAGTTAAAACTCAAACAGAATTGTAATAGTGACAAAGTTTTTGAAAATTCAGGACTACCAAGAGTGTGCATGGCAAAACATAAGAAGATGTGTGATTGATTGTGACTCTGAAATTTACAATGTGGTTTATTCAGATCTTGCTCTATCCAATGGTTGGAAATGTTACTTCATCCTTCCACTGCCTTATGCCTTATTATTTTGTTTTAAGAAAAATAAAAAAATGTGGGCGCCTATATAATAACTCAGATATAAATTATGATACCCAATTTGGAACATGAGGCTGACATAACATTTATTGGCGGCTACATTCTATTTACTCAAGTCCATGCCTCTCCATTTCCTCCATTTCTTTTTCAAATAGTAACAGTCGGCAGGTATACTACCAGACAATTGATTATGATATATATGTTAACTGTATACCACTAATGTTATTATATACAACGTGGAAATCATTATATGGTAAAATAGGATTGTGCTGTGGATATATTTCTTTTTCTTCTGAGTGTCAAATTGTATAGAATGCAGTTCTGAGGATTGACTCTCTTAACAACCCTCTGAAACAGGTTTTCTTCTTGTACGAATTTTGTAGCTTGAGTAAAAGCTTGCAGCTGGTCCACCAATTGCGACTGTTTAGGTAGCCGATTGTTATATGTGCTTTGATATAGAGACTAAGTTGTTTTTCTGAAATTTATTTTGTTGCAATTTTGGTGATGTTCTCATATTATTTGTTTGTTGATCATTTATCTGCAGCATTCACTAATTACATTTTTATTTCATATTTTCTTTAGGGATCTCATGAGTGAAGGAATTTTTGACATCATAACTGATGCTTTGCAGAGTCCAGATAAAAGGCTTGTATTAACTGGGTAATATCTATCCTTGTAACAGTATTCTATATGTTTTGAGACACTTTTGGCATATTTTGGTCATTATATATTTTTTTTAGTTGTCAGTGAACAATGATAATAATGTTAATAATTATCTATTCTATGTGGAGTACAGGACAGACATCCTCATTCTTTTCCTGAACCAGGATCCGAATCTTCTTAGGTCATATGTGTTTCGACAGGAGGGCATTCCTCTTCTTGGGCTCCTGGTATGCAAGTTTTCTTTCTCTTCCCACCACCTCTATATTTCTTAAGTAAATATTCCAGCCATGTGTTGTACACTTTTGGGTGGTCATGTAATTTTGTTGAAGGTGTCAGGGTAGGCTGGATGCAAGTGAGATCTTATAGTATCTTTGTTTTAATTTACTTTAAATTAATTAAGTAGGATAAAAAATGCAAAATTAACTAATATTATTAGACAGTAAAATGATGTTAGTAATCAGTACTATGGCTTGAAGCAATTGAGGGTTCAAATTATTTAGCATCAGCTGTCTAATGTGAATTCACCCTGTAGCTGTATGTTTATGGACCTTTATTGGCTATCATACTTTGCTCCAATTACTGAAGTCCAAAGAAGTCTGATCAGCTTTAGATCACCCGTCCCCTGGTATTATAAAATTAAGTGGGATTATCATAAATTCGTGAGTTACGGAAGAAAATGGGGCATGGCATGCATTCTATCATTAATATGATACCTGTTCTTTCTATTTTCCCTTTGGGGGGAGTGGTGGACCTTTTTTTTAATTTTGCATATTAGCAAGTATGTTGACTGACATATTTGCAGATGCTAGTATAGTATTTCCTTACATAACACTTGGCCCTTCATGAGATGTCCCTTTTGATGACATTTTAAATTTACCATGTCATACAGATTCTGTTTCAAGCTCCGCTAAAACAACAGTTGTCGGAAATGTTCAGGCCATTGTTGGTATTGGTACAGGAAAATGCAGTGTGCAGCATGCTTGGGTATGACGTAATATGATAGTTAAAAAACACAGTGAAACATATATCCTGCAAGTTCCGCATAAGAACATGGTTTGAAATTTCGACCGAAATGTCGAAATTTTGGTGAAATATTTTGGTTTCAACAGAAATTGAAATGAAATGCTGGTTGACTTACGAGAAATACCAGATTTTGATGAAATTTTGACTCATTTTAAGCGAATTTCCAGTCACTTTTACTCATTTCGGCAAAATTTCAAACATTGCTCCATTTATAAAAGCATTTTTCGGTGAAATTTTAACAGTATGAGTCAAAATTGAGCTTTCGCCCATTTTACTGGAGAGATGTAGAACTGCTAGGAAACATCAATTTTTTTGGCAACATCTTTTATTTTGCTTCTGAATCGAGGCTTTTTCATCAACTGTGGAGTGTCCACTTAAACATTTGGGTGGATTTGAAGCATCGTTTGCCAAAATTTTCCCAATTTTGAAATTTCCCTCTTCAGGCAGAGGACATGGCTGTCATATGTCATAGGGTCTAAAACTAAATTACCACTTTGGTCTTTTCTTTCCCCTAATCTAATGATTCAAAAATGTATAATCATCCTTAAATAGGCACTCCCTGAAGTTTCAGGGTAAAATTCCACTTTTTAGGCACCGAAATGACTATTTCTATATTTTTACTGAAAGGAACCAAATTTTGCTGTGATTTTGGTCGTTTTGGTTTCGACAGTGGTTGAACTCTTGTCGTAACCGAAATCTTGAACCTTGCATAGAAAGGCCTTCCTATATGGCCATGCCATTAGCTGTGGCAGATCAAGTCTGACCCAAATTTTGGGGAAAACTACAAGATTACCTAGTTTTGGATTTCACTTTACAGAACTACCCAAAACAGATTTTCCTCCCACTATTTTACAATTTTTTGACATTTTCACCCGACTTCCTGTACCTTCCTCACTTTTGTATCTCTCTCTCTCTCTCTCCTCCCCCATCTTTGCTCTTTGCTTCCACCTCTGCCAGCATCTCCTCCCTCTGACCTCACCTCCGCCCCCACCTTCGACCTCATGATAAACTCCCAAACGACTTCCAAGCTCTTCATTTAACTTATCCTCCTACTCCAACACCTATATGCCTCCCTTCTGCTAGGCCAGAGCAACTTGCAGGGACAATTACCTGAAATCATCATCCTGTCATCCAAGCATCAAGAACTTACTTGGACAAAAAACTTGTGCATTTTAAGATCCTCCATGACATGCTTCTTCAATTCAGAAACAGCAGACTTGTCATCATCATCATCAGGACAATTTTTTGCCAAGTGCCAACTCATACCTAAATTGAAAACACCCACACTTATCTATGATCGATCAAAATCCTCCTATAAACCCTAAATCAACAATCAAGAATGGCGGAAAGTGTCTAATTCCAATTCATGGTTGTCACGGCGTCAAGGCGACCCCCAAGCCTTTGGAGGGCTGCCTAGGCGCTTAGGTGATAAGGCGCTCGCCTAGGCGTTGCCTAGGCGCACTAGTGTCGTTTTTTTTTCTCTGTATCCATTATATCTAGTATAACAACTTGTTTTTATGCAATTATGCTTATATGCTACATCAAAAATCAACATTTAAGGCATATCAATACAATAGGCTATTATTTATAAATTATATCATGCTAGTCACAACTTAATATGAGGGAAAAAAAAAAAACAAATAATGAAGTAATGAACAAAGAATAGGGAAATAATGAAGCATTTTATCTTGAAAAAAGGCACAAAGCAATAAACTGAACTATCCAAGACTGACCATTGGGTGATGACTAACTGACTACAATGTATGCACTGCACAAAGCCACAAAAACATCACATTCACTTTCCAATTAGCATTTACAATAGTTTTCAGCAAGTAATTTAACAGCACATTTAAACTAGTAAGCTTCAAGAATTAATTAATTAGTAGAAGTATAGAACACAGTCCATTAAAGCGAGTAAACAACTAAACATACATATAATCATAGATAATTACTTGCATTTAAGAATAGAAATCATCAGCAAATAAGGCATGAGCACATAAAGATAGATTATCGATTATCAATACATAGATTTATGAAGCCTAGATAATTTCATTCATATGATCCAATCAAATGAAAAATAGGTATGCTATATGAGATTTAAGTTTACAACCAGTAGCAATGTCACATACTCACATTATAACATTTATTATCAGAAGTGAACAAGTCACAATGTCATATAACCAACAATGAGTAGAAGGATAAGAAAATATAAGAAAACAGATGAAGAGGAAACAGAAGGAAAAAGGGGAAAAAATCAGAACCGGTGAAGGGAAAATGAATCAGAACAGATGAAGAAAACTAAACAAAATAACAAATACTTACCTTTAATTGCCAGAATAATCACTTGGAAAAGCACTGCTTGACGCTGTCGTTGGAGAAAGCACTGCCAGTGGGAAGTGGAACAAGCTAGGGTTCTTTGGTCATCCGGTGAAGCTGCGAAGAGAAGCACAGCACAAGTTGATGAAACAGAACAGAATGAAAAATTTCCCCTGTTTTTCTTCTTTGAAAAAAACGATCCTATGCATCTCAGTCTATCGTAATATGTGCACGTATGCCAATAGTTATGTTAGAAATAGAATAATTGATATTCTAATAAAAAAAAAAAAAAAAAAAAAAAAGCAATAGCAACAAAAGGCATCCGACTTTTTCCATATAAATAAATTAGGTGTTCTTGGCGCTCAGCTGGATGCCTAGGCGTCTAAATAGTGCCTAAATGCCTGCCTCACTAAGTATAGCTAGAGCGTTTGTCTGCCCCGCCCCTACTAAAACGCCTGGACACCTAGGCGATGCCTTGATAAGCTTGTTCGAATTTGCCAGAAGCCAAGCAGATAAAGAAAAGAATGTACAATTCAAAACTGATTCATTTCTGAACTTGATCCAGAACCATCTTGCTATCCCTTCTTCATCCAGTGCTGCTTTCATTGCCAAGTGCCATCACAGCTGCTGTATTCTTCATCGTCATTGATTTCATCTGATTTCAATCAAGATATTAACAATAGTGTTTAGACGACGGGAATCTCACAGCAGAAGAACCTCATTCCTGAGTCTCTTAATCCTCAACGCATTATCAACTATCTAGACTGAAAACTAATCTCTTCCACGGACCACAGAAATACACTGCTATTCCAATAAAATTCCACTTACCTCTAGATGATTTCATCTCATTTTTCCAAGTTCAGGGGTAAAATGGTCAAAAAAGGGAGACACTGTTTTGGGTAGTTTTGTAAAGTGAAACCCAAAACTAGGTAATCTTGTAGTATTCCCATTCCCAAATTGGGTAGGTGTTGTCTAAGGTCCCTGCTCACGCAGAAAGTTTAAGCCCTAACGGAGAGGTGATGTGATTAATAAGGGAAGTGAATGATGTGGGCAGGGTATTAAGCCTGCTGGTAATGGGCTCTTCATAACAAAGTAATGGATGAGAAATAGATATCATCCAGATCTAAGAATGGGAATGATAAGTAATAGATTCCAATTCTAGGGTTCAGGAACACTCAAAGAAGAAGAATCTGATTTACATGCATAACTAATCATAAATCTGATATGAGGTTGCATAAATCAGAATAGATAGCAGAAATTCGGATTTAACTAATGATATAAAACTCAGAAATGGAACCAAATAAAGGGCGTACCCGGTGCATGAGGCTCCTGCCACTGTGGGGTCTGGGGAGGGGCTTATGTACACAGCCTACGCCCTTAACCCGCTTTTTGGAAATGGAACCAAATGCACAGGAAATAATCAGGCTTCCGAAAACCATATATATTTTCTGAAAATAATCCAAAACTACAACAATAAAGATAGATCACAATTGTGCTGACTCTAATAAAGGCCAACATATGATTCTTGTAGACTGCCTAGATTAAAATTGATTATACTATTGTCATTGGATCACTAGACAACATTCCGCACATGTAAAGGATGAATATTGTCTGAATAGTCTCCCAACTCTGCTTTCTCCATTTAGATCTACTATTGTTTTTCACAACTTACTAGTTAATAAAATCCATGCTCCCCACTGGGACATCATATATGGGCTTTATGGTTTAACTTAATACAATAAAAAACCCCATGAAACAAAAGTCAACAACTCGGTTTCGAGCCTGGGCGAGACGAAACTCAGGCTCGAAACTGGTCAGTACATGGTTTCGGTTCGAAACCATTGGGTTCGACCAGGTTTTGGTTGAAACCATGGTTTCTTCCCATAACTTTAACCCCCATCCCCTTTTTAGAGTCGAAACCTACTCGAAATCAGTAGGTTTTGACTCATTTCTCTGATTTTCTCCCCTCTTTGCTTTCCAACCTCATTTCTCACCATTTTTCTTCCTAAAACTTAATTTCTTCAAGGGATCTCAACATTTGTCAAGATTATTCAAGGTTCTTCATCTCTCAACTCCTTTCTCTCTCTTCAAGGTAACTCATTCTCTCCATTTTGTGTATTTTTCATTGAAATGATATGCAAACATTCATGGCTTCCAATTTTTTATATGTTTGATTCTAACACCCGATCTATGAATCCATGGAAGTAGTTTTTTTTTTTGACAAATAATTTATTTATTAGATTTTCTGTTTGAAAAAAAAGATTTCCCTACAACTATTTTTTGCAAAAAGTATGTCTTACAAATGTTGTATGGCATTGAATTAAATATATGTTAAACAAAATAGGATGATCTATATTTTGTATGGAGTAGAATTATTTTCCTGTTTTTATTTAATTATTTTAATTTTTGGATATTGATAAAATAATTAATTAATAAAATATTTCTGTTTTCACTTTGAAAATCTTGATAAATAAAATTATTTTTAAAAGTATTGCTATTTTATGGTGGGTTGCTGTTTTATGTAGGAAAAGTAATGTGAACTAATTATTTATGTTGATTTAAGGGCATTTTAATTACTGAAAAATTAATAAAATATTTTTAACTTATGGAAAAAATATAAATGCATTAAAAATTATAATATGTTGTTGTATTATGTAATAATGCAATGTTAAAATGATAAACCTATGCTGTTTTTTTACTTTAAGATGTTTTATTTAGTTATAAGATATTATTTATGTAATAAAGTGGTGTTAGAAATGAAAATATAATTTGTTTCAATTGTAGTAATTGTTGTCTTTTTGTTTCAACAGTGTAAGTGTTTGAAATGACTGATGCACCAACTGCAAGTGGTGACATTGCATGGAGGCATGGGATACCACTGACTGCCAATAAGAAACAGTCACAATGTAATTATTGTGGCAAGCAGATAAAAGGAGGTTGATCACTAGATTGAAGTGGCATCTTGCTGGTGGTAACAAGGATGTTATGGGTTGCCCCAACGTACCAAGTGAAGTGAAGAAGGCTATGACAAGCTTAATAAAGAGTGATATTGATAGAAGAAATAAGAAGAAGGTAGATAACAGGAGTTTGAAGAGGCTTGTCTGGAGGGCAATCTAGGGGTTAATGAAGATGACATTAGCCTTGACAGTGATGAGGTAGACTAAGAAATGACAGAGGCAGAGGTGAGACAGCTGAAGAGAGCGAAGGTAGCAAGTATAAAACAAAGAGAGATAGATCGATCAAGACAGTTTGAGAGGACTAGAGGAGCTGGGTCATCTAGAGAGGCAGCAGTAGAGGATGAGGGGAGGAGGCCGAGGCTGAGAAGTAGGGGTGCCCCTGAGATACCTTTTAGGAGGACTCAGAGTGTCAAGACTCCAGATATTGCACAGGCACCACCACCTTTTCGTGACCCAGATCTTGAGGTCCTGAGGGTGGATCCTGATCTATTTGTCAGACAGGATAATAAACAAAAAAGTTCCCCCATTTTTGGACTGATGTCAAAACGAGAGTAGGAGATAAAATCTCTAAGTGGATGATGTACCATGGCATTGCAGTAAATGCTACCACAGGACCTCACTATCAGAATATGTTGGATGAAATAGGTAGGACAGGTCCAGGAGTTAAAGGGCCTATAGCTTAGGAGTTGTACAACACCTACCTACCTAGACATAAGAAAGAAATGAAACAATATGTGGATTCTTTGAAGACACAATGGGAAATATATGGGGTGACTGTGATGTGTGATGGGTGGACCGGACTCACCAAAAAATCCCTCATCAATTTTTTGGTGAATTGTGATGGTAGAACAGCGTTTCTGAAGTCTGTTGATGCATCCAATCATATCAAGGATTCCAAATACATTTATGGTCTCTTGAAGAAAGTGGTGAAAGAAGTGGAGATAAATCATGTGATACAAGTGGTTACTGATAATAGTAATAACTTCAAAAAAACAGGGAAAGGTTGATGAATGATAAAAAAATATTGACTTTTTTGGACACCATGTGCAGCCCACTGTATTGATTTGATGCTGAAGGACATGGGGGGAATAAAACTGGTGAAAGAGACTGTAGAAAATGCAAGGCAAGTAACCACTTTTGTTTATAACCATGGATATGCCTTAGAGATGATGAGAACCAAGTGTGGTGGAGACTTGGTGAGGCCAGGGTTAACGCGTTTTGCAACAAACTACATTGCCCTTAAGAGTTTTGACATGAAGAAGTCTAGCTTGAGATCAATGTTTGCTTCAGAGGAGTGGTTTGAGTAGCTTTAGTCTAGTTCTCGAGCTGGTAGAACAGCACAAGCAACCATATCCAGCGATAAATTCTGGGATGATGTCCAAAAAAGTTGTGGCGATATTAGATCCCATTGTGAAAGTGCTGAGAATGGTTGATGGACAGAGGAAGGCCATCTTACCATACTTGTGGGCTGCCATAGATATGATGAAGATGCAAGTAGAGGAAGCTTACAAACGCGAGAACTCAAAATATATTGCCATCATCAAAGATCATTGGGAGCGACAGCTCAAGCACCCACTACACAAGGCTAGTGAGTCTTTACTTGATGTACTTCAGTTTTTCAACTAATTAAAATTACATCAGCTTGCATTGACGTAATTATAATATTTATCAATTTTTAGCATATTATCTGAATCCTAAGTATCAATACAAAGATAACTTGGGAATGCATCAAGAATTGATAGATACAGTACAAGAAATGGTTGCCAAGCTTGAGCCAAACGCAAGAGCACAGTTTATTGTTTTGCAAGAAGTAAAACTTTTACTTACTTTGTTGTCAACATAATTTATAAGAATTCTATTTTTACTAAGACTATCACCCATCAAAATTGGTTCAACTCAAAATCTTTAGAGATGCCATTGGGAGTTTTGGTAAGGTGGTGGCTGAATCTGTTCGACAATCAACACTCCCTGGTACGTATACTTACTTTATGGATGCCAATATGCCATTGTGGGTTTTTTCATCATCTAATATTTGTTTCCCATGCTATTTTGCAGCTGAATGGTGGGTCCTATACGGGTCGGAGTCACCCAACCTTCGTGTAATAGTAGTGAAGGTGCTATCACAAACATGCTCCGCCACGGGATGTGGACGAAACTGGAGCACATTTTCGCTTATACCTACAAAGCGATGAAACCGGTTGGGTGCAAAAAGGCTTGAGGACTTGGTGTATGTGCACTATAATTTGAAACTGAAAGAAGAGCACATATGGTTAAGTAGGGACAAAGATGCTAAAACCCCCATTGAGCTGAGTGAGATCTTTGAGTTGGAGGGAGAGGAAGTTGATCCTTTGAACGAGTGGGTTACAGATCGTGGTGAGTCTCAATTAGATGAGGCTGGTGGTCGACTAAGTCGTCTTATTGCTTGGAGCCTTGAAGGCTGATGTGGGCGAGTTTATGGCTGAGGGTAGAGTCCACGTACAAGCAAGACGTCCATTTCAAACTGGTGATAGTGATGAGATTGAGAGTGATTGGACCGTTTCTTCTGGAGAAACACAGTCACCTTTCGCCACCCAGGGTGGTACTGGTACTAGTGGACCTAGTGGTACTGGGGATAATGATGATGGTGGTGGTGATGACAGATATGCTGCCTTACGCAATGAACCCGATCAGTATGACCAACCACTTTAGCTAGATCCATTGTTGCTTCCCTTGAAATTCACAGGGGAGACTCAGTATGATCATGCTACACAGGATACTGACCACAGAGTCCGGCCTAGTGGTAGTAGTAGAGGGTACACTAGAGGATCACGCCAGCGGTTCATGCCACAGGAGGAGATGGATGAAACAGATCCCATGGATATATCAACCATGTCTAACAGCATGGAGGGGATGCATTTAGGGGAGAGTTCTCAAACTTAAGGGACTGGGCATCAGTGTGCACCAGAATTCATGATCACACGGACCTCGAGCCCAGCAATTCCTGAAGAGAGTGGCGGCGAGAGTATGGGTTCGACAGCACATGGTGGATTTGGATGGTCTACTACTGGGGCTGGTGGGGTTGGAGGTGGTGGGTACGGGGGTTATTCTAGTTCCTACCCCAGCCATCAATTTAGAGATGACTTAGCCTCAGGTGTTGGCAGTGGCACTGTTGGATCATCGTTCGTCGACTCCATATTTCAGTATGTTCCTCCTCTGACGTTCATGCCTACTCCTGCTCCACCCACACACACACTCAATCAGCCTTACCCTCGACAAGGGTACTTATATTATGTTGATGACTCTATTTACTGATGGGCTGTTGGAGACTATCAGAACAATTAGAGTGATAACATGTCCTGGGATACATACGTGCTGCAATCTTAGGAGCGTTATCGCCACCATCAGTGGTATGTTGCACGTGATTTAAATGTACCACGAAGCTCCACTTGGAACTAACTGGTGAGATTTTTAATTTCTAAGTTCAATCATCAATGTATTAATTTTTAATGAATATTGTTAATTAGTGGCTTAGTAGTTAGTAGCTTAGTACATTACTACATTGTGACATTTGTGTATTATTTCAGCGTACACTACCAAACATTGGTCCACACCACATGTAGTTATTTTCTATGTCTTTTTTGCAAACTAACATTAGAAATAGGTATAAAATAGTTTAAATAGGGTACATAAAAAAAATCAGACCAAAAAAAACATTTTTAAGCCTCGAAACCATGGAGTCAATAAAGCTGGTAGAAAATACCAGGTTTCGGCCTGGTTTCGGTGGTTTCGCAGAGTTGTGCCGGTTTCGAGCCTGACCGAAACAGGTCTCGAAACCGGCACCTTGATCCTTGATATTAATAGGAGATCTAATTACAATAGGACTATATAGAACTGTAAACACAATAGGATTGTAGTGTCTTATTCCAACTCAGCAACTATAGTCAAAGAATCCTACACCAACTGTGCAGGTCAAGGAGTCCCACACGATGAGGATTGTGAGTAGGTCCCATCGTGTGCACTGTAATGTAGTTTAACAATAAGATACACTCGTATGACACACCGGTAGCCTTGTTACAGGAATACGTAAAACACTCCCTTTTAACAGTTTAAGGGCTAGAATAAACTGCTGGAGATCAGAAAACATCAGTACACGGTTATATCATTGCATTTAACTTTGAAACTTGAGTAGTGCCGATCAGACTGAACCCTTTCTATCCAATGGATTGATTACTGCATCACTTTTCCACATGGCAAAAACTAGCTGCACCAAAAGGCCTTTCTATGTGAACTGTGATTGCTAATTCTTTAAATAAAATAGTTTTTTTATTTATATAAAGATACATAAAAAAAATGCAGCAACAAATGGGAACAATGGGACATTAGTGCAAAAATAATATGGCTGATTATGCAATACTTGAACTTTTCATCTCTAAATACTTTTAATTCAGTGTGTTGCTGCATTTTTTTTGTTCTACTTTGTTTTTCTTATTTCATAAATTTGTGTCTGCTTAAAGAACTTTGTTTGATGTTGCATTAGCACTTCTGTTTGCATTTTTTTTTGCCACTGATAGGTGCATTATGGTTGCCTTTATGCAGGTCAAAGGTATGATAACAGACTTTGGGGAGGACATGCATTGTCAGTTTCTGGAAATTCTTCGCAGCTTACTGGACTCGTACACTTTGTCTGTATCCCAGGTGCAATGATTATGCATGTTCCCCCCTCCACCCACCCAAAAAAAAAAAAAAAAAAAAAAAAGAAAAAAAAAAAAAGCCTCACTATATGTTGTGTGCATGTTGTTGGATATTTTCTTACATGTTTGAGCATAAGGAGAAAGGTGACTATGTTTGCTTGAAAATTGGGTGAACAATTATTGCCATAGTTTATTCTTCTCCTTGCCCCCCTCCTCCCCAAAAAAGAGGTTTGATATTTGCTTACATGTTAATGCGTTAGGGGAAGGACAACTATGTTTCTCTGAAAATTTTAAAAGCATTCAATGTCATACTTTTTTGTTTGGTATTAGATATCACTAATCTTATCATGAATGTAACCCCTTCCCTTGGTGAGTTCCTCCCTCTTTCTTCTTCTACTTCTTCCTCTCCTTCTCCTCCTCCTCATTTTCTTTATTCTCCTTCCCCTGCACTGGCGCCAGTGGCCTTCAAAGAAAAGAAACTTCGATCTCTGTCAAGGACCCCCTGAATCTTTCCTTATTGATCGCACACAATCATAAACCACCCCTATATCTGTTCTTTCCTCCTGGCCTTGTTCAGGGGTTTCTTACTTGGTTTCTGGTTGTAGACTGGAATGTTTGCTGAGTCGATATAACAGCCCAGGAAGTTAGTAGTCCTCATACAATGTTTCAGTTTGATTGGACTATTTTTGAGAGAGATATCTCAACTTAACAGGACCTGGTTTGCTGCTTTCAGCTCTTGATCGAGAAGGCATAAGGTTGAAGGCAACCTCAACACCCCCCCCCCAACGGGATACTTCCTTATATGTTTGTTTATTACCTTTGACAAGTAGTTTTCCCAAGATAACCCTCCTTCTATCTTCAATTCTTTTGTCCCGTTTTCATGTTCACTTCCAAGATTGCCCCTACCCATTAATTTCATTTCTTCTTGCATCCTTTAATCAGCCTCTTACCCAAAGTAGCTTTAAGTTACCCTTGAAATTTACAATCTTGCCATGGCACCTATCAATTGAAGTTCCTATTGTTTGGGTAGGCCCATTAGTGGATCAATTACCCCGAGTCCACATCATAAAGGGTCACCCACAATTGGGTGGACCATGAACCAGGAAATGAACTGAACCAGAAGTGTGGCGCAAGTTCTGACCTTGGGTCTTCTCATGTGCTGGTACTTCTTTGATCTCAATCAATAATCCATGGCATTCATTCTTTTAGAACAAGAAGCAACGGTCCCTGCCTCCCTGGCACCATTAGCAGTTTGGTTGGTTACTAAGAATGGCATTGATGGATTATAAGATGTCTCGACATCAATGACTGGAGGTATGTTGGCGTGTGGTTCATTTACTCACCTGAATGTTATCTTCATTGAAGAATTGGGCATTTTGTAACTTCCCCCTGTGCTTATGCCTGCCTATGGGTGCTGTATAGAACTTTCAATCTTATGTTTGTTGTTCAAGTCTGCTTCTGTTTCATATTGGTGGTATTCCGGGGATTATCTTTGAATCCGAGGCTCTTCAAAGAAAAACGAGTGGACTTGGATCTACAGTATTTTAACTTGCAAAACTGGCATTGATCAGAAGAAAAAGGATCTATGAATAGCCCTACTTATGACTGTGCATGCCTGCTCAATGCTTTAGAAGTAAACCTGGAATCTGTTATCCTCTTGGAAGACATTTTATCTCACTAGCACGTTCACTCAATTATGCGGATCAAAAAAAGGAGGGGAGAAATATTGAGATAATCCTATTATGATGTGCCTTATTGTCATTAAACTCATCTTGTGAAGTTATATGGCAATTATTTTTCACAAACCCAGTCAGACTTAGAATACCTCTCCAGTATAATTCTGTTTCTAGTTTTTGTTCCATTCTCTATTTATCTTAAATAGCTCTTGTTGCTTGGTTGAATGCTCTGGAGGCTTTCAAGAAGGGCAGTGCAGAACCAATGTAATGACATGGGAAAGATCATGCGTTTATTCTATTGGAAAGTTAAATGTTTTTAAAAAGCAATGTCCATTGGGTGTGTATTTATCACATTTTGGATTCTGTCTGCTTAACTTCTGGGTGACAACATTGATTGTTTTATTTACATAACACTTGCTCTTGATAGATAGTGACTTGATATCCTACCATATTTCTGAATTAGTCTCCATATGGTATTTTGTGTGTGGTATCTGCAACATATTCAAGTTTATTTATGCAGGTAGGACATTGAATGTTCACTTGTATTTGATTATGTTTTCTGGTCTGAATTGTTGGAAAAACTTTTCGGTGAAATTGGCATGTAAGAATATTTCCATCTTCACACTTCTGTAAGATAATGTTTCGGAATATTATCCTCTGTATATTTGTACAAAGTGTTTAATGGCTTTATCATAATTGTTATTCTTATTATTTTTTGGTGCACAGAGAGACACTATCATAGATATTTTCTATGAGAAACATTTGGATCAGTTAATTGATGTTATAACAGCATCATGCCCTCTGAAAGTTGGTACTTGTTCCATTGTCAAATCGGCTGGCTCTGGTGGGAGGGCTGAAAGTCTGGCTGTCACGAAGCCTGAAATTTTACTAAATATCTGTGAACTGCTTTGTTTTTGTGTGCTTCACCATCCTTACAGGATAAAGTAATCATCTTTCTCATGTCAAGTTTTCCTTTTTAAAGCTATTGCTTTTTCTTGTGCTTATTGTGTAACTTGACGTTTTCTCCTCTCCTACTTCCACCCTCTTTTGTGTATAGGTGCAATTTTCTCGTCAATAATGTGATAGAAAAAGTCTTGTCTCTAACTCGCAGAAGGGAAAGATACTTAGTAGTCGCTGCTATTCGATTTCTGCGGACTATTATTTCCCGTAACGTGAGTGATTTTGTTTTAATCCTTTTAAGGAAATTTTTTTTTTGCTAATTTCTTTCCTAATGCTATGTTTAGATTTATGTCTGATACAATGCTTTATCAGGAACGGGTGATTTTTATAAGTTCTTGAATCTAATTCCACTGACCTTGCATTTCTCCACCCTTTGTCATGCATTGCCAATCATTTAATTCTGGTTGACAGTACAGCTTCAAACTACATTTATGAATCCAATTGCTTTCTCTGTGACATTCAAACCTTTTCGTTAGTTATAATTGGCTAGTCAGCTAGACGTCTCAAGCAAAATTTGTTTAACAGTCTGGCTTCGAAAAAGAGTCATCTAAAGAGGTTGTTCATATGTGGAAGTAACATAGTGCAATTGTGACTGTTCTCTTTTCTTAGGAAGCTCGATAATGAAAGGATATGTAGACCGATTGAAAATTGAAACTATATCATGTGAAAAGATTTCTATCATTAAGCATCTTTGAATGATCTTTGTGTATTTTTTTTTTCCTTGGGCCAAAATTCTTCTAAACTGGCACGTCTGAAGAGGTTTTCTGGACAGATACTTATTTGTGCCATGTGGAAGGTTGATGTGGCAATTCTGATCGTTGGATATCTAGTGAGACCAGGCATGACCTTGGCTCCAGCTTGAAAGCCAAAAAAGTGCTATACAAGCTGCGACTGGCTGGGGACAAGTTGAGCAGCTTTTGTTCGGTTGTGATATTAATGGATCTTTACCACACGGAACTGTAGGCCTCTCTACTGCGTCCTTGATGGAGAGGGCCCTTTTGGCTGCTCCCTCAGGTGTAAGGTTGGTGTGGCAATTCTGGTTGTTGGATATCTAGGGAATGGTCCCAATTGTCCGTATGTCAAATTTCAGACTCAAATTTGACCCTATACTCTCTCATGTATTAGCATCTTCCCTTGTATTTGTCCATGCAATAGCATGCACCCACTCTGCAGTCCTGAATTTTTTGTACTTGCCTTGCCACTTGGCCAACTCCTATGGGGATTAAATTTGACATGTTCAGGGAACCCTGGGTCTACAAAATTTCAACCCCATCTGACCTGCCTCAGGGCCGAACCAGGTGCCTATGATACCAGAGCATTTCCTATGGCCCAACAACCCAGCCCACTAAGCCCACAAGCCTAGGTAAAAGATTTAGAAGCTGAAATGGTAGTTGCAGCCAGCAAATTTGGGTCAATTTCACGGTGGAACCTGTATCGACTCTGAAGGAACTAGACCTTGAGCCCTATATGATTGAAAAGGTCTAGAAGTATTCTTTTCAACAACAAAAAAAAATGGTGCATGCTTTACTATTTTGTAGGAGTTATGACCGTTTTGGTAAAGAGTGTCAAGGCTGACTACAGACTCATGGGCTATTTTAGCCAACTTTCACTCAACTTCGGTTCTAGCACTTCTTGAACATGTCAACCATTATATATCTTGTATTTCAAGGTCTTCTGTATGCCCTTTCAAGTTTCCCAAGTCCTTTCTTAAGTTTGGCTTTTTTTTTAAGTAAAGTAGTTTGTCTTCCCAACTAGCTTTAATATCTGTCTTGGAAATCTACCTATGCTTGGAGGGATGTTCCATGCTCATCTATATAAGCTTCTACCCATGAATGGAAAGGAAGACTTGGTTGAGTCATAAGTTCATTTGAGCTTTGTCTTATTAGGGGAAGTAGTTCTTCTTGTATTGCTCTTATCCTTTGGGTGGATTTCCTTCGGGTGACAAGTAATTTTTCCCTTCGAGTGTTCACTTGTGTTACCTTCTACTTCTCCATAAATTTTCTGGCATCAGCCTATCTAGGGAACCTCTCCAAATGTGGATGTGTAGAATATTCACTCTCATTTTCCGAGGTAAGATGTGGCTCTGGGAAGTATGTGTCTTAGCCACTCATAGGTATGTGAAACACTTGCAATGGTGGGAAGACGTGTTTCAGAAATGGATTAGAGAGAGAGATATCAATGGGTGGCCTCAGAGAGAGAGAGAGAGAGTAGTAGCGGAGAGGGATGTGGAAGTGTAACTACCTCCCTCATCTTCCCTGGGGTGGGGGTGGGGTTAGTTCCATCTCCCTCCAAGAAGAGAGTGGGAGTGCTGCAACTTTTTTGTTCTTCAAAAGCACAGGTGCTTATCACAATCTCTGAGTTTTGGATCTTGATGCCGATTTTAAGATCCTTAATTGTTGCTCATTATTTATTGCTATATAAGACATCTAGGGTGTATAGCCAAAACTATGGACCCTAATTAAGAATCCATATTTTGAAATGATCTTCTGAGAATAGTAAAGGTATTAAATTTTGGGCCTAGTTGCTTTATTATCTAGATTGGAGTAATGCACTCCCAACCGTTCTCCCATCATTTTTCATTCGCTTCTATAACACATCTTATTTGATTTTTGTTTCTCACATTTTAATAAATTTCTAGGCCTCATTCTTGCTTTACGGTTTCGCTTCCTTCTTTGGTAACCATGGTATATCTTTTCATATATTATTTAAATGTTTCATATACTTATATGGTGCTTCGTCCTCCCATATGCAAAATTCAATATGAAATTTAGAGGGGTCACTTTCCTCCACCCAGATATTCCTCTTAGATTGAACTAATAAATTAAGTATCAAAGTCTAGATGGCCAGAGTAATATTCATTTAGTCACTAAAATTGAGAGGGTGGACATTTTGCCTTTGGTATCAGATCTTTACTCTTCATTCTCTTTGGAGAATCATTGCTGTTGTATGATCAATTTCCATGTTTGGATGGTTCAAAAAATACTTCCCTTTTGAGGACCTATTGATCAATCCTTGCCCGCATAAACTCTGCAGACATGAGTAGTTAAAAATAAGAAGAAGAATCTACAAGCACGATAAAGTGAACTTTCTATCTTGGGTTCCTGCTTGGTTTACCAGAAGCTAGGGAGGGTGGGAGCATGCGAGAAACATGGTGTACTGCACCCAGTTATGTGACATCATACTTAAATAGATGGATTTGAGATGTGTCCAACAAATCTTCTTTTTCTGTACATTCTTGCATCAATGATTCAGTGCAAGAGGTCAATTATGCTTTTAGACAATTAGTTATCCATTAAAGTTATGAAACTTGTCATGGTAAGAGTGTTTGTCTATAATATACAAAATCCAACAATATCACATGACCTATCTTCCCGAGCAAAAGCACCCGATCTGCATTCTACCATCTCTCGACATTTTTGGTGTGTTAAATGCACAAAGATCTGACCTTCCATCTCTAGCTTGAGGTTTCGAACTGTGGAATACTTTGGTTTTTCTCTTTCCTATTTTTTCTTCGGGAAGGGTGGGAAGAGGGGAGAATCTGGAAAAGGCTTCTTTCAGTTGATATAGTAATATAACAGACAAGCAATTTATCATAAATTTTATTGTTCAGATTGCCCAATCAGGGTCTGTACGGATTTTTATGACGTGGAATGTTCTGGAGTATCCAATATGTGATCCATTTTTGGTCCAGGATAGTCCACCCTTCAATATTAATCTCTAGATCCTAGTTATAATCTCTGTATTTTCATTCTTCTTTCATAGAAAATCTGTGCATTTATTAATGTTATGGCAGCATCCAACGTGGCTCTCTCTGTACCATTTTTTTTTTTCAGTCAGCATTTCTTATGGTAACTGTGTTTAAGGGTATGTAATCACGTTATGAGCTGACTGATTTGCAGGATGATCATCTGTTGTGTTACATTGTCAAGAACAACCTTCTAAAACCAATTATTGAGGCATTTGTTGCCAATGGCGATCGTTATAATCTTCTGAACTCTTCAGTTCTAGAACTTTTCGAGTATATCTGGAAGGTGCTTATCTCTGTTATACTCCTTTCTCCTGAGTTATAAGTATATTTGCATGCTTTCCATTCTCAGATTTATTTTCTTCTCTGCAGGAAAACCTCAAAACCTTGATTACATATGTAGTAATTTGTTTCTGGAATCAGTTGGTCAAATTTGAGCATTTAGCATCCATTCAAGCACTGAAAGTTAAATATGAGCAGGTAGTTCTCTGTCTCTCTCTCTCTCTCTCTCTGGGAAGGTACCATTCCACAGTAAGTTTTGCTGATATTTCTTGCATCAGTCCCTAGAAGCCTGGGAAACAACAAGCACTGTTAATGTTGTGGAATTAAGAAAGCGAATTGATGAACGGGCATTGGATAAAGAAGAGGAGGACTACTCCAATGAAGACAGGTCTGTACTTTATTGTGGGATATTGGAGAATGCAATGGTTCTTAATTTGAATATTATGGTTCCTGAATCATTGATAATTATGATTAGTGATGAAGAAGATACTGCTTCTGCACACACTTCGCATACCCATGAGCAACGAGCTCAACCTGTCTTACCGAATGGTTCCAGCATCAGTAACCCATCTGTAAGGTAATATTTCATTTATTTCAGATTATATTAAATCATCTTAATAACATATAAATATCTCGTATCTTTCTTAATTATGTAGACTCGGATCTGGTGGGTTGGTCGACTATGACGATGATGATGATGAAGATTACAATCCATCACCTAAACCAGAGACCTCTGGTGGGGACAGCAGGACAGAAGAGACCGCTTTTGAGCCAAAACGCCAACCGCCTTCTAAAGAAGAGGAGGTTGAGCTACCGAAGAAGCAAAAGTTGGACAAAAAATCAAAAGATGGTGCTGTATCTGCTATGTGCTCAACACCTAGCCATGCAGCATCACCCAGCAAGAAAGTTTCCAGCACCATGCATGTTATTACTCGCATCGCGGATGGTAAAAGCAGTTCAGATCAAGAGAACCATGCTGAGAAGGAATCTGCAGCTCCAAGAAGCTGTTCCAATTGTGTACCCAATGCCTCAAGCACTAGACAGTCAAGTGGAGATGACTGCCCATTGATAGCGCCCAACAATAACAACTCCTCGTCGGAGATGGCTGTAAATGGATCTAATGTGACTGGTTCTGAACCATACTCGGTACGATGACTTACATGGTCCACTCATTATTTTATTACATTCCTTTGCGAGCCAAGGAAGTAAAAATGGCAATCAGGCAGTTGGGTTGGTTTTCACTCTTCAATGATGAACAGAGGACTTGTTGAAGAGGAAGTTTGCCAACAGGGTGGCTTGAGTCTCTGGTTGTCCATTAGCAGAAAAGAGACAATGTACTGCCAGTAAGAGCGGCAAAGCCTGAAGTCTGGTGATGAGTTCTGGTCTTCCCCTTGTTTGGCTTGCCTTTGAGGGTGGCAAAACGCTGTCGTTCCTTTGTATAACATTCATCAACCGTTAATAGTTTTCCCCCCACCTGTTTCTTTGCTTATCTCTGTCAATTTTTACCTTAGTTTTATTAGAAGGGCTTTATTAGAAGGGCTCCAATATTTGTGGTTGCCCCACATTTATTTTCTTTTCGTCAATTTTGTGGGTGTGGTGGGAATTACTTAGGTAGAGGTAAATTTTCTTTGTTCTTCCCTTTATTTTTTTGGGGATGAAAAAGAGGGAGTGAGGTAGAGAGAAGTTTGATTGGGAATAATTGACAGAGGATCAACATTCAACTCTCCTCAGGAAAATCAATGTAATTTCATTTGACCATAGTGCTATTGTACATTAGATTTTGGTGCATCTGCTTAAGAAAACTTTGTATCATGTGCAATTGTAATTAACGAAGCTTTGGTTTGTTTCATTTACAATCACATTCTATATTGAGCTGCCTCTTGACCTCTAGAGTGGTGATGCTCCAACACCATCAATACCCTCCTTGTGTATCACTGTCTCCATCCCAAAGAAAGGCAGTTTCTCCGGCAACTGACGAATTCTGGTGGGTACATGCCAGAACGACCCTTCCCCTGTGTGTGTGACGCCACTGCTGCCGCCTCCAACTTCATAAGCTTCTGCTCTAGTTTTGTGTGTCTAACGGATGGTGTTCTTAATCCTTGTCGACTCGGATGCTGCACAGGTTCGACCCAGTCAATTGCGATCTTAACTGATCCGATCCCGATTCTGGCCGATCTGATCACTCAATGACCGACGTGTCTTTTTTTTTTCAAAGATTCTATTTCATTGGTTCACCTTTCTCACAATGGAAATTGCAAACTGTTGCACAGTCTACATTTGGTATTCGTCTCTCGCGACACGTGGTGCTTCGAAGCCATAGAGTAGCGGCCTCGAATTCCGCCTTCTCTGTCCAAACGCCAACACAACAGAAGACGCGAGCGGACGTGTCCACTACAGGACTCATTCCAAGAGCTATTCTCCTGAGGTCTCTCACTCTGGTTCTTTTCCTCCTCTTCTTCTTCTTCCCCCCCTTTCCATTTGGTTTCTTTTTCTTTTACGATCCTGCAAACTTTCCACTACAGGAATCCTATCTGTGTTTCTTTTTTTCACTGAGACCCCGAAGTTGATAATAACAAAGAAAGAGAAAAATGATGAATAATAGTAACTTGGAAACTCGATCTCTTCTGGATGAGCTCCGAAACTTCGACAAGAGCGGCTTCTTGGATCTCGGTCATCCCCTCCTCAACCGTATCGCCGAAAGCTTTGTTAAAGCCGCTGGGGTATAATTGCTTTATACTAGTGCCCTATGACCTGACATGCATGCAGATTCATGAGGTTTTGTAATGCAACATGCATTTGTGGTTTTCAGATTGGCGCAATTCAGGCGGTCTCTCGGGAGGCTTATTTCACCACCATTGAAGGTATGTAATTGTACTTTGACCGATGGTTTAGTTATTTGGTTCATAAGATATGGAATTATGTTTGCAGGCGCAGGAAATGATTCCTATGGGATTCCAGATATCGCAGGTGCCAATAAGAAGCGACGGCTCCCAAACCTCAGAGGTAATGCTATATTAATTAACAACCAGATGGAATATAACAACCGTCCCATCTACAATATCTATGTGTACTTCCGACTTTATTTATTTATTTTCAGATTGTCCTTCGGTTCAGTTGGAACTCTCATTTTATGTGTCTTTTGGCACTTTTAGATTTGTTGCATATATCTTGGGGCCCTGGGATTGATTAGGTCGAAATTGTTGGGGATTTAAACATGCATATGTTGGGTTGGTGTCTTGTATTCTGTGGGGTCTATATAATTAATAGAGTTGTATTTGTATTAGGATTTGGTCTATTACATGTATGGGATAAACTTATAATTATGGTGGGATTATGATTTTTAGATTTTCTTATATATTGTCTTTGTCTGAGAAAACCTAGGTAAGACTGTAAGGGCTGTCAGAGGATTCTCCTCTGGCAGTGGAGAACTGAAGGCGCTGTAAGATTGACAGATGAGATATGCCTGTCAGGTAGAGAGTTGTAGAAGTTTCTTGAGAATAAAGAATTTCTCTTTTTTCTGGTGGACATAGGCATCTCACGATGGGATGCTGAACGACATTAATTCTTGTGTTTTCTTCTTGTTTGCGTGTCTCCAATCTTAACAAATGGTATTAGAACCAAGGTTCGAGAGATCGATCAGTGATCTAAGAAAATGAGGGAGGTGCGTGGAAGGTATGAAGAAGAAGGAAAAAAAAAAAGGTGAGTTTTTTTCGTTTTTTTTTTTTTTTTTCCTGTGATATTCTTTTGGAAAAGTAAAGGAATTAGCACCCAAAATAAAAAGTGTAATGATTACACTTGTGTGGTTTTTTTAAGTTTTTTTTTTTATTTCCACGATTATCTTTTGAGAAAAAAAAAAGAGTGTCATCAAGAAGAGATGGAAGGGAATCTCGGGCTAGGAAGATGATTCTTCCTGTCATCGCATGTATGAGCAGGGATCATGGAGTCGAGATTTGCAGAGTTCGACTTACGTGCGGCAGCAATGGATCTCAATGGCCTGGTGGACTTGGTCGGATCGGGTGTTGGATCTGACGGGGGGTTTAAATCCCGATACGATGCACATAATGGTCAGTTTATGTCGCACAGTGGGGCAAAGGAGTACTAGCGGACTGGGACAAGGAGTCGGATCTCTAGGTCTGCATTAGAGGTGCAGAGGTGAGAGGCTTGGGTTACAGGTGCAATTGGAGTTGCAAAAGGCTAGGATGAGGAGTCGGTTCTCAAAGTCTGCATTGGAGGTGCGGTGGTGAGAGGCTCGGGTTCCAGGTGCAACTAGAATTGTAGGAAGACTGTGAGTGACGGTGATCTTTCCGGTGATGCTGCAGCAGTGGGAGAGATGAAGTCACATCACATCGTACGATAGTGAACTGTAGGGGACATCCGAACGGGGTGTGGGCTATGCCGGTTTGGCAGAGACAGGTTTCCAGAATTAATATCAACGGGTTTTCTTCAAGCTGGTTTGCAGAATCCAAGCCAAGTGGAGATTTGTTGGGTTGGTGTCTTGTATTCTGTGGGGTGCACACAATTAATAGAGTTGTATTTGTATTAGGGTTTGGTCTATTATATGTATGGGATAAACTTATAATTGTGGTGGGATTAGAATTTTTAGGTTTCCTTATATATTGTCTTTGTGTGGGAAAACCTAGGTAAGGCTGTAAGGGCAGAGGATTCTCCTCTGACAGTAGAGAGTTGAAGGCACTGTAAGACTGGCAGATGAGATATGTCTGTCAGGTAGAGAGTTGTAGAAGTTTATTGGGAATAAAAAATTTCTCTTTTCTCTGGTGGACGCAGGCATCCCACGATGGGGTGCTGAACCACGTTAATTCTTGTGTTTTCTTCTTGTTTGCTTGTCTCCAATCCTAACAGCATCGACTATTGGGAATTAGATGTCTCGTACTCCCTGGCATGAGGTTGTAATTGAATGTCTTGTATTTCATCGCATGAGGTTGTGGCTAACTCGGAAGGGTGGTCGATAGTCTGTAGGGATTGAATGCTTTATGGGTATTTCAATAATTACACATGTATAAGGTTTGTCATAAATATATTAGAGTGATAGTTTTCTCTCTATAACTGAGGAGAGGTGTGAGGAAGAGTGTTGTCATGCAATTCTTCATGATAGTGAAACAGATCATCTCACTTAGCTAGGCAGGGTTTAATCCCTGTTGAACCATGTAAAATTTTTGAGTTGTGTGTTTGATTTTTTCTATTTTGTTTACTTTTTTGCTTTGTGTATAGGGTTTGGTATAAATATATAGGAGTGATATTTTCTCTCTATAATTGATGAGAAGTGTGAGTAAGAGTATTTTACTCCTATTCTCCATGATAGTGAAACAGATCATCTCACTTTAGCAATCCCTGTTGAATCACGTAAAATTTTTGCGTTATGTGTTTCTTTTTTTCTATTTCATTTACTTTTTTGCTTCGTGTTTAGGGTCAATTTTCTACAATACTAAATAATTTACAACCCCTTATACATCCCTCCATCTATTTGTTTGAATTTTGGGATAAAAATTTTATATGGTTTTTAAAGTGTGATTTACAATTTCGAACTTTTGAGATAAAAACTTTATATGGTATCAGAATATGTTTTTACCGTTTCCATGTGTCTGCAGTTTAGTCTTAGACTGTCTATCAAAGAGTCTGTCATCTCCCTAAGACACCTAGGAGCAAGGTTTTAAATCCAGGTTTAAACACGGTATCGGTTATGTCCAAAAATCGAATCGGTGTATGGATCTAATGGAAAACTGACACATGGTGGATAATGTATATTATAATAGTATAACAGAATTGGATCGGGGATCGATAAGGTCCAAAACCTATATGGCAATCCAATAGCAATTACTTGAACCATGCTTGGAAGTTTATCCATTTACACGTTCAAATTTTTGGATTGGAAACTTTATAATGTCGTGATGGGTTTGTGGTTTTGCAGGAGAAACCAACAGCAGATCTCTTGAAGCAATGGTATGAGCATGATTGAATCTAGAACTATATATATATATATATATATATATATATATATGGACTTCAATTGGTGTGTGTGTGTTTGATAGAGTAATCACTCATTTTTAATTGTAACTGTTCTTGTTTCCCCTCAGGTGAAAAATACAGGCAAAGAGTCTCTGCAGTGGGGTAATCCTTTGCATGTCAACTTATTTTTATTGTCTTTTCTTTTTATTGTTGAAGGAATTTCTAATTTCACTGGGTATCACATTAGCAATAGCTATTAATCTAAGAATATGGGGATTGACCAGTTGAATGGTCTTTCACAAGGTTCCTTAAAGGAGCAGATTATAAAATTAGTCTTCTTTGTTACAGGACTAGCAGCTGGAATGTATTCGGGCCTGACATATGGCCTAAAGGAGGCTCGTGGTGCTCATGATTGGGTAGTGTTTCAGCCTCCATCTTCCATCTCCTTCTTCTTCTTCTTTATTCTTTCTTTTAGATTACTAACCCTAATATTTGTTGGAGCAGAAAAATAGCGCAGTAGCAGGTGCAATTACTGGGGCGGCATTGGCAGTCACCTCGGAGGATAATTCGCACGAGCAGATTGTTCAGTATGCCATTACAGGAGCAGCTGTTTCTACAGCGGCTAATCTTCTCTCTGGTATATTTTAGATTGATGGTCTTGTATTATGATCTACAGGGAGATGGGAAGTTATGTGCAATGCTTAAGTATCTTTTTTCCTCCCCTTTTTTCTTCGTGTAAGGAGTCTTGAATTACAATTTACAAGATAGGATCTGGTGCCTTTGAACCTGAACTTTTTTTTTTTTTTTTTACTCATTTGGTTTATATGAACCCTTCTCTCAAAATTAAGGAATGGATCGATGGATACTCATCTAGTCCACAGTTTCTTTGATTTTAAGCATTAGTCCCTCCTCCTTTTTTCTTTTTTTTTTTTGTTCTTTTTTTTTTTATAATAATTTGTGCTTGTTTTATTCATACATCGTGTCGAGATCGTCGAAAACTGCTCAAGAATTAGTTGAAAATGTTGAGAAATGAATAAAAATTGGTCGAAAATGTCGAGAAGTAGTTGAAAATGTCGAGATTGTTTGAGAACTAGTCGAGAACTTCGAGATCTCATCTCGTACCCAGTCTCATCTCGACTAAGTCGAGAAGTTTGAGAAATTCAAGATCTCGATGAGATTTTAATCTATTGGTGGGTGGGATACCCATAGTATCTCTTTCTCGACTAAGGATACTATCATCAGTCTTTGTTTATAGCTACTAACTAATAAAAACCTACTTTCCTTTCATTTTTGGACCTACTGGCGTACTTAGAGGCTCATAAGAGATATTACCCGAGCGTATGGGTGAACAGTGGCGATTTACCGACACCTCTATTAAGGGAGAAACCTTATTATGTAGATACATAATAAGAATCCTAGCGCTTGCTAGTAGTTTAATTGACACGTTTTAAACGTCAGCAAAAATCAAAACTTATACTAAAATACATCTATACCCTTCGTATATATCTAGACCCAAACCCTGGCAGTAGTCTATGTCCAGAGTCCAGACCCAAACCCTGACAGTAGTCTCATATCCTACCAAATTCCAGCCCATTCGAATTGCCATGTGTCAATTATGTAAGGGCTTGCTGAGCCCCATTATCACTGAGATTGAGAAAACCGTTTCTTTTGGGTTGGGCCGTGCAATACAGCCGAGCTATTGGGCTGGACACCATTATTGTAAATTTGTAATCTATGATTTATTAGTTTTTGGTAGGGATGTCAAGCAGCCGGTTTGGAGATTGTTTTGGTCTGGTTTCGATATATATATATATATATTTTTTTTTTCACTATCGGTTTGTTCTGATACAATAAAAGATTTTGGCCTACAAAAAATCAATATCACAACCGAAAACTACTGATCAGGTGGGTTTCAATACCTTATAGGTTGCCTTAATGGTCTCTTATCGGTTTGATCTCGGTTCTTTATATATATTTTAAATAAAATATTGTAAAAAATATATTATATTCATCAGTTTTATTGGTTTTGTATCGGACTTTTATCAGTTTTGATATATTCATCCAGTCTTACCGATTTAATATCTTTTTATAATATATTAAATCAATAGTTGAATGATAAAAATTTGATTCCATCCGTTCGGTTATATCGGTTCGGTCTGATCGGTCTTTTATGTTCTGCCTCGATTAACACCCCTTCTTCTCTTTTCTGTTTGAACTTTTATCAGTAGCAGATCATGCATCTGTTCTTATTGGTCGGTTTAGTTTTTTATCGAATAAAAATAACACAAGATTGATAAGAAATAATTACTTTATTTTTAAGGTAAATTACATCACAGGTGCTTGAAGAAATCATACCAGAGGTATCTCACGTCTCAAAGATCATACTAGAAGTATCTCTTTTCTTATTTCTAACATTGCCCTACCTTAACATTGTCATCCTCAAAGTAAATTGTTATATCTATCTCAAACTTTTAGGTATGGATCGTTTCTTATTTAATTACCTTTATATGGTGTTTGATTTTTAGTACACCCATTGGAAAAATAGCAATTCGATTGAAAAATAAAATTGGATTTGAAGCGTTTTACAAAATCTATAATTACATTTTTTTTTTCCTAAGAGATTGAATTAAAAAATTTGAAGGGAAGGTCGTTTTTAAATGATCTTTTCCTTTTCGGTTCTTCATCGTTGACACGATGGCCCAAAAAAAAGGAACAATTTGCCAAGTTTTCTGTTATAGAGATGGCACAAATAGTCATCAACGACTAGATCTAGCAACTATCTCCATTAACTAGTCAGAAGATGCAAGTTGGGGTGCAAAATTTTCACCGGAGGTATGTACCATAGTCAAGATCTGTAACTCGATGACAAGCAATCGCCAGTGAGGAAGGGTCATGGGAGAGGAAAAGGGCATAAGAAGAGGGGTGGGCAATTGGGACGACGATGAGCACATGGGGAATCCTAGTAGTGAGTCACTGTGGCAACAGAATGATGAGAGGAGAGAGGGGAGAGGCCAAAGGAGAAACCAATAGGGACCAAGAAAATTATGTCAAATACTCAAACATGATAAATTTGGAAGTACAATAATAAAAGGTATCACAAACGTAAAATTTATGAAACGTAAAGTACCCTGAATATAATTTTTTTAAACGTGAATTATCTCTAGTATAATTTTTGAAACGTGAGGCACGTCTGATATGATTTTTCAAAACGTGGAATACATCTGGTGTAATTTACCTTTATTTTTATATTTGTTTACACAAAAAAAAAAAAAAAAAAAAAGTCGACAAAGACTTATAGAAAAATCGAAAAGGAAATACCTCAATCTTTAATCTCTTACTTGTTTCGCACACAAAAAAGTATGTTAAGAGGATATTTGATAACACTCCATAAGTTGGATTCTGACTTTTAAAGCATAAATGAAGTAGAAGCCTGTTTGGTAACTCGATTCGGACTTCTGGAGAATCCATGAGTAAAGTGGCTCCAAATGAGTTATAGAATCTAATTTTTTGGAATATCAAATAGATGATTTTCGAATTCATAACACAATTTTGGAGTAAAAAAAATCATCCCACACCACTACTACCACCAACTACCACCACCACCACAACCCACCAGCCACTAGCCACCAGCTACCACCCTCCACCACCCACGGCCACCACGGCCACCACCCATAGCCACCACCACCACCACTACCTACCACCACCTACCATCGCCTCCACCAACCACCGCCACCACCACCACCCCCCGCCATCGCCACCATCACCACCACCCACCACCACCACCGCCACCACCATCCACCACCACCACCCATCCACCACCATCCTTCACCATCATCTCCCACCCTCCACCACCATCATTATCAATCATCACCACTCATCACTTGTGCTATCATCCATCACCCACCACTATCATTTTGAAGTCTATGACTAAATTAGATTAACAAACATATTTTTATTCTCATATACTCGTGAATCTTTTTTAACCTCAATTAGGAATTTGAACAAAAAATTAAGAATCATAGTGTTTAAGTTTTATCAAACAGTCCCTAGGAGGATTTTACGAGGGTTTTAGATTTTGGAAGGTGTCTGGCAGTGCCGGACGTTATTCTTCCTCTGCCTCTCTCCTCAACCTTTCCAAAGTGGCTGTTCTTCACAGAAAATGAACTTTTAAAACTTGTAGCAAATTACGGTACTAAAGATCGAAAAGACCATTGTTTGAGGGTTTTCTCGATCAATTGGCATCTATGCTGAAGGTTTTGTCAGCTTCGTATCGATTGCAGAACTTGTCTGCGAAGTTTCCTGCCAATTTATCTTATGGAGAACCAAGAGCTCCATTGCTTCGACTTCTAGGGACTTTAAGGAGCTCGAGCTCAAGAAATCCTAATCTATGTAAAAGAGCTTTCTTTTGTTCCGAGTCTGGTGATGGTTCCAATCCGGTGGTTGAGGCTGAAGCTGAGGCTGAGGCTGAGGCGAAGCCAGCAGAAGCCGAAGCTGCAGCAGAGAGTGCAGAGGAGGTCGATTCTAAAGCCTCGTCGGCAATCGTCCCAACTTATCCTAGACCAGAGGATTACCTCACGGTAGCTGCCTCGCTCCATTCGATTATTGTTGTCATTTTTTTTTTTTTGTCATTGTTCTTCTAGTTTGGTGTACGGTAAATTTAAGATTTCCGCATCGTAGGTTGAATATTCAATTAATTTTTAGTCATTGGGTGCGAGGGTGATGAAATTTAGTCTTCCTTCTTCTTCTTCTTCTTTATTTCCCTAAGTTGCTCCCCACTTTAATGTAGCATTGATTAGGATATATGTTTGGACGATGTAATTGGATACATTGTGAATTAGTTGCCATTGTCAACTCAAAATGATACTCTCACGCTTAGCAGGCATCGCCAACCAGTATCTCGCTTTTATGTAGATGTAACTGTGTTCATGATACTCATGATTTTGTAACTAGAACAAGGAATGTAGGGGCTTTGACAATTTTGACGTGATCCTGTGACAATATTGTAGATTATGCTGCAGATATGTACGTATACTGAAGTAGTTGTTGAGATTTAGATACCTTAATTTGTGCTTTTGTTCCTCTACTATTCGTGCCATTAATTTCGTATTACCCCTTTTTTTTTTTTTTTTTTTTTTCAATTTTCTGGCTAGTTTGTAGATACATCCCAGGAGTTAATTACACCCAAATTAGGTTCAGAAGGCATGTTGAAAGAATTATCATTGATTATAATTGGAGAGGGTAGTTCTTGAATAAAGAAGGCTGTTAGATTCATTTCAGAAAAAAATTTGCAAGAGTTGAGATTGTCATCTGTCACAATATTCTGCTAGCTTCTTCAAGGATAGCATTAGACAGATTATCCTTTTTATGTTGCACCTTTATATAAAACATATAAAACTCACAAAACACTTAACATTCTTTCATATCAGACATTGACTTAAAACACTTAACAGCTAGAAAGATTAACCATGAGTTAACCAAAACATTATACAGTCACTAATTTTCAATAGATCATTTGCAGAAGTTCATTTTCTTTACACTTAGATGCTTGACCTCGCCACCTGTTGAAGCTGGTTGCTGAAGTGCTTATCAAGTACTTTGTTTAATTCAATTATTTGTTTATTTTAGTTTCTTCACTAGCTTCTAACTTTTCTCTTTTCCACTTGCAATATGCATTGACAAAAACACTTTGTGCTCCCCTCTGGCAGGTTTTAGCATTGCCATTGCCGCATCGACCACTATTTCCAGGTTTCTATATGCCAATCTATGTTAAGGTATTCTAGTTTGTTGTATTGTCCTCTTAAATTTTAGCTTGCTTTTGAAATTATGTCTTTGTTTTCAGTACCTCAGTTGATCAATTAACTTGCGATTTGCCAAGGGTTTTTGCTCTAATTTTATCCTTTGATTATAATTGACATATTCTTTTTCTGCTCCCATCCTGGCTGGGATGAGCTATGGGAAACCAGAAATTGTACTAACCACTGTAACATGACCTTCAGGAGAGCAGATATAAACAAAAATCCTTACGCCCAGGAGAAATCTAAATTAGTGGATTGCTTTAGTTTGTGCTTTTCTTTATCTGTTGGTGTTCAGACTTCAGAGCATATAATAGACAGCTTTGACATGGTAATATCAAAGGGTACAGCTATTGGGGAAAAAAAAGGGAGGAGAGTGTGCACAATGCAGCGACTTTGAACTTCTGTGATTTGGCAGTTCTGAAGATGTAATGTGCCAATGACCAGGTTGAAGCCATAACATCTGGGTGCAAGCTTCGTAATTCAATGGCATGATGAGTCATGAGTGGCAAGGAAGTTATCCCAACTAAATGGGGTTGGCTACATGGATTCTTGTCCGCTAGTCAGTTCTGTTCGATGTCATACTTGAAGCAAGGCCTAAGCTATACATGTTTTTCTTCACCATCTCCCCTAGAGTTATCTTAGGTCTGCCCCTAGCTCTTTTAGATCCTTCAATCTTAATCAAATCATTCCTCTGTACGAGAGCATCTAATGGCCTCCGTTGAATGTGGTCATACCATCTTTAACGATTTTCTTGTAGTTTATCATGTATCGACGCTATTCCCAAATAGAAATAAAATAAATACCATAAAAAAAATTAAAGATGTTATTTGAAGTTTTCTAGGGAACATTGTAAGAGGTGTTTTAAGCACATCTTAGCTAAAACTAATTTGGAATGCTGAGGACCTTATTTGCCGGTGAGTGGGTTGTGGTTTGTGGATATGGCATTGGGTTAAGAACCCCTAGCTCTTAGTTTAACAAGTTTTGTTGGCTATTAGCCAAAGGAATCTTAGGGGTTTCTATTTTGTGTTAATAGGGAGTTTATTACTTTTTATTTTCAGTTTCTAATTCCATGGTTTTTTTTTTTTTGGTTTCTGTCCTTGTAAAAGCAGCCCAACATGGAGTTACTGTTCATGAACAGTAACAGTACCCATTGCCATCTGGCTGTCTTGTTTTAGGAGTGTATAAATTAGTTTGTAAGGAGCTTTGCTCTTTAGATTTAATTAATGAAAAGAAAGCTTGCCGTTCCAATGTCAAGTGGGATTCCTAGGCTGTGGGATTCAGCTGACCTTAGTTTGGACTCCTAAGGTTCTAATCTTCTTCCCTATTTTTCCTCTTCTTTTTTCCCTTTCATTTTAGTTTCTGGTTTGCTGTTCTTGTGAATGTACTGTTCCGGATTACTGTTCACTGCGGGTTTGACTTCTTTTCTTGTTGGACAATCAAGGTTCAGTATTCTTGATCTTCTTATTGTTCCATGTTATTTTTACTTGCTGATTTACATGATGTACGCTGCTGGACTTGTTAGAGAATCGATCCTACCATGGGGCTGGTTCCTAACTTGTTGAGTTGGGGACTGTCTACATTATGTGTTCTCATGTTCGAAGAACTTCCAAACGTTTTGAGTGAATCATCTTCCCCATCCCCGTCCCAGCCGGGGGGGGGGGGTGATGTGTGATTACTTTATGGAGGTAAAATCAGTACTAAGAACTCCAAAAGCAGACGAGGAGTTCGAGGAGTTGCCGAAAAAAAAAAAAAAAAAAACAACAGCAAAAGCCAAAAATCCTGTTCAATTGGGTTGGGATCTGAAGACAGAGATTCTCTCCTAGCACCATCATTGGCGATATCATCAGCGAAGAATTTGTGGGAGCAGGATTTCATGAACATTGAGCAGGAAAAAACCCCTTGCCTTCCTCATGAGATGAGAGCATTCCACAGGCTCTGCGAGTACAGGAAAGTCACCAGAATCAGAAAAGCTGAATCGCCTTGGTGGAGTGGCTGTACTCTTAGGCTCAGAAAAGTGTGTGCCCCAATGATATTACCACACCAACTCACAGAGTTCCATTGAAGCTGGCAAGATATTGATTATCAAGAAACAGCTTCAGAACTTTGTATAAACAGATTTGTCTTTTTTTTTTTGGTATTTAAGAAAAAAAATACCAAACACTTAATTTTATTAGCAACAAAATTTTCTCACCGTTCATGAGTAAGAATGATGTAAGTGGTATGATCTTCTTTAGTTTTGGGGAAGCCTTACTTTTGCTTCTATCAGTTAACATGGCATTGCTCTCCTAACTCCTAAGAGTTGCTTGTAACCTGAGGTAGGAGGAAGATTGATAATTGTGATTTAAAATTTTTTTTTTTTACAACTCCCCATTATTAGATAGCATTTCTCTGTGTTCTCTTTTGAATTCGACATATGTTTTTTTGAAATCAAGATTTTCCTTGATTGGGTTTCTGAATATATTTAGTTATGTACTAATTTTTGTACCATGTGGGCTGTTGGGAGATCTTATAGCTTTTATCGACGCACTTCTATTCCGGATATATCAGTTGGTCATTTCTGTTAAAAAATTTGCTATGATGGAAATCCCTGTTTCCATATCTATGTCCATGCCCATGCCCATGTCCATGCCCATGCCCTTGTCACGACCATGTGAGGGTTAGGCACTGATACTTTATTCTTCACAAGAAGCCTATATAATTTTGTTGTCAGGTGCTGTGTCAGTCATTCTAAGTCTGTGTTGATAGGGACATACCTTGTTTACAGGTGTAGGGGGAAAGCATTCCCCATCTTATGACCAAAATCTTCCTCCACCTTCTAGGACCAATCCTGGGGCTGCTCGTGCAGCAATAACCTGCAGACTTTGTTGGGTGTGGCATGTAGACGTGAAACATTGTGTAAAGGACAGACCTGAACAATGACTTGTGAGGAATATCGCTGCGAAAGTCGGTTTAAATCTTGATAATCTCTCAGGGAAATGGACCCCATGTATTTTCTTACAAGGAACATTAAATTGAGGTTTTTGAGATGCCTGACTATTGGGAACATTTGACTTGAAAACTGAAGTGATTAGGATAGGCCAGATTTGATGGACTAGTTCGGAAGGCCAGCTTTGATATTTTGTGTAGCCTTTAATTTGTAGTAGAAGACGAAGAAGTTGGAGGAGGAGGATTTCCCTCTTAAAATTAGTTGATGTATTATCAATTGGCAATACTTTGACAAGGGGCATATTAGTAATTTAGATGAGCTAAATGTGTGCTGTGAACTGAGTAAAGTTCCACTTCAGACTCTCTCTTGTTTTAAATAAGATTGCATGTGAATATGTGGGAGGAAATTATTCCTCATTATCTTTATAGTGTGGACTAAGACTCTCTTTGCATCCATTTTTTTTTTTGTTTTTTCTATTTATTAAAAATCATTTTTGATAAAAAATAAAATGTTGTTTGGTAGCTACAATAAAAAAAAGATTGTAGAATGAGAAATAGATTTAATAAAAATTTATTTTTGTTACTTCATGTTGCAATTCAAGCCATGATATCTTGTGAAACCTTTATCCAGTCTAGACGAAATTTGGACACCCTTACTGTTTTTTGCTGGACTTGACATCTAGTGGATCTGATCGGTGGTTAAATGGTCAGAAAAGTACAACTGAGGTGGTTGAAATCTGGTTAGGGGAACCCAAACCCAAAGCCTTTTCCTTCATCTCTTTAAAGAATTCAGAGAAGTGCCTAAATCACCCCAACAACCAATTGCTTGAATCACAATCAAAGGTGGTTGTGAGCTCTTGTGGTCATGATGGTCCCTTCGCTGCTACTGGAGAATTACATATTTCCACTTCCAAATGTGCAAATATCGTCGCCAACTCGTGGGTACTCCTCTTCGCCGGTTTCTTGGCTGACACTTAGCTTGGCCGTTACTTGACGGTTGCAATCTTTTCATCCATTACAGTGTTGGTGAGTATTTATCTAAATTTAAAACCCATCTTCCTCCTCTTTTTTTCTTTCTAAATTTATTGGATTCTGTTTGGATCAGGGGGTTACTCTGTTGACTTTAGCAACAAGCATTCCTAGCTTGAGACCACTGTCATGCAGCGACTACAGAAAGTAACACCATCAATGCATAGAGGCTAACGGCCAGCAGTTGCCTATGTTATATACTGCTCTTTACACCATAGCAATCGGCAGCGGCAGCATAAAATCAAACGTTTCAGGGTTCGGATCCGATCAGTTTGATGTGACGAATCCTAAGGAAGAAAAGGCCATGCTTTTCTTCTTCAACAGGTTTTACTTCTGTATCAGCCTGGGTTCTCTCTTTGCTGTAACAGTTCTTGTGCACATACAAGATAACGTAGGGAGAGGATGGCGTTATGGGATATCAGCGGCGACAATGGTGATTGCCATCGTTGTATTGATCAGTGGAACGCTGGTTTATCGGTTTAAGAAGGCTGAAGGAAGTCCATTGGTTGTGAAATGGAGAGTAATTTTCTTGGCCTGAAAGAAGAGGAGACTGAAGGGGCGACCAGGTCCTGAGGACAGTGGCAAACAAAGTTGGGGAGAGGGAGAGAGAGGGGTTGGAGCAAATGTTATATAAAAATATTAATTTTACTATTTTACCCTCATTAAAAACACACGTCCATTAAACACACATGCAAAAACAGTCGAAGAGTTTTTTGGCCAAAAATCTAAAAGAGGTCAAGGTCTCTTTTTGATTTTGGGCCTATTTTTATTTTTGTTTTTCATAAATAGCACCCAAAAATGATACCAGACCCCTTTAAAAACAAAAACTTGAAATAAAAAAACAGAAATAAAAATGGATCCAAAGACAGCCTAAGTGTTCACTGTTGGATTAAGTATTCTCAGTCAGCCATGGAAGCAACACTTGAAGTAGCCTTTTTTTTCCACTTCAAATTAAGTTAGTGGTAAGACCTACAAATGCTGCTGCTCTGAAATTAAGGGCAGTCGTAGCTGCTCTCAAAGAAGGCATAGCAATGGCCTCATCTTTTACAGGTCCAATGAAGAGGTCCTTTTCTTATAAATGAAGCCATTTCATGATGGTTTTTCCATGGTGTCTGCCCTCTTGGTAATGGTTTTTGTGTAATTACGTCTTTCTCCATTATACCATTATAAGAAGTTTGAATTTGCTGTCCCATAATATTGAGAACAAACACCTATTCACAGAATTAATTATTTTTCCCACCTTTCTTGTGGATAATGTTGAGGTTTTTTTTTATGATGTATTGATTTATAGCTTCTTCAGGAGAAGACTTTAATTTTTCCCTGTTCCTGCAGGATCCTAAATTATTGGCGGCTTTAGTGGAGAACCGTAAGCGACAAGTCCCGTATGCTGGTGCATTTCTCCTGAAAGATGAGCCAGGGACTGATCCTAGTCTTGCCTCTAGTTCTGAAACGGAGAAGAATGTCTATGATCTTAAAGGGAAAGAGTTATTCAACCGTCTTCATGAAGTCGGTACTTTGGCCCAGGTATTTGGTTCTTTCCTGAAATCATTTTGTATCGACTTTCTGCAATGACTTCCAATGCTATGATACGTGCGTGGCCATACTGTGTACCCCTTTCCTTTCTATAATTGTTTCCTTGGACTCTTCTATAACATTGTTTTTATTTTGAATCTACTGAACCAGATTACTAGTATCCAGGGGGATCAGGTTGTGCTTATTGGCCATAGGCGGCTACGAATCACTGAGATGGTAAGTTGGACTTCAACAAGGCTTATACTTCCTGGAAAACCTGCTGCTGAGCCTTCTCTTCTACGTCAAGATATCTCCAATACTATGGATCTTACAAAATTTTATAAAATGATGAAAATTTTGGGTTCTTTTTTTGGATGAATTAGATATCTAACCTTCTCAAATTAGTTGTTTCACCCTTTAGTGGACTGGTTTACGAGTTGTTATCGGTAATTTTTTTTAATAATTTGGTAACAAAATGTTTAGAATTCTTTTGGCCTTTGTGCTGTACTACTACATTTTTTTTTTCTGATCATTGAAATTTGTTATTTATAGAAATAATTCTTTAGTTTTCCTTTTTGAATAACTTCTCAAGAGTAAGATTTAAGATTTCTCTCTTGTACAGGTTGGTGAGGATCCCCTTACGGTGAAAGTTGATCATCTCAAGGCATGCAAACTCCGCTTGGGAAAATAATTTTTGGACTTGATTTTACTTTTTTTGTATTAGATCAAAAGGTTTTCTCGCTAACCTTCTTCTCACATTTGTTTCTCTCTATGTTGCAGGATAAACAGTACAATAAGGATGATGACGTTATAAAGGCAACATCTTTTGAAGTCATATCAACTTTAAGAGATGTTTTGAAGACAAGTTCTCTTTGGAGAGATCATGTCCAAACATATACTCAGGTTTGTCCTTATTTTATTTTATTTATTTTCAGAATAAATCTTGACAATATTCTCTATATTGTAATTTATTCCCATGTAGGACTTACAATTTTGCAGCTCTGTTATTACTCCCAAGTCCCATGTGGGGGGTTGGAAACTTGAAACTTCTATTCATTTTCTTCCCCTGATAGCGTGTCTTGGTTATTCTTCAAATTATCATCCCTTCAGTTGGTAATACAGTTTTTTTGTTGCTAATTTATGTAATTTCCTTAGTGTTCACACGAATGTGAATTAATTGTGAATTTCAACGTTGTAATAATTTACTGCCAGTTGATTGATGGAGGAAGAGGAAAGAAGAAAAAGAAAAAGAAAAAGAAGGAAGTGGAAGGGAGGAATTTAGGGAAAGATTGGGTAAGTTGTGTGTGTGAACCTGCCATTCTTTGTTGAGTTAACTCGCAAGTAATTATTACAAAATTACAGAAATAACCTTTAAATGGTAATCCTAATGAAAGCCTATATTAGATATTTAATAGTGAATTGAAATACCAAATTGACCTTATACTGTATGGTGTAACTGGCTGAGGGAAAAGAAGAAAGGGGTATAATCAGGGCTTCAAGCTAACGAAGCAAAATACTGCTGCGGTCTTTGCCTTCTGGATTTTAGGATCATTTAGTCTCCTGACTCTCCCTGGAGTTTCATTCTTTTACTTTCTAAAAGTGATGTACATCACTTTTTCTAGTGAAAAGTGGGTGGCATGGCAATAATTTTAATGACGATGACAACTTTTAGAAACAAAGTGTTTGTATTTAAGTTTCCTAAAGTGGTATGCATTTAAGTTTAAACCCCTACAGCAAGTTATACAGATTCATCTCTAACATACAGATGTCTTTCAGATCTTGGAAAAACAGCAACTTAAACTGTTGTAGCATTTTAGAATAAAGGGGTGGTAAACTGGTACAGGTCCCACTTGTGCAGGTACCAGAGTTTGTCCTTCCCTTCGGCATTTTTGAACGTAGTTGCTGCCCTCAGACAAACTGATTTCTTCATGCTTGTACTCTGCTTTTTCACCATCACACCAAGTGGCATCTCGTGGCGTTTAATTACTTGTCTGTACTCCAAATTTCCAGGGTATATGCAGCCTTTTTTCACTCCCAATTATTCCCTCTGATTGAAACTTCTATCTATATTATCAAGTTTCTGATAAAATTGCGTGCCATGATATATCCTCGACTCTTGGTCCAACCAAAAATTTCGAGTTGGACCGAAACCTGGTTGAAAATGTCGAGACCAGTTAATAACTGGTCGAGACCAAGTCTTGTGTGAGATCTCATCTCGACCTGTTCTAGAACTTCAAAAAATTCGAGATCTCGCCGAGAATTTGAACTATGATCCTCTCTGATATACTAGTCTAGGGTCATAACTGGAACTCAATATTTTTTTTTTGGGTATGTAACTAGTGTTTTAGAACCTGGATTGGCCAGGAAAGGCCATGGTATGCTTTCAGGTTGGGTCGGCTATTGATCCTACCTATTTCAAAACCCTTAAAGAGAATGGGCTAATCTGCCCTTTTTTGCAGAACTCTTCAACCTGGACATGTGAACTATTTGGTGTGGATTAATGCATGCATGAACTTATGACTAATTTAGTGGGGTTTTTATTTTTATTTTTTATTTTTTATAATAATAATAATAATTATTTTTATTTAAGGGAAGATAGCATTAGTTACTCCTTGATTAATAGGGGTATTATTAGTCCCCTTATAGTAGTCAATCACACTTTCAAAGCTTTTCATATTGTATATAATGGGTTGTTAAGTCCTTGTTTTGATGCCAACACTGTTCTTAACCTTGCTACTCTTGGAATGTTATTTGCCCTTAGGACGTGTTTGACAACAATATCCTAGGTCAGATTTCTTGGTACGTAAACAGAAGAGACATGCTTGGATGGTAGTTTTAACAGTCTTTCACTCTCTTAACTGATAATTGCAGCAAGAATTAAGCAAATGATATCTCTGTACAATCGACGAAAATAATTATAAATATATATTTTTGGGGGTGAGCAGATCATCTGTTGCACCTTCCCCCCCAAAAAAAAAAAAAAAAAAAAAAAAAAAACTCCCGCCAAAAAAAAAAAGGGAAGAAAAAAAGGTAAGATCATAAGCTGAAGTTGCATAAATGTACTTGAAACTAGAGGTTGCTAAAAAAAATAAAAATAAATAGAAACTGATAATGAGATGAATATGCCAGTTACTGTTTGTATCCTTACATTGCTTTTAGGATTGCTTGTACTGGAAAAGATGATTTACTCTGATGGGCATAATCCTTGGGTTTGCAATACTTTCATTATTCTAACCACTTTTGTTTTGATAATTGCAGCATATTGGTGACTTTAATTTTCCAAGATTAGCAGATTTTGGTGCTGCTATCTCTGGGGCAAACAAGTTGCAATGCCAACAAGTGCTTGAAGAACTAGATGTAAAATGCTTTACCTAGTGCATGAATTTTTTTTACTACTAAATATAGCCTTTTGAAATCAGATTGAATCTTTCTTAATTTGTTTTTTATTTTTTGTTTTTGTCCATCTTGATTGTTTTCATATGAGCATATATAGTGGTACTATCTGTTTTTAATTGAGAGGACTTCAATAGCTATGGTACCCTCTGAAGCCTATTTTCTTATGCATTGGTTAGTTACTTAGTTACTTCTTACTAGTATGTGGTGAAGAAAGTACTAGTTGTTCCCATCACAAAACTAAAGGGAACATTCTATAGACACAAAACAATACCCTGTTACAGGTTGAAGCAGTAGGTATCTCTTTATTTTGACTGAAACGGATGTAATAGGCAATGAATTGTTGTCCCCGCCAATTATTTCTGTCAAGCTGGGTTGCATGTTAATGTCACCAGAAATCAGATTTAGGTTCGCTGAAATTGTTAGGTGTTTGATCTTCCAATGGTATAGTGAGAAATATAGCAAGTTTTTCTGGAATTTCTTTTTTTTTGTGTAATTAGATTGACTGCATGTCAATACCCCAAGTTAACAAGTATCATACTGTCTTCAATACTTGTAAGCAAATCTTTTTAATGTAAATGTGAAAGTATTTTTAGACGATTTTAACTGTAAAAGGGGGGGGGGACAATTCTCCTCATTGAGATGCTCAAAAGATGTGTTATTACTACTCTCATCAATGTATAGATGGATTGCCAGGGAGAACTGTTGAATCAATGTCAACCTTTTTACTCATTGATTTTCTTAGCATTGAAGCCTTATAAATTACTGTTGTCGATCTTTCATGACATGGTTACTCTGTTAATAGCAGTAGCTAGTCGCACGGCATTGCAATATTCCATTATCTTGTTTCAGTTGTCTGTACTGGTTACATAGGTTTAGTTTCTTTTTTTGGATTTTATTAATTAGGACAAAGCCATCATGTATGACTGGGTTACATTTGGCTTAGGCTTTAGTGTAATGCTCATATGGTTTTGTCTACCTTACTCCTTCCTGCATTTTTACACCATAGTTATTTTAAGCTGTATATTGTATTCTCCAGCAGTATACTTCAATAACTAAAAGCTTTTAAAATCTATAATGTTTTTGTAATTCTTATTTATTTTGCCAATTTCAGGTATATAACCGTTTAAAACTGACTCTTGAATTGGTGAAAAAAGAGATGGAAATCAGCAAGATACAGGTACTTCTTGCCCATTGTTATCTTGATTTTACTTCTATGCCTAATTTCTCATCCGGTTTTCTTTTATATCATGCTAGGAATCAATAGCAAAAGCAATTGAAGAAAAAATAAGTGGTGAGCAGCGCCGCTACTTGTTGAATGAGCAACTTAAGGCAATAAAGAAGGTGTGGTGTTGTGTAATTTATTAAATGTCATTCTTTTAAATTTTAGTTTTTAACTCTCTACATTTTTCATTGGGTTTCAAATTTATTTATTGCATGGCCTGCCTTGCCTCTATCTTATACTTGGCATGATCTTAGCATAATTTCTTTTGATTCAGGAATTAGGCCTGGAGACTGATGACAAAACAGCGCTCTCTGGTGAGTTATTTGTGTATGTAGTTCTTCAGGGAAATGTCTTAGTTGGAATCAGTGCATCCAAGCATTACCTTGGCAATGCCTGGGAAACCAAGGTTACGGATGCATTTTGGATCATGGAATGACTGATTCAAGCATGATTTGGTAGTTGCCAAAAAGTGCCTATCTGTGACCAGGATGTGACTAATCAATGTTTATCAGTTGAGATATTCGACTTTCTTTATGTTGGGTATTCAACCACCAAAACATGGTTGTGGTTGTTTGCTTTTCTTTTGCCATTAACTATTTCAATACACTATTTAATGGTATCTTATCATATGTTTTGTTGCATTCATGTGGTCTTCATTGCTTTCAGTATGTATTTGGTACTATGCTTATTCTAAAGGAACCATCATATCTTCTTGGCTTCTTGCTGTTAACTAGTTGTTGTCTAGGCATTGATTACTCGTTGCTTTGCCTTGGGCATTGACTCACCTCTTTGAAAGCCCTGGACAGAGTAACCGTATGGGGAGCCATCCTCAATGAATCATACAGTACACTGAAATACTTATTCTTTATTTGGTTGGTGGTACAAATACACTGAAATTCATGCATGGATTAAATTCACTGAAATACGTGTATGGATTCTACCTACCATTTGGTGGCTCTTACCTAGTAAACTGATTTGGTAGGATGACCTAGCAATCCAATTATTATTTATTACATTGTTTGGAATGGCTGGAGGTTTATGGATTCTTACTGAAATGTTTTTGGTCAATATCTAGTATCATCTGACTGGAAGATAGTTTTTGCCAGTTCAGTCTCTTGGGCAGGCCCATTGGGTTATGGGTATCTACCCTGCCACCGCACCACATATGAGTGATTACATTTAATTGGATGGCTCCTTCCTGTTCTGTGCAGCAAGATTGGTGCTCTAGTTGGCAGTTGTGTAATATATGCATCTATATGATTAGACAGTTTCTTTTTTTTTTTTTTTTTTTGGGGGGGGGGGGGGATGAATAAATACTTGTATTTGACAGTTTTATCAGCTTTCCTTTCCTTGCTGCAGCAAAATTTAGGGAAAGACTTGAACCAAATAAGGAGAAATGCCCACCTCATGTTTTGCAAGTCATAGAAGAAGAACTTACAAAACTACAGCTGTTAGAAGCCAGTTCAAGCGAATTTAATGTAACTCGCAACTATCTTGATTGGCTCACGGCATTGCCTTGGGGTAACTACAGGTAGATTTGTTTCTCAGGCAGGTGCATGCATGCTCATATATTTGCACGCATCTGTGCTTGTGTGCATGCCTCTATTTTGTTTTGGTGTTGAATTGTTATGTCACTATTTAATTTATGCTGTCCACTTGAAAAAATATCGTGGTGTATTATAAATGACGGTTATGGATCTCCAAGTGATTCAAGATTTATGATTTGTGTTTCAATGGTTATACTTTGGCATCTAAACTGAGCATTTTAGATTTTCCGGCAGATGGGGGATGACTCTGGTTGCTCATGTGATTTATGGAAATTTTGTAAATTACTAATACTACAGAACAATTTCCACAATGGATAGGGAAATGTATGTTTTAGGTTGTGGGAAAGGAAATATTGGAAGATGGTTCGAGTAGGGCTTCTGTTATTTGTTCACTATAATGTTACTAATTTTTTTTTAATGTAGTTTGTCAATTATGTATTATGTATAATTTACTGTTGTTGTGAGGCTTGCAAGCTCACGTCAAGGGATGCCATGAGATGAAACAGTAACAATTTGTGTAGGTGCAGTGCCATCTAGCTTTCAGGGAGTTCTGCATATGTCCAGATATTGCTCTTTTCTGGTAGTTGAATATGCGACCAAAATGTTGCTGTTGTCAAGTCTTTGTTGGTTTAGGCCAACTAATTTTATCTCCCGTGATTTTGTACCCTGTCAATCTACTTACAGGACTGTCCTAAATTATCTAGTTGCTCATATTGAAGCTCACTTCACCAATTTTTTTCCTTGTGTTTAAAAGCAAGATGCGACAATGTTATAGACCTTGAAATTTTGTTCTGAATGTTTCATTGGAAGTACCTTTTTTCATTAGACTTTACACTTCTGGAGATCATGGAGTTATTTTATTTTATTTTTATTTTTTGTGGTGAAAATGCAGTGATGAGAATTTTGATGTACATCGTGCTCAAACAATACTAGATGAAGACCATTATGGTCTAACCGATGTTAAGGAGCGTATATTGGAATTTATAGCTGTTGGAAAACTAAGAGGAACATCACAAGGTAAGTAAAATCTGCTGTGATTTTGTTTAGCATTCCTAGGTTGAACTTGACATTTTGAAACATGACACCACACTGGGATGTTCAGAATGGGTTTGAGCTCAACTAGGTTTTGACTGAGTTCAGGCGCTGGTCACAAGCCTGGCCTGGCTCCATGAATGTGACAATTGGCTCTGGGCCCTGTTCACAGTGTGACCCATCACCGGACTGATCAATATTTTAGGTCAGCTCTGGATCCTGGAGACGTAAGTTATCATGCATAGGGTGATCTGTCACCCTTAATGCATGCACATGTGATGGTGTTGTTTGTATACTGCTGTGATTAATATTTAAATTCCCACCCTCAACCTTAGATTGATAAACGTTTGCTGCTTATCCTTTAAGTTGAAGAACTGCACCACCTGAATCTTCACGTTGTCACTGATGGCAACCATTTGCAGGAAAAATCATTTGTCTCTCTGGGCCTCCTGGTGTGGGTAAAACAAGCATTGGTCGTTCCATTGCACGTGCCCTGAATCGGAATTTCTATCGATTTTCCGTTGGAGGGTTGGCTGATGTAGCTGAAATAAAGGTAAATAGAAGTCCCTTTTATTGTCGAAGCCCTTAATGCATATCATACAACGTTGTCTTTCATTTCTTGCCTTATTATCTGCCTATACTTATTCAGGGGCATCGTCGAACCTATATTGGTGCCATGCCTGGAAAGATGGTGCAATGCCTGAAAAATGTGGGGACGGCTAACCCTCTGGTTCTGATTGATGAGATTGACAAGGTATTTTTTGGTATACTCCATAGTTCCCACACCTGAATCAAATTTGTTGCTTTTAATATCCTTTTGGGTGATTTGGGCTCCTTTGGTCAAGCCTTTTAACTCATAGCACAGGGCTTTCTGAATTCTGACCATGCATTTTACAGCACTTTTCAAAATTGTGGTGTCGGATGTCTCTATCCATGCCCATCTCTATGTCGCAAGGTAAAAAATTTGGGATTGTCAAGTGGCCATATTAAGGTCTGAAACTTTAGGGAAACCTTATTTTAGCCTCTTTAAACATATTTAAACTTTATATGGCAAGAAAACTCACACAAAATGATAGTTTGGCTTTGCATCATAGGTTGGTAGTATATGCCAAACCTTGTTGTATACCTTGTGTAACATTGCCTATTCTACATATTAGTTTAGTACTAGAAGACACAAAAGGCAAGCAAAACAAGTAAATTATGCAGTAGGAATGAAGAAACATACTATTGAATAATTATGTTGTACACTGTACATGTAGGTAGAGGGCGGCCTTGGTGCAACGATAATGTTGCTCCATTGTTACTTGGAGGTTATGGGTTCGAATCCGGGAACAGCCTCTCCATGAAGCGGGGGTAAGACTATGTAAATAAGCCCCTCCCCAAGGCCCAAACTATGCGGTGGTTGGAGCCTCGCGCACTGGTTACACCCTTTTTTTTTCTTTTTTTTTTTTAAACATTGTACATGTAGATACATAGAAATGCGAATGACAAGTGACACTCTCTCAAGTCTCAACAATACAATACTCAGTGGTTGTACATGGGTAGATGTTACAAAGTGAACACGCTCAAGCCAATCAATGGCTAATACCACTCAGAGTTACGCGGATGATCGAGCCCACTCATGGACTGATGGTGCTGAGGCCAATTTTCCTCTAATTGTATCACAAATCCAGGCCATGTCATAGTGTGCTGGAAGAAACACTCAAAGTCCTCCATAGGCCATAGCTGCCCTATAAATGTCTTCATCTACAAACTGGAGGTAACCTAACCTAGTGTATAGATCACCATACTATGAAGAACCAGCCATTGGGTCACTGTTTTTAGATAGTATTGCCAACATAAACAATTAGGGGGCTTTGTTGGAGTTGTCCACAAAAGTGGCTCCAGTCTGTGAGTGGGCATCATGCTCATAAGCTGTGGGAACAGAGGAAGACAAACTATACTCCCCAAAGCCGGGGTAACCACTATAGCCGCCACCATAAACACTGTACTCTGACCCGGTGCTATTTGTGGCTAAGGATGAGGCACGACATTGCCCATGTCATGTGATGTCTACTATACTCAATCCTTTGAAAGTGCTAGACAAACTGAAACCGTCAAATGTCTATGCTATAATCAGCCAACTTATTTGGTCTCTACTGGTGAGGAGGCCCTCTCGTGTAGCTTGCATGTGAGGAGCATGAACGTGCATCATGGTCCCTATTTGATCAAATTGGGTCTCCATGGTGAATCAGATCAGCTCCAGGTTCTGCTCCTCTCAAAGGAAAGCTTATGTATCATCCCCATCACCACCATCATTGTCACCATCGTCATCTCCATCAGCAGAAGGTGATAGTATGCGAGTGTCACCACTAGAATGCGACCAGTTAGGCTCCGCCTCATTCTTGCCAGCTTGGGGCTCGAATAGTCGGGGCGTCTATGAGTGTATACGACTCTTCGAAGCCATGAAATGATCATCCTCAGCACCCATTTAACTGGATATATCAGGGTCGGGCATACTCCCACACCGATCTATCATTGGTCACTCTATCCCTCAGCCACTATGCTAGGGGATCCTCTTCATCTGTGATGGCAAAGGGGTTAAAACATATCAAATTAACAAGCCCTCTTTGCTACAGGATCTCTAATCAGTCCAAACATAAAATCTGCAGGAAAAAGTAATAGAAAAAATTACTTATCTCGAAATCTGACTGTCAGAAATTTATGAAATTTGGTTTGGAAGTCCTTGATAGCACTTATAAACACTCCTCCGAAGTTAAAGAAGATCTGAGAAAAATTGAAGAAGTTGTGGGGCCCGAAAGTTGACTGAACCTATTAGCGCCCCAGATGAAGATGATTGATTGCTTCTAGTTTGGTAGTAGTTTATCAAGGGAACTCAATGGATCTACAGGTAGGCTATGTCGCCAGCCAGTGTAGTATGTTTGTATCTCAAAACAAAAGTCAAAATATCAAGGAAGAAAGAGGAACAAGAGGTTGAGTCTCACAACCTGGTGAGGCTCAACCAGAAATTAATTACTTTTAATTTTCTGGAAAAACTCTACTGCAACCAGCCTGCATTCTTTTTATTTATAGCTTTGAAACATTACAAATAAAATAGGAAAGAACTAAAGTTGGAAAAGCTAAACCTCCTTTATAACTTAGGAAGTTTCTAAAACATAGAATAGGAAAGTTTTTAAAAACTGGAATTAGGAAACTAGATTTTAGGCAAGTCTTAATCTCCAAGCAATTAAAACTTCTAAACTAACTAGCCTAATTTTTAAGAAACTAAACAATGGAAATAAGTAAACGAAAAATTAGGAAACTAACCAAAAGATTCTAACTATTGTTGTTGGTACTGTTCACGTGAACAATATCGTGTGAACAGTGTGGGTTGGGCCCATGTTGACAGATCCTTGGGCTGGTCCACTACTGGCTGGTCCTTGGACTGCATCAACTCCCCCCACTTAAAAAGAACTCGTCCACGAGTTTTGTAATGGTGAAGAATGGCTACAGAGGGGTCGGTAGACAGCACCTGTTGATCTTGAAACTTAAACTGTGTTTGTGACGTTATAAGAAAATCCATCACTTTGGGTCCACTTTCTTTAAGATATGGTATTACAAAATCAACATGCTCAACATCTTGAAGAAAGTCAAGTGGAATCGTGGTATCCATGGGGACGATCTTATTCAATTCTTCGTCTTCCGCAATTTTCTCCATAACACCGTGGTCTTCATCAGAACTGTGGTCACCATTGTCAATCCATGAAGCTTTTGTAAATGCATCAAAATTATTCACATCCACTTTTGGGGCAATCAAGACCATACTGGTGATTATATGGATTCCATATGAATCTTTACCATCATCCATGACATCCGTATTAGGAACAGAAGTATCATCACTTTGCGGTTCACATACCTGTGTATCTGGGTTGGCCTCGATTGCAGCAACTAAGGAATTTACCTTTAATTTTTGTGGACAATCTCTAGCAAAGTGACCATATGCATTGCAGTGATAGCATTGCACATCCGTAGCTGCTACCATGGGAGTTTTACTTTTATCTGTCGTTGGAGTAGCATGAGATGTAGTTCCTATGGCTTTGCTGTTTGGTATAGGGTGCTTCCATTCATAAGAACTGGAGGTGGGCTTCAGTGTTGACTTCAAAAGGTCCTCGGCTTGGAAAGCTTTATCAACACAGTCGTTAAAACTAACAATATCAACCACTCCCATTTTTTCTCTAATTTCAGGTCACAGCCCCAAACGGAACCGAGATATCGTCTGATCATCGTTGTCCTGTGATCTAGACCGTGCACATAATTGATCAAATTGATATACGTAGTCTTCCATAATCATATTACCTTGTCGAAGATTGTTCAGCTGGTCATGCTACCTTCTTTCGAAGGACCGAGGCAAATACTTTTCTTTCAATTCTTCCTTCATGTCCTCCCAAATGGTGGGTTTCTACGACTCCTCATGAGACTATACTCATAGTTACGCCACCAATCACGAGCACCCCCGACAAGTTTAGAGCGGGCCGATTGCAACTTTCGAGGTTCAGGAAGGTTAAACCAATCGAAATAGTCATCTAGAACATTCAGCCATTCTTGAAAGGCTTCGGGGTCTTGCCTCCCATGAAACTCCTTGAGGTCCATCCGTACCTTATGGGTTTGGTAACGGATAGGTTCATCATAGTCTTCATAGGGTGGGTTGTGGTATTCCTCTCTAGGGACTATTTGAGGAGCCCTAATAACACGTCTTGACATTAGGAATTTCTCTTCTAGGGGCTTCTATTCTAGCCGGCCTAGGATTATCCCGTTCCTCCAAATTACTTATTCTCCCATCCACGCTATCTAACTTGGCATCCATTTTGGTCAATCGTTGGAGAACCAAATTAACAAGGTCATTGAGGTTATTGGACTGATTAGGAGAGTTAGAACTCTCCTCAGCCATGCTCTGATACCAATTGATGGCAATGGGTTTAAAATATATCAAATTAACAAGCCTTCTTTACTACAAGATCTCTAATCAGTCCAAACATAAAATCTGCAGGAAAAAGTAATAGAAAAAATTACTTATCTCGAACTCTGACCGTCAGAAATTTATGAAATTTGGTTTGGAAGTCCTTGATAGCACTTATGAACACTCTTCCGAAGTTAAAGAAGATCTGAGAAAAATTGAAGAAGTTGTGGGGCCCGAAAGTTGACTGAACCTGTTAGCGCCCCAGATCTGGAAGATGATTGATTGCTTCTAGTTTGGTAGTAGTTTATCAAGGGAACTCAATGGATTTATAGGTAGGCTATGTCGCCAGCCAGTGTAGTATGTTTGTATCTCAAAACAAGAGTCAAAATATCAAGGAAGAAAGAGGAACAAGAGGTTGAGTCTCACAACCTGGTGAGGCTCAACCAGAAATTAATTACTTTTAATTTTCTGAAAAAACTCTACTGCAGCCAGCCTGCAGTCTCTTTATTTATAGCTTTGAAACATTACAAATAAAATAGGAAATAACTAAACTTGGAAAAGCTAAACCTCCTTTATAACTTAGGAAGTTTCTAAAACATAGAAATAGGAAAGTTTTTAAAAACTGGAATTAGGAAACTAGATTTTAGGCAAGTCTTAATCTCCAAGCAATTAAGATTTCTAAACTAACTAGTCTAATTTTTAAGAAACTAAACAATGGAAATAAATAAACGAAAATTAGGAAACTAACCAAAAGATTCTAACTACTGTTGTTGGTACTGTTCACGTGAACAATATCATGTGAACAGTGTGGGTTGGGCCCATGTTGACAGATCCTTGGGCTGGTCCACTACTGGCTGGTCCTTGGACTGCATCAGTCTGACTCCACCTCAAAAATGTTGGCGAGCTCGATTAGGTCCTTTTCATTCTCCATCCCCATGCATATGTGTTGCATTTTGAGTCTCATATTGTAGTGCACATACACCAAGTCCTGTAGACGTTTGGAACCTAATCGGTTCTACATCTTGGACTGGATGAGCGAAAACGTAGTCTAGTTTCACTCACAGCTGGAGGTGGAAGATGTCTGGGAGAGCGCCTTGATTGCTCTTTTCCTTAAGGTGACTGCATCATCCTGTACAACACCTACCATTCACCTGCACTGCAATAAGACATGTTATTTATATTTGGAAAGTTTTAATATGGATGGAAGTAAGAGAATAAGATACTGAATTGCCTACCAACATCAGAATTTCTCCAGCCAACCACTGTGACAGGGTTCCAAAACTCCCAAACGCATCATTGAAAGTTTTAATTATTCCCATTTGGAAAAATGTTAACGTTAGCATTCGATACCAGTTATAGTAATTACTTATTATATTCTTGAGGAATTTCAGAGTTCACCTCATTGTTGTAGTGGGATTGTATCACTGCGCTTGGCTCCAACTTGGCTACCACCTGCTTCACTGTGTCTATAAGATCCAGATTCAACCCAACTTTATGGCTATATTGATACTTTGGGTCTAGATAGCATGCTGAAAATTGACATTTAAATATTTTCAATGCATATCTTATATAAAATTACAAAATGCAATGTGGATTAGGTACATTAAAATAAATACACACCAGCCTTATGCAGTGGATGCATAAGTTGAAGCTCCCAGCGATCCTTAATAATCCTCTGGAGGGCCCTACTACCATGTGTCATCACATTGTGCACGGTGCCCTTCATCATGTCCACAACAATATATAGCAAGGTGGACTTGGTGGCAGAATCCACCAATCTCAGTACCTTTACCATTGGCTTTAAAACTGATACCACCTTGTGCAGGCTCTTCCAAAACTCCTCATTAACAATGGTGGATTGTGCTTCCCTACTTCCAAGGAAACTTGACTCCTTCCACCCAATCCACTCATCAGAGGCAAACATAGATGTCTGACCTTCTTCCCCTCAAAGCTGTTCAGTGCAAGGTATTTTGTGGTCTATCTATTGACACCAGGCTTCACCAAGCCTCCACCACACTTGGTCCTCAGAAATTGTAGTGTATATCCATGGTTGTATTCAAAGGTGCTCCCCTGCCTCGCTCTCTCAACCACATTATGTACCTATTTTATCTTCCCCAATGTCCTTTAGCATGACGTCGATGCAATGGGCTGCACAAATTCCTATTGTTTCTCATCAACTTCTCATAGGCCTTCTTGAATGTGCTTTCGTTGCTTGTCACAACTTGATGATGTTCTCCACCCCCACATCCTTGACCACATACTTTGGTAACCCGCAAATGTATTTTGCATCATTTGTTTCCTTCGATGCATCCACATATTTGAGAAATATGGTCTTATCGTCACAATAAACCATGAAGTTGATGATGCACTCTCTCGTGGGCACAGTCTAACCATCACACATGATTGTCATGCCACAGTCAGCTCATATCCACTTCAGGCCATCTATATACTCCTCTAGCTTATGTTTCGGTGGGGCGAATGAACATTCATCAAGCATTCATCACCTTGTAGGCAGTGGGACCCTTGAACCCTAGGCTAGTTCTAGCCGTATCTAGCATAGTCTGATAGTATGGCCTTGTAATGTCGTGTTGGGATGTTGTGGAATAACATCCACTTAAACACATCCTCAACTTTCCCCTTCCAATTTGACCACATTGCTACAACTTACGTTGCTTGTTGCCATGTGTCCTGTAAATGTCAGGATCCTGCTATAGGATCTCAACGGGATCCTCATCTAGTGTGTTATTGGAGCTGCCTCATTCTCTGTGATCTCCTCAAGGGAGACTCTATCTGCATCCTCCCTATGGTTGTGGTTGTGCAGACCCACTGCTACTACCACCTACTCTAGAGGAATTTGCTCTTCCCCTATATGCTCTCTCTCTCTCTCTCTCTATATATATATATATATATATATATATATATATATATATATATATATATAGGAATTTACTCTTCCCCAATATGCCCTCTCTCTCTCTCTCTCTCTCTCTCTCTATATATATATATATATATATATATATATATATATATATATATATATATATATATATATATATATATATATATATCATACTCCTCATATTAATTGGCTAATCTCCTCGCCTATTCCTGTCGATAATCTCTAACCTTTGGCTTTGTCTTCACATCATCAAACAGTTGCATGTCATCATCATCTCCCTATGTTGGCTGGGTCGCTAGAATTGTCTCCTCAAATTGTTGTTGTTCTCCTTTTCAATCCTCCTGTGGATGCCTCCCCTCATGAATTTACCTATGGTTCTAGACGCCTCCACAAGAACCTTATGGCATTTAGCCACATTTTTATTGATGAGGCCCCATTTGTGTGTTCTATCTGCATCATTAGCGGCCTCATCTTCCATGATTTTCTTACCACAGTAATTATACTGTGATTTGGTCTTATCACCTCCAATTGGCAGTCCATGCCTCCATGCTATGTCTCCACCCCCACCATCTCTTCCTTGGTCTGTCATTATCTCACCACAGTATTGTTACATAAAAGCAAGCCATTATTAACTGAGGCACATCATTTGAGACCACTAAAACAACTATGTAGCTACTTATTATTTTTTTTCCCTTACTCTTATATTTTTGTCTTAATTAAAACTGTTTAATATTGGCCTAACCCAACAAAAGCAAATATGCTACAGCATACTAAGCATCATATGTGCTTCAAAACACGTTGAAATTACTTTTATAAATTTTCATTAATTTCAATCCAGTACAGAAAAGAACTTTCTTATTTTTTTGAAACTGTTTTTCTTTATTTCGAAAATTCAAAAATGTTTTTACCGGCAGAAAAATCAAACGGACTCCATGAGGGCATAGATCAGCCAATGGTGTCTAACATATATAAAATTGTGCCTCATTCAATTTGATATTAAGCCAAAAATTTGAAACTTTTTGTTGTAGGAAAATCTATTTTTCAAACCAGGAAAAAAATAAAAACAGAAAAATTAATCAGAAAAATTAATCAGACACCATGAGGCTGTAAATCGGGCTCGTCAAAATGGAATATTTTATATACCCCTTCATAGCATTTCAGTGAAACGAAACAGGTATAGCTGAAATTTTGATATCGACTGAAATACTGTCGTTTTTGTTAGTCGAGTGTCATTCCATTTCAGCCTTGGCGAAAACCGAACATTTTTGCCGTACCATGGACCATCATCAGTGATAGGACCCTAGGTTCACGGGGAGGTTCTGGACAGAAGTGTTCAAATGGTTATTGGATCTGGGGGTCCAAGCTCAACTTCTCCACAAGCTTCAACCTAAAGTACAAGCTTCGCGCTTAGCCCGGAACTCGTTCAACGCTAGATAAGTCAAGTAAGAATGACTATCTTTTAAGGGCTCGCTTCGCCTCTTGCTAGACTGAACTCGTTGGAAGAAGGCCAAATGGTGTTTTTGATACAAGAAACTTGTGTTTTCTATGTAAGAGTATATATAGTTTTCAGAGTAGGGGCCATGTCAGGCACCCTGTGTATGCATTGCATGCTTGACACCTGCATAGTGTCGTTATTACTTCTTGTTGAGTGATGCCATGACTGTGACAACAGTGCTTCAATTTCGTACTTGAATTGTTGGGGTTAAATCATATTTTTTTGATTTTAATATATTTTTTTCATGAAAATCAAATGACTGCACCTACTGAAATCTTCTTCAACAGTTGGGAAGGGGGCACGCTGGTGATCCAGCAAGTGCTTTGTTGGAGCTTCTTGATCCTGAGCAAAATGCAAATTTTCTAGACCATTATCTTGATGTTCCAATTGACGTATCAAAGGTGAGTCCCCATGGTGCATAATTATGGGGTTTCATCCATGTGAAAATTTTTATGAAGTGTTTAGGCTGCAGATGCTGGGACCCTTGAACTTCTTCCTCTTGCTTTTCCTTACTGTAGGTCCTTTTCGTCTGCACAGCAAATGTAGTGGATATGATACCCGGTCCTCTTCTGGACAGAATGGAGATTATTACCATTGCTGGTTATATCACCGATGAGAAGATGCACATTGGCAGAGATTATTTGGAGAAGACAACTCGGGAAGCTTGTGGTATCAAGCCAGAACAAGTATGGATTTTTTTTATTAATTTGTATTTTCAGGTTGTAATAAGTCCATGAGCTCCAGGTTTGGCATGGAATGCCATTGTATTGAGCTGCATCAAATCAATGCAGCTTAATTCAATGGCTCTTACTTTTTTCCAGGCGACTGTATGTCCGCTGGCTTGGGCTATATTATTATTGGATTGGATAACTTAGCTCATGTATAAAATTTTATATTGAAATTTAGACAGTATAGAGACAATGCAAGTTTAGTAAGTTAATAATTAGTTAGATCATGTTCATTACTTTGTCTTGTTGAAAAATAAAGAAGATGTAGCATTAGTATTTTGCTAAAATGACTTTTGAAATATTAACGAAATTTTAATCATTACTTGGTTTACAATTTTCTTGTGCTATCTTCTTTTGTTTGTCTTTCACGATCCATTTTTGAAAGATTCAGAATTTTTTTGACGAACTTATCCAAAAAAAGAGGGGGAGAGAGGAAAATGGGAGATTTATCTCTTCCTGTGCTACAGATGCACTTTATTCATAAGGTTTTTGATACATACATGAGAGGTTTGACGTGGGACAGCCTAGGGGACTTGGTTTCCTACATTTACAACTAGGCTAGGTATTAAGTTACCTAAAGTTTAGCTAGTTAGGGAAGGGAATACATGACATGCATTTTGATTTTTAGAGCTGGATTTTATTAACCAATGAACAATATACTTCTAACAATAACGAACCAACTCAACAATGATCAATAGGGTGACATAAGATTCAGCATTAATTAGGCAGCATTCAACAAGTTGTTGTGCATGACATTTCAACATTCTTAAAATAATAACAGCTAAGTTTCAGTGCATAAGAAACCAATTCTATGTAAATCAGCAACAAGTCAATGCAGGGAATTAATAAACAATTTATTACTAATCAGAATCAGCGCTGAACAGGAGAAATAGTTTCATATGAGCAACAGAGTTCAGTTGTAGGATGCCGTTCAGCAGTGGAATAAACAAAACAATAGTGGAGAAATAACAAACAGCAGCAACACAGTTATTTTACTGGATAACCAGTAGCAGAAAAGAAAGGATATAACGACAGGGAAAAAAGAAAAAAAAAAAACTACATGTAAGATAGGATTTCGATGGAAAAGAGAAAACAGTAAACAAAAAACTAAAATATAATGAGAGAAGAGAGAGAGAGATTTCAGTTATTTTTTTTATTTATTTTTTCATCAATAATAATCAATAACTTAAAGGCTTACAAACCTAACTGCAGCTTAGTTTGTTACGCGGGCAATAACCCACTAACCACTAAGACAAATAATCAAAAAAAGAAAAAAACAAATAGGGGGTCGGACCCACTAACAACTAACAAATAAACAAATAAAATAAAACGTGGGGATGAGGCCACTAGTTAGTACGTAAGGGATTTACATGCCTTTTTACAAATAAAAAAAGAGTAAATTATAGGTACTTCTCTTGTAGTTTGCCCTTAAATCAAGTACACCCCAAACCTTTCAAACAATTTTAAAGACACCCCCTTAAATCAAAATAAATTCCAAAAAAACCCACTCTGTTAGTGAATTTTTGTTAACTGACAACAAAGCTAAAAGTTAAAATTTTTTAATACCTAAAATACCCTCCTACATAAGTTAAAGGACCATTTTACCCCATTTAAATCTCCCATTTACCTAAAACCCACACCGTTAATGAATTTACATTAACTTATGGGAGTGGGTAACCTACTCCGTTAATGAATTTACATTAACTTATGGGAGTGGGTTTTGTGTAAATGGGAGGTTTAAAGGACGGTAAAATGGTCCTTTACCTTATGTAGGAGGGTATTTTAGGTATTGAAATTCTAACTTTTTGCTTTTGTTGTCAGTTAACAGAAATTCACTAACGAAGTGGGTTTTTTTTGGAATTTATTTTGATTTAAAGGGTGTCTTTGAAATTGTTTGATAAGTTTGGGTGTACCTGATTTAAGGGCAAACTACAAGGAAGGTACCTATAATTTACTTATTAAAAAAAAAATAACGAACATGAAATAGAAACAGAAACTATAAATAGAAACAAATAGTTTTTAGAAACAGAAATAAATAAAACTACTAAACTAACTACTGCTCCTGGCTAAGAGGTAGCCTTAAAACTTGTCATCAAACCACAAGAGAGGTGGGGGGGAAGCTAAAACCTATGCCTCAGCTGGTACACTTTGAAAGGTGGGTCAGCTATGATGTCCTCATTTGAGGTGTTGTCATGGAACCTTACAACAACAATAACAACAACAACAAGGCCTTATGGCTCTTTTCCCAACTAAATGGGGTCTACTACATGGATTCTTATCCTACAATCAGCTTTGTTCAATGTTATACTTGAAACAAGGCCTAAACTGTGCATGTCTTTCTTCACCACTTCCCCTAGAGTCATCATAGATCTGCCCCTAGCTCTTTTAGATCCTTCAATCTGAATCAAATCACTCTTCCATATGGGAGCATCTAATGGCCTCCGATGTCATGGAACCTTAAAGATAAAAAAATGATTTTCTTATAAGATGATTGTAACCATGCATATTTGGTGAAGTGCTGCATTACTTAGCATTAGTAATTTAGTATACCAAGGCCCATGAACCTGTTAGATACCCTGAGCTTAAAGCTTCCTCCTGGTCTCAATCTAACTTTGGATTTTTCAATATTGTTGGATTTGACTTTTCAATTTCTTTATCTGTGGGATTTTCTAAATCTAGATCAGAAACATTGCTATGAGACTTAGGCTCTCTTTGGTATATATTATAGAATTAATTATATAATACATTATAACATATGTAGTTGTTTGGTATGATTTATGGCATTTATTTATATTTAAAATAAAATATAATTTAAAATCTACAAATAGGTTAGAAGGTGTTTATCATTATTTTGATAATCTATTATTATTTCTTTATGTCTAGTGGTACCGAACAGTTATTATTTATGAATCATAATTTATTATAATAAATGATTTTTAATAAATAACTCATAAACATAAATAGAAACTATACCAAAGAGAGCCTTTATCCCTGTTAGGACTTTTTGTTTTAGGTATCCAAAAGGATTTTCTCTTTGGCACCTTGAAATTTTGAAACATATTCACAGTTCATTATTCCTGGGTAAGCCAGTGGTGGTTCTCTTAATGAGTAACTTTTAATTTCTTGGTAAAGTATTCGTAACATGTTCTATTTTAATTCACGTTCTTATGAGGAAGAGTTCTATTTTAATTCATGTACTTATGAGAAAGAGTTCTAGTTTAATTCATGTACTTGTGAGAGAGTTCTATTATAATTCATGTACTTGTGAGAAAGAGTACCTTAATGTTCAAGTAACTATTCTTGCTAGGTTGAAGTGACCGATGCAGCTCTTCTTGCTCTAATAGAAAATTACTGCAGAGAAGCAGGAGTCCGGAATCTACAAAAACACATTGAGAAGATTTACCGAAAGGTTTGCTTGGATGTTCTATTTCAGTTTGAATTATGAATTTGGAGTGGTTGTAGCTACATTAGTTTCTTCTATAATGAATACTTTATACACTAATAATCTCCTATAGCTAAATAAGTTAGCTTCACAATTTATAACAATCACTTGTAACTAATAGTCTTTCAATGAACATAATTGATCTCTTCAATTTTGTAAGTTATTTGATGTACTAGTTCGTATGAGAAGGTCATATTTGGAGCATCAGGCTACCGTAATGAGTTTTTAATGGGTTTAACTCCCTGGAACCCCAGTATATTGGTGTGTAGCCTTTGCTTATAGGAGCCATAGGTTGCTTATGGCTATATGACCCAAAAACCATGAATTGTGCAATCTGTTTGTTTTGGAACCCATGAGACTACTTCAGTGCCCTTTATGAACTGTGGTGGAAATATCCTGATTGAGTCTCAAGGGATGCATCAAGAATAAGAAATAATATCAATAGAAAACCCCATCAATGAAGTATGGAAAAAGGGGAAAGAAAAGAAAAGGAGAATTGTATTGATTTCTTGATGTCGCCCTGACTTCGCATTGTGCTTTACCTAATTGACAGATTGCTTTGCAACTCGTGAGGAAAGGAGAATCAATTGAACCATCTCAAGTTGTTGGACCCAGTGAAGCTAAAGAAAAACCTTTTAATGGATTGAATGAACCTATGGTAGTAGAGGAAATCCAGATTGGTTCTGAACCAGGAGAAGGTGGCAATGAAAAGCTGGACAGTGAAATGCCTGTAATTGCTGACAAAATACAGACTGATCTGCAAGCTAATGAAAATACATGCAAAGATGATCAAACAGTTGATTCAAAGGTATGTGTGCAAGAGGCTGTAGATTGTGATAGGAAATTTGGTGTGACCCACTTTAACAACAAGATTACCGGAGTTCATTTGGCAAGAAAAGATGTTCCACACCCCCCCTTTTCAAACTCTGTCCATCTGAATCCAAAAAAAAAAATTCCTCTTTTCATTTTTTATGTTTACATTTTCTTTTCTTCCATTGTCTTGACAGATAAACCGAGTCTGTCTTGATGATGATTAATGATTATAATGTGGACTTAAAAAACTGTTTTTTAATGCATTTTGTAGTTTGGTTGTACTTGTGCCTATTAGTCTGACAACTGAATTCTTGTACTAGGTTTTAATTTGCATTGACTAATTCATTGTGGCTCCATCTGGCTGGTGGAGAAGGCAAGGGATGGTGAATGAAATAAAACGAAAGTTACTGCCTTCTATATTTTATTCACCAAAAAAAAAATTTATTAAAACAAAAGTCAGGTGGAAACTTTTCTAATCATTGGCATAGTTGGCAAGGCATCTAGGTGGCCAAAACATTCTCTTAAGGGTAAGGCAATATATCGCCTTCTTTTATTAAGTAAGGCAACCACCTTGGTTTCCAAGTCGTCGCCTTGGACTCCTTATTTTAGTTAAATTTTTTATTATTTTATTTTGTTTGTTGAATGCTTTCATGAATGTTCATGGACTAATGCTTGATGTCTCTTTTATTTGTTATGTTGTTGCTAAAATGTGTAGGACGTGTGTGCATATACCCTACTAAATACTAATGCATAGAACAAAATCCCCGAACACTTCTGCTCCCCTTACTGAGCAAGGTGCCTGGCCATCACTGACTTGCCTAGGCACCTTGAAAACTATGATGATCACATGTATGAAACTTGCTTTTGCCTGTATTATCAGAATTTTTTTGGGAACAGATTTTTTTGCCAGTTCTGAAAGCTTGATTTTTCCATGCAGTAACTATGTTTGGGCTGTTAGCATTAGCAAATTTAAAAAAGGTGATGGTGTTTGGGCTGTTAGCATTAGCAAATTTAAAGAAGGTGATGGGACTATGATGTCCAATAAACTGCCACATCGTGGAAAGTAGGAGATCCATTCAGCCAAACACAGCATGTTCCATGCACCAAGTAGTTTCCCTATATTTATTTCTTTCTTCCGAAGGGGGTCCCAAGTTACTGGACTCTATTCTGCAAATTGACTAGTTTTGGCATCAGTTTTCAGGTTGTCGATGCCGATAATCTATCCTACTTCACTTATTAGGAATAGGTTTTCCCTCCAGAATTTATCCTGACTGATCTTGGTATTTGTCGTCTCCATTTAAGTACATGTGCAGTTTCCTCAGGGACTCTTAGTCAACTCTACCTTCCATGCCCTCTTGTTTGTCATACCATTCTTGTTATTGGTCTTACTGACAGGAAAATATAGAAACCGAGATAGGCCAAGAAAATCAAGCAACTAAGGCATTTGATAAAGTTGTGATCGATGCATCGGAACTACCTGACTTTGTTGGCAAGCCCGTTTTCCATGCTGAACGTATCTATGATCAGACACCGGTTGGAGTTGTTATGGGTCTTGCATGGACCGCAATGGGTGGTTCGACACTCTATATAGAGACCACTCTAGTGGAGCAGGGAGATGGAAAAGGAGTACTCCATGTTACTGGGCAGCTTGGAGATGTCATGAAAGAGAGTGCCCAAATAGCCCACACTGTTGCTAGAGCAATATTCCGTGAGAAAGAACAGGATAACCCCTTCTTTGCTAATTCAAAACTCCACCTTCATGTGCCTGCTGGGGCCACACCGAAGGATGGGCCAAGTGCTGGCTGCACCATGATCACATCAATGCTGTCTATAGCCATGAAGAAGCCTGTAAAGAAGGACCTAGCAATGACTGGAGAAGTGACATTGATGGGGAGGATCCTTCCAATTGGTGGGGTATGTAAAATTAAACTGAACTATGTCTCTTTCATGAATGCTTTCACTATGTTAAGTCTTTCAATGTTTTCGTGGAGTTCATAAAATGCCAATCCAACTTTAAAAAAATTTAACATGTTTAAGTGAATATGTATGTTGAATAATTTCAATAGATGACACATGGGGAGCTATGTCTGTCATCTCCCAAAATGTTTGAGGGTGCCCTGACTCAAGTACATTCATCTTTGTGGTTGTGGGATCCCTTCTTTTAATCTGTTAGTTAGGTTGCAATATTTGCTAAAAAAAAATTTCTCTGAACAAAATTTTACCTTTCCTGTTGCCCTTTATTATTATTTTTTTTTCAAAGGCCCCACTTGGTTAGGCTCCACATGTAGTAAAATAAAATTTTCATTGTTGAAGTGAACTTGATGTATGGTAGCATAAGTAAATGTGGGGTCCACAACATAGAGTAGGAGTTGAAATTTCTCAGTTGCATTTCTGCAGAAAATGAAAAATATGCATTATAGGTAAATAATTACTCAGCAAGAAAAATCATGTGCAGCCTAAAAACAAATTCGTTACAACACTTTTAACGCTCACTCTTTCATTCACTAGCCTCATTTTACTGTACCAATTCAAATTTTATTTTACTTCACCTAAGTGGACATTTAATGAAGACCTTATCATTTCTATTAGTGTACTCCTGTGAAGATGCCATATTCTTTGAATTGCCAATAGTTAGTTGACCTTTATTCTTCTATAAGCACCGGTCATCTTCTATAGCTCTTGGTATCAAAGACAAGATATTTTTTGCTTGCAAGGAAAGCCAAATGAAACCTAACTTCAGCCTTGGAATAAAAGTTATCCCATCAACTGTTGAGCTTTGGATCCACAATTGGAGCTGCCATAGTTATAACCAATTTGTGTGTTTCAACTTTTTTGTATAGTAGTTGGTTGACAGTTCTGGGTGGAGTTGTCACACTAACATATTCTGACTTGGCAAATAAACAGGTCAAAGAGAAGACAATAGCTGCGAGGAGGAGCAATGTGAAGACCCTCATATTCCCTTCTGCTAACAGGAGGGACTTTGACGAGCTTTCTGCCAATGTGAAAGAAGGCCTTGAAGTTCACTTTGTAGATGATTACAGTCAGATATTCAATTTGGCTTTTGGTGGTGATCAAGTAGCAGAAAAATAAATTATGCTTTGTTTAAATGTGTTGTCCTTGGAATCCCTATCATTTTGTGTACTTGAGTAAAACATTTCTTGGTGCACGCCTTTGCCGCCAGCGGCAGTTTTGTAGGTGCGGGCGGATCTTTTCACAGTTTCCAGAGCTTGACAACGAAGTAGGTTTGACAGCTGGATATTTTCAAGCTCTGACCGGCATTTGATACAGGCAAGATTCTTCATTGTTTATTTAAAATATTTTAGAGTAGTGGAAGACATTAAAATTTTTGTTAATTGCTCGACCCAGGGAGGATCTGCCATTATTTGTTCTCCCATGTAAATCACAAATTCTGTAACAATATGATTTTAATTTTTTAGGTGGTAAGGTGTTGGAAGATTTGTTATGAAGTACCTGTGAACTTATTTACCAGAAAAAGCAATAATTATGAGCATTACTCATATTTTTAAAGCTTTCTGTATTCCATAGACTTGATACGAACTAAACCTATATTGTCTTCACTTTTCAGAAACAATTGATAGAACTGGAACAACAATACAGGAATCTTGCAGAGGTCCATCCTAGGATAATAAAATTTGTGAAAGCTCAATCGATTTGCTTTCTATCTGATGATTGGTTTGCACCCTAATGAAATTCATGAATGATTTGCCAAAATACTCAATTAGGCAAAACTGATTGTGAGCCAGTTTGAAATTTTCAAAATAGTTTGCAGGAGATAATTGGGGGATAATAATTTAACCCAAATATTTTGGACTCCCTGAATCATCTGTATGTACATACACTCTCCATGGGATCCCATCATCATTGATGTGGTGTGGGATCCATTGGAATGGATGGTGATGGGATCCTAGGGAAAATGCAAGTACATGCAGGTGCACTATTCTCTCCAAAATTGGTTATTTTTGTAAATTTTCAATGAAAAATTGGGGACACTTTTCATACACGGAGTGTGTGTACATGTGAGGGTATAAGTCTTTCATTTAATAGAGGGGTAGTTTTGAGATTACACTTCATCCACCGGCTGAAAAAAAAAATTAATTCATCAACGGCAATTTTACATCATGTGTTCCCTTCTTTTAGTAGCCTATTTATACTCTCTTTCTCTGTCTCTCTCTCTCTCTCTCAACAAACAAACAAATGAATCTATTATGAACTTATGACAAGGTCTGTCTAATACACATATTTAAGAAATGTGAGGCGGTGTGCGAAATTAATTTCAAAGTTGGGGGTTGGGTGAATTAAAAACAAAGTAAATTTTCCTTGATTAAAATACCCTTAAAAGTAATCAATGCATCATAATCATGAGTTATCATGAACTCTTAGGTTCCATTTGTCTTGACGTAACATTTTATAGATAATTTTTTTAACCAAACGTCTTAAAGATTGAATCCGGATCACCTGCATGTATAATTACTCTCCATGGATTCCCATCACAGTCGATGCGGGAGCAACCTCTTGAATGTGAGACCCCTTGAATATCGACATTGATGAGAGTTCAAGGAGAATACATGTACATGCTGGTGATCAATTATCCTAAAGGTTGACTGATGGCAATAAACTAACCACAGTCCTCCGCTCTACTAGCTGAGCTAAGGTCGAAACATTGATTTTTCCTAAATTTTGGTGAGTGGTAAACTGGTAATCCGTAATCCATGAGGTATACCATATTTTAACAGAAAAAGATCTTTTCCAGCCCTCCAGTTCTCCGACTGAAATCAGATGGACTAGGATCAACATACTGATGTGTAGTTATAATCCATGAAAGATCCGGACCATTCACCGACCAATCAAGTGGAAGAAGTAAACATATTTACAAGGATACCCTTAGATGCCTTTTCGGCGGTTTGATTTAATTGGGTGTATTATCCGCTAAGCTGTACACAGGTGCGCGAAAATACGAACACGAATACAATGAAAAAGAAAGACGCAACCTGGAGTTGCGGGGTTAATAGATCTACTAGCCTACCAGTATAATAACACCCTTGCCACGTCAGCGGCGTACAGACACAGTTTGTCAGAGGTTAATTCGTCTAATCATCAGCAGAAGAAGAAAGCAGAGCGGGACAGACCACATTAGAGGGAGAGTCATCTGAAATGAAAAAGCCCTTCGTCTCTGAAGTAGATGTTGAAGGGTTCTTCTGAATCTGAGTAACTTTGAATCAAAAGCAAATAGAAATACTGAAGCAACAGGTTTGAACAATTGAAGGACACTGAAAATGGCAACCGAAGATCTCCCTTTAGACGATAAGGCGAAAAGAATGAGAGATCTGCTGTCCAGTTTCTATTCATCTGATCCTTCCATTCCCACGAACGCTACTTCTGCGAAATCCCTTTCTTTGGACGCCATCAACACCCTATCCTTTGATCCTGATCAATATATGAACCTTCTGGTGCGTGCAAGCAAACTCTGTTTTTGTGTTCTTCTGTGTGTCTATGTGTTTGTCATCCCTGTGAGCTTCGATTCAGATCTTCTTCCAGCATTCAATTTCCGCATTGGTATATTTTTTTCTCCATGGAAATTAGGGATTTAAGATGCACATTTCTAGATTGCTAATACTGATTAAAAATTTCGAAGTTTTTCATTTTTATTGAGTAGTTGTATATTGTTATTTGCTTTCTGTTAGATCTGTGGAACCTTCAGATTAAAATGGAACTCAGGCCGAAGTGTGAATTATTTTGCTTTTCTTGGAACAATTAGAGTTGACTGAATCAATTTATCATGAGAACCATACATTGCAAAAAAACATAAATTTCCTGGATGATATATTTAATGGAATTAATTGCTCGGTCAATAGGAGTGATGAGGAATCTGAATGGACTTGTGGGGAGAGATTGTAGAGGCTATGAAGATGTACATAGAGGATATGATTTTGAAAGAGGAATGAGTAGGGGACTTTGGTTTTGGATTTTACTGTGGTTTATGATTTATCCATTGTAATCCATTGTAAATACATACCTTGAAAAGCGAGAGAAACATTTAATTACCTTCAAAAGTGGGCATCATAGTAGCCAAATAGATTTCTTTACAATTAGAATGTCCAATAAGTTGTTATGTAATGATTGTAAAGCTGTACCAGGAGCAAGGTTTAAAATCTCGGTTCTTGAAAGTGTCTTGGCCTCCTTGAAAACCGAGATCTCGAGATCTCGCCGAGACAATGTAAATGTAAAAACACCGAGACACTTCCAAAAGGCTATCTCGGTGGTCAAAACTCATTTTTTAGGCTTCATACTTCAGGGGAACCTCATTTTGGCATACATAAACACATTTAGAGCATAAAATTGTAAAAATAATCACTCTTTGTGGTTGTTTGGGTTTACACCCATGTTTTGGCAGTAAATGCTGAAGTTTGTTGTAAACTTAAGCTAATATTAGCTATTGTACTCAATAATTATCTAATATAATTATTCAAAAATGGCAAATGAAACAATAAAATTATGTATTAGAGGAATGAGAAACAAAATAACACTTCATTATAAAACAACCCAAGTATATCATACAAAACATTACTTCATAGTTCAAGTGTTCAATATTGGATAATACAATAAAGAAATCCTAATTCCTAACTCCCTAGTCCCCATGAGCCCATAGTCCACAACTCCACATACAATGTCTAATAATACGTATAGTGTCGTGGATGTTCCATCGGACTATCATTATACATTTGGGAAAGTTATCGATGCAAATTGTTTTCCAACTGAGCAACATAATCTTCCCACGACATTCTTGAGGCGAAATAGTTCCGGTAGTCTGACACATGATTCAGAAATATAACATCAATAGCTCCTTGAAGGATACCTATCTTAGGGAAGAATGGAACAACGTCTAAAAAACTACTCTGGTGCGAAAATTCTTACGGAAGCACGGATGGAATGGAAAAGAAATTGTCCACAAAGTTGGATGATCCACTCTGACTCTGTGCTACTGATGAACGATCTTCAAAGGAAGAACCATGTGCTGTGGGATAGAGAACGAAGTTGGTATCAACATAATCATTTGAAGTGTAAGCTGAACCAGTGCTATATCCAGGAACATTCCACTGCTCCTATCCACTGCCTAACTGCTATTCTCCTCCATACTCAATCCTCGTAAGCCAATAGAGAGGCTATCAACATCGATGTCAATCATACTACTGCAATCAGCATGTTCATCCTGTTGGGAACGATGACGAAACCTCCGCGAATACGTTCCAGTTCCATGTGATGAGGATGGTGCACGTGCACCATGGTCCGTATCCTGTGTTGCATGAGTGTATTGGCTCTCCCCAGTGTTTCTAACATGTGAAGTTTGTGGCTCAGGATTAGTTCCAATATTGACAATAGTGGCTTAACCTCCACTTGGGTCTTCACCCCTACTCCCATGATTACTATTATTATGTCTACTACCACTCCAACTCCAACTCCACTCAGGATCGTCTGTATTAGTGCTAGCAGGAGGGTTAAATGGCACGGGTGACTATGTATGTACGCGACCCTCATCCGAGGCTAGAAACTCGTCCACATCAGCATCCAACTGTCTGGCCAATACGAGATCAGCCCCCCCAGGCTGATCCATCACTGGTATTGCTCTATCCCGCATCCACTCCATTAATTGATCTTAGTCTTTAGAGTCAAGCTGGAAGATGTTGGCGAGCTCGAGCGGGGTATCATCCTTCTTTTTATGGAACAAGATTTGTAACCTCAGCCTTATGTTGTAATGCACAAAGACCAAGTCATTTAGCCGTTCAGCGCCAAGTCAATTCCGCCTCTTTGAATGAATGGGGTTGAAAGTACTCCAGTTTCGCTCACAGCCAGATGCAGAGCATGTTTGAGATAACACTGTAGTTGCTATCTTCTTCAGAGCAGGTGCATCTTTACCATTCAATACCCACCATTCAGCTGCATAAGAACAATAACATATTTTAATTTCATATGTCATTTAAACGTAATACATAAAACATAAGATTTTAATTTTCTTGCAATTTGCATACCCAGATCAGTAGTGTCTCGGCCAGCCATTGCAGCGGGGAAAGAAAAACTCCCACAGCCTTCCCTAAAAGTTTTAATCTAGACACAATCGAAAACTTATAAATATTTGGAATTACAATAAATGGTTTTGCCATATTTCCAGCAATTGAGGCATACAACTCACCTCTAGATTTGCCTTTGCTTGCTTGTGGGGATCTGGCTCCAACTTTGCAACCACTAGCTTCACTGCTTCAATTAGTTTTGCGTTCATCCCAAGTACATGCATAAACTGGTACTTGGGGTTCCAATAGTATGCTGAAATATTTGATAGTAGATAGAAGATTAAAACAAATAAAATTTATATTAATACATAAGTAACACTAAAGTAAATACATCATCAAATTTGCTTACCAGCCTTATGCAATGGATGCATGAGTTGGTTCTCCCATCGGTCATTGATGATCTTTACGTAGTTCTTGTAGCCATGTGGTAAAATAGTTTTAACAAGTGTCTTCAATGCGTCCACGGCAGCATAAAGGAGTGGCATGGTAGGTTTTCGCTCAGTATCCACCAGTTTCAGCACCTGCACTACAAGATGCAACACCTTGACTATCACCTTCACGTTTTGCCAAAACTCATCTTAAGCGATGGTAGTCTATGCTTGCACTCCATGGGGGGAAGCTGACTCTTTTCATGCAAACCAAATTTAGATGTAAATATCGATCTGAGTCCGACCATCTTCGCCTTAAAACTCTTCAATGCTATGAAGTTCGTCACGAATCTGGTGATGCCTGGTTTGATCAAGTCCCCTCCACATCTTTCCCTGAGCATATCTAAATAATAACCATGGTTGTAGATGAGAGTGGTGACTCGTCTTGCTTGCTCAACCACTTTCTTCACTTTACTGAGTTTGCTCATGTCCTTTAACATCAAATCAATACAATGAGCTGCACATGGAGTCCAGAAGAGACTGTAGTCGGCTCTATTCATCATCTCCCCTGCCTTCTTAAAATTGCTACCGTTGTCCGTCACAATCTGGACAACATTCTCAGCTCTTATTTCACCCACTGCTTGTTCCAACAGCCAATAAATATATTCTGCATCTTTTCGCTCAGCCAATGCATCCACATACCTAAGGAACACTGTCCTCCCATCATAATAAACCATGAAGTTTATGATGGACTTTCTGGTAGGACCAGTTCAACCATCACACATAACGGTTACTCCATAATCTTCCCAATTCTTCTTCTAACTCAGAATCCAGTCTTGTAGTTCCTTATTATGTTGAGGCAAATAGTGATTCATTAGCTCATATTGATCTGGGTCTGTAGTCCTTGTGCCGACCTCAGCAATTGCATCTAGCATGCTCTAATAGTAGGGGCTTGTGGTGGCGTTTGCTGGGATGCTGTGATAGAACGACCACCTAGAGTAAACATACCCTACTGACTCCTTATTCTTTCCTCCAAACATTGCCTTTTTTTTTTTTTTTGCTTGCTCCCGGACTTCCTAAAGACTCCGGAATCTTGTTGTGGCACTTCAAGATAATCATCATCCTGTGCTTGAGGCTGAGGCACGAGTTGTTCCCTTGCACTTCGTGATCTGGAAAACCAAGAACCAATACCTTTGTTCCGTGTCTGTAGCTGAGGCTGAGCAAATCCACTACCACTACTAGCTACTCCAGATGTACCTGTTCCTGTCCTTCTCCTTTCTTGATCCGATCTTAAGGTTTCCATATTAGTCCTTGCCACATGGTGCATCTGTCTTGCCTCCGCCTCTGTCATTTCACCTACATCCCATTCATCCCATTCCCCAGCATCATGTTCCTCACCAGAATTTGGTAGGTTGCCTCGAATTGCCTCCTCAAACTGCTCTTTCTCTCTTTCCATGGCTGCCCTCCTCTGCCTCCCTCCCCTTGGTTGTTCACCTAATGGACATGGATATCTCCACAGGACATTGCAAGCATTTGGCAACATCTTTAGCCAATCCACTCAAGTGTTGCTTCAGTCTTGTGATACCACCAGACTGAAGCTTCTTCCCACAGAAATTACATTGGGTTTTCTCTTATCACCCTGAATGATAGTCCCATAGTGCCATGCAGGGTCAGTACGGGAACCGGCACCGTCGCCTCTATCGCCCGCCCTAGAACTAGGTCTAGACATTATGTCTCACAGCTTTCCAAGCACTGTTTCATATTTTTATGCAAACTTCAATAACCTTACAAACTTGAACACAAAAAAAATTACATTTCAAAATTTTCTTCATATTTTAAATGCAATCAAAATATTGTTCCTTATTTTTTTCCTATTTTATAGCATTTTTAACCATTTTAAATTAATTTTTAATTGCTGGAAATTATTTTTTAAATGTAAATAATTCAAAAAAATACCTTCAACAACTGAAGTCCAAATCTAAAACCATAGGACCGTAGATTGGCCAACGGTGATTAACATAAAAATAGCTCATCATCATCAAAGTAGTATTAATAATAATTATTTTAATTTTTAATTGCTGGAAATTCCTTTTTTAAAATACCTATAACAACCGAAATCCAATTCTGAAATCGTGAGCTCGTAGATCGGGCTCATGTGTCTAGCATATAAAAATCTCATCACATTCTATAAACTTTTACTTTTTTCTCTCTCATGGTCTCACGTAAAAATCTCATTTTTGGCAAAGAATCTTACCTTCAACGGTTGATACAAAGCTAACACAACAATCTCCGCACTCCGAAGCACCACCGGCAGCAAGTTCAAAGACCAAACCAAGAAGAAATGAGGAAGAAATGAAGCTTTCTTCAAAACTGTGAAAAAAATGAGGCAGACCTGTTCTCGGTCGAGAACTGTCGAGTTCTCGACCGAGACAGTTCTCGACCGAGAACAGGGCTCTATTCCTTTTATAAAGAAAAAAGAAGAAGCAAAAAGCAGTTTCTCGCGAGATATCGCCGAGAAACTGCCGAAAATATAGAAAAGACCATGATCTCGGTCGAGAACATGCAAGGACGAGTCGAGAATGGTTATCGACTTCATTTTCGTCCTGCCCTGTGTCGAGACTAGCAAGAAAACTGAGATCTCGATCTCGGTGAGATTTTATTCCATGACCAGGAGAGAACCTAACCATACAACATAGATTATGGGTCATGGATATGTGTCTCATTACATTGATTTGGAAGAAATGTGGGCTTATTTTCCTTAGGATAAGGTGGTGGAGCTTAAAAAGAGATACCTTGAAAGCATTTACTAATAAAGTGGTTAAACAAGGAAATTGAGACTTTGATAGAGACATTAATGCGACGTGGAGCGAGATGACTGGTTGTATTAAGAAGGTTGCTAAATATGTCCTAGGTGAATCAAAAGGAAAACGTCATTCCCCTAGGGTGTCTTGGAGCCTTGGTGGTGGGATGATGAGGTTTAAGCATCCAATGAGGCTAAAAAAAGCTAATCAAAGGATTAAGGTTGTAGAGGATTTGAACTGTTTCTGATTAGTAAATTTTCTTATTTAAAAAAATAATAATAATAAAATAAAAATCTTGAATAGAAGCTACAGAAGATTCTTGAAAGATTTGGATTTTTTAAACGACTTGTGATTCTAATTCAGGAACCAAATAACAGACGAGAGATCACATGATAAAGGAAATTGGGCCTAAAAAATGGTTTCCCTGTCAGTACTTTCTGGTTAGATAACTGATAACTTGCCTAAATAATGTCTGAATTGCTCAAATTTAAGCTTGTGGCCAACTTCTGTGCTATTGTCTTCTTTTCTGAGGTAGCATATTATGACCATTGCAATGAGGTGCATATCGCACAAGTGACAGAATTGTTGTGATCTCACAAGTTTTCAACCCTGGTCATCAGTGTAATTTTAATATAGAGCTTTCACATTAGGAATCTTGGATGTCTGTGCATTTCAAATATTACTAATACTTCTAATGAAACAAAAAATGTGACTCTTGGGCTCGGTTGTCATGATCCTTTATTTACTTTTATGGGTGTGCTATTTGCCTAGTCAGTAATTGGGCAGTTCAGAATCTTTATTTTTTTGTTTTCTTTTTCCAAATAATGATCAGATTCAAAAGTCGAATTTGGAGGGACTTCTTCAAAGACATGTTGAAATGGCCGCTGAAATCAAGAATCTTGACACTGACTTGCAAATGCTGGTGTATGAAAATTACAACAAGTTCATTAGTGCCACAGATACAATTAAAAGGTGAGACAATGCTATCCTAGGTTTTGATTCTAGATTCAATATGACCTTTTATCATTCTTTGCTAATAGCTTCTAATTATTTTTATATTTGATGAATATTTCTACATAAAACCAAGGGTAGCTGGCTTGGTGCTCCCTTGTTCTGTAAGAGTAGCCTATGAATAGTTTCTTTTTCTTCCCTTTTACCTTTTGAATTCCTTTTTCCCTTGTAGAAAAAAATTGGCTTATTTAGATGTGGATATGACTTCCTGTAGAATTGCCTTCTTGATGCAAATCAAAATTTCACGACTCACAGACACTCAAGAAGAAGTGGTGTGGAAAAAAAGGATCACCTGCATATATTTCAAAAGTGGTGGAATGAAAGCCATTGCAATTTTGTTTCGGATTATTACTTTGAAGGACTCAATTTTGTTTCGGATTCTAACTTTGAAGGACTCTAGTAAACTTAGTTAGCTGTACCGGGATGAAATTTTATAGGCTATTCAAGGTTAGAGTCTAATTTATGTCTAACTAGGGTTTTCTTAGACTGACTTTTGAAATCCAGAAGAAGCGTGAGAAGCCAAACCCAATGATCAAGAGAAGGAAACTTGGTCTTCCGGTTCTTTTTTTTAATTTATTTTTATGGTGCAATGGTCTTCCAGTTCTTGCATATGAAGAACATTGACTGTGGATTTGGGTCTTCATTGTTGGATTTCAAAGTTGTAAACTATGCTATGTTCAAAATTAAAATTTTAACATTGACCTAGGACTTGACCAAGTTGGCCCCGATCAGTTGCTCTTTCTTTTAAAAGCTGATTCTGTCAATAACATTCTAGAAGTCTCACCCTGAAGGATTCAGTTTTTGTAGTCAGAGTCAGTGTTGAGGTGTGAAATAGAAAGTAGGTATGGTACTCAGGAATTGGGCAGTTTGTTGGGTTTCTTTCACTATGAAGTACCTTGGTATGTGATAAGATTTTAAGGAGAGATGAAGTTCAACTTTATTCAGTAAATGAATTTTCTCAGAATTGCTTTTCCTCCTCTCCTGATCCTTTTAATCCATTACCTGATATCTCATTTATTTATATATTTTAAGGTTTTAAACCAAAACCACAGACGACTAGACGAGTAACCAAAACAATGGGATAAGATTCATCACTTAACGATTTGCCTCACTTATTTACAACTAGATATTTGACATTTTTTGTGACAATCAGATTTTTAGCATAGTTGTCAAGGTGCCAAGGCGAACCGCGTTGGAGGTCTGACGAGGCGCCTAGGCGACCAAGGCGCCCGATTTTCCAAGGCATCACAAGGGCACCTGGGCGCCTAGGCAACCTTGACAACTATGCTATATGTGATCTGTACATTATTAGTTGACATATGTTGGTTTTCTGGTATATCAATTTGTATTTTATCTTTGCAGGATGAAAAATAATATTGTAGGCATGGAGATGAACATGGAACAACTCCTTGAGAAGGTGGTTGCATCGTTTCTGTTGCATCTTTTGTTTATGGATTTAGATAAATGGCTTTATTTTTTTTTTCTAACTTCTATTGCAGATTTTGTCTGTTCAATCTAGAAGTGATAGGGTTAATACATCTCTTTTTGAAAAGAGAGAACATATTGAGAAATTGCACCGCACCAGGAACCTTCTGCGTAAAGTTCAGGTATCAAATTGAACTGCTCTCTCTCTCTCTCTTTGTTTCCCCTCTGTCCCTGGGGTAGCAGCTGTGTCTTTTGAAGAAGTTGTAAAACATGTGAGGGTTGACTAATCACGCCTCAATGTGGATTTTATCTACCTCCTGAAGTAGTTTTATCATACTCTGGTGTACCATAAAGAAGTTTCTTTGTGATGATTTAAAGTGCAATACTACATTGTAAGGGCTAAGAAATAGGAGTACTAAGCTTCAAATTAAATGAAAATGTTTCCTTTTTCTCCTCGTGTCTAGTTCATTTAAGTTATTGTGCATTCTACATATATGAGTTACCAGTTACCACAGATTTCATTTTTGGTGGAAAAGAGCAGTTCATATATGATCTTCCTACTCGACTTGGAAAGTGTATCAAATCAGAAGCTTATACAGATGCAGTCAGGTTTTTTACTGGAGCCATGCCAATTTTTAAGGTGAACAACCTTATTTGTCCTTTGCAATGACCCTTCTTTCATTTTCCCTCCCTCTGGTTTCTCTTTTTTCAAATTATTGTTTTAGAGTTGAAATGCTGATACGAAATTTTGGTGGCTTTTAAAACACTTCTTTACTAGGTATATGGAGACTCATCATTTCAGGATTGCAAGAGAGCATCTGAAGAAGCAATGGCCATAATTACAAAAAATCTTCAGGTACACTTTCTTTTGCATACCAGGTGTAAATAGAGTTTATATTAGGACTTTACTGGAGTAATAAACTTTTCTGTTTTGTTATTAGTTTGGCAACCGCTTAGGCCATAGTGCCATACAAGTTTCTTGAAATCTATGATTGTTGGACACTTCCTCATAAATTTCTAATCTGTCCACATTTTTTGTATTGGACACGTGGATATGCAGCTAGATTAGTGATGGGACTCACCTATTGTTTTTAATGAAAGCTGCTTAACAGATGCAATTAGGGCTGCAACAGGGCTGGGTTGGGCCGGGTTTTTCAAAACCCTAACACTAACCCTGACTATTTAAACTTAACCCTAACCCAGCTCAACCCTGTTAGGGCCAAAAATGTACAACCATAACCCTGACCCTGGTAGGGTTGCGCCTAACCTTAACCTACCTTTGTTGACCTTGACAGGGTTGGGTTAACCCTTATTAACCCTGATTCAGGGTCGGATTGGCCCTGAAACATACAACAAATTGTCAAATAACATACATATAACAATTATAACACACACACACACACACACACACATATATATATATATATATATATATATATATATATATATATATATATATATATATGGTGAGGCCGGGCCGGGGTCAACCCAACCCAACCCAACCCTGCCAGGGTTGATCAAAATTTGGACCCTTACCCAGCCCTGCCAGGGTTCAGGGCGGGTCTGGGCGGGTTTGCTTTGTCAGGGTAAAATTTGCACCCCTAGATGCAATTTATATACCATGCTTAAAAGTGATTGCCCACTTATACTCTTTCTTTTTATTTTTTTTAATTTTTATAAAGGTTTGTCCTTTTGACTTTCTCCACTGACATGTACACAAACTTTTTTATGTAATATTACTCAATAAGATAATAATCTCAATAAAGTCCCAACCTTACTACTTCGGTCAGTTACATGAATCCTGTTCCACCACTTGGATATATCTAGGACCATATTTTCATTTAATTAATAATTTTGAGCAGCATAGTTGTCATGGAACCAATGCAAACCTAGGCAGGGGTCAGGACCTAGGCAGGGGTCAGGTGCCTAGGAAATTATGGTGTGCATGTACCAAATGGGGTTCTATATGTAAAATATGGTATTTTTTCCTTTAATATGTAATTTCGAGGAGGGGCTTATATGTAAAATGATTTTTTTTAATTTCTTTTACTTGTATATATGAGGGGCGACGTATAGCATTAAAAGATATGTTATTTACAGTTATAATATAACAAATGGAAACCATTTAGTCCTCTTCTTCCTCATGCTGACAGTTGTCAGTTGATGAAATGGTGGTTGTAAGCGTGAGTTCCAGTTACATACCTCCCACCTTGTCCTCCTTTTCCTGCTCTCTCTCTCTCTCTCTCTCTCTCTCTCTCTCTCTTCTTCTGCTTCCAGCAGAGGCAGCAGTGGTTGTTATAGCGGCAATGTCTGTTGCATTTCCGGTAACAGCTCCAGCAGCTGCTGCCTCTGCTTCTCCCATTTTTTTTCTTATTTTTCCGTTCTCTCTCTAATTTTTCTCCCCATGTCCCCTCTTTTTCTTTTGGTTCCCCCACGTGAAAATTTTTCTCTCCCTTTTCCTCATTTTTTTCCTTTCTCTTTTCCCCTAGTGATTGGTCCCCTAGGGGTTTAAAAACCGCCTAAGCGCTGCCTGGGTGACGCAGTCACGTCTTTCTCATTATTTCAATCCAAGTCTATTCCGTTCTTCTGATACCTTCAACTTGCACAATATCACTCCTCACTGGTGGCGCAGTCATTAAACTCTGTTGCACATGGACCATCTCTGTTGAGTGCCGACTTGCCTTTTTCTTGTCATTGCATTCACTGATTATTTTATGATTTCTCTCTCTAGCCTTGTTACTTACTCATGAGATATTTTACATCAGCTTCTCTTATACTATGTAATTGTGTAACTGAGATGAGGATGGTCGATATTGAAATGTATAATTCGAAAAGTAAATTTCAGAAATTAATGTGTTCATGGGAATTATGGGTTGTGACCCATGATCCAATCAGTTATCAGTACTTTCAAAAAAGGAAAAAGAAAGAAAAGTGAAGAGGGAAAAGAAAATGAAACACCCATTGATAAGGTAAAGACTATCTACTAAAGTAATAACTCATTATGCTATAAGAGCGGACCCATGTCTTCACATTTAATGATTATAACTTTTATCTTAAAACTGATGACATTTTTTCCTCTTCTGGAGGGTCATAGCAAACTTTGTTACACACCTAGATGAACACTTAACTTACCTCAAGTGCATCCATGTCAACACTGTATGACAGATATAGGAATGGGTATAAGACTTAAATGAAAAGGTATTTACCTCTAACACTATAAACTACTAAAGGGAGAGGGTTCCCCATGCCGAAAGTGTGGGGGATCTCCCACACCACACCAATCGGGGCATGGGAGACGGTTTTGTCAATAGGGTGTCCACATGGTCACGAAGGAAGAGTGTCAGTGAAAGGCCCACATGGTTAGGATGTGAGAGGATTTAGTGATTTGTTTGCAATCACTAAAATACCTTGTGCACAATATAACAATGATGATGATGACTGTGACAATGGTTACTTACATAATTATCACTCATTTTGTGACGTATCCAAGTACCAGTAGAGTTTCATACCAGAATTTCGGACACAGTCACTGGTGAGTCCATGCACCTTAAATTTTCAGTGTAAGATAAATCAGTTTCCTAGACACGTGTACCCAAATCTGAACCCATGTAATATAGGCAGCAAATTACAATTTGGCTGAGACCAAAAAAAAAATATATATATCTTATAAAAAAAACTATTGTTTTTGGTATTTAAACCTTGAGGCATCCTTTTCAATTACTTAAGCAAGGGCATTCTGAAGAATAAGGAAACAAAAACATTATCAGATGTTCTCACTGGATGTTAAAACACTTTGAATAATGACTGCTTCTTGCTTCTTTTCTTTTTTCTCTGCACTACAGATGTTTTGTTCTCTTCATGATCACCATGTATCAGGATCAATTTGCCTAGGGGCCAAAATTTACTCCTGTTATCCATCAGGAAACTAATTTGGCCAAATCAGATAAAATATTTCTGGTTCATTTATCTTTTGGCAGCGAATAAATTGCAAGTTCGATTTCAGATTTTACCTTTTTTTATTTTTTCTTCTTTTCCTTATCCATTTATTCTTGTGGGAGCTAATTATAACTCATCTTTTCAGGAAAAGCTATTTTCAGATTCTGAACCTATAGAAGCAAGAGCAGAGGCTGTAGTTCTTCTTAAGCAGTTGGACTTCCCGGTTGGTACTAGTCCTTTTCTTTCATTTTGTATGTTCAGCTTGTTTGAGTTGGTTACTCATTCTAGTCCTTTTCTTTCATTTTGTATGTTCAGCTTGTTTGAGTTGGTTACTCATTCTCATTTCCATTAAAGAGTTCTTTTCTTATGTGTTTCCATACCCCTTTGAGACCTCAAAAAATGGACAAATTCTACCCATTTACAAGTTAGGTGTAACTGGTGTATTTGGCTGCTCCCTAGTCCCAATTCAGTGCTATGAATGGTTCCCCTCTTTGAAGCACTTTGGTATTGCTCCTGGATCAGAAGGAAAATAATGAAAAAGAGCACATGGGCCATCTCGTTATTTCTGTCTAGAAAAATATGGCGGACTAACTGATATTTATATCAGTTGATGAAAGAGCCCAATGCGGAAAAAAAAATGCATGTTGGGTCTTTGAAATAGTTCAAAATGTGGTACTCATGTTATGAGACCATGTGCCATACCTCACCAAGCAATATGTTTATATAGAATTAGATTACATCAGCAATCTTCGTCACACTACTCTGAATACATTACAAGGCAACATAATCCAGCTAATTTTTTTTTCAACCATGATGGTTCTTGTAATTTTTTTTTTTATATGAATAGCATTTTCTTAACCTCCTTTTAGATTCCCTCCATATAGGTATATTTTCTCAAACTTTTTCTTTTTACTGTCATTCAGAATGCTGAGTTGTGTAGGATATTGATTTTTCCATCAATTGAAACAGTAGACATACAACATGAACAATGTAGAATGCTAAATCAGTCGTTGGAAAAGCTTTTATGACATTATTTATCGTGGAGCTGTTGGACTTAGTCCTCACATGCAATACCTTCTGAAGCAATCTGCTTGTGTAGCTGTAAATTATATCTAGATTCATGGTCGTTCTAATTTGAATATAGTGGTAGAAAGCAACATGTTCTAGTTAATTTAATCGACCATATTGTTTCTTCTTCTGTGTAACTGTAGGCTTTTCTTCACCCTTTAGATTTGCCTCAATATGAGTATGTTTCCTCAAACTTTTTGCTTTTGTAGTAATTCAGCATGGTGGTTTGTGTATGCCTGGTTTTGTTGTTCGTTGACAGGTGGACAGCTTAAAGGCAAAGCTACTTGAAAAGCTAGAATATTTCCTTGAAGATCTTCAGCTCGAATCCAGGGAAGTGGAGACAGTGTCATGGGATTCTGATGAACCTTCTCAGCTAGGAAAGTTTTTAGATCCAATTCCATCTATCCCTCTTGAGACGACCGCCAAAAAGGTAGCATCTTTATCTGTGCCCATCATTTTCCTTTTATCATGTAAGGAACTTATGTCTTCTAAAACAAGCTCATGTATAAAATGATTTTGTACATTGCTTACCTCCATTTCATCAATCTCCAATAGATTTGAAGTTTGAAATGAGGATTTTCTTCTACTGTTTTCACTTCCAAGGTGATCTATCATTTTTTGCTCTTCTTTTTCATAAGTAGTAGATTTCACTGGAAGAAGAAAAGAGAGACATTTATTATAGGATTTTATTTGTAACAAGTTCTATGAAGAGCGTCACATTATAACTTTTTATGTTCCTGACTCTAATGGACTTCATTCTAAATGTTTGAGAGCAGTATGTTTATATTTATGGGGGCTGATGATGTCCTCCATGGTCGGTAAAATTTTTGTAAATTCCCCACTTGTTGGGTGTGTCTATGTCTAAAGGACCCCCATCAATCTCATTGGTCGAATTTTAATCTAAAATGAAGCATACTAATCGGGACAAAAGTGCATCCAAAGTTTTAGAAAATTACATAAATGCTGCTAACCTCTGTTATGACATGATGGATGTTTGTGGCATTCTCTTAATTTTGTATACTTTGAAACATATTTTGGCCCTTATCACAGACTTCTATTGGGCTGAAACTTGACCGTGTGATGGGTGTGTGGCCTCCCATAACATGGACCCATCCATGGCCATTGCTTGCTGTCACATGGCCATTGGTGAGCTTTATGAGGTTTATCAACTTTGGTAAATGTAACCTTACCCCATGTTTTTTTTCTTCCGTGTGAAACTACAAATATAGACTGATGCATACAACACCTTAGAGATAGAAAAACCTGATAATTCCAGTCATGACTTGCATTTTTCTAAATTCTTTTCAATTAGGAAAGTTCTAACACCTAATGATTAGGATTAAGGAAATTATAATGTGTATAAACCTCTGCTTAGCTAAGGCTAGAGTTATATTTGGTTGGGGCAGGGCGACTTGCACTAGAGTGTGATGATTTCTTAGGTTAGCATAGCCTGGATGTGTTGGGTTGCACAGGCAGTGTTTGAAAAGCTAAGTGCATGTCTTAAATGGCGGTTAAATGAAAATTTTAGCTGACTGTGCCGAACAGGCAAGATCTGAAGGAGCATAACACTTCCAAGGGTGATATGCCAAGCACTAACCCGTCAGTCACCTCTCAGTCAATAGGCCTTTTTTGGAATTGAATTGTTCTATTTTCCACTTTTGTGAGACATGGGTCCACAAAGAGTTTATCAGTGCCAAGGCGGAGAAGCTGGACCAGTCAGAGGAATCAATATCTGCTACTTCTGAAATTGATGAGGTTGATATCTTCCTTATTTCCATAACATTGATCACTATTCACTAGGTGCTTTAGTCCTGAAGGATGTAGGGACGACTGTTGACCTATAAGTATCATAAAAAAGGTGGAGTTGCTGATAACAGGAGGCCACGAAAAGGAGGCTGTGGAAACTGAGGATGATGATGCAGATTTCTGGAAGACTGGTCATCGCATTAAAAATTCCAGGCCTATGAGATGGAGGAATTAGTTGAAAAAGTGGGTTTAGATGCCTAAGCATGAAGTTGCATCTTACTCTGTCGAAGTTAGTAAATGATTTGGTTTATTCTTTGTTGGAGGGAATGAGTTTTCTTTTTAAGTTACTCTAAGAATTTGAGAGAGTTATCACAGGATTGATAATGGGCCTGCTCGAGAACTATTCTCTAAAAATAAGAGGGCAGTGGCCTCTATTGATGGTCCTTGGAGGTAGGGTTAATCAAAAGTCCTGTCAGGCTGTCACTCAATGTGGAAGATTTACAGTGAAGAGTTCTCACTGGGTGTCGCTTGGGTTTATCTTCACCTGCTATTGTTTGCTCCCTTAGGGTGGCGTGCTGGATATGTGAGGTTTCTTGCTATTGGTGGATTATCTTGTATTTCAGATTTAGAGATGGCTGCTGCTTTCGGGTTGGTCTGGGTTGGAGGGTATCTTGTGGAGAGGCCTTGTAGTGTAAGTTGGCTTGTTTCTTTGTAGGTTGAGGTAGGATGTTTTGTGAGACACCCCCCCCAAACACACACACACAAAATCTTTAAATCCCTTTGATTGTTTGTATCCTGTTCTTTTGAAATTTAATAAGTTCATGTTGCTGAATAAGCGATGGAACCTCTACCCTCCTGTGGCTGGATAATTTGCATCCTCATGGTGTTCTGGTGTTGGCTTATGGGGAAAGGATTAGAGCTGATTATGGGCGGGATAGAATGGCATCTGTCTCTTCAATCCTGTCTGATGGATCATGGTGTACTGGTAGGGCTTCTTCTTCTCGCTTCCTGCATGCGTGGGAAGTGCTGGATGCAATCCCCCGCCGCCCCCCTGGGAGTGGGGACATCGCTATATGGTCTGCATCCTCAAACGGTAGATTCTCTTCCTCATCGGCTTGGGAGTCGGTCAGATCTCGAAGCCCCAAGGTTGAATGGTTTGATGTGGTATGGTTTCATGGGCATTATCTTCGTCATAGTTTTATACTCTGGAAAGTGTTGACTATGACGCTCCCAACTAGCTCGCTTCTCCATGAAAGAGGTATTATCCACAACCCCTCTTATGGCTTGTGTTGGGCGGCAGATGAAGATGTTAATCACCTCTTTTTTGAGTGTCCTTTTTCCAAGAAAGTTTGGGAACATATCCTTGAAAAATGCTGGCCACAAACAAGAAGAATCTTACCTTTTGACCTTGAGTGGAAATGGATAATCAAGAAGTTCAAGGCTAAATCTCCATGTGATACTATAGCCAAGCTTGCATTCGGTGCAACGGTTTACCACATTTGGTTTGAAAGAAACCTTCGTCGATGGACAGCCAAGTCCAGAAGTTTCAACCAGATTAGGGAGGCAATCTTTTTTGATATCCATGGAAATATAATGCCTCTCAGATCCCCTTGCCCGGACACAGATAGAAATAGATTTATTTTAACTTCTTGGAATTTGGATAATTCATGACTTTGTATTTTTGTGTTTCCCATTTTGTTTGGGCTCTTGGCCTAGTTTTGTAAGGAGCCTGGCTCTATCCCTTGGATACCCAGGTTTGTTTCCCTTCCTTTTGGAGTGCTGTTAATATATTCTTTTGTTCACCCAAAAAAAAAAAAAAAGAAAGCGATGGAACACAAATTGACTCTAAGTTGTTCCTATTAAACATCTTGAATACTGTATTCGTTTTATAGAAAGAATTCTTGGTTCAGTTCTCCACCTAAACGACAGAAAAAAAGATGGGTCAAATCTCTACGTACTTGTCCAATCCAGGACAACTGAGATCTTCCGGTCTGCGTGCGTGGGAGCAGCTCAAACAAAGAAGAGTCTGGTCCGGCATTAAAAAAAAAAAGATTGCTCTTGTGACTCGGAATGAAACTCAGCCTACCAAGCTGAGGAAGAGCGAGTATCCGGCCCTTCTTACGAGGGGGTGGAAGATAACGAAAGGGAGACTAAGTCCTAACTAAATCATAACACAAGAACCTCCACCGTCTACCCATTCCATCTATCATATCAGTCGCATTCAATTCGATTGGGAAGCCCTGACTCTGACATGTCTCTTGGGAGGAGTAGCATGAAGCTCAGAATTATGGGTCCGTCGTCGTAAAGTAGTCCCCGCGAAGCTTTCTCTGGGAAGATTAGGGGCTAATATTTGGGGAGCATTAGTGTAATTTGTGTTAGGCTCCTGTTTCATCCAATTTCCACATGACAAAACGTTTCTGTTACATGTATTCCATGCTGCATTGGATAATGAAACAGATTATTGGAGAAAAGTTGCTTGTAGTTACTTGTTTTATATTCTCTGGAAATGGTCAATTTATCAGTTCGAGGAACATAATCCATTAATTAATTTTCTGTAATTAGGTTTCCATTAATGAGTTTGCAGAAGCTCTCCATGCTTATCGAGTAATATTTCCTAATTCGGAGGAGCAATTAATTGAACTTGCACAAAACTTGCTTACCAGGTAAACATCTGTCTTTTCACAGTAACACCAAAACTTTTTATAACGCAAGTCAACAATTTACGCCTTCATCTTGATATTGTCATTGATTCTAGTTGGTTATTGTTCTTGAAGGCATTTTGAAACCATTCAGCAGCATATTAAGAAAAAGATTTCTTTGGCATATCTTCTTGGAATGCTACGTAAGTAATTTATTTCAGTATGTCTCATTGATAGTTAAAATTCCCTGTTTTGATACTGTGAGCCACTAACCAATTGATCTATCAGCAGCATTCTTTTTATTTTATTTTATTTAGATAACCATAATTTTAAAAATTCGTATACATGGCCTAATCTAGTACCAGCAAATATGATATGTGAAAAAAAAATTGAACCGTACAGTCAACTGCTTAAGTTAGGTAATAACATCATTACTCTTAGAACTAAAATCCTCCTACATACTATCAGAAAACTTCTTTATCAACCTGGTGTAGTCAAAAGAAGCACTCCCACATCCAAGTATTCACTTTCCTTCCCTATGAAAACTAGTAAAAATTCCTGCAACCAAATCCAGGTGGTAGTTTAGGTTTGCAGCAAGGGTTTGGGGCTTGGTTCTCCTAGCAGGGAAGGTTTCTAGTGCTGAGATTCTAGGGGATGGATTGCCCCTAAGGTGAGGTGCAGACCACAGAAGTTGAGGCTGAAAGGGTCTGACCAGAAGGAGATTGTAGGAAATCTCTGAAGGTTCAGCAATCTCGCTAAACAGAGAAAAGAGAAACAGTAGCAGTAGGAGGAGAAATAAGAAGAAGAAGGGACAAACCAACCTGGGAGAAGGAGGTTCCTACTAGCTGGGAAGAAGGGAGGTAGAGAGGGAGGGGGGGAGGAGAGCCACTGCTTTTTCAGGTAACAGGCCACTCAGGCACAACCAATCTCAATTCAATTTTCCATTCTCTATTCACTGAAATTCAAGCACAGTTACACTACGTATGTCCTAATATAATACTAAACTGCAGATAAAATCAAAGTAAAATTTTAGTCTCCTACTTAATCTGGAAATGTAAATTAAACTAGAAAACTCCTAAATAAAACCCCTGCGTAATCTAAACGTCCCAAACACAACTGGCTGCATGATAGACCCAAAGGAAATAAAATCACTAAGATTCCCAGCTGTATACGTCTCAGCTTGTGGCCCTGCCACTGCATCAATTCAAGTTGGATTTCTCTCTATATCCTGAAAGATCCTCTTTTTCCTTTCCTCACAAACATCAGCAAGCAACAAATTGAAGGATATCCTGTTGTATATTTCATCGTGGCCATATGTGAGACATTTCTCCTTTGCACAAATCTGCTTAAGTTTTCCATGCATTCAGCTTCATAAGTCATAGCTGAAATTGTTATGTATCATCATTTCTTTCCTTTCCTCTCTCCATGAGTGCTTCATTTGCTGTACCTGATTCCAATCCAATAAAGTGATTTGGAATTCAGTCATGCAACAAAGTGACTGCTGGGACTATGAAACCTGGAAACCTAATCTTACCTTGTATTGGTTTAGAACCATTGGAAAGAAATGAGCAAGCCGATGTAGATCATCATATATCTGATGAATATAAGGTGTTGCTCCTGGTCACACTTGGTTATATGAAATTTCAGTTCACCTCATGTGCACCAAATTATTCTTTAAAGTCACATATAGCCTGCAAGAAAATTTCTTCTATGACAATATAACACTGGCTTAATTCCAGAAAATTGCTCCATGACTTCAGCTTGGTTGTGTTAATTAATCCATTAAATATCGTCCTGTGCCTCCATGACAGGCTGCAAAGTTTGGACTCCAACCGTCCAATGCTGAAGTGTATTGAATACATGAGAGATAATGCAATGCCCATGATGCTGGTAGAAATCTTTTTTTTTAATAGTAATTGTCGATTGATACTTTTCTAGGAGAAGATTATAGACACCAGAGATTTGGAGAATTTAGCTGTCAAAACTTTCAACTGTCCTAGTTGATTGCTATTATTCATAGAATGCTACCATAGAGCATGGCACATCACAGGAAGAAAGAGTTCCAAAATAACAAGCACTTACATCCTTGAGGGAACCCAAGATATAGAGCTCATATGTGCAGGTCCTCATTCTCAAATGTTCAGTGTCACTTTCCTTATCACAGTTTGGCGTATAAGGATAATATGGTGCTGACTTGTTCCTCTTGCTGCATTTTCGTAGAAGAGGGTTGTAGCATTAGTGTCAATTCAAGCATGTAAAAAGTTTATTGATCCACATTTTTAGCCCTTTCTGGTTACAATATTATTAACTCAACACCTGATCTTACCATGGTCTCTGTGAAGAATACTCAATGAGGTTTTCTTCCGACTGGTAGTTACAAACAATTTTCAAGTTTGCTTTTCTTTTTGAAGCCTGTTCATTTAAATTCTATCCCTCTAGCTTTTCTGAGGCCTCTCTAATTGAAGTTAAGAATTTTTTCATCGTGCTCTGCTTTATTTTGATGCTTCCAATCGGAGTTTAATTTCTTAGAATCCTAAGTCCTAACATAAAGGTGCTTACTTTACAGGAGTTATTTGGACAGACATGACAGTTATGGATGAAGTATTGCCAGAGGCTGCTCTCCCCGAGTTTTCCTTCCAGGTCTTCTTATCTTTCCCTTATGAGAAATAAGAATCCACTCTCTCCTAGTATTTTTCTTTTTTATTCTATCCAATATATGATGGTTGGTTTGAGATTGAGCACATCAATACCAAATGTCGAACTTTGCAATGTTGAACTAATGAACTTCATCTGGTTTCAGGCTGTGCATGGTGCTATCAAGAAATATATTACCAGCACATTTTCTTATCTCGTACATGATGTCTTAGGTGATTTCTCTATATATAGTTTCAAAGCATGCATGCATGCAAGTTGTTATTTGATGCATGTAGAGGTTTATAAACAGAAAAACGCCACACTTCAATGAAAGAGTACACAGTTATATACAATTCCAATTTCTAACCACTAGTATGTCCAAGAATGAAATTTATTCAGCTAACATGGATACTTACTAATTTCTTAACATATGGATATGATTGATGTGAATCTTGCCATCTGTCAAAATTTGAATCAGATCAATGTATTCTTTGAATGAGCTCATTGGTCTGATGTAGAATTCTATTTAAATTGGCAGAAGCCCTTACAAGAATCCAAACTAGGCCAAATGAAGGGGAAGTGTGTTTACTGCAGGTCGCCTTGGAGGCAAGCAAAAAAGCAGTGATTCAAGGCAGCATGGATGTATTACTGGTAAAACAATTAAAAGTTTTCATCTTAACTTCTTAATTTCCTCATAGCTTGATGGTTGCAGAAGACCTTTCCACCTTTCTTTCCCTTTGTTATCTGAGATGATAACAAGATAGCCCTTCAACTTCAACAAACTCAGAATATTTATTTTAAAATTTCTGAGTGTGTTTGGTTTTTTTCTCCTTTTTTCTTTTTTCTTTTTTTTTTTTCTTTCATCTTTTTTTTTTTGGGGGGGTGGGGTGGGGGTGTGAATAGTTTTTCATTTAACTTGTGCTTGAATGTATTTACGTTTTTGTTTTTATGACATGACATGCTTTCAGAATGAACTCTTTCTGCTTACTGTCTATTTCATTGCATTTTAAGAGAAATTGGCAACTTGTTATGGAGATTGCGATTAACGTATGGAAAACAACTAAGGATAATGGATTACACAGATTTCGAATGCATAGCTTTAACAGGGTTAGTGGAGAAGCAGAGTCCATAGTAATGCAATATCTTTATTGCGGCTTGTCTATTTGACCAAAATAAAAGAGCCTGTACTTGGAAAATGACTGGATATAGTGTAGTTTACGAGCAGAAACCAAATATTTCAATGATCTGGAAATGAGCTTGAATCTTTTAGAGAGCATTATAGCTCTTGACAATTGATATTGTGATGTGTGTAGACAAAGGATCCCAGCTGATCACGTCCCTTCGATTCCTCTAAGGTATGCTTGCAGTATGAGAGCTGTGACCTTATTCCGGAGGGAAGATAAATGGTATCTTGTCAATGCTGTCAGTTCTTGCATTTGATACTTGGTGGAAGAATCTAATTTCAATGCTACTACAGCATGCATGTGCCGGTTTTGGACATTGGGCAAAGAAACAAGGATTTGGCAATGTCCTGCAGAAAATTATTGTTATCTGTGGTTGTTTTCTTTTCTCTGAGCTTTACAAGTTAACTTACTGCTTTTGATTATACCAATCCAGAAGGCCAATGGAATTCAACATGTGGAAGTGTTGATTGAACCTAGTAATCCAGCCATTACCATTAAGGCTGCATAACCCTCAGTTTTGAGCTATGTTTTGCCATGATTTCTCCTGTCATGCCTCTTTAGAACGCACACCCACATATGAGAAGAGAGAGAGGGGGGGGGGACAGACTATATTGATAATTTGATATTGGTGAACATGTTTTTATTGTTAAAATTTACTTTCATCCATTCTCTCGTTGCTGTCATTTTTCTTTGCTGTATTATCATCTTCTTTTGTACATTACAGAATTGTCGCCGGCTTCTAGATGATAATCTGGGGCTGTTAGTGAGGTTAAGAGATTTCATTATTGATTGGGTGCAAGAAGGGTTCCAAGAGTTCTTCAGGGCACTTGATGTTCACTTCCTTTCCCTATCGGGAAGATATAATTCTACCAGTCAGGAACAAGGTTTAGTAGATGGAATACAGGGGGACAAGGTGATTGCAGGACTTGTTCTTGTGCTCGCCCAACTTTCTGTTTTCATAGAACAGCGTGCTATTCCTAGAATTACAGAGGTAAGTATCCTCCAGTTGTTACATGTTCTGATCCCATTTATGTCTTCACGTACCTTTTTTTAGCTCTGTGCCGCATGACCCTTTGCTCCATATTCTAAAGGACATGAGATTATAATTTTCAAACTCTACTTTTCAGGAAATAGCTGCTTCATTCTCTGGCGGTGGTGTGAGAGGCTATGAGCATGGGCCAGCATTTGTTCCTGGGGAAATCTGTCGAACATTTCGGTCAGCTGGTGAAAAGTTTCTGCATCTTGTACGAGTGAAAACTTCTCTATATTCATTATTTGTCTTTTGGAATCCCTGAAATATATGCATTGAGTATAGTTATTTCTCTTAAGATGACCCTTTGCTTATAAATATTTTCTTTTAACAACTTAAGCTAACAGAGGCATTCTACTTTTGTGAATAAATCATCTAGGAATTTGAATATGTACGGTTTTTCTATTTGGGGGGGACGGGAAATACCCTTTAATTTCATTAACAGAAGGCATTTACTGTTCATGTATCCTTGTTTCATTTTGCATTCATTATTACAGTTATTATTTAAATGAGAAAGGGAGGTAAAACCCAACTATTTGGGATCTCATGTCCCTAACAGTCCTAACAGGCTCTGTAATATTTGCTTAAGTCGTATAGGAGAAAACAGTATTTACGAGGGGAGGGATCTTTGAGAATACTTGAAAACCTGAAGATGGCAAAATTTTTGTTTTGTCTTGAATAACCAATATCCTCTTCTTCTTTTTTCTTACCAAAAAGGAAAAAAGAATCTAACATCTCTGACTGGACGCTTTAATGTATTTCAACCAAATTTATGCAATTTATAGGACCTAAAAATCTTGTTTGTACCTTTTCCCATAGTCCATTAGAAACCTTAATATTATTAACCAACAATAATGTAATTTATTATTTCCATTGATCAAGTTAGCACAAAGGGTATTCCTAAATGATCTTTTTAACATATCAAACACTAAAAACAGATTCCTCGGCATCCTCGCAGAGTTTTGAAGTCTTCAACAGCTCTCTGAAACATTACATATGGAACAACGAAAATGAATTACCCAGCCAACTGTTGAAAGTAGCAAGGATATGAGTAAATGCAGATACTGATTTTCTGCATGGTGCATAATAAATAGCATGAACTGGTAAAACCGGAGTTAGTTTGGCTTAAACCTCTTATGCAACAAAGTATCAAAACTTTTTGGAGAAGCCATTTGCTAGGTTATGCACATAATGTATACAAACCAAGTCTCCTAACCTCGAAAATTCTATTTTATCGTCCTTGCCTTAAAGATGGTTTTGGTACCGAAGAGGCTTTGTTGATGGATTAGTAATTTGGGTTGGTTCCATGAAAGAAAGAAGTATCACAACATGAGATAGGAAAGTAGTATTCTCACAGAGCTGATGTTAGCTTAATAGTGAACCCAAGCTTCTGTATAGATGATACTAGTGTCCAATATGTAACTAGTGTAATGTGTACTACAGGCAGTTCTTTGATTTTACTGGTTCACTGTTTCCTTACAGAATCAGTACTGATTGTTAATTGTTAAGAAATCATTAAGCAGAAAAACGATGAAAAATGCTGCTGCAGTTACTGTCTCAAAATGTTTGGATGATATCAAAATTTTCCAAGAACTTAATCTCATATATACTTTCCTTTGCAGTACATAAATATGAAAACCCAGAAAATATCCATTCTTCTGAGGAAAAGGTTTATGACACCTAACTGGATCAAGGTCGGTGCTGTTTGTAATTTTTATCATACTGAATTTTAAGAGGGTGCTGTCTGATATCATCTTTATTGAACTTGTAAATAATTTAACAGCACAAGGAGCCAAGAGAAGTGCATATGTTCGTTGATCTATTTCTTCAAGAGGTAAGTTCTTATTCTACGTTTGCTTATAATATTTTTTATCTCATTTGTGAAAATTGAGATTTTGATGAGGGGAGCAAGGTTCCAACTGCAAGCCAGGTGGAAGGCATTCTCCCTGCGGTTCCTTTTTGCCAGGTGGCGGTGTCTGCCTGTTTGGTTGGCCCCAAAATTGGGGAAGTTTGGTCCATGACATTATCTAACCATGGGTTGATTTTATGTCAATCCGATAATGCCACATGCGAGGAAAATGCTTTGAAAAATAATAAAATGCACTTTTTTATTATTAACAGGGGCCATTGGAAAAACATGGAAGAAGCCCCATAGATGTTGGGACATACCATTGACATGTGCAAGGGGATTCCCTACCTATCCAATGGCTGGAATAATTAATTGACCCATCCATGTGGCAAAAAGTGGCAGATTCAAACTTCAAAGTAGGCAGAACACTTTTCCCTTCAAAGGGAAGATTCAAAGTTTTATCATATTCTATGTTTCTTCAAATTTTCTCATGTCATTGTTTTGGTAACCACCTTGTAAACATAAAAGATATCAGTTTATTGATGCTTAGCTTCTTTGTACCTATTTCCGGCCCTAGTTGAAAGCAGTAGGTTCCGAAGTAAAGCAGATTTTACCTCAAGGTATCAACCGTAAACACCGACGATCTGACAGCAATGGTAGCACTACTTCCTCCCGCAGCAACCCAATGCGTGAAGATAAAATGAACCGTTCAAATACACAGCATGCTAGGAGCCAGCTTCTGGAAACGCATCTGGCGAAGTTGTTCAAGCAAAAAATGGAAATTTTTACAAAAGTTGAATATACACAGGTATAACTTCTATGGGTGAAGGTATTAACTATATTCATTAAGAGATTTAACTAATTTTCTTGTAAACTTCTAGGAGTCCGTTATATCTACTGTGGTGAAACTATGCCTTAAGAGCTTGCAAGAATTTGTCCGGCTACAGACTTTCAATCGGAGTGGATTCCAGCAAATACAATTGGATATCCAGTTCCTGAGGTCTCCTTTGAAAGAAATTGTTGAAGATGAAGCTGCCATCGACTTCCTTTTGGATGAGGTAAAAGAAAATTGTTTTACCCTGCATCAGAATTTTTATGGTAAATAGAGTGTCAATGGGTGGGTTGGGCTGGCTGAGGAAGTGTGGCCACCTGACCCACCTAGCCCATTCACAACCTAGGCGAAAATTCTTCACTCTGCTCATGCAGGTTTCTTGGGCATGAGGAACATCTTGTGGGCTCCATCCAATATGAGTTAAAAGCAGTTAACTACATATGCTCTAGACATTAAATAATCTCCTCCGTTGTTGAATTGATATGTCTATACACCGTCTAGAACTTGAGCATTATAGCAATCAAAACATCAAATGCAAGTGATGTACCTAGGACCTATGTATTAGCATGAAATGATACTTCTACTTATGTCATATTGTCATATATATATATATATAAGAGAAGATGGAGAGAATTGATATGTATTTCTCTCCTCTTAGCAGCCATTATTTATAGACAAAATAAAAGGGGTAAAGTGATAGGTCTAGGACTTCTTCTAGGACTTCACAAGATAAGAAGTCCTAGTTACAATTTAATAAGAGTTCCACATGTCAGCAATCCTATTCTAATTAAGGAGAAGGGAACTCCTCAAGAGAGGGTATTTTTCTAATGTAAGAGTGGAGTTCCAATTACATTAGGAGAGGATAAGAGGGTAATAAATTAGAAACTATTTCTTTGCTGCCACCTATCCAATGAGTCATTATCTACTGGTTTGACCGATCAAATCAACAACCATTTGTCTTTTTACACATCTGGAATGGACCTACAATGGGTCTATATTATTCTATTATGTCGTTGGTTACCCCCCTCTTAAGCTGGAACATGCTCTAGCTTGGAATAATAAGAATATATATGAACCGCAACACTGGTCTTCATGTAACACTAATACATGAACACCGAGCAGCATAGGTTCTTCTCAAGTAGTAGTAGTAGATATAGCAGTAGCAATAGCAGCAGTAGTAGCAATACAGTATAAGTCACTGTGAACCAAGTAATAGTCGCATAGTTGTCAAGGTGTCACCTAGGCGTCTAGGCGTCCGGGGGGATTTTGTAAGCCTGGGTGCCTGGGCGCCTTATCACCTTGGGCGATCGCCTTGTTTTCAAAGTGTCTTTTTTCGCTCTCAGAAACAACACTTATCAGGCAATACTTATTTATGACTAATATCATTTCAGTAATGATTTCATTTACTTAAGATATTATTCATAAATAAGCAATACCCTCCAATTTGAATCCAATAAAAATAGTTTAAAATTCAAATTCCAAAAGGATAAAAAGTCAACCCTCCAGTTCAAGAACAAAAACTATATTTTTGGGTGCGGGGGTGATTTTCAACTTCCAAATGCTATGCTTTTTTTCAAATATAAAAATTCCATAAATCTTATTATAATAAAGCATCACTAAAAACCAAGAGCATGCCAAAATAATCTCTTTCTTTGATGTCCAAATAATAATTTACATTCAGACGACTTTGTTGCATTCGCGTACTCTGAACAAGGTTTGATCGGAATGTAAGTCCTTTATTATAACTCAGATTCAAGTAATCTCGGATTTTTTAGAAAGCTGATTATGCTAGCTTTGCAAGAATTCGAGATTACTTGAATCTGAACTATATTAAAGGAGTTACGCTTCGGTCAAATTTGTTAGAAGTACGCAAATGTTAGTCATAAATACGTGTTGCCTACTTAACTCATTATTTGTTGCCTTGTTGGTTTTCTCATGTTAATTAAGTTATATCTTAATTGTTGATTATTTATGTAGAATATTGCATATATATAAACATTAATATTTTAGAAATAAAAAAAATATATTGGGAATGCCTTGGTCGCCTAGGCGCCCAGGATGACCTCGAACACCTTGATTCGCCTTGTCACCTTGACAACTATGAGTAGTTGTAACAGTAGTAGCAGGAGCAGCAATAGTGGTGACTACACACCTAACGAAGAACCTTAAACGACTCTCAAAATGGCAACCCAGGTGATTTCTTTGATACCATGAAACAAAATAGAAAATAAGAGAAGATGGAAAAAATCAATATGTATTCCTCTCCTCTTAGCAGACACTATTTATAGACAAAATAAAAATAAAAAGGGTAAAGTGATAGGCCTAGGATTCCACAAGATAAGGAGTCCTAGTTACAATGTAAATAGGAGTTCCACATGTCAACATGACAAGGACTCTCATGGCTAAAAGGATAAAGAGAAGCAGTGACCTATACTGTGTAAATGAAACTCCTCAAAAGAGGGTGGAGTTCCATTTACATTAGGAGAGTAAAAGAGGATAAGAGATAAGAAACTACTTCTTTGCTGCCACCTATCCAATGAGTTAATATCTGCTGATATGGGCCTACGATGGGCCCATATTCTTCTATTCCTGTCGTTGGTTAACATATACATATAGAAATCTATATACAGTAAGTAGATAGGACGCTTGGGTTTCCTTGGGGTTGATGGGGTGTCGGCTTGGGTGAGTCGTATACCATCAACCTAACCCAACTCACCAGCATCCCTTCCCCATTTTCTTTTCCAAAAACAGGTCCAATCTGGGCCTGAAAAATCAAACCCTGCCTCGAGCTTTCTTCAGGTTGGGTTGGGGTTTGGTTTGGGTGAGTCTACCCGGTGCCTACCTGATGATAAAAACAAGGAACCAATTGGTGCCTACTTGATCATAAAACCAAGGTACCAATTGGATAGAGTGAAAGTGTGGAAATCAGTGGCTCCTTAGGGCCTGTTTGATAAAACTTCTGCTTCTGGATTCTGGATTTTGGTTCAAATTTGGATTCTACTCCAGACTACTCCAGGATTATTTTGGAGAAGAAATTTGTTTGATAATGCAATTTTGAAATGGATTCCAGAGCATCTTTGGATTAGAAACATGTTTAATAACACACTATCTCCCCAATCGAAGTCTAAAAAAAAGTTGTGGTAGTGTTGGGTGGTGATGGTGGTGGTGGTGGCGGTGGTGGTGGTGGTGCCGACAGTGGTGGCGGTGGGGGTGGCAGTGATGGCAGTGGTGGTGGTGCCAGCGGTGGCAGTGGTGGTGGTGGTGGTGGTGGTGGTGGTGGTGGTGGTGGTGGCAATGGTGGAAGTGGGTGGTGGGTGGTGGCGGCGGCGGTGGTTGGTTGGTGGCAATGATGGAAGTGGGTGGTGGGTGGTGGGTGGTGGCGATGGTGGTGGTTGGTGGCGACGGTGGTGGTCAAGTGAGAGTCATGTAAGAATTGACTCTTTTCTTTCTCTCAAAAAGTTGATCCAATAGTTTGGAGCAAGTATTTATGACTCCAAAATTTTGGATTCTGGAGCCATTCTGGATCCGGTTCACTCTGTGGGAGTTGGAATCCAACCAGACTTATAAAACATGCTTCTACTCCAAAATGACTCCCTGGGAGCCAGAATCCATAGAATCCAGAAGTTGAAGTTTTATCAAACAGGCCCTTAGTAGACAGTGCTTGTCTAGGAGTCTAATTCTTTGAGCCAAGACCATAATCGGGTTGTACTGATCATTGACCATGTTTTTTTCTGGATCTGAGTGAGAAAGAGGCTTCAGTTCAGCTGCTATCGTTGAAAGCTGTAGATAATTCAGTGAAGTCGGGATTGGGTTTTTTAGGGCTTCTTTGGATCGCCAACCATGTGCTCTGTTACAGAGTACAGAGACAGCTGGTTATGCAACAATAGTGCATGAATGGAGTCCTCTCCCAGGTTGCTAGAAGCACCATGAAGAGATGAACTCGATGGAGAATGAGGAAGTGAGCTTGGAGGAGTTCCCCCCTTTGGAGGGGGGAGGAAGAAACCATCAGTTCCCCATGAAGATGGTAGGTCTAAGGCTCCATCCACCAAGGAGGTGGTGCATGCCGAGGGGTTACATGAGCTGGATCTGAAAAGCCTTCTGATGAACAGGAAATGAATGGGGATCCCAATTTTGGAGCGAAAAATTATTCAATGCTGATCAACGGATGAGCTGTTGTATGTGCCTTCAGTGTTTTCAGCGAAGGAAGATGAACTTATAGGAGTCTGCTCCCCAGAGACTCTGGAAGAAGAGCTGAAAGAACTCAACCTGACATTGGTGGGCTTTTTCCTGAGTCGCAAACCAGGATTCTACTTTGTCAAGAACTCTATTCAGAAGCAGTGGCAAACCAGAGGGAGTTTTGAACATTCCTGCTGGCAGATAATGTCTTTGCTTTTAGATTTTCAAATGTAATGGATTATGAGATTGTGAGGGAGAGGGGGTGTACCTGGTTGCAAATAAGCCTTTTTCATTAAACCATGGGAGATGAATTTGGATTTTAACAAACATGGGGTCAAGAAGGTGCCCCTCTGGGTTTCCTTACCGGGTTGTCTCTGCACCTTTGGGGTAAGATGGGTATGATATGCTCGTTCTTGGGGAGGCCGCTGTACAGTGACTCGACTACATCTTCAAAGGAAAGACTGATGTATGCAAGAGCATGCATCGAGTTCTTGGCGGATAATGTCTTGAAGGACCAGACTAAGGTGATGGATGATCAAGGAAACCTTTTTGTTCATTCTGTCCAATACGATTGGAAGCCTGAACAGTGCTCCATTTGCTGTGTGTTCGGGCATAGAACAACATGTAATTTCCCATCTTTTGTGGTGGCTTCGTAAACCCAATCTGCTAACCGAAGCAATGGCGAGCTGTTAGTAACAGGAATCGGAAGTCCATGTGGTTGAGGGAGAATGCAGAAATTGAACAAACAGCAAAGACACCTTCACCTGAGAAACAAGGAGAAGAGGTTGGAGAAGAGCAGCTTGCCGGAGAGGAGGAAGAAGCCCAGGAGCATTCAGAGCCACCGCCGGTGGTTCAGCAGGGTTGGGCAGTAAGCACATTCCCACATGTAATAACACATGCAGGCAACAGCAAGCTTATTCAAGAAAGAGAATCAGAAGTCACAGCAATGCCTCAGTGGTTACGTTCACTAATCTGGAAGGGGTTCCTGATGTTCAGACACAGGAGATCCAGAGGGGAAGTCAACAGCGTGAATCCGTAGCCTCTTTGAACCATTTTGCTGCCCTCGATAATGACTTCAACTCCACAGAGGGTCTCGAAGAGGGCGAAATACCTCTGAGGAAATCCCACCCTGTTCCTCCTCAAGCCCGCAGTAGCAACAGTCCCAATTCTAGTTTTGTCCAACCCCACTTGCAAAATTCAGCCGTTGTCCTGGCCCCCAACCTATCACACACCTCAAGGCAAGACCCCTACCCTTCCCCCATTGCTGCCAACACCTACCCCAGCTGCCTGCGAAGAAGACCTTGACTATTAACCCACAAACAGTTTGCCTACCTCCTCCGTCCATAGTTCCACGTCCACCCAAGCTTTACAAAACCTCCCTTCCATTTCAGCCCATGTGTCTCCTGCCAACAACCCTCAAGACACCTGTCAACCCTCCAGACTCCCCTTCGTAACCCTAATCAGACCACCCCCCCCGCGGGGGGCAGATCATGCAGACCCAACCTCTTCCCAGAGTTTTAGTGCCTTAGTGCATTTAAGTGTCCTTGGCAGTAACCAGTACTTGGACCCTTCTTTCTCCTCTCCTTCCCTTTATCCCTCCATTTTCTCAAAATCCACCTCCCCTCCTATTTCATTAATCCCTCAAAATCTTTGCCTCAAACCAAGATGAGGAGTCCTCAGACAGCAAGGACTCAGCCTTGGAACCTCCCGATGTCCTACTTTCTGGGAGGACAACGAACACAGCTTTACCCTTCCCTTTCAGAGAAGCAGCGGCCACCGAAGGCTTCCCAATCGTCTTGAAGACATGTGACATTTCGTGTGATTTATCGGCCTGCTTCTCTTCTGGGCTTAATTGGGTTCAGTTGAGTCGGCAGTTGGTCCGGTTGTCTTGTGATTTGGTTCCCATCTTTTAATCGCTAGCTAGTTGTAGTGGTTTTGTTGTCTTTCTCCCTCTTTTGTGGGGCGTTGTTTTTCCTCATAGAGGAGGTGTATTTTTTCCCATCCCCGCATCTCCCTTTTTTTCTTGTGCAATAATGATCAAAGCATTAAAAAAAGAAAAGAAAAAAAAGAGGTATACTCCAGAACTATATGATGAGTTGTATGGTTTTTGTCATCCACTCAAGTTGAATTAGGAGAGAGACCTACTAGACCATTTGATTGTGGTCCTACCCCCTGCATTGAACTAGTATGGTCTCGATATATTGTTCTTTATTTACAACCAATGCATTGGAGTCCACATCCCGATGCTGTCATTCCCAGGATTTGAGGTTCCTTGTATTTTGTTTCGATCATTGGGTTCTTTTTTTGAACAGGTGATTGTTGCGGCTGCTGAGAGGTGTCTAGATCCAATTCACCTTGAACCTGCCATCTTGGACAAATTAGTACAGGCAAAGTTGGCTAGAAGCAGGGAGCAGACCACAAGTTCATGAATTATTAAAGGTAAAATGGGTAATGCTCTTTTCATTTATAATTTGCTTAAACTAGGAACCTCTCCTAGTTCTTGTCTTTTATGATCTTGTTCTGACAGATGAGATAAATTCTGTATCATCCAGCCCTGTACTTAACCGGAATGGATCACAGTTTTGTACATTGTTATCGCATTCAATGCTGGCATTGTTGAGGATTTGTTTATTTTCAGAAACAGTGGACCAATGTTGGCAGTGTTGTGTCGTAAGTTTTTAATATTGCTATTGGTCAGGTTATCTGTTAGCTAGTCTTCCATAGCTTAATAGCTGTAGTCTCTGAAGTAATGGCCAAGACCCAACAGTCAAAACCTTTTTGTGTATAAATTTTTTACTGCTTTTGTTAAAGGTTTAGAAAAAAATGTTACGTCATTTGAAGATGTTTAATGGGTATAGTAGATCTGAAGGCAATGTTTTCTGCACTGATGTAAAATTACTATAAGGCCCCATTCAACATAATATAGTATCTTGGAAAAATATTATTATTTATATTTTTCTGCCACTTGTCTTCTTTTCTTTTTTGGGTTGGTTGGATATGACCAGGAAGCACAACTGAAAATGATGAGGGAAGGAATCAAACCATATGATTTTTTTTTTTTTGGGGGGTGGGGGGTGTTCTCCATGAGGTGCCAGGAGTAGTAATGATCAAGATAATATCGCCATTTTGGGAAAACAGCATCTTGAATTTTGAAATGGATGTTGTTTTCCTCTTTCTTTATTGTATTCAGTAAAATATAATCCCTCTTTCTAATTTTTGATACAATTTTGTATTGATTTTTCAACAAATTTCGTAAATTACTCAAAAGAATGCAGCCTAAAAACAGAATTCAGATGAAAGGATAGTCTTGAGCCACTTTGAGATTGATAGAGACTGGTAGAGACTAGTATCAATTTTCTTGGTATTTGTAATGCTACAGCTAGTAATTATGTATTTTGAACATCTCATGCTCATTTTTCCCCTTAATTCTGTCATTCAATTTCATCTTCTCATTTGCATTGAAAGGATAATAAAGCTGCTTTGCTTGTGAATGGTCTGTGTACAAATATGCAATGATGGGTTGGTTATCTTAACCTAAATAGAGCTTCCAGGGTATAAAATGGGGCTCAGATCTAGATTCACACAGCTAGCTTAGTAAACCAGATTCTGGTCTCAAGGTCAAATCAGGATCAAGCAGTTGGAACTTGGGATTTTAACCAGATACTGAATTCTAAGATGTTGGAGGGTCTATGTATCTGGTAGATAGGAAAAAGCTCAAGTTTTAAGCTTTGATATCCTAATGTGATCCAATACGATCAAATATCTATTAGGTTGCTGTGTGATCCACAAAGGATCTGAGTTGGATCAGCACTGGAATATAATAGAGGACAAATCCAATATGGATCTTACCTCAAGAGCTCCAGTCCTTCCTATTCCCTAGATGCACTTGATCAAATCTAACAATACATACGAAGATTCAAGTTCATTTTCATGGTCCATTTGATCAGCTTGATAGGTTGGTATAACCATTTTTAATCATATAGATAGATGATTTTGGCCAACTGTTGGATTAGCCATATGTCAAACTTCATTCAAATTCAATAAAATATCTATGGTGCATCTATCCTTGTATTTTTCAGCCATTTGTCGATTGGCAAATGATTGGGCAACAATGATAAGCTTATTAGGATGGACCTGTCTTCATAGCTTAGCACACTTTTATTTTTTTTATTTTTTTATTTTTTGTTTGGGGGTGGGGGATGGGGCGTGGGGGGTGGGGGGTGGGGGTGGGGGGAAGTAGAAATTACAAATATTATTATATAAGATATTGACCACATGTTAGTTTTCCACTGGATCTCTATACATCAATTCAGATTGGATCGATATTGGACATGGATGATAGATTTAAAACTTTGGTTGTGGTTGTAGTTGTGGTTGCGTGTGCTTAATTCTGGGATTGTGTATCAAGACATCAAAATAGCGGCGGCTGTCACTTTGAATTTGTGGAGCTACATCGTTCATATTCATTCAAAGTTTGACATGCCCTGGTTATGAGGGAGTAAGATTCCTATTTTAAGAAGATTGCTTGAATTGTTAAGTTACGTATTTCTTCCGTAACACTCCATCCACAACCCTCAGCTGCCGCAAATTCCATATTCTGATGATCAGTCAGTTAATACGTGTATTATATCCCGTATCATTTTTTTGCCGTATTATATGTGTTTTATGTATCAAGCTGAACGATGTGGGAAAAAATAGCATACGATTAGGATCGCCGTATATATGCGTATTATACATCTTACCATATTTTTGTTTGCAAAAAATGGGTAACCATTAAATCACAAATACTCTTCGTTTTTTTATTTTATTTTTAATTATCGGTTTTCTTTTTCGAAAGCCCAACTGCCCAACCCCTCGATTTACTTCCCATCGTTTTTAATTTATGGTGAAACGAGTCTCGAGGGTGAGATGAACATTGAGAAGTGAAGTGACGGCAAATCAAGAGTGACAGCATGAGTCGGACTCAAGACTCTGGAACTTCATCTGCAGTTTTGAGAATAAGAAAGGCTATTATTCTAGTTCTGAAAAGTTAAATTTGATTTGACGTTGTTACAAATTTTATCATTTGTTTGAAGATTCATTTGGATGAGTTTTTGTCAATTGTTTGAAGTTTTATCGTTGCCTGTATAGAATAAGAAAACTAAAGTATTATTCCGATCTTGAAAGATTAAATCTTGTTATTTATTTGAACTTTGGTTGCAGTTATTTAAGTATTAATTGTTTAAAAAAAGAAACCGTCTTTTTAATTGTCCCGTTTAATTTTTGGATCATTTTAAATGTTTCGTACCATTCAAATTTTTTTCTCTTCTGATCCACTAGTGACTAACCTATTATGAGAATCGTAATAATTATTTTATTTTAATATTTTAATATTTTTATACGTTAATGGAATTAAATCCATTAATGGAGATGAGGACTATAAAGCAAACTTCAGTGAGACTTAAGGCCATATATGGAAGTTCAAAAAAAAAATTGAATTGAACGAGAGAGATAGACACATAAATTGATTATTATTGCATCATTATTTCCGTCTTATGCTGTTTTTACTTTTTTTTGTTTCTTTTCTCCGTTTCTTTCTTAACATCCCTAACTGCCTAAGTTTTATGAAGCTCATTAGAGAGGGAAAGGTGTGCAATACCATTTATTTATGAAGCCCATCGGATGGCTCAGCAAAATAAGATTTTAAAAAAATCTAAGATTATGTTAAGATGCAAACTAATATTGCAATACATGGACTGTGGATATATGATTGAATTTGAGTTTAAAATTTGATATATATTCTTTTCAAAATATTTTATAATCTTTTCATCCAACAGGTTATTTTTTATTAATTTTTAAGGAAAAAATACTTAAAAATTACAATTGCCACATCACCTTCTATGTGGCACAAACGCGTGAGAGAACATTCTTATCGCTATCTTTGGGGAAGGGGATTGATATGAGATAATTGCCTGGGTTGACTTTCTCTCTCTCTCTCTCTCCCTCTTCTAAGTCATTTTTTTTATAAGTTTTTTAAGTCTTCATATCAACATGACCATGAAATAATTAGAAGAGTAATGGAAATGACTTACAAGTCAAGTTATTGGACCGGAACAAAGGGGCTTTCTCTCATGGGCCGGTCTCCACGACACCGGATGGGATTTCATAAATATGAAATATATTGGGTTCTTACCAATAAAAAAAAAATATATATATATATATATATATATATATATATATATATATATATATATATATATATATATATATAGTAACTTCATAAATAAAATAAATGAGATAATATAGAAACTTAGGAAAAGAGAAAAGGGGAATTTTTAAATGAAGGGTCAATCTCTATTATAACTTATGACACCTGAAACGGTCTCATAAAAATTTACTGATGTTTGAATTTCTTTTTGGATTGAGAGATGAATGTTCGAGCATGCTCAGGTGGACCATACTACAACCACTATAATATAGTGGCATGTAAACCACCTACTTCAGCTAAGAAGTGCATATGCCACTTCAATTATGAAGTAATTGCTGCATATTTGATTGAGTTCGACATTTAAACTTTAAAATCCTGTGTTTAAAGGTCTACATGAAGTTCTGTTGACTCAACAAGAGTAATGATTTGATTAATAGTGCTTCTCATAATTATTCTCTTTATTTTTGGTAGAATAATTATTTTCATTAATTTCTATAAAAACTAAGAGAAAATCTTTTCTGGCCTATTCCTCAGGTTGGGAGATCCCCGGTTTACAACATTTCACCTTCAAAAAGGTACCAAACCTTTTATTTGTTGTATTTGAAATTTTCATAATATTCTTTCTCTTTATCTAATAATTTACAAAAACCTCTTTTTTTTTTAAACTGCTCCCTATGAAATTCCTCCCCAAAAACTAATTGCATGCAAGTAAGTAATCACGAATATCTTTTGCACTTTTCTCCAGTGAATTTAAAACCAAGAATCTCGGTTAACTCGACAGCCAGTTAATTCAAAATATGTATAAAAAAAAGGAAAATAAGCGAAAATTTACAGAAAATCCAAAAAATGGCAAATAATATATATAAATCACGAATGGAAATAAATTACAATTTAATAAAGGGATGAGGTTCTCTGTCCGACCATGTGGATTATTTGTCAGCACAAATAAGAGAACAGACACAATTATCGATAAGAGCAGTAAGAGAATCATTTCACATCCCATGTGAAAAGACGCAAGAAAACACATCGAGACAGAAATTTTTGCCTTATATATATAACCACAAACACAAAGAGTATCTATATTTTCATATGTAACCTGATACCGGCATGACAAGTCAAACATAAATAGTTGCACTAAATAAATCAGCCGATCAACCAAATAAATAGGTAAAAAATTTTAAGTATTTGACAAATTCAACCTTGATCAGTCAATCTTTCCTATCCAGAATCCAAGATCACCTGGGCCCCGGGTTGGAAATCCAAGCTGAATTGTTGAAGGAGTATTATTAATCCCATGAGGAAATTCCATCCCCGAGTTTTAAAATAATGCTTTCTCCACTGTTAATTATGGGAGAATTATGCATTGTAGCATTACATGAGAAGATAAGATCCCTTGAAGATTAGTGTCTTCAAAACAAGAATAAAACACGTGCAGTTTTGATCACTTAAAAAATTGATACTTCCCACTAAAGTGAAATCCAAGTTTGAAGTAAAAAATAAAAAAAGTCCATGGTGGAAGAGAAAGGCAAGTTTTGGTTTAGGTCAATCATTTTCTTTGATCTATCTCTCATGGTATTAGTGTATGCTGCTTCTTGTTCACATCGGTGTTTTAATTGGGGGTATCGGACATCGTATCGATCGTGTCTAAAATCGTTTCGATTCAGATAGAAATGATGTAAGAATGCAATTGATACGTGATGATATTATATATAATTTTATTAAATAACAATCAAATTATAGATGGATCAAGTTCAAAACCAATACAAATAGATCTGATACTTACTAGAACCATAACCCACACAGCACAAACTCACCAACAAAAATGACTTTTCAGTTGGTCCAACCTTGTGATCACTAACTTCACACTCAAGAGTGATTAATGGCTTAACATCTCAAACATAGTTTAATTAGCTTGAGATTAATCTGAAAGATTAATTAATTTTAACTCAAAATCAATCAATTCCAATCTGAATTTTTCGACCATGCTTGCCATACTTTTTAAGGACTTAATTGTTATTGATTTTGGTCATGGAAAAGGACTAGACTTTAACTCGAAGGGCAAAGACTCAAGACTCAAGACTCAAGAGAAAAGACATCATGGTTAAGCTTAATAATTAAGCACGTTTTTGCTTGTGACTTTTGTCTTTCATTGTAAACCACTCCTGGATTAATGATTTGTCACAAGAAAAGGATGAGGTGTTGTCACATCCCCAACAATCCTCTGAGACGTTAGGGACCCACCATATTAAAAAAAAAAAATTGTGGTTAATGGATTCACATGTTTCAATTTAGCAACCGAAAAACGAAGCCATGTTGGTAAGCACGAGACGGTGGGGACGTAGGAGTTGTTTGGGAAAGTGAAGCAGCACGCGACGGAACCTTAGGTTAGCATTTGGATGCACCTTGCAGTGCCCACTCCAAGGACACAAATCACACAACCCACGTTTTCCTCTTTCTGTATGGGTAAGGAGATATTTTAATTGTTACCTGATTAGAAACACTTGCTATTTATAATGTCTTTCCATCTTTGGATAAACAACTGTTTTTCATGAATTAGGCTTTTCCATATGTACATATGGAGACAGGAGAATAGTTCAGTACCTATATGTATCAGTGTTTTTCTTAGGATTCTATCGTCGTTCATATTAATGGATTATATACTATATTGACGGTGATGGAATCCCATAGAAAATACATGTACATGCAGGTGATCTGAACTCTAGAGGAAGTAATAACTTTAACATATCGTGGAGTAGTGGAGTGTTATAATGGCCAAAATCCCACATGGTATAAAAGCAGGGGAAAGAGATTCTCGGGGGAAGTGGTTTTTAAAAAAGGGTTTTTACGAGTGGCTAGACGAAAGAGAAAGAAATAATGAAAAATATAAATATAAAGGAATGAAAGGCATTGTATCTTTTTAACGGTAAGATGCTCTAGATCATGAGTCTCTTTACCTGAAGGATATACTAGAAAATATATGCCAATAATACCATGATCTGAAATCTCGTAAGGATTGACTCACTCAACCGACTTGATAACAATATATGCCAAATCAGCATCATCCCCTGGATCTTTCCAGCTGGACACTCCTCCAACAATGACATGGCATATCATTACTACTTTGCAGTATGTGGAGGCGCATCATTCAATGTCCAAAGATGTGGCATAAAGAAAGAAAGAAAGAAAGAAAAAAGCACGTGGACAATTCAATCCAACTGTCCACACGATGAAATGGGAAACATTCATGGGCATATACGTGGGAGAGAGGTGTTTAAATAGTAAGTAAGAATGCCGACGCCATTGATAAGCTGATGTCATCAAAGAGTCGGACACGCACGCTTCCACTTTTCTTGCAACTTGCAAGTCATTGGTGGTGGTCTTCGTAAAAGCGAAACAACATGAGCTAATTAGCACGTGGACAATTCATCAATATTCCCACGGCCCACGCATCACCCCAGGAGACACATTTACCCTTTGCTTCTTCGACTTTTAGACGATATGAATTAACAAATGGGCCTGTTTAGATGGGTCAGTTCTTGGTTCTGGTTGGTTTTATTTGACAGTATTTTGAACCAGGCCAGAATTTTGCTACAACCAGTCCGGGTCCATGTCGGCATAGTCGGCTGAGTGTCTTGTAAAGTAATTTACATGTTGTTGGATATCCAATCATCAAGTCACTATTTTTCATCGTTTTTCTAAAGCCGCCGAAACCTCGTTTCGTTGAGTGGGACCCAATTTAATTCTTAAAGAAAAGGTATGACGTGGACAGTATAGGGAAATGGGAATATAGAATCTGTTGTATCAGAAGAGAAAAGAGAAAAGAGTACTGTGTTTGGATCCCTCATTCTTCTGTTTGACACGTGTTCAAAATTCCCAGTTGATGTTTTCGACGAACTGACAGATTTAATCCATTACAATTTACAGACGTTTGCTCAACCTTTGTTTAAGTGGATCCCATCTCTTTGCAAGTTTGCCACTGTCATATCAAAATGAGTGGTACTCCTGATAGTCCGTCCCCCGTCGCATGGTGATTTAAGGTGTGGGGGGACTATTATAATGGATCCACAACCTCTCTTCTCATAGGTTCGGGATGTGGGGAGGTAATCTCACTTAGATGGTTGATGTTTGAAGTTTGAGTACATTTGAGTTTACCATTCGAGTCAACAAATTAAGCCAACAAGGGGTTGTCGACTCGGATGGAGAATTCGAATTCATCCAAATCTGAAGTGTCGACCATCCATTGAGGGTGCCGTCCCTCCTCCCCAAAAGTTGGGAGGAGAAGATTTGAATACTATTATAATGGGAGGAAAACCATAGCGATGGCTATGGCAACACGGCTTCGACGCAACTCCCAAATAAGAGATTCGGGCCTTCAGCGGCTCAGCCTACAAGTTAGGAAGAGGCAATGGTAACCGAATTCGAACTTTCTTTCATTTTATAAAATATATCATCCAAGTGGCGTGTACTTTGCTTTTAAATCATCAGAGCTTTACAATTAATTTCATGTATATAATAGAAAATGCAGCTTAATTACCTTTCTTAATAACTTGACAATCAAATAACTATTTGAAAATTCGATTAAAAGAATAAAGAAAATGAATGTTTAAGAGGGTAAATATGTCATTTACTAATGGTTTGGGAAAGGATAAAATGGTAACTTAACAAATTTGAATGGTAGTTTTGACATTAGAAATTTGCATACCATGTCACATTATCACTTAACAGACATGTATATTATGACAAGATCTATCTGATACATATTTAACAAATGAGAGAGGTATATGAAATTAATCACGAAATTGGGTTAGGTGACTTAAAAATAAAACATGAGGAATGAGTGAAATTTTCTCTTGATTTTATATATAGGGTATCAATGGGTCGATTTGGTTTGATTTAGGTCCAATACACCAAGCTCAATTACGGTCCATTAAATAAATTTGGTTTCGGTCTAGTTTTGGGCAGACTAGCTTAATGAACTTTTAACTGTCCACTATTGGTTTGATTTTGGGTTTTTAATGGATTGGTTTAATGGACTCTTATCAATCTACCATTGATTCGAATTTGATATATATATATATATATATAGTAACAAGTTAATTTAATAGGCTCTATCAGAATATTACCATATTATCGAGTTGATTCGATTCCATTCCTTTTTATCCAATTTGGTTCAATTTATATATATATAGTAACAAGTTAACTTAATAGGCTCAATCGGAATATTACCATATTATCGAGTTGATTCGATTCAATTCCTTTTTATCCAATCTGGTTCAATTTTCATTTTCCACGAATTTTAAAAACCAGGTTTTTATTGATATAGGACAAAAGGACAAGGAATATGGTTTAAGAATTAAGACTAATAGGTTATGCACAAAATATAATTATAAGTGTACTTCAATCTTCTAGATGGTTCAACATATATCTAGTAGGTTGGATTCAAATCCTCTCCTTCTAGTGATTCAAGAGGAGGGAGACGTCTCCTGTTGGATGGCCAACACATGGGGCTCAAGTGAATCCGAGTCCTCCATCCAAACCAACACCGAATCAACAAACTGAACCAATAGGGAATGTCGATTCAAATAAAGGATTCGAATTTACAAGAGCTTTACGTATTGACGATCCAATGGAAACGTCCCCTTCCTCCCAAATCACTGACAGAAAAGGATGTAAATCTATAATAGGCCTTGGGTTCAGGTTAATTAATTGACCCAATCATTGATTAAAGAAACACCAAACTCGTAAAGCGAGAAGTACAAGTATTGTCGGCTAAAGAGTTTATTTATTCTACTTCTCTAGCAGGGGTCCAAACTTTAGATAAATATATGGGGATGAGAAATTGACACATGCTTAAAATCTTTCTAGCAATTGCTTACAAGGTATTGAAAGTGCCAAAAAAAAATATGTGGTATGGATCGAAAAGAGGAAAGATAAAATAGAAGCATACGTCAGTGCACGTAGCATGTGGTTTAGAATGGAAGTGATTAGATGTGGAAAGGGGTACTAAGGAATATGGTCTTAGGTATCTGGACCAGATTTGTCGTATCATTCAATCTGCATCAGTATCTACAGTACTGACTGATATTTTTATTTTTTTTAATATCTATTAGATAGTATTATTGGTCATGAGTCACTTTATCAATGGTTTTGTATAGATTTGATATTGATCCTATATTGATTTTCAGAGTGATTGATATTCTTTCTAATATCTTGAATTAAAACTACGAGTGGAGGGATAGAAGATCATGATATAGGAAGTGAGAAATATTACAACCAATCAAGAAAAGGAGGACTATGGTTTTTCTTCCCCTACAGTAAAAGGCAAACAAGTCTCGTTCTTCTCCTCCTCCATTGTATTCTTCTTACATGCATGGTCATGCACGTGTTTTGTAAAGGTTAAAGATGTCGGTAGTGGGGATGTAACAGAGGATAGAGTGTTGGATGTTGAGGGAGAGAAGAGCTATAGATTGAGTGAGTATAAGATATTTTTATCAAGTGAAAAGTATACAAAATTAATAAAATAAAAGGAGAGAGGTTCTCTAGACTGAGATTAGAGAAATTGTAGGACCTAGAGAGGAGAGGGGGCAACTATTGAAAATCATATCTTTGGGGTTGGATTTACGTATTTTTGAGGATGGATGACTTCTAATCATGGGGTCAGAAAACTGATCGATAGATCAGCAAAAACTTTTGCTTAAAATATATTATAGTATATTATCATACTATAAAAAACGTGAAGCATTGTTTCTTATGAAATTAACTCTGGACATACATGCTGCTAAATAAACAGTGCATGCTTCTTCTTTTTTTTTCTAAGGTAACATTTTTCAAAATAACAAATTAAACAATGCATGATTTTTAATTTTTTTTTTTTTTTGGGCAGATATTTTTCAGACAAATCTGAATTCTGAACCCATTTTTATGGTGTTTTTAATCTAAATAGTCATTTTTTTAGTTTGAAGAGTGCACAATAATGTGATGTTTAGAAACATGACAGATCATTGTGACAATAATAATTTGAATTTTTTTTTTATAGGACAGAGGGAGGAGAAGGAAAAGGGGTTCATACATTGCATACAATGTAGATAAGAGAGTTAAATCCATGACTCAATCGGTAACTATACTCATTGATTTCACGGTATCACAGGCTAGCAACAATCAAGTACGTACCAACGACATGTTGACGTGGCATACCTTTTTTTGTATCGACTACGTGTCAATCAATATCGGTCTATATCCATCACTTGTCGATCAATTCTAACCCTTATCAGTCAGGTATCGGTTTAATATTAGTCTCATACTGATTCAGCAAAACAATACTTTATCGATCAAGTATCCATATAAATCATAACTAAAACCATGACTGTACTCTTCTATGTGGCATCCAACAAAATATGACAAGTAATTGTCTTAAAAAAAATGTATGAACTATTATCATTAAGACTCTAATTGGTTGCAAGGAAAATTAAAAAGAAGAAAAATGAAAATTTTAAATTTAAAAAAAAAAAAAATGTAATCCTTACAGCTCATGCTATGCTATCATATAAGTGAGCTTAAACTTATTCGGATATATAGGATTGTTAGTTGAAATTACTTTTTTAACCCTAAATGGTTGTAAAAAAAATTACACCAAAATAATAACCTAGATACGCTCATATTTGACTAACCATGGATTTACGTAGCGAGTCAAACCTGGTCAATGAACTTCCCGTTTTCATAGGAAACTTCAAATTTAGAATTGGAAAGACTAACTAGCCTTTTTACCGCCAAAGAAACAACTCTATAACAATTTTACAGCGATTACAGAAAAAAGTGCAGAGAAAGAAAGAGAGTTCGCGTTAAAACAGCCGCAATCTCAGTGGGGCATAGGAATTGCCACGTGGCTAAAATTGACATCTGGCAAAGACGTCTAACGTAGTAGTCAAACAGGACTCTATTTGCTAATAATAAGAGATGATTTCGTCTGTCAAACCCAATTCTTCTCTTTCTCTTTCTCCTTCTTCCGCTGTTAATTCCCGCCGTTCTCCTGCTCTGTTTTGTTTCCGCGTCCTCTGTTTTTCTTTTTTCTTCTCAATCCCCTCTGTCTTTTGCAAGAAGATGATTCTGAAAATAACCTTCTTTGGTTTGATTATCAGAAATATATAAAAAGCAGAGAGAGGATTAGGAATCACCCACAAAAAAAAAAAAAAAAAATCATGGTTCAGGGACCTGCATCTCAAAAAATTCGCTTTTCGGTCGATGAAAAAGGAGGCGATGATGAGCTCGATTCCAAGCGTATTAAACTCATGGATTCTTATCAAGAGGTACAGACATAAAGATATTCATTCCCTCAATGATTCTTCATTGATTGTGTGCTTGATTCTCCCATCCAGATAAAATCGGAGTTCGATCATTGAAGAAAACAAAAACTTTTTTTTATCTTCTTCTTTAGTGCCGTCATGACTAGTTTGTGATTCTTCAATAATTAATTCCTCTACTTTTGCAGGTTGAAGGACAAAATGCATCCGAATCAAGTCCTCTGGGATTGTCACTAAAGAAAAGTCCGTCCTTTCTAGACCTCATTGAGATGAAGCTGTCTCAAGGAAGGAAACTTAGTCGAAAGGAGGAAGATTCCGAGAAGGATAGTGCGAAAAGCGAAGAAATTTCTGCCCTACGCAATGCGGAGAAGTTGAAAGCTTCGAATTTCCCTGCAAATCTGCTTAAAATTGGTACTTGGGAGAGATTATCTATATACGAAGGCGACTTGGTTTCAAAGTGTTACTATGCAAAGCGTAAACTTGTTTGGGAAGTGTTGGAGAGTGGATTGAAGAGTAAGATCGAGATTCAATGGTCTGACATTTCTGCCATTAGAGCAATCTTCCGAAAAAACGAAGCAGACATTCTTGAAATTGAGGTTATCATCGTTTGCTCTTTCTTTTCTTTTTTCTGATATTTGAAAGAAAGTAATAAGATCATAATAACAACTAATAAGAAATGGTTTCATCAACAGTTATGCCGTGCACCTATGTTCTTCAAAGAGACTGATCCTCAACCCAGAAAGCACACTCTTTGGCAAACAACCTCTGATTTCACTGGAGGTCAGGCACCCATATACAGGTATAACCCTTCAACTTCGATCACTGTTGAAACCAATTTGAAGTTCTTATTCAGTATTTAAAAAAATTTCAATTTGCAGGAACTACTTTACATTCATTAAAGTCAGTTGTTAATTTTCCATGATTAATAAATATTGCTCCTTTCATGTATTTCCAATCTTCAAAAAACCATCTTTACCCAAAAAAAAAAAAAAAAAAGTTTTTTCTTGATTGAAATTATTATATCCTATGTTCTATCTCTACAGGCGGCATTATGTTGAATTCCCAGAAGGAACCCTAGAGAGGCACTATGAGAAGCTCTTGCAATGTGACAGCAGGTTGTTGTTGTTGAGCAAAAAGCCTTTTCCAGCACTAAACTCTCCATACTTCTTCTCAAATCTCTATGGAAACTCGGATTTCTCTTTCGGCGGCGGTTTCAATGAACATCTACTTTCACCATTTCCCTTAAATATTCATAGGACTAATGCTATGCCTCTCCATCAACTTCAGAATTTTGAAAGAGTCAGACCTTCCTTTAATCTCAATGATTCAACTTCTCTCATGTCAGGTAAATTTTTGTTTCTCTTATCTTCATATTAGGTTTTGAATACATCTTCTCTTTCACTGATATTGGTATTCATTGTTGTAATTCAGTTATGAAGTTCCCTCATAATGTTAGACAACAGCATGATCAAAAGGCTCCATTTTGGGTTGAAGGAATAAGCAATGATCAAAATCTCTATAGCAGGAAGGAAGAACAAGTACCCTTGATTCATTCCACCATGCAAGAAACTAGTCTCATTTCTCAACATCAAGTTTATAATCATCAAGTACTAAACGATATTGCGGATCACTTACTGAACGACCCGTTTGCTACATCAGTGATCTCTGATGAACAGAGAGTTTTAACCAAGGTGAAGTCTATGTGCAACATCCTTGATGCATCAAAGGAACCAATACAGACATGGATTTCAACTGAATATTTCAACAATGGTATGAAGCCCAGATCATATGGAGTTGAAGATTATAGGAGGAATAATTACATTATGGTTAGAAACATGGATGAATCAATTGGAGGCAGTGACTCTTGGTTGCCTACCCAAGGTAATAATGAAACTCCATTAATGAATCTCACAAGATGGCCATCGTTTCCAACTTACATGGATCCTTCAATATTGGAAGATTCTACATGTGCTGATCCTGTCAATGATCCTGTCAATGATCCTGCCAATGAAGTAAATCCATGGTGATGGGATTATGGGTGCTAGGCTTGTTATATATATATTTTTTTCTTTTTTTGGTTTATAAATAGACTTAAAAGTAGATTATCATCACCATTTTGTAGAAATTGACACCTAGAAATGTTGCCACGCGTGCACATTCACTCTCTTTCTTTTCCATACTTTAATGAATTATTATTAGGGTGCCTTTATTTTTCCTGAAGGCCCTGTTTCATTTGTTTTTTTTTTTTTTTTGGTAATTTCTTTTGTGCAAATAATTTATTACCTAAATTTTTTTCCCTTTCTTTTGGAAATTGTTGGCTACATCGCAGCTTCAAATGAATTTTGCATGGCATTATTCCAAACCCTTATAAAATGAAAGCCCGATAATACCATCATCTTTTATGTCCTTCAAACTGAAAAATACCCTTAATAATAATCCGCAACATCTGGAAAACGTATACAAATATATAGAATGTATTGGTTAAGAGATAATGCTTTTTTGCAAAATGTAGTTTTCCCTTTCTCTCTAGAAGTTAAACCTTCTAACACTACCAAAGCTACAGGCTTTATGTTTGGAAGTCAATAAAAGAAAATAAAATATATTTTTTAAATGGAGGAGAGGATAGACTCGTAAGTCTTATTATGTTTTTTCTTTTCTTAACATCCAAACATAGCCTAAGTGATTAGATAAGGTTGGGTTTCTTTAAAATAAAAAAGTTGCCAAGCTTTATATAGGCTGTTTCTAAGCACAAAACTTTCATTCATTGGGGCTAATTAAGGCTCAAATTTAAGATGCTCGTTCATGCTCACAAATTTTAATATAAAGTCCATGAAAGAATTGACTTAGCTCGGTTCTTTGAAAACCTAATAGTGGAGCACATGTGGATTATTACCATGGAAGTAGATAGACAAAACAGCACTTTTTTTTAGTGGAAATTTTTTTTTCTTTCATCAAAGATGAAGGTTCTGATTGGTTGCAAGGAGAATTAAAAAGAAAGAAAATGAAAATTTAATAAGGAAGTTTTTGTAATCATTACAATACGTATTTAATTATAAACGTACACTTTACTTTGCATCAAAATCCCTAACATTTGAAAAGTTAAATAAAATTTGTATCTAATAAGTATCATTACTAGACATGATAAGAAATTTAGGTAGTTTATACAATCATGTTGTAATATAAAAACTATAAAAGTTTCCTTTTTAGGTTTGAAAACTTTCACTTCCCTTTCTTTTTAATTTCCCTTGCATCCAAACTGAATCGAAGAGAAATTATGGATTCATAAATGTCCTGCACCTATACGAATGACCGAATTATCCATATTCATATTCCTAGATCTCCATCCAACCCCCTGAACTCGTGGCTTAAGATGTTCTCTCTTCACTCTAAGGTAAAGAAAAACCATCCCTAGGGAATGTTTGTGTGATTGATAATTTGATATCATGGTCAGCCAAGGAGTTGGGCTTGGATCAAAAGATAGCCCTAGCTTGGTCACTAAACCTGTTAAAAAAAATCCTCAAATCAACCTTTTGCTAAAAAATGTTGTTCTGCGGGGAGACAAGCGAACTAAAACACTTGAGCCAAGCAAGAAAGAGGGTCGGACCGTGGTCTGAGGGGGTGTTGTCTGATGCTAAAAGTCAGAAATCCGAGCATTAGTGAAATGTATGAGCTGAGTAGAAAGAGTGAACAATAAAAAGTGTCATGTAAGATGATGCATCCTTAGTAGGTGAGTCTATTTATAAGATAGGGATTTGGGGGAAAACGCAAATCTTTTTCTTACTGCGCTAAGGACCATAATGCCCTTGAATCATTTTTTGATACGTCGACTACCACGTATCAACCACCCAATGTGGATAGTTTTTATGCATATCTTTTTTTGGGTAGGTACAAGCCCCAAGGAGAATTGAACTCATGACTTCTTCATTTTTAAGGTGTTGATCTTTTACCAATTAAACTATTCCCTTCGGGTAGTTTTATGGATATCACTAGTTTTATATTGATATTTTTGTTCTTCTTAACAACAATCCCAATCTGCTCCATTGACAACCTTAGTTAAAAATTCACAGAGATTCCTTAATACACCTGCCATCAATTTGGGCCCCATAAGGTCTACATCACACACCAATTCATGAATACTTACAAATCTACAAAACTGAGCTTAGACCCAACCCATACAGCTAAAGCCCATTCGTAAGATAAACCTTCTTGGCTACTGCAGATCACACCAGTCGAATTCTGCTACTCATCAGCATGCAGAAATTTTATCAGGCTCATCGGTTTTATTTTTCAGGCAATTTTGGACTAGCTTAAACCTGTAGGATATGTCATACCTCACCCTGAAACATGTCTAATAACAGTTTGGTCTGAGTTAATTTCGAGTCAATTAGGACTGGCTTGGTCCGGGCTGCCGTTTCAGTCTCAAAATTGACACCCTAACTGGGAGGTCGAGTAATTTACTCTCCTGGCCTCGCCTAGTGCACAGGTAGCACCCCATGAGCCACCATTGTGGTGTGCCCACCTTGACACATACCCAAAAAAAAAAAAAAGCATTAGATATTAACTCAACTAGAATTGGGAAAGAAGTTAAATCCTGGTTTTTTTTTTCAATTTTTGGAGGGGGTGGGTTGTAAAAAATTAAAAGAGAAAAACCAAAATATAAAACAGTAAAATTTGGGTTGAGCAATTCGAGCAAATCCAAAAAATAAAACGGTAAAATATAGCTAACAACCACCATATATTGTGTTAGACATATAAATTTGGACAAAATGGTTCCAAAAAAATCATAATTAAAATTGTGCATGGGCATATATCCTTGTCCAAAGTCTATGTTGGGCATGGACAACCTAGATTTTGTCGAGTCAGACACGGACATATGAACTTTACCTAAAATTCAAATTGAACAATTATACAATTAGCAAGGCAAATTATCCAGCCTAGAATCTAGATCCAAATTTATTTGAATTTTTGCTACTTTTGTTTTTAGCTACCCAATTATTTTTGGATTGATTTCCCAATTATTAATTTTTATAAAATTGGATTAAAATTTAGTACAGGAACAAATGGGTGATACGAGCAACATGTTTATAGAGTTAAAGTATGACCTCGAACAAATCTGATTGGAGGGCAAAAATTCATATAGCCGACTCCATTTAATTGAGACACTCAACCTTGTTTATTGATTGATATTTTTTTTGAATTATTGGGTGTTTTTCTATATAAAAAATAAAAATAAAATAAAACATGGTATACGAAATTCTACATGTGAAAAGAGTAATAAATATTATAGATTTAACATCTAATAAGGGAACCCCTCCTCAAAAACCCAATCATATGATAAGCGTGGCTATGAGATATGAGATTTTTCTCAAAACTTGAGCCAATGATTCTCTAAAAATCAAATACCCTAGTACTCTATAATGATATAGGGCCAAAACATGGCTGACCACACCCATAACAGTAATTTCAAAATTTTCTTTTTTCTTTTTTGGTTCTCTAGGGGTGACAGGGGCAGCGAGGGAGAGAGGAACAGTGCGGTAAAAACAACAAAGGTAATTTAAGGATGTTTAATTATAAAAAAAAAAAAGAAGTATACTTTTAGTTTTTTTTTAAGAGAATAAAAAAAAAAAGTTGAATGAGTTTTACCCCATGAATGGATTTGCATAAAAAAAAAAAAATAATTATTATTATTTTAAGTTACGAGAATTGAAGAGTAAATATGTATAAGAGTGATAAAAAAATTTCCTCAACAAATGGAAGTCCTTTTCAACAAATGGAAGTCCTTTTCCATACCTGGCTTATAAATACATGTGAAGGTCATTAGTCTCTTGATCGGTTTGAAGTAATATATCAATTTATTTTTTTTGAAACTTTGGCTCATGTAGATTCTCTAATGTGGTTGGTTGATGGATTTGAAGTGAAGGCTACGATGGATTCATTAGTAGAAGACAGGATTAACTTCACGAGTTTTAGTGGATTCCAAGCTACTTTAGGTGGATTCTTGTCCTATTATCTCTTTAAACTTTCTAACTATTTTAGTAATCCGTATCAAATCGACTACAATCAATTCTTATCAATATCGGCCAAGATTGACATTGATGCGATCCCATCTTTTATTTGTTTTTAATTATTGATGACACGTGTCATTCATCTATTCATGTACCATCGATCTGGCCCGGTATCGGCCAGTGGAAATCGTGGCTGATATTAATTACTAAAGCTTGGTTTTTACTAAAATGAATTTCTAAAACTATCAAATGAACATTGAGTCGAGAATAAATTTTTTCTTTTGTTTGCACCCCTCCACGCTAAGAAGATTTCTCCGAATATCTTGATTGGAAAAATGACGGCCATGATGTGGATGTCACGTACTTTCTTTCTTACACTCTCTCACCTTCCTTATATGTAAGACGATTTATGCAAAACTATGTGATTTTTCCTTCCGTGTTTCTATTGGCATGGTATGGGAGATTGAGATCCTCTGCTGAGACCACCCTTGTAGTAAAGATCTCATCCATTCAAAGTAAATCTACAGGTATCTCAATCCACTTTGATTGGATTGAAATATGTATCTTTAAGTAGAAAGAGATCCTCACAACACGATAGCATGACAATAGAAGATCTTTTTTCTGGTATAGGAGATTCTATTCCATATAAGCAACGTGACGATCCTTGCCTGTTTTGATTAGGGTTTCCTCTTTAATCTTTTATTACTATGAATGTATGCCTCTAACCCTCTGTTATGGCAAGGTAAACGTAAAAAAAGAAGTTTACCAAAAAAAGAAAAAGAAGAAAAAAAAAGGGTAGAAAAAGAGAAAAGGTTGGTAGCCGTTGTATTTAAAAATTTGGTAGCTCTTACAAGGTTTTCAATCAAAACACTGTTTCCTTCACAACCCTCCCTTTTGTCCTCTTCTAATTTGTGGTTTTATTTTTTACTCTTACTATTGTGAATTATCTTAATTTTTTTCTCTACAAATTTAAATATTTCCAGTGAAATACTTTACATTTTTTAATGTTCTTGAAAAGAATCAGTGATTAGCTTTTTAAATCCTCTTAAATCCTTCTTCTTTTTTTTTTTTTTTTTTTTTCCACTTTTGAAATTTACCATTATTAATAATTATGACATATTTTTGATCTTGGAAAAATAAATCTGATGTGTTTATATTATAAAAATTATTAATATTTTTTTAATTACCATAATAAAGGATTTTAGGAGGAGGGGAGTGGGCATCGACAGTCTCTTCTTCTCTCTCTTTGTCTCTCCATGCAAAAAAACCAAAATATGGAATAGAGGAAAACAAAGAGAAGCAGAGCTCTCTTGCTCTATTTCTCTCTCCCCTTAGCCTCAATTTGTCGCTCCGACGCATCTAATATTCGCTAATTTAATTTTCACACGCAGCCCTGCAATCGTCGATCCACTCATAATATTACCTACCAACTCATCAATCCAACGCGGAGTCTCATTAACTCCCTGGAAGAGCTCCTTCCTTGGTCTCGGAACCGACTCCATTGCAGGTATTTTAGTTTCAATTGAATAAAAAAACTCAAATTGATATCTTATCTATGGTCTTTGCATGTTTGGACATGAATCTCGGATTGTTTTGCGGCCGCTTTCTTCACATATCCGATGAGTTTATTCTTCTTTGAGCTGGGTCGTAATAAGAGCTTGAAATTGGGTTCGTGTTGTGGCAGAGGAATGCAGTATGGACTCGGGCATGTTAGGGTTTTGGAAGCATAGAGACGAGTTCCAGGTTTCGGGCAATTACCCATCTGGTTAGCTTACTAGGAACAGTCAAAAGGTTTGAATTGGATGTGGGAAATTACTTTTCCTTTATTCTTTTCTCTTCTCCCATACTTATGGTTGAGTTTTTAAGCTTTGGGAAAGAAAATTGTCAATTGTCTCAATATAGTTCGGTTTGGGGCACATAAATGTGTTTACAATTTCGTAGTGGTTGCATGAATTGTCAACGCATCTTGTCAATGCTTTAAATTATTCAGATTTGGCTCATTAGGATTGGATTTTTCAATTTGGGTAGATTTCCTCTCGATATTGCGAAGGGTAATGTGGCATTAGGGAATTGGCCAAAGAATTGTGTGGGTGATAACAGTTTCTTTAGGTTCCCATATTTATACAGTGTTTTCAAATATCAAATGCTTATAAGTTGTTTATGATTGCATCACTGAGATGAGATAGTTCATCGCTAGTTTTATATTTGAAAGACTCTGGCTTGGTCTACTGGAGGATGCAAGAACCCTCTCATGACTCAAGTGAGGGGCATGTATAAACTACTCTGATGAGGGAGAGATGGGGAGGATAATGCATAGATTGCCCTTAATTATTTTCATTTAATTAATGAAAATTCTTGAACTTTAACTTGAAGACTACCAAAGGCTTTTCCCATGGCTCATATAGTGATAGTTTTCTTTTGTGTGATTGCTGAAGAAAATCTAAAATGCACTAGGAACAGCATCACATGCACTCTGTTTAGAGTACAACCCCATCATAAAGCCACATAATTCTGGGCTGGCTTGCACGTAGAGGGCTGGGTTTTGCAAATATGTAATAATTTCAATGTGTGTTCTCAAGCTCTTAGACGCGTAGTTGTTGGCATGTGGTGGTTGCCAGGTGCCTAGGAGAGGCCACGACACCCAAGGCAAGCGCCTTATTTCAAGAAAATATACACCATTCCTTATGCTGATTTCAGTTTTAGGTATGTGTTATTATTTTTCTTCTTTTTCCCCTTCTTTCCCTTTTCGTTCCCCCTTCCCCGGTTTCCCTTTGGGACTTGTTTATGCACACCTAGGAAACACCTTGACAACTATGCATGGAGGTCATTTTGTTTTGTCATTTTCATTTAGTAATCATCCTTCATTGATTTTGAGGGGAACTGACTCAAATCCTTTAGGGGCTATAGTGAATTGATTCATGACTTCTCAAAAGTTGGAGGGCCTTTGCATTTCAATGCCAGAGTGAATAAATCATGCTGCATTTATCACAGTGCAACTATGAAACACAATCAGGATTTCTTATTGCAAGCACTTGCAATTCATGTCATGCCCTTATAAGTTTTGTGGAGAGCAACAAGTGAAGATTTTTCACTCAGTAGGCCATTCAGGTGTAGGTGGTATAACAAGAACAGGGAATGTATTGGAAGTTGGGGGGTATTTTCTATATCAATAAAAGGAGATTCAATTTTGGCAGAAGTTATGAATTAAAAAAGCAGGAGTGGAGTTTTGGTTGAGGGAAGGTTGTTTATAGCAGTTGTGGAAGGAGATTCAGATGTGATTCAACCATGGTTCTCTACTTATATTAGAGCAATTTGGCTCTTGGCTGCTCAAATGCAAGTTTGAATGGAAGTTGAGGATTTCTAATGAGGTGGCTGATGATTAGGTCCCGCCTACCACTGCTTCTTTCTATTTTTTCTTATCTCAGAGGGGCCTCATTCAATCTCGTATTGCAGAAAATCAAAGAATTTGAGGCTTTGTAAAAGGTTTTAAACAAGGAAGTATTGAGGCCAAAATTAGGTTTTGGAATGATATTCCCTTGTGATCTGGTATTTTTCTTTCCGATGTAGGGCTATGAGTTTCATGTAGACTCTAGTCTTGTTTTTGTTATTTTTGGCATAGTAGAATGTAATTTATATTTCCTTTTATCATAAGCTGTTATAAAAATAAAAAATAAAAAATTGAATAACTCAATTCATTGTAGCTGAAGTTTGAAGTGAACTCTTTCGAATCCATGAGTTTGGTGCAGGAGAATGTTATCAACCTATTTGACTAGCTAGTCTAAGGCTACAAGTAGTCAAGTAGCTGATGACTGACGTGTATGTGTCTAATGACATGAGAGGGACTCTTGTCCTACTTCACTTGGTAGCAAGGTTCAAGGTGCCAGTTTTGACTAGCCTTGGAACTGAGTTGTCTTTTGAGATTTTTTAGGGCATCTTGAAAACTTGGTTTTGAGGCCCAAAATTGTTTTTCTTGATCTAATTTTTTTTGTGTAGCCTATTTTAATCATTTTACACATATTTCCCACATTAGTTAAAAAAAATAAAATAATATGTGGTGTGAACCCAAGTTTACTAGTGGATGCTGAGACTTGGGATTGTGTTGTTAAGTAGGAAGCACGTATTTATGACTAATATCAATTAAGTAAATGTGTATTTGATTTAAATAAATAAACACCCCCATTTGAATCCAATAAAAGTAGTCTAAAATTCAAATTCTAAAAAGATAAGAAGTTAACTTTCCAGTTCAAGAACAAAAATCGGATTTTTGGTTGTGGGGGCGATTTTCAACTTCCAAATGCTAGGCTTTTACCAAAATCTAATAGTTTCATAAACTTTATTATAGTAAAACATCACAAAAATCAAGAGTACGCAAAAATAATCTCTTGCTTTGATGTTTGAAAAGTTATTTTCATCCAGGGCGACATTAAACAACATTTGCATACTTCGACAAGGTTTTAACCGGAGCGTAAATTCTTCATTATAACTTGGATTCAAGCAATCTCGGATTTGTAAGAAAGCTGATTTGCCTATTTTCTTTTAAGAGTTGTTCTTTTTTTATTTATTTATTTATTTTTATTTTTTTTGGGTCTGTGTGTGTGTAATGGATGAGAACTTAATAGTTCTGTTTTGGGATGTGAAAATGAATAGTTATGTAAAGGACCATTTCAGTGTTTTCATACTTATGGTAAGTTGGGCAACACTTTCAATTAGAAATATTTTGTATTTTGGGATGCCTAAGGAATTGTGTTGATTGAAAATCTATGGTTGAGATTATCATTTTGATTGTGGGATTTGTAGACTTATTATATGGAGATTAAAGAAATGCAAATTGCTACTAGGATTGTTAATTTAATCTTAATTTCCTTGATTTATGAAAATCGTTGGGCCATCGAGTTAACTATGAAAATTAATATAAGTGGATTAGTACCTACGTCGTTTTACTGGCGTACCCCCAAAGGGTAGACCTATTCCCTTCTCCCGGGTTTGGGGTCATTACATGCTAGCTTTGCAACTCGAGATTGCTTGAATCCGAGTTATATTGAAAGAGTTATACTTCGGTTAAAACCTTGTCTGGAGTACGCAAATGATGTTTAAAGTCGTCTTTGATGAAAATAATTTTTTGGACATCAAAGCAAGATATTATTTTTGTGTGCTTTTGGTTTTTTGTGATGTTTTATTAGAATAAGATTTGTGAAATTTTTAGATTTTGGTAAAAGCCTAGCATTTGGAAGATGAATATCGCTATCACACCAAAAAATCCGATTTTTGTTCTTGAATTGGAGGGTTGACTTTTTATTCTTTTGAAATTTGAATTTCAGATTATTTTTATTGGATTTAAATGGGGGGTGTTTGCTTATTTATGAATAATATTTTAAGTAAATGAAACATTTACTTAAATGATATTAGTCATAAATAAGTACTACCTAACAAGTGTTGATCATGTGTACTATTCTTGGCTTTGAGTTGAAATCTGGTCTAGTTTGGGTTGAAATTCAGACTTTTATAAGGTTTGGTCGACTAAAACTAAGTCGAAACTGAATTGTGTCGGTTAAAACCATGCTTAGTAGGTTTACAAATCTCAGGAGTCAATCCAGTGTCTGAGGTTGTATTTTGGAGAGAAATTATGATAGAAATCATGCGTAGTACTCACCCTTGGTATAAACTGGAAAAACTTCACTTGAAATTCACAGTAACGTTTTGATCTCATAATGATTTTGATTGAACTCATAAAATATAAAAATTTTGATGAGAAAGTCACTGAAATTATAATGGTTTAAATATATAATTTTTAGCCATGATCAAATTCAGTCAAAAAATTAAAGGTAATTATAAGCAGCAGAATGGTTAAGGTGAGAGGTTTAGAAGCATATTTTTCTCTATCTCTCTTTCGATAAGAAATTAGCAAATTCTGCTGAGATGTTATTTCAAGTTGAGTGGGATGGTGAAGATCTTACTCCAAGAGTGTTTCTAATTCAAATTTTAGTAGTTTGAGTCTTAGTTCAGAAAGATTATAAAGGGGGATTTAGGGGCTTCTTTTCTTTTTCTTTTTTTTTTGGGGGGGGGGGGGGGGGGGTGGTTCGCCACCTTATAATTAGAACTTCTTCTGTTTGAGTGAGGTGTCTTTGATAGTTGGGAGTTTTGAGCCCTAGGATTTTGTGATTTTTCATTTTTCTGACATTTGAGGGGTGTGATGGTATTTGTATTAATGTAAATAATCTGTCAAACCATAGAAATTCAGATCAAGTGGGTTTTGGTTGGCTTGGAAACTATTTTAGTTTTACCCAGAAGACATATTGGCAATGGTTTTCTGCTGATTTTTCTTTGGGGAGTGGGTGGGTGGGCCAGTATGTGGGTTTGGTCTTCTTGCATATTACCAATCAAATCTTATGGGGGGAACTATGACCAAAATACTGGCACGGTATGAGTCCATGATGGGATTTTTATTTTTTACAGCCATAGTTCAGTTACAAGCTCAAGATTCTATAATTACTCCATGTACTTCTCATTTAAAGTTTAATGAAGGACCTCTTTTTTTTTTTTTTTTTTTTTTTTTTTTTTTCTCTCTAACTTTTGGATGAAACATTGTTGTTTTTGTAAGTATGGTTTTAATTCCCAACAGTTATTTTTTTTTTCCGGATTTCTACTAAGGCAAAAGAGATGTATTACGACTTATAGAAACAACATTGTTTCAACTTTCAATCGTAATTTTGGGCGAAATATCTCTTTTTAGGAGTTGAAGACTCAGCTTATGATCTACAAGTTTTAGCCTCATTAGTTTCTGTAGATTGTGTATTAAGGTGCTACCATTGGTGTAAAATTGTCCTCGCTTCGGTATTGGAAATTTGGATTAAGGAGCAAAGCCCCAGCAAGTATCGTTAGCGCAACATACACTCTCGCTCCTGGATGTCACTCAAGTGCTTTCATCAACAACGAGGGCTTTTTGTTGTGCGAGTTCAGTTCAACCATACCTGATTCAAGACTATAACGCGCTATCCGGATTCCCATGGCATTTTCCAAAATTTCAGCCCTTTATTTTTTTGTTTTGCTGAAACACTGCCAAGGGGTTATATAAATATCCCTCTTCAGCGAGATGGGGTGATATTTTGACCCATCTAGCCAATTTCGCTTGTTTCATTGGTGGCGGCTATGGTGGTTAGAGGTTACTGTGGCTTTGGGAGTGTAGCTCATCTCCCTCCGTCCCATACTTATAAGCATGAAGCCCACTCACAGACTGGATCGTCATTTGAGGACAACCTCTTCTCCTATCTAGCCTACTAGTTATACATGCCAAAGACACTATCCAATTAAAGTGCCTCAGTGCCTTGTTCTTCATAGTATGTTGACCTATATCCTAGGATAGGTTATCTCTAGTATGTAGATGATGTCATTTATAGGGCATCTGTGGAGGACTTCGAGAGCGCTTCTTTCGCCTATGACATGGCCTGCATTTGTGATGCAGTCAGAAAAATTGGCATCGACACCCTTCACGTAACTCTATGTAGTATTAGCCATTAGGATGATCTGAGGGGGATCTACTTTGTACTCATGTACCACTAGTAAGTATTAAAATTGGCATCGACACCCTCCTTGTCTTCTTTATCTTTAATTTCAACTTGAAACTCTTGTTGTGCTATTTTTCCTTGTAATTCCTTTTATGCTTTCAAACTTGGATGTGGTTTTAATTTTCTCAAACCTGACCTTTCAAACACTTTAAACTATAATCCGAACTAAGACCTGATATTGGATTCACTGTCTGTTATGCATGAAAGTCATAGTTATATGCTCTTTTTGTCTGTCCTGGTTTTACATGGAACAGCTCTTATTTTTTTTTCTCACCCCCACAAAAAAAAAAAAAACCCCCAAATGATTGGCAGGCTTTCCACAAATCATGGCTCTCCGAAAGTATGTCCCCGCTGGTGATGTGCCTTCTGTTAATATGGCACCTTCAAAATTTTTAAATAAGGTGCATGAGAAGGCTCAATATGCAGAGGCAGAAACAGCTGCAGGTCCTCCTGTGGAAGCTGATGTAGATATTGACCTCAAAGAAGTTTACTTTCTGATTATGCATTTTCTATCTGCTGGGCCATGTCATAGAACTTATGGACAGTTTTGGAATGAGCTCCTGGAACATCAACTTCTTCCTAGAAGATTTCATGCTTGGTATTCAAGGACTGGCAAACGCAGTGGGGATGAAAATGATAATGGGTTGTCCTTCCCCTTGAGTTACAATAAATTGGTAGAGAGGTATATCAATTTTTCAGAGTTTGATTTCCTGGTTCTGCTTTGTTGAGATTTCCAATTTCTATCCGCTGTTAGTTTGTTGTAATTCTATCAACTAGTTGACTACTGGGATTCTTTTCTGCTGTTCTGAAATTCACCTTGACACTTGCTATAATAAGAGACTTAAGGAGTGCTTCTGGATCAATAGGCTTTCTGTTAGTTATGGGCATACTTGCTAAGCTAGTTAAAAAGAAAAAAAGAAAAAAAGAAAAAAAAAGGAAACCTTTGAGCAAGAGTAAATTATTTCCACCAATTATAGTTTACCCAGAAATTCTAAACATCCATCTTCTACATAGAACCAAGATAGAATCAAACTCCAATAACTCTTAAGGACAAAATGACCCAGTTGGAGAACACAGAAAACACAGCCACAAATTTTGCATCTAATCCACAAAGGTAAATCACACCTGAATATTGTTTTATACGATTTCTCTGTCTCCCAGGACACTAACGAATGATGTAGGCTAACCTAGGGTCTCTAGTTTACCCTACTCTTACACGACAAACTAACATAAGGATTAAAGAAATAACTAACTAATGTGTAGGGACTGTTATGGGCAGCAACACACATGACATGCTTACGAGATTAGTATCATGATAACCACAGGTAAAGAACAGTATAAAGCCAAGTAACATGATCAACTAAGCAATTATTAATTAGGTTTCATGTCATGTTCATAGTAAACCATAGGTTAAGAAGTACTAATGTGCAAAAGATGTCAAAACTCCTAAAACTAACAAGATTAAATGCCTAATGATAGATAAACCCATGAACATGTAAAAACAGTAACTTCCCAATAATTAAAGAGATGAAATCCTAATCATAACATGCTAAATATGAAGGCTTAGCTGTAAAGAAACTTCTCACAGTGCTAACCATGTTAGTAAGTACTAAACACGACTAGACTATGATAGAGATTGTGTGGAATAGACTTACAGCAAAGCATAGATGTAACTGAAATAATAAACAACAGAAACAATGGGACTAAATGATAACAAAAATAGATATGATAGCAAACCAGAAAACTAAAAGCTGTAGACCTACTAGACTGAAGCAAAGAACCGGCTGTAATGGCGTTACAGTAGTGGGACTGGGTTGTTCTTATAACCAGAAAAAAAACAGAAAAAAGAAAAGGAAGAAAATTATTGGAAACAGAAAGAGAGAGGGAAGAGGATAATAAGAGAGAAGGGCAGATTCAGAGGGGGAAATGGGAGCATACCTGTCCACAGGAGAGAGATAGAGAGATATGAGAGATGTACCTGCAAAAGAGAAAGAGAAGAGAGAGACGAGAGAGGAAGCCAACAAGAGCAATTTTCTGTTTTCTTTTTCATCATCCATAATAATCATCTGAATTTCATTACTTAAAAAAAAGAGCCTTTATAAGGCTTACAATCCTAATTAGAGTATAACTCTAAAGACTAATAAGACAAACCAAATTATAAACCAACTAAACAACTAAAAAGGGGCCCACAGCTAGGACCCACAACTCTACAAACTAAACTCCCACGTCTCCAGCAATAAAACAGAATAAAACAATAAAACAAAATAAAATAAATAGAATCCTACATCTAATAGAATCCTAACCTACTAGGACTCTTAGATGTCCTCATCAACGAATTTCCAAATTAAGTTGAAAAGACCAATCCTGGGTTGTATTGGACTAAAGTACAGGCAAAAAAAATTGAATCTTTGACAGTATTCCTTCTCCAAAATCACAACCAAAGAGAAGTATGATTGGTATGAGCTGAAGAGAGCCTCACATTGGGAAATAATTAAGAACAGGCAATTCTGTTCAATTTCCACACTTTTATATCTTCAAGTAAATGGGCCAGAGTTACCTCGAGTAAATTGATATTTCTTCGATTAGAAAGGTTTCAGTTCATTTAATTTTTAACACATATGTGGGTTTCCTTGTGTTAAGCCTGAGCAGATAAATTAGGTTGTTCTATGATAGGCACTTCTGAGCACCTACTGTCTTTAAGAAGAGTGTTTTTTGTCTATTGCCAGCAGTTTTCAACTGAAAAGTAACAAAACCACTGAGTTAATCCGACGACCCGGCTTACTATGATGACAAAGCATGTTTCAATTTGTAACGTTACTAGAGTTGTACCCTGTGATTAATCCCCCCTCCAAAGTTAAGACTTATCTCTAACCACCCCCCCTTTTTTTCTTCTCTTACTTGACTAAACAAGGCTCACACAACTTGTCTGAATATTTTAAAATTAAAAAATCCATGTTGACAAAACTACCAACATAAAGAGAATTTGAACTTTGCAATTACAAAAGCCAAATCTCTATGTCAAGGCTTCTGCATGTCACCAGCTCTTCCATGAAACCACCAACAAACAAACATAGTGGATCGCCTCGTGTGGATCTAAAACATGTAACTCCTTCAGCTTCTGCATCAAGCAAGATCTCTGTCACTTTTACAATAAAATTTGTTTTGTAGTAAAATAATTTTCTGGAGAATAAGTAATTGGATTTATTGAATGGTTTCTTTTATTGTGTTTCTTAGGTATCCCCACATTGAAAAGGATCATTTGGTGAAGCTTCTTAAGCAATTGATACTGAATACAGCCCCATCATTGCATGGTATGATTGGCGGAAAAGCACCAAATGCGGCTGATGTTCCAACACTCTTAGGATCTGGATCCTTCTCGCTTCTGGAATGTATGTGATATATAGGGTATTTAATCTAATTTTTGCATGTCTTATATTCTGGTGGCAGAAATTGTAATTTGTAAAATATACAAGTCAACTACTTCACTTTTGATTGGAGAAGTTGGTTTCATCATTGCATTGAGTTTCTTGTGCACTTTATGTTTCTATACTTAGACCTGTTTACTACCAAATGTCCTTCAGTCGCCACCTCTTTCTGATGCTTTGACTCTCTTTATGCAGCTCATAGGAGCAACGATAAGCAAATCAAGTGCCTGCCTAGCTACTTGCGTTGGCCTCACATGCAGGCCGATCAGGTGCGTGGTCTAGGTCTGAGGGAAATTGGAGGTGGTTTCACAAAACAACACCGTTCTCCATCGATTCGTGCAGCATGTTATGCCATTGCTAAACCATTAACTATGGTGCAAAAGATGCAAAATATAAAGAAGCTAAGAGGACATCGGAATGCTGTCTATTGTGGTACCTTTTGCTATTTCTGACTTCAAATTTGCAATTTTAATCTGGATTGTGGCACAGCCATTCTATAAATGTTGATGACCTGTAGTATGCTTGGGTACATTCCTGTGGGATTTGGAACTTAAAAAAAAGAAATGACCAAGAAAAGTATCGTTTTTAACTGTTTGTTTCGCATCAAAAGTATCTTGTGCAAGTAACTTCTGGGTAGCTTTTTGGGTTGTGCTATTTTTTATGGTCTTCTAAGAGGAGGAAAGTGGTCTGTAGAAAACAAGAGCTGACTTTCTATAATTTCCGCTTCCACTTATCAGTTGTTTCTCTTTCACTTCTCCAAGTACTTCCTACTGTTTGTGATGCAGGCCGGGATCTGTTGGATAGGAATCTCTAGGGAATTTTTTGGGATATATGTATTTTTTATATTTTAGAAATTTTTAATCGCTTAAGATTTTTTAATTATTTATATTTACTTTCAACTAGTTGTTACGATTTGGTGTCTTTTATTTTATTTATTTCTTTACTTTTATTGGAGGTGTAGCCCCACCCCTTCTCCTTGACTATGTTTGGGTTTCACGAATGGATTGCTTATTTATATTTTGATTAGTTAGTTTTGGATTGGATTTGTAATGCCTAAATGGTAGGCAATTTTAGTTATTTGTTAGAATCCAATTAGAATTAGGACTGTAAGCCTATTTAAAGGCAATTTTATGGAATGTACATATGGATGAATTGAAAAAAAGAAAGAAAAAAAAAAATGTGAAGGCTCTCTCAAGGCTCCCCCTCTCGGCTCCTCGCGGATTCTCTCTCTCTTGGTAAGACTTTTCCCCCTCTCTTTCTCGAGTTCCCTTTTCCCCCTTGCTGTTTCGACAGCTTCTTTCTCCCTTCCCTTTCTTGGTTCTCTCTTGGTATTCTCCCCTTCCCCTCTGTTGGTATTCTCCCCTTCCCCTCTGTTGGTATTCTCCCCTTCCCCTTCGGTGGATTCCTCGATATCCCCTTTCCCCTTTCCCTCTGTAACTCGCTATCAGTTATCTCCTTTCCTTATGTTATGCTTCCTTTTTTCCCTATATTGTCTTTCTTTATTTTGACTCCCTAAAATTATCTCACTGTCAACGGTTCCCATCCCTTTTTCTTCCATTCCCTTTTGGGTTGTTTTCGATATCCCTTTTTATGCCCAATGCCGTCCGCATTAGTTTGCTTTGTATACAAAATGTTTCTCATTCATTTCCCATTTGTTTTTCTTTCACTTGTTGTAGATTTGGACCTATTATTTTTTCTTATGCTTCTCTTCTCAAATCTGAGTATCTTTGGGCCTCACTTATTTTTTCTCTGTTTTTCTTTGCACAACCCCTAAATTGAGATTTCTTAGTCTCTTTTCACATTTGCTTCCTACTCTGTTAGCCATATTTTGGGCCTTTTCTGCGGAAGACCTTACAAGATGTGAGAGGTTACAGTTTGATAGTAAACTTAAGTTTAATGGGAAGGCACAAGGACACAGAACAAGTATGAACACTATGCCATCTCTCCCATGTTCGGAGGCCTAGGATCAACTATCAGTGGAAATGTACCTAAAACAAAAAACTCAGTTTTATAACTTTGGTTACTATTGGTGCTTGAGGCTCAACGTGCACTAATATGCATGGGGTGCAGTTTTTGGGGCATCAGGATTCCGAATGGAAGAGTACAAGGCTAAAGTTTGGATTCTGATTGAGGTGGTGAAAGGTAAAATAATCTAACTAGGTTTGATAGTTTTAGTACAGGGAAAAGTATTATGGTTCTACTTAGTAATGAGTGGTTTCTAGTCTCCTACTTGCCTCACATACAATTGGATAAACATACAACCGAGTGGAGGATCTAACGTGGCTTTATAGCCTTTAAGAGAGAAAAGGGATGCATCTGGACTGAGACATCACCAAATGGACATGAGAAATACCAGTCAGTGACAAAAAATAATTGGATGAGTTATGCAGAAGGCTAGTAGCCAACATTAATTAGTGGCTAAAATTAATAAACAGCTGGGCTTCTGTATTTTTCAGAGAAGAGTTTGCTGCTTTCTCTTTTTTTAGAAATCTGAAATGATAGAAACCAGAATGATATGGTTCCTTGAGCAAAGAAGATGCAACAAATCATACTCTGATGGAAGTTAAGGTCAAATGGATTTGAAAGACAATTCCATTGGAAACACTACATCAATGAGGAAGGGTGGGAAAGTGGTGGGAGAGGAGAGATTGTAGGAATTAGTTTCGGGGTGGGAGATAAATTTAGAAAGTGTGGAAAGAGATAGAAGTTACTATGTGTGGGAGATATGAGAGGTTTTAGGGGGTGAGGGAGAGATATTCTGGGAGGCAAGGAATGGGAAGGGAGAGAGAGAAACAGAGTATAAAAGCATTATATTTGGGGGGGGGGTGCCGGGTTGGGCGGTGGGGGAGAGTGAGAGAAGAGAATATAGGGTATTTTTTATGAGAAATTTTAGGAGGTGAGGGAGAGAGATTTTAGAAGGCAAGCAAGGAAGAGAGAGAAATAAGTATAAAGGCAGCATGAAATTGTGCAAAATTTGGAATAGAGAGGAACATGTTGTAGCAGGGAAAGAGAAATTTTAGGAGTGATAGGAATCTCTATAAAGAGATTTACTCTAGTAAGAAAATTTATGTTTTACACATAAAATAGTCATATAGGAAGCCAAAAAACATTATATTTTAGTAGGAAAACGAAGGCTGACTAATGAATTGCATGGCTACATCCCACTTGCAATCATTCTCGATAGAATGTTAGTAGGTTTTCACTTAAGTTCTAGGGGCTTGAGATGGTAGAAGCATGTGCCTCTCAGCCCTCCCCTTTAACCTACTTGGAAATACTTATTTATCCTCCTCTTTATACCAGACGCCTTAGCTGTTGTTGATTAAATGGCCTTTGGTGCACCCTGCAACTCTGATCTGGTCAGAAATCATTGCTGTAACTCTGCTCTTCTTGCTGGTTGTCACATTGGTCACGAGAGAGAGGGAAGGAAAAACATGTATTTAATCTTTTAGCTAGGTCCCCTAGATGGCAGATTGGCATCCCCTACAGTCTAAAAATTTAGAGGGAGCCTCAGGTTGTGGCCAAATTGGTTACACTTAGATTGTAACTATGGCATTGATTCTACAGGACCATCTACACCTCAAAATCATAGTTCAAAAACTGTGAAAATTTGCTGAAATTTCGAATTTTTTGGTTGGTTCGAATCAAAATGACATCCAAATTAGCAAAATGCAATATTTCAGCCTATATTTTGGTAATTTCGATCATTTCTTTGCATCAGGTAAGCAATATTGGTCATTTCGTTTTGATCATTTCAGTCGGATTTTGGGTGGCAAATCCAGTTCTGCTGCCAACCCAAAGATGCACTTTTTTTGGCGAAATTTCGCCCATATGCAATGAGACCGAAACCCAAGTTTTCGAACTATGCTCAAATCCCCTGCTTTCCTTCTAAAAGCATCTGATAACTTGGAGTTATATTGATGAGTAATTGGGCCTTTGCATCCTCTGCTTTAGATTGTTGTCATCAGTCTTGAAGTGTCCCCAACATGCTTGGTTGATTGCCTTGAACACTTGTATTCTAGGTGGAGGAACAGTCTCGTCCCATTGATCCACCACTCCTGTCCATTCTGGCTTAATATTTAGCATCTTGGCCTCCTTGATCCAGTTGCTCTCTCGGATCTTTTTCAAATTTCAATCAGCTATAGTAATTTGCAGATCGATGTGAAGTATTTCTCTCCTCAATCCAGTCCCTATCCTATGGATACTTAGAACCAGTGAGCATAAGCAGGTGGGATCCAAATCCTATGATCTCTTCCATTGTCAATTACCTAGTCTAGTGCTAATGGTCTCTTCTGTCACTTCTTTCCATTTACCTTGACTTTAGTAGAAATTTGTCTTACAGGAAACATTGCCCCTTTTACAATCACAATCTGTTAGTGGTTTCTCATTCCAGTGACATGGTCAATCGGTACCCAGACAGAGGAATCAATCTATGGTTAAGTGAGTGGAGGGATCATGTGGGATTACGAAGAATTTGTCAGGTGTATTATTTTCAATGTGGCAATGGAGAGCAGAATGCTCTTGAGAGTACAAATGGCTTGGGACTGAGAAGCTATGCTATCCATGCTTAATACTTATGGTTTGGTTTCCGTTGATGACGCATGTAGATGTATGTATTTTATGGATGATCTACAGACCGTATAGCTCTACCAATTCTGTGTGCATCCTTGATATGCAGCGATCATATCCAGCCGGGGAACACTGTAAATTTTTTCTCCCCTCTTTGTATGGAATACTGCAACCTCTTGTCATTGATCAAGGACAAATAATCTTATTCAATACTCATGGGTTATAACTAAAATGGATCTGAAGCCGAGGCAACTCATAAGAACATGATTCTGCAACTGATTGCTTATTGTTGGGTAACCTGTAATGGACCCAGGTGTTACTAATTGGGACAGGGTCCATCTGGTAATAGGCTAATTGGGTACCCAGAGACCTCCCAGTTTTTGTGATTTTTACTTCTACGACGAAACCACACACCCCCCAAAAAAAAAAAAAAAATTCTGAAAAGAAAAATAAGTTATTTTTTGTCCCTCAGTCAACATAATATGGATATTTTAAAACAAATCAGGGAGGTACTGATTACACTGACAAGTCCAGTCTTTAAATGCTTGCTTGTGTTGTGATTGATACAGCTCCATGTGTCTATCATTCTCCTATGATTCAACATCAGCTGTTGATTTCTCCATTATAAACACCCATGCCAGTATTCTACATACTTAAGTTGTGGCAATTCTAGTTTCTTTTCAGTTCTGCACTGTGAGTTTGGATGTTTGTCCAACCTTATGACAATCGTGGCTAGCATCCATTTCTGAACTACATTCTTTCCTCTGCTATAGTTTCTAGCCTCCATCCTCTCTCAATATTTTCTTTATTTTTTCCCAGTTAATTTTTTTTTATTTAGTATGAATCTCGGCATGGAATTGGCTGTTCAGAACCATATGCAATCATCTTTTGGTACCTTATAGATTTTTTTTCATGGAAAATCCTGTAGCCACATTTGATTGCACTGGGAGATATGTGATTACTGGTTCGGATGATCGCCTTGTAAAAATTTGGTCAATGGAAACTGCATTTTGCTTGGCCAGCTGCCGTGGACATGAAGTGAGTTTTAGAGGATCTAACGGTCTATGTTTTACACATGCATACATTGTTTGTCTCTGTTCCATTTTTTAGTATACTTACATTTATGTATATATGCTTTTAAAGGGGGACATAACTGACTTGGCTGTCAGTTTGAACAATGCTTTGGTGGCATCCTCATCAAATGACTTCGTCATTCGAGTTGTGAGATTTCTTTTACTTTCTCTTTACTGAGTGTTCTATCATTGATTTTGATGATTTAACAGTTTCGTGTGGTTTAATGCAGTGGCGTTTGCCAGATGGGCTTCCGATTTCGGTTTTGCGGGGGCATACTAGTGTTGTTACTGCCATTGTATTTAGTCCTAAGCCTAGCTCTGTTTACCAGCTTTTATCGTGAGCCTCTTTCTTTGACTTTACTTGCTTGTGGTTGCTGTCTGCCTTAATCAATCCTAATACTTCCCAATAAAAAAAATACTAGTTTTAATATTGTAAGACTGAGTACTTGTCTTAGGAATGTTCATTATAAGTTCTATTATGCCTCTTTTACTGCTATGGACTATTGTATCCTTAGATAGGGAATGTGAAATAGGGACAATGGGACATCAGCTACAGACTGAAGATGAGAACTTTGCCTTGGCAGAGCTTTTTCTAGAATCTTTAGACTAACCATCTTATATAAGTGGCATAATTGGGAATGCTTTTTTCCTTTTGTGGTTTTATTTTAAAATTTTAATTTGTATTTATGGTTCACAAAATTACTTGCATGTCAATTCTTGTATTTTATTTTGGAAACTTTACTCTTTGTCTTTGAGCTATATCCATTGTTACATTGTCTTCCTTTTAGTATATCTCAAGTAACTAAATTTCGGGTTCGGTGCTGGTTTTGGCTAGCCCCAAAACTGAAATTTCGGTGATTTCGATTGAAATGGGGCCGAAATCTGGGATTTTTTCTGCGTGAAAAAACTTTGGTTTCGAGGCCCAGAAGTTAGTTTTTTCCCCTGATTTTGTTTATATAGCATATGTCATCCTTTTTACACATATTCCCTCAACTAGTGTAAGAAAAAACCATCCAAAATGGGTATTATGTGGTGTGGACCCAAGTTTGCTAATGTATGTTGGAACTTGGGATTGTGTTCAGAGTCAAATAAGTAGCACTTATTTGTGACTAATAGTATTTAAGTAAATGCTCATTTACTTAAGATATTATTCATAAATAAGCAAACACCCCTATTTGAATCCAATAAAAATAGTCTAAAATTCAAATTCCTAAAGGATAAAAAGCCAACTTTCCAATTCAAGAACAAAAACTGATTTTCGAATGTAGGGAGATTTTCAACTTTCAAATGCTAGCCTTTTTCTGCAATTTAAAAATTCCTTAAATATTATTAGAGTAAAACATTACAAAAAACCAAGAGTCCGCCAAAATAATCTTTTTGTTTTGATGTGCAAAAAATGATTTCCATTTCGATGATTTTAAACAGCATTTGCATACTCCAAATAAGGTTTGATCGAGCGTAACTCCCATAATGTTCAAGGCGTCACGTAGGTGCCCAGGTGGCCTTATGACATCTTGGAAAATCGGACACCTTGGTCGCCTAGGCGCCTCACCCCGTTAGGCCTCTAATGCCTTCGTTCGCCTTGGCGCCTTGACAACTATGGTAACTCCTTCAATATAACTCGGATTCAAGTAATGTCAGATTTATTGAAAATCTAGCATAATTAGCTTTGCTACAAATCCAATATTACTTAAATTCAAATTATATTGAAGGAGTTATACTTCAGTCAAATCTTGTTCGGAGTATGTGAATGCTGTTTAAAGTCATCTTTCTGAATATAATTTTTTGGACATCAAAATAAAAGATTATTTTAGTAGACTCTTGATGTTTCACAGAGGATTAAAATATGATGGATGAAGTGGAGAAGTGCATATGGAGTGTTGTGTGATCGGCGTATTCCTTTAAAACTTAAAGGAAAATTCTATAGGACAGTGATTTGACCGGCTATGATGTATGGCGTAGAATGTTGTGCAGTTAAAAAACATTATATAGATAAACTTAGTGTAGTTGAGATGAGGATGTTAAGATGGATGTGGCAAACCTAGGAAGGATAAGGTAAGGAATGATCGTGTTAAAGTTGATTTAGGAGTAGCATCGATACATGATAAACTACGAGAAAGTTGTTTGAGATGGTATGGCCATGTTCAATGGAGGCCGTTAGATGCTCCCTTACGGAAGAGTGATTTGATTCAGATTGAAGGATCTAAAAGAGCTAGGGGCAGACCTAAGACGACTTTAGGGGAGGTGGTGAAGAAAGACATGTATAGATTAGGCCTTGCTTCAAGTATGACATCGAATAGAGCTGATTGACGGATAAGAATCCATGTAGCTGACCCCATTTAGTTGGGATAAGGCTTTGTTGTTGTTGTTGTTGTTGGGTAATTTCGGCTGAAATTGAACTATGGTATATCGGTATATGTATCTGCATTGATTACTACAAAGCTTGTAGGATAATCATAAAAAAAAAATCTTAGCATTGTAAAGCTCCTCCTCTGTGTTTTTTCTAAATTTGATTTGTAATTATGGTTTTCCCATGAATTACTTGCATGCCTATTCTTCCGTATTGTTTTGAAAAAGTTATTCTGTTTATATTTTATAAGCTATATTGATTCTTACAATATCTCTCATCTAGTAATTGGATTTACTTTTTCACTGAAGATACCCTAGTGCAATTACTAGATGCCTTCAAAAGGTATCCCACATTCCAAAAGGTGTACTAAAAAAGGATACCGTGTTGCTCTTTTAATACAATTGGTTTTCAAAAGGTATTCACGTTTTTATCTTCTTAGGCTTGGAAGAAGCCAATTGATCAAAGAGATTCCTTGCATCCTTTGTGTAACCTTAAAATCTTAGATCCTATTTTTCAACCGTGAGAACATATTATGAGATATAATCTATGATGTCATCTTTGCATGAAAAATAATGACCCCCAAAATTCAAGAAATCCATTGTTTAATTTGCGTATCTGTGTAACGGATAAGATAACACTCCTTAGAGGCTGGAAGGTAAAAACTAGAGTGGAGATTGGAGAGTGAAAATCTTAGTTTCCACTTGTTATTGCAACCATATCACCACAAGATAGAAGACATCTTAAAATTGGACCAGATGAATCAGATGATATGGACAACTTGTCCATAAAATTTGAGCCTCCATGTGCCTCCAAAGGCTGCCAGGTGAACTACTTTCCTATATATACAGAGTACATTAGGGGTGGGACTTGGGAGTTAGGGATGGGCTCGGCTGTGTGCCCCTGGTTCCGCCCATGCTCACGGGCATTAACTAAACCTACCCTCTATAATGATCTTAAATATGAATTTAGCGAGTTTCTTTGCAATTAATTTGCTATCACAACTGAAGAGCATGCTGAGTCAAATGAGTCAAATAAGAAGTGGGCTTAACAATGTTTTTCATAATTTTTTTTCCTTGTTTTGCTACATCTGACTACCAAAATGCCAAAAGCTGTAAGTGAAAGGCTTCTCATTATTTATCAAATGGAAAAAGAAAAAGGCTTTTAACCTTTTGGGTTTGAGGGGTACACAAGTCAAGCGGTAGTTTATTTTTTTATTTTTTTTTATTTTTTTAGGGATTTCCTATGTGGGTTTTAAAGATATTTTCCTATTTCTTTATCAATCAGCTATTCTATAATTTACAATTCTGAGTTTGTCTTTAGAATAGAAAGTGTGGTAAAATCTACAAATGAAAAGGAACAATGGGAGGGTAGTAATTGTTGCAAATATGCATACTAATTGGCTGTGAGGAACTGAGGGAGATTGGGGAAATTTTTCGATTAGGAGAGATAACTATGGTACCTGATCGGGGGAGTGAGATTGAACTTTGGCTTCTTTGCTAGAAAGGTACATATTCATACAAGATTGAAATTTTAAATTCTAGTTAAAAGTGCATATGCATACAAAATTGAAATTGTAAATTGTAGGTATAGTATGTTATGCCTTATGCTCCAGAAGAATAAAAAAAAAGGCGTCCCAGTGCACGAGGCTCCCGCTACTGCAGGGTCTGGGGAGGGCAAAATGTACGCAGCTTTACCCCTACAATGTGGAGAGACTGTTTCCACAATTCAAACCTGTGACCACCAAGTTGCAATATGACAACCTTTCCGTCACACCAAGGCTTGCCCTCTATCCAGAAGAATATGGAACTTAATAATTTAAATATGTCCAGTTTGGGAAGCCTGTAGGGGTCTGCACCACACGACAAGGTTAAAATCCATGTTCATTTGGTAACGGTGAACCATCAGTCCGTTTGTGTACTATTGTTTTCCCTTTTCTGTTGTGGTTGAAATCTAGGCCTGTCAAAACTTTATCTTATTTGTAACTGGGAATTCCAGGCTTTCAATTTGTGTTAGTGAAAGAGATCTAGAGTTGCTTTGTCATTTATTTATTTATTTTTGGATTTATTTGTGGGCATGCTCATTCACATGCTAATCACATTAGTCTGTAGTTTCCTCCAAAAGAAAAAGCAAAAGCACCTTTATCAGTTTGTTCTTAAGTTACCAGACCTTGCTTCTCCCCCACCACCCCACCCACAAAAAAAAAAAAAAAAAAAAAAAAAAAAATTTCTGTGCTTGCAATTGTTTCTTCTTGAGGTGCATGTACACATATTGTTTTGCTTTTATTATGTGGTTCATTCATATGTTCACCTGTTACGTATCCCATCCATTCAAACTTCTGCTCAACACGTGCTCTTATTTATTCTAAACTGTTTCCTTTGTCCTTTTTAGGTCATCAGATGATGGTACATGTCGGATATGGGATGCTAGATACTCTAACTTCACTCCACGAGTTTATCTTCCAAGGCCAGTGGATGTCACAGCTGGTAGTTTCTGTCATTCATTTGCTGCTTATGTTGGTTGACTGGGGCTTTGGCTGATTGGAGCTTACATGGAATTATGAACCCTGTTGCAGGAAAGAGTAATGTTCCCTCTTCAAGTACTGGTCCTCAGAGGCATCAAATACTTTGTTGTGCATTTAATGCTAATGGAACTGTTTTTGTCACTGGGAGCTCAGACACTTTAGCTCGGGTACATCTAGGCATTTTTACTTGTAGTGTCTGCATGATACTTCATTTTTCAAGTCATTTCTAAAAATAAATTTATCTGTAATAATAGACACTTTGTTACTGAGGATCAATGACGTGCAGGTGTGGAATGCGTGTAAATCCAACACAGAAGATTCAGATCAACCACATAATGAGATGGATGTGCTATCTGGCCATGAAAATGATGTGAACTATGTGCAATTCAGGTAAGTTTGTTCTGGGTTATGGACTGCTTTTCAGTATGAAATTTTACCTGCTGGTCCTTGTTGCCATGTCCCCATGCAGTGGTTGTGCTGTGCCATCAAGATCTTCTACAACTGATGCTTGTAAGGAGGAGAATGTTCCAAAGCTTAAGAATTCCTGGTGTGATATTTTTCTATTTCTATTTTAGTACCTAGTGCATTATATTTTTCTCAGCTGGTTCAATTCTTATATTTATGCAGTAACAGCGTTCCCTACCCTGTAATTGACTTACAAATTGTTGAACAATGAATGTTCTCTTCATTAATGTCTTTTTAGGTTTACTCATGACAACATAGTCACCTGTTCTCGCGATGGAAGTGCTATCATTTGGATTCCAAGATCACGTAGATCTCATGTGAGCTCTTAATTTAGATAATGTTAGTTGGATACATATTTCCTCATTTCCTCAAGCTTTTCCTGTGAGGGTGGTTTTGCAGTGCTATCTTCTCATTGAGTTTTCTATTTTTAACTGAGCTAGATATGTTATAGGATACTGATTTTACTTGTCATGGACTCATGGTTGCAGGGAAAAATTGGACGCTGGACACGGGCATATCACCTGAAGGTTCCACCCCCACCAATGCCTCCTCAGCCTCCTCGTAGAGTCCCACGTCAGAGATTCCTTCCAACTCCTCGTGGTGTTAATATGATTGTCTGGAGCCTGGATAACCATTTTGTGCTCGCTGCCATTATGGGTGAGTCATTTTTTATTTGTTTTTGGTTTAAATAGAGAATGGTTGTCGTTGATATTGGTATAATGCTTTCATAATGAAATATTTCGTTGACATTTGGAGTTATGGAAACCTAGATTATGATCAAGATGTTTGGAAAACTTCCTTTCCTTGATCTTGATTTGTGTAGAAATTCAGGAACTGTGAAACCATTATCCTCACCCAACCCATCTAGCTAAACGATATCAAAACCTTACCTTGCCTAGGCTAACGGTATAAAATAGCCACTCTACCCTCCAAATGAGAGGCAGGTAAATGGTTTCACTTGCAGTGCTAGGTTACGTAGCTTAATGTATGTGCATGCCTGGAAAAAACCGTTGTATGACTTCTATTTCTTGGGAGGAAGAAATATGATGACCAGTGCTTCAGATGTATGTACAAAGGGTTTAGAAGCGTGGTTGTGAACCGGCTGTTGTGAAATCTGAACTACATAGGTCTGAAGAGGGTAGTCTTCGAGACACTTTATTTTGGAAAGATAAACAACTATTAACTATATAGGGCTTGTTTCCTTGTTTTATTCCTGCTGGCTAGATTTTTAGGGATTGCAGTCTGTTGATTATTTTTCAAAGGAGACAGTGAACAGAGTGGTAGTTAATTGGCAACCCCCTGATGTCTAAGTTGAATGTGGATTGGTGATCTTCTGGTGTAATAAGAGTCATTGTAGATTTGTCTGACTATTGGTGAAGGTGACTCTGTAAGAGTTGATGGGATTAAGATTGGGGGTGGAGCAGCTAATCACTAGGGAATTTTCTCATGCCATTATAAATAGATTCAGCAAATGATATTCATAGGATGACGAATCTTTTGGAATCTGTGTGGCACTGTGTTCATCATATCAGACCCATCTGGAGCCTAGTATAGTAGTTTTTACTTTTTAGTTCACATTTCAATTTAATGGATACCAAGAAGGGCTATTGAGCAGCTGATAACTTAATAAAACAAGGGGTTGTCTGGCCTAGATTATGTTGGGTAGTTGTTCTGGTTTTGGGATTAGCTTTTATACTGCTCTTATTTTGGAGGGAATTCCTGCTGTTTGACTCCTATGTACTTTTATTTTCTTTGATTTCTATATAGTGTTTTATCAAATTTCAAATCACAATGTGGCAAACATGAGTGGATCTATGTGATAGGGTACTGCACATCCATCTCATTGGTCAATTTCCATCCCAAACAAGTAATGGAAGACTGATTGGAAATGACTCAAAAGTGGCTCCAGAGTGAAACTTCATTGGCCTTCCAACCTTCCTCTGAATCTTTTCAATAAGATCCATAAAATATTCATAACGAGCACGTCCTTTGAAGATTGGAGCTCCTAAGTAAAACAAAGGGAGCTTTTTCCGCTGGAAGCCTGCGCTGTGCTGAATGATAGACGCCCTAGCAGGAGATGCCTTATCCGAAAGGATGAAAGAGCTCTTTTCATTGCTGACTTTTTGCCCAGACGCTTTTTCATCTTTGAATCACTAACTTAACTTATTGGGGACTGAAATTTGATTGGTGAAATGAATGTGGTGTACCCATATGACATTGACGAACTCCAAGTCTTCTGCAATTGGATGTGGTGTAAAGTATCACATCGACATACTTCAGTCTTTTGCAACGCTATTCAGTGGTTCTATCAAAAAGCCTTTTCACTCATTTACCATACTATCAATGAGTGTTGCTAGGCAGGACTCTGCTGTTGTTGCATCCTTTCAGATGATTTGCCAATGTTTAATATAACTGACCTTACCCTATGATGTTACTTTGTTGTTCCAGATTGCAGAATATGTGTTTGGAATGCTGCTGATGGTAGCCTGGTCCATTCTTTGACTGGTCATACTGAATCCGTAAGTATTATAATCTTTTGTAATTTTGCATGTATTTCCCCTAAATAAGATGTTTTATTAAAGCATTTAAGATCTCCCCAAAAAAGAGGACTGTCTGTACTGTGGAAGGTCCATAAAGGAATTCCACAAAGATCTCAGTGCCAAAAAAGATCGTATTATCGCCTATAAAAAGAAAAGAACTACTGCTATTAAAATATAAATTTCATTTGGAGTATATGGTAGGAACACGTAAAACCATGAACTCTGATTATGCTGTTACCTTGGTTCAAGTCTGGTTATGAAAATCTACTCTGGGAGCTTTATCATATGATTATGTCAGTTTTAGCGCTCAAATATCTTCATATCTGTACAAAACATTTATAGTTTGTAGAAAGTTCTTCCATCTGGTGAAATATTTGCTCTGGACTTGAAAATATTTGCATTAAGGCACATGGCAACCTCATCGCTCGAAAGCAATCTCTGGGCATTCGATTTTGACCAACATTGTGGATATTTTGACTTTACCATTTTGACTATGCTGTCACCTTGGTTCAAGTCTTTCTTTTTATTTTGTAATTTTTTTGCATATTCAAATTTCTTGTTTTGCAAGTTTGTTTATTTTGCTTATTAAGTCTTATCTAAAATTTAAGCTCTTTTATCTGATGATTTTGACACTTGACACGATAATATGTTTGTTCCTGTACTGTTAATTGAGAAGTGATGATATTTCAATATATTTGTTTGTCCATTCTTGTGTCTATGAACTTTTTTTTTGTCTAGTCTTATTGTAGAATTTTACTTTTCTCCTTGAACATTGATGCATATTCATATCTGGTTGGCAGCATTGATCAGAATTAATCTCCTAACAAGATGTTATCTGCTTGACCATTTGCTGACATGTCAGCTCCATTATTTCTTAACCTGCAAAATTATCTTTACTGACCCGTTGTCAATTACTATTGGTTATTTATGTTGCTTTCCACATTATTTTTCTCTTTATATCTCATATTCTGATCATTCTCATTATTGTGTTCTTGGTAGACTTATGTCTTGGATGTTCATCCTTTTAACCCCCGGATGGCTATGAGTGCTGGTTATGATGGCAAAACCATAGTGTGGGATGTGAGTTGTCTGGTTCTGTAAGCTCTTTTCTTTGGTCTTTTGTTCTGTTGAGTGCTCCTCAATTAGGTTTTGGTATTTCATGTTTCTAGATATGGGAGGGAACACCCATTCGCATATATGAAACTGGACGCTTCAAGTTGGTAGATGGGAAGTTTTCTCCGTAAGTTAAATTTCATAAGTTTCTAGAGATTGACCATTATATTTTCCTTGCATTAAAATAATATCTTTTTTGTTTATAGATGATGTATGGTTTTTTTTTTTTTTTTTTTTTCATTTAATGAAGTTTTTCTCTCTCTGACTTTTCACTTATAGAAAGTGGAGAATTCATTAAGTTCTTATAGTATCTTGCTTGTTTTAAAATTCTGCTCAGGATTTTTAAGAGTAAAAAAGGAAAAACCAGCTCTTACTCATTATTATGATATCCACTAAAAATTTTCACAACACCACAAAAAGTTGTGCTGCCATTTGCCAGATTCACAGTTATGGATCATTTAATTTTGCTGCAGTCACTTTTCTTGTTTACTTTGAGCACTGAAATTTATGAAATTCGTCCTTGATGAAAGTTTCTGGATATTTTTAGGGCAAAAGGAGCACAAAAGAACATTGCATGCATGTGCCTTTTTAAAGGTTTTCATCTTGTGGGGCCGACATCTGGGCATCATAATCTGAGTTTTATACCCTATGGTAGTGGCTTAGTGGAATTTCTGGTTTCAGCTAGTATTCATTTGGCTCAATAGTTGATAGTTTCTTGCATTTTTTTTCGTTGCAGCCTATTTCACATGCTTGTAGAGATGGGATCATAATTCATTATGGCCATATATTTGGGGTTTTTTTAGTGCTTTTGTGCAACCAGCAAGGGTTTTATTATGGAAACTTGGTTAATTGGTGGGGTAGTGGTTTGATTTGGAGTTGTCCAAGACTAAGTAGGATTTTTTAAAGGTCTTATAAAGGTGCTGTAAATCAGTTAATTTTCTAGTTTTATTAAATAAGAATTACAACTCTAGGCTTAAATCGGAATTGCAGCTCTAGGCTGTCTCGCTCAGCTATGTGGGTCCATCTTAGTAGAATCCTAGGAGCTGGATTCCTTCTAACCTATTTAGATTCCTATTATCTACATTTTCCCCTTTTTTTCCCTTTAATCTGTTATACCCATCTCATACAATCATTCAACAGCCTTTATATTACTCTCAAAATTTCTATGAAAACTAGCATTCAAGCAATTAATGGCAAGCCTTCCCCATACCTACCAGCCAGTTACTATCAATCTATTCCAAGAACAGCCCCAAAATGCAGCCACATCACTGTAGAGCCTAAGAATTCAGTTTTCTCTGATCCATACTACCCACAAAACCAAATACCTTTTCAGACTCCAGTTTCAAGTTTTACCCAAATCTGATACCTCCGACCCTGTTTCCTTGATTTCACTGGTTTAATCCCATTAAAAATTTCTTTAAATTTTGGAACCCTTTACTTCCTTTTAATTTTTTCTATGAAAATTGATTCTTTACCCTTTAAAATCCACCCTAGGCCCTAGGGTCAATTGAATAGTGTTGGTTTTTTTGTCTTCTTTTTTTTTTTGGTTGGTTTGTGGGGGGGGATGAGGAGAAAGCAAAATGTCTGCTCTTTGCTTCCAATGACCCTCCTTACAAATAAGGTCATAAATTTTACGCCACTTTTTTTACCTATAATTTCAGGTTGTACTATTGGAAGGAGTTTGTGGATCATTGCTATCCTGGCATCATCCACAATGACCTCTCTGAGTTGGCATTGATGTTTTCAATAGATCGTTGTATCCAATCTTGGTCCCGCCAACGCTAGGGTTTGGCTTGGGCCTTCCTGCTTCAGTCTTCATAACTCATGCTTGGGTTGGAAAAACTGACCCCTGGGACATGTTGCATTACCGTTTGGCTTGGCTTGGGCTGGCTTCTAAGCCTGCACAAGCAAGTTGAAATGACATTTTCTTGATTTTGGCAATGGGATTGTTCCCATTCCTTTCGCAATTTGGATATTGCTTTGGAGTTTTACTGCTGCAACATTATTCAGACATGTTTTTTTTTTAATTTAAATACGATTCATGCTCCAATCTATGTTATTACTACCAAAAAAATCTGTAAATATGTCCCTGGTTCTCTCTTGTGGTACTCGGTTATAGATTTGGCTTTCAGTGAAATGTGTTTCCCTCTTTATTATAGGGACGGGACATCCATTGTACTTTCAGATGATGTTGGGCAAATATACATATTAAACACAGGCCAAGGGGAGTCTCAAAAGGATGCCAAATATGATCAGGTCCTAAAAATATATTTTCAACCTTTTCTGTTTTTTGATTAGTACATTCTGTTCCATTAAATTCTACCAAAATAGTTATTTGCCTTTAATGTTTCGGACAGTTCTTCCTTGGGGATTATCGTCCCCTTATGCAAGACACCCATGGGAATGTTCTTGATCAGGTTGGTTAACTGTTCTTTGTTTCATATGAGTTGCTGGTATTGGTAGACAACATGTGCATGTGCTCCATGTTAACACAGATATTTGGTATATATGTTTCTTAAAGTAGAGATGGAGGTCTTCTGCATGAAAATTCTTCCTTCAGACTGCAAGCATAGTCTATCTTTTCTAGTTTTGTATATTGTTATGTTCAATTGTCCAACTAAAACTAATTCTTTACTTTGAGTCCATATAAACATTACAGAGAAAGATATATATTTTCTCGATCCCTTTAATTTTTTGTGTACATGCATGGCTTCTTAATGAATGGTATGTTTGTGTCAGCTGCATGCTGGATTATGACACCACAAATTCTCGGGTGACACTTCCATGTTTTTTTTTTTTTTTTCTCACATAGATGAACATCTAGTGCAAGGTTTGAGAACAAGGTTTCGAGGCCGGTTTTGGCCCGGGTTTCGACTGAACCCATGTCAAAACCGGGGATTTTTCTTGGCCACACAAAATTTGGTTATTTATTTATTACTATTATTATTTTTTTGTGTGTAGCCTATTGTAGCAATTGTACACCTGTTCTTTATATAGCTTGAAACCATAACATACAAAATGGTATTATGTGGTGTGCACCCAAGTTTACTAGTGTACGCAGAATGTTATTGCACATTAGCTTAAAATTTGAAGCCTTATTTAAATGTGTCTTATTCTTTATATTTCATTTATATAAGATATTATTCATAAATAAAAAAAAAACCCCATTTGAATCTAATAAAAATAGTTTAAAATTCAAATTCCAAAAGGATAAGAAATTAACTCTCCAATTCAAGAACAAAAATTGTACATTTGGTTGCGGGAGTGATTTTCAACTTTTAAATGCTCGTGTTTTTCTCCGATTTAAAATTTTCATAAATCTTATTATAGTAAATCACTAAAAACCAGAAGTGCAACAAAATAATCTTTTGTTTTGATATCCAAAGTTTTATTTCCATTCAGGCGACTTTAAACAGCATACGCGTACTCCAAACAAGGTTTGACTGGAGCATAACTCATTCAATACAATTCAGATTCAAGCAATCTCGGATGATTGGAAAACTGATTATGCTAGCTTTGCAACAAATCTAAGATTGCTTGAATTTGAGTTATATTGAAGTAGATACACTATGTCACACCTTGCTTGGAGTATGCGAATGCTGTTTAAAGTCGCATGAATGAAAATAAATTTTTGGATATCAAAACAAAAGATTATTTTTGATGCACTTCTGGTTTTTAGTGATGTTTTACTATAATAGGATTTATGAAATTTTTAGATTGGACAAAAACCTTAACATTTGAAAGTTGAAAACTGCCCCCACAATTGGTAATGTGTTTTTTATTCTTGAACTAGAGAGTTGACTTTTATTCCTTTTGGAATTTGAATTTTAGACATTTTTATTAGATTTAAATGAGGGATTTTTGCTTAATTATGAATAATATCTTAAGTAAATGAAATAAAAATTTTAAAAAAAATATTTACTTAAATAATATTAATCATAAATAAGTACTGCTTAATAAGTGTTGTTCTTGTGTACAATTCCTGGCTATGGAGTCGAAACTTATGCTTTAGAAATTTCATCTACCACCCAAAAAGTTTGTGAAACATCAACTACCACCCACAGGTTTTAGAAATCATCAACTACCATTCAAACTTTTAACACCATTAATCAAAGAGACCCAACCCGTTAAAAGAGTCCCATTAGATGATGACGTCAGCTCAAATCAAAATTTTCATGGACAATACTGCCCTTATTGTAATGGTGAAAGATCATTTTACCCTTACACTTTTTTTAAATTTTTTTTTAATCACAGAATCATGGAATTCTTGCAACTTTAATGGAATTCCTGCAAATATCCTATCTGATCCGATTACGAATTCACAGAGAGATAAAGTTCGCATCTTGAAGCTGTAATTGAATGCCGGTGGCAGAAAATTCCCCAAATCGAAAAAGAAATCCAACACCCCCATGGCGTCCCACATAATTTATCCATAACTGAGTTTTTTATAAGTCTCATCGGCTGTTGTTCGCCGAGTACATTGTTTGTTTTAGAAGAAACCATTTCCATTAGTCACTGATTAAGCTGTGCACAAGATCTCAAAGACTTAATTTAATCTGTTCTCCGAACTGCAGAACTTGTGGCCAGATATACCACGTTGTTGCCTTAACTCCCTGGCTAATGTAATGAAGCGCTATTGGGATGCAAACCCTGACAAAAGGCTTGAGATGGACAAGGTGGTTTCTATGTTGGAGGCGATTGACACATCAAAGGGTGGGGGGATGATACCCCTGATCAACCACAGGGATGTCTGTGGTTTCGTAAATATCGAGGACCTTATGAAGACCATTCGTTGAAGTGAAGAAGATGAGAAGTAATTAAGATTAGGAGAATCAGTTTGTAAATGAAGGTCAAAGAAAAGTTGAAATTTCCAAATAGAAAAGAGGCTATGGGTGTAGTATACGCTGAGAGGAGCTCTACAAGTTGAAATTTCTATATAGAAAAGAGGCCATGGGTGGTGAGGTATAAGTTGAGAGGAGTTCTGCAATTTCTTGTCCTATTTTGGGAACAAGGATGTAAAAGCTTTTTTTTTTCTTTTTTTCCCACTAACTATTGAACAGGGCACCCGAAACAACAAAGCACGACCAGAAACGTCGTAGGAATCCTCAGCGCTTTGGAATGTCCAACACGGAATTTGTTGGCTGTTTTTTTTATTTTTCCTTACTCAGATTTCAGATTTGAAACTGAAACTCAGATTTCAGATCTGAAACTGAAACTTAGTTTGAATCTCAGATTTCATATCTGAAACTGAAACTTAGATTGAAACTCGGTTCGACTCTTTTAGTTATGTGAGGTAAACCCTAGATACCCACCCGACCATTGTTTATCTCCGTTGCATATGCAGTGTAGTTTAAGAGGAACACTGGAACAAGAGGCCAAGAAAGAAGGAAGAACAGATGTGCATAAGTAAGGTCAAATTAGTAATTTAAAAAATTTTCAATTTCAAAGAGGAATGGTAAAAATGTCTAACACTAATTTAAGTCTCTTCTGTCAGTAAAGTGGGTGCGGTTGATGATTTCTGAAACCTGTGGGTGGTAGTTGATGTTTCACAAACTTTTTGAGTGGTAAGTGAAATTTTTTCTATGCTTTATTTTGACAGGTTCCGATCGAAACCTTGCATTTTATATAAGGGGTTGAACCAAAGAGGTCGAGTTTCTGGTACTTTTTAGTACCTCATGACATTTTGGTTTCAACCCCGAATGATTTCGACCAACTCCTCGAACCATATAAAAAGTAATTCTAGTAGGACTCTAGAGTTATAGATAAGAAGACATGAGGTGGAGAGGTAGAGATAAGAAGAGATTACATTAACATAAGAAAGCAGATAAAAATAACTACTCACACTCCTCAAACCTTAGGAGGTCAACACCTATTGTCGATCTCATAACTGCCAACACCTATTGTCGATCTCATCACCGCCAACACCTATATATATTGGATCCATTATCACTGCAATACCTATATCGATATTGGACCCCTATGAATGGGTCCAATATCACACAGGTAACTTAACAGCTTTAATTGGAATTTTCTTTCTCATCAGAAAAGCATTATGGTTGCTTAAGCTACTGTCACAAAAATACATGTACAGCACTCATGCCAGCTAAAATTCAGGATAAATACACTAATAATTTTCTATGTATGTTACCTTTGTATATAAATATATAAGAAAAATGTATGGTACATGAATAATACAGACTGGCATAATGTGAATGATCCTTTATCTTTGAAAATTGGCCAATGATACTTGTTTTCTTTAAAATACTGTACATTCAAATATTATTTGTGTTCTATATGTGAATTACTCCTGTGACACAGGATGCAAGTCATCCCTGAAGAATAATTTCAGTCTGAGAGCTATGGAAAATTATGTGAAGTTCATAGCAAGGATTTGCTACTATGAGCATATCCATGAATAACTCCTACAGTGCAATTGAATTTCTGTTTCTGATCAAATGTCACTTCAATGCTTCAAACCGGTTGCATTTATGCTGGATGTTTTAATTTGCATTGCAAATGTTTTTTTGTCCTGATTGAGATTATCATTGGCATATCTTCATAATTTGGAAGATACTTCGTAGTTTATGTGGTTAAAATTAAAACTCTGGCAAAATTTGATGCAGGAGACTCAACTTGCTCCTTATCGGAGAAATATGCAAGATCTCCTCTGTGATTCAAGTATATAAATGAATCTTTTCAACAGCTCAATTTGTGTTTGTAATTCTATTGATATGAATGTCATATTTCTGTTGTCTTGGTTGTTGTTGGGATATGCCAGGCATGATTCCTTATCCAGAACCTTATCAGAGTATGTACCAGCGACGGCGATTAGGTGCTCTTGGTTTGGAGTGGCGGCCTCCTTCTGTAAGATATGCTGTCGGAGCAGATACCAGTCTTGGCCTCCAAGATTACCAAATGCTACCGTTGGTGGACTTGGACAGAATGTTTGATCCGTTACCAGAGTTCATAGATGTAATGGATTGGGAACCAGAAAATGAAATCCAAAGCGATGATACTGATTCAGAATACAATGTTACCGAGGAATATTCAAGTGAAGGTGAGCAGGGAAGCTTAGGTACTGGCTCGTCTAGTGATCCAGAATGCAGTGGAGAAGACAGTGAGGTTAAGCATAGCCACAAAGACAACCTTCGCAGATCAAAAAGAAAGAAACACAAAGAAGTAAGTGATGCTTTCAAAAATCTCGTATTTTTCTTGTTTGCCCTTGGTTATGACTTGAGTTTTTACTACTTTTTAGGTTGAGTTTATGACTTCTTCTGGAAGACGTGTTAAGAGGAGGAATTTGGATGAGCGGGATGGCACTCTATCTAGGACTAACAGGGCTAAGAAATCAAGAAATGGTTGGAAAGCTTTGAAGAGGAAGTCCTCTACATCAAAATCATCACGTCCCCGGAGAGTTGCTGCTCGGAATGCTCTTAATTTGTTTTCTCGAATCACTGAAGCATCAACTGATGGAGAAGATGAAGATGGTTCAGAAGGTGATTCATCGGATAGTGAATCAATGAACACCCAGGGCTATGAATCTGACAGATCTATACAGAATGGACAACAGAAACATCATAGAGAGAAAGAATCATTTTTGAATGAAACTGAAGGTATGTTCAAAACTTCTGAAGTTCCTGATTCTGTTAAAAATACAGGGAACAGGAAGAGGTTGGTCCTTAAATTTTCAAAGAAGTCTGTGGAGGGCACAAGTTCTGATTTTGAAAACCTGGTTAATTTAGTGGGTTCATCATCCAGAAATCCTCCAAAAACTATTAAAGCATGTGTAGGCTTTGAAGATCCAGGTTCTTCCTCTGGCCATGCAATTGACACTGTGCAGTCTCAAAACTGTAACGGAAGTCAAATCAGAGAGAGAGCACTCTTTGAAAGGTCTGAGGATCATTTGGACTTGCCTGCAGGATACAAGGATAACAAAATTAGATGGGGAGAGGTCAAGGCACGCACATCCAAGCATTTGAGATTAGGCATTCCAACTGATGCTTGCTCTAGATCAATTGTGAGTCATGATGGGCACAAGGAATTAGAAAGTGTTGATGAACACAAAAAACCTGAAAACAAGCAGGAAATGGCATCTCCTCGTGCTTCAGAAGGTTTGGATGGTGCAAGAAATGAAGAGCTTTCTCCTGAGTTAGCACATGAGTTTGGATTATTTAAGCCCTCATCCCCTGATGAACTCCCACGGAGAAGAATTGCATCCCCACTTAACTGTAATGGATATGTCAACAGGGAAACTGATGACCAATCCCAGCTTCGTGAATGCAAAGATTATGGTAACTTGGCAACTGATGATAAAATTGAGTCTTCATGCTTTAAGAATGGAACCATTCACCCTGAGGAAGTGAAAGAGAAGCCTTCACTTAGTTCTACCAAGTTAAGGATAAGAACTAAAAGGAGTTCAATGGAACCTGAAAGTCCTTCCAAGCAAAATCCTGTTACTTCAACTGAGGATTGGAGAAATTCTGCATGTGAGTTAATGTTCAGAAGTCCTTCTCCCATGGAACAAAACCTAATTTCAGGAGTGCCCGATGAGGATGAAGGTACAAGTGGACATATCACAGATCAAGGGGAGTTGAACAGATTAGAAAAATCAAAGGCTTTAATTGATAAAGGCCTTAGTTCATCCGCTTTTCATGATTTGAAAGGGTTGCATTCATATTCAAACAATAAGATATGCCATGTTGTTTATAAAAGATCGAAGTCATGTAAGAGTAGACTTGACTCAGAAGGTGATGGTGGTGCTATGGGAGAAAGTTCTAATGCAAGCAACCATAATCTTGATTTGAGGATGGACTTCCCAGCAGATGCACCCAATGGGCCCTATAGAACAAGATCCATGGGAATGAATGCAACTGTACGAGAAACTAATACTCTGAAAGATAACCTCAGAGTGAGGGAAGGTTATGGGCTAACGGAAACATCAAAAAGTGCAGACAAGTTTGACAGGAACACTCAGCTTCTATGCGAAGAATGGAGATCAAATTCAAAAATGCCAGTGGGCTTAAGGTCTGCTCGGAACAGGAGAGGCAATTATAATGTTGGTGACATGAATACTCTAGATAAGAGGAAGTCACATCGTTCGGTGGGGAAATTCTCTTGGTTAATGTTAACTGAGCATGAAGAGGGTTACCGATACATTCCTCAGTTAGGCGATGAAATCATATACTTGAGACAGGTAACTGCAACTATCCTTCGTAATGTATTGATTCTGATTGGTATTACTCTCCCCCCTCCTCCCTGTCTCTCTCTCTCTCTCTCTTGCTCAATGGATGATTCTAATGCTGTTAACTGAATTTTAAGTGGTTAGTAAAGAGAAGCGGTTGGTGTTATTTGTTTTCAGTAGTTTAATCCTAGAGCTTCTGCCTGTGAAAGAAAAGTTTTTAACCAAGGCTTTACCTTCTTTCCAGGGCCACCAAGAATTTATGGAAATGAGTAATTCAGTAGAAGTAGGTCCATGGAAAGCAATGAAGAGAAATGTGAGAGCAGTGGAACTTTGTAAGGTTAAGGAACTTGATTATTCTACTCTTGCGGGATCTGGGGAAAGCTGCTGTAAAATCACACTTGAAGTCATAGATCCAACTTCCAGTGTGTTTGGTAGAACATTCAAGTTGACTTTGCCTGAACTGAATGACTTCCCAGACTTTATGGTTGAAAGAACAAGGTATGATGCTGCAATCAAGAGAAACTGGACACATAGGGATAAATGTCAAGTCTATTGGAGAGAGGAAAATGAAGAAGGCGGGAGTTGGTGGGAAGGTCGGATTCTGGCTGTAAAACCCAAGTCTTCTGAGTTTCCAGACAGTCCATGGGAAAGATTTGTTGTTTCATACAAGAGCGATTCTACTGGACAGCATTTACATTGTCCTTGGGAACTCCATGATCCTGATATCCAATGGGAACACCCTCGAATTGATGGGCAAACCAGAGAAAAACTGTTAACTTCTTTCACCAAGTTAGAACAATCGGCTAATAGAAAAGAGGTTGGCTTTATATTCTTATTAGACTCGGCATTTGGAATTTTCATATGTCATTATTTCCTGTTTGTGGTCAATGACTTTTGAGGCAGGGATTTTTGCAGATGGAAGTTTAGTGTTTCTTGTTTAAGTACAATTGGATAACCATTAAGTTTAGTTTGTTGGTTCAATTCTTAAAATTGCAGGACTATTATGGGATTCAAAAATTGAAACAGGTTGGACAGAAGTCAGATTATTTAAACAGGTATTTCTATGCCCTGCCATTCTTTCATTTAGATTTTCCCTTTTCTTTTACCCTCTTTTTCTTCTCTCTTTCCTGGTGGGTGAGGAAAGTCCAAAATTCTGTGTTGCTAAGGCAACATCTTGGCATCACTTCTAGTTAAGGTTTGCTGCACACCTGGGTGATGGCTACTTGGTGAGCACCCAAACACCCGGGTGTGTGCCTAGGCAATCAAAGTGCTTGCCTAGGCAGGCTGTCATTTTGAATAGACATTTGGCAACCAGCCAGCAGATAAGAAGTTTGTATTTATTCTTTTTTATTGTGATATGTTAGAATGTACTGTTTTATTAAGTTTATTTTGGTCACTCTTTATGTTTTTCCATTATTTAAAGTCTGTTAAGTGGGGTTATTTTTGTAATTTGACTTTATTACTTGTTATAATAAATAGAACTGAGAGTGGGGGGAGGGATCTAACTGTCGATTGCTCCTCTTTCCACGTCTTCTTCTCATTCTGTTCTTCTTCTTCTTGTTTCACTGTGTGCATGGACTGGTTTCTAACTCTAGGTATTGTTTCATGATTGATTTTGCTAGCTAACCAAGGCTCTACCTGGTTGGATGTAAAATGGTGAGAAGTAATGTAAAATAATTTGCGAAGGAAAAAACTAGTACATTTTTGCTAGCATTTAATAGATAAGTTTCCACTTGGTTTTGTTCTTTGGGCTTTCTATGATTCTTAGTAAAAGCCATTTGAAAGGAAAACTATCAAGTAAAATCAGTATAAAAGGGTGAGATTTTGCTTGAAAACATTCCTTTTACTCGGATTTTACCTAGAAACAATTAGATCCTGATTCAGCTGCACTGTTAGGAATGTGTGCTGTCCTCAAGGTCTTTTAAATATGTAGGCAGGAGATTACTGACACGGGTAAGATCCCCCCCCCCAAAAAAAAAAAAAAAAAAAAATCTAAAGAGAGACGATCTGTAGGATGAATTTTACAGAACTTGATTTGCTTGAATGACCTCAAACAACTGCTTTGCATGCCAACTTGAATGTTTTTAAATTGATGGATCCTCTGGTTGAAGAAAACTAAATTTTGGCTCTATGGAATTGTTGTAGGTTTCCAGTTCCACTGTCCTTAAAAGTGGTCCAGCAAAGGTTGCAGGACAACTATTATCGTAGCTTGGAGGCCATGAAGCATGATGTTTCAGTGATGTTGTCCAATGCCCAATCCTACTTTGCAAAGAATGTAGAAATTTCAACAAAGTTGAAACTGCTATCAGACTGGTTCTCACGGAAATTCTCGTCATTTTAGGTTTTCTCTCGACAGTTTTGTAGAAGATTCTCAGAGGTTTCAGTGAGCCCCCTATGGTTTTATTTGTAGATATATTTTCTTCATTGTTATTTATTGAAGGTCTTCACCTATTCGATCCAATTTTGGGGATTTGGGGATTTGGTTTTTCTTTGAAAATTTGTTAAGGGGGAGAGATCTTTGGAGTACAATGAGGCAGTTGTCATGGAAAACCACCCGCATAAGTCATTCATTCATGTATAGAGACACGCCACTTTTATCTTCATCCATTATATTTTGCAATAAGAAGAGAAAGAAGGTAGAGGTTCCAATATTGTACTTTCTACAATTGCTATCTTTTGTGCTGTGTGTTTGTGTGATCCATCTCTCTTTTCAGTATCGATTTAAAATGTTTCTACGTTCTAGCCCTTCTAGATTTGAACCTTTTCTCTTTTCTTTCTCGGGGCAATCTAAACCTAAGATTTATTAATTATTTGGGAGCAGGATCTAAAAAGGGTTAAATGGGAGCACAAGAACTAAGTGCTGACCATTTGTAAGAGTCTCATCCAAACACCAGAACCATGGGTGAAAGTGAAGGAAAAATCAAACCTATCTTAATAAATGAGATGCCTTGGGGTCACATTTGGTTAAAAATGAAGGTGTTATGGTGGATTCAAATAGACTCTTGCCAGGGGTCGGTAGGAGACTTGACTGTGACTAGTTGATGCCCGCCACACCTGGGTGACGGCTGAATTAGAGCCATCCAGTTAGAATCTAAGCCCTCTCTCCAATTCTCACTTCGATTCTGGCTGGATGGCTAGGGTTCAGCCAATGCCTACGTGTCAGGCATCGGCTGGTTGCAGTCGAGTCTCCAGTCAACCCCTGGTAGGAGACGATTTGGACCCTGTTATGGTCCATATAAGGGTAGTCCGATTTTTATTCCATTCCCACCTGTTTTTGTACCTTTCCCCATCTGTTTTCTCTCCTTCTATTCTTCAAACTAAAACTAGCCTTCTTTATCTTCTAGAATGAATTTCCCACATCCATAGTTAGTAAGTTTGTATATTATACGAGAATAATATACGAACTGTAATAAAAAGGCAGCGAAAAAAATATATGAACTGTATTATTAAGACATAAAAATACAATAAAATTATTTTATATATTATTATTCTTTTTATGAGTAATAGATGTCTATTTCATAATGATATATGTTTATATTTTTAATAAAAAAAATTATCGTATTAAACACATACATTTCTTCAAAAAAAAAAAAAGAAAAAAAGAAAAAAGAAAACCACATACATTTTAGTACCCTATTCATTTTTAATTGCGTTTGATACCATCCTCGCCCAAAATTTTTTCCTCTACCAACTATGCCCACACCCCCTTCCCTAGCCCGTCTCTTCCTCCTACCCTGCAACGCTCTCTACTTTCCTTCACTTTTTTTCCCCATCAAAACCAGCTCCGCCACGGTCACCCGATTCCCTTGCACTTCATCTCCTTCAACTAGTGCTCCTCCTCATCTTCTACCCATACTATCAATAATGGAGGATAATAAAACCCACACCCATCTCAATCTAACAAAAACAGATGATCCAAAGCCCTTGATTTACCCAACCCCGTTGTCTCCTCCGTTGCCTCTGATATCGAAGCAGATAGAGCTAAACAGAGCCCTATCTGCGTCTTCGAAATCGAGTCTCTTTACTCTCTCGAGGAGCGATGTAGTCTTTGAAGACGAGTATCTAATCGTCATCAATAAGCCTCAAGGAATTTACTGCGACCGCGTCTTGTCTGCGATCCCTCCCCTTCTCCGCGATTCCCAAGGTAATTTAAGAATTTATGATTCCTTCACTTCATATGATTACCTCGCTTCTTGAGTTTGAGTTCAGTCAATTTCATTGAAGAATTTTAACTGAGATTGAAGTCGCACCTGCAGGGACTGGAATAAAAAATCCACCAGAATTCCATCTCGCAAATCGGCTGGATCGTGACACGAGTGGTGTAATGGTCATAACAAAATCTCACAAAGTAGCAGGGAAGCTCGTGAAGGCATTCACGGATCACAAAGTTTCAAAGGTATACGTGGCTCTGTGTTGCGGCTCCGCTCCAAAATGGGACAGCATCAGCATAAGGTCTGGTCATGGAAGATCGAAGCATGGTGTCTGGAGAGTTTACGCCGCATCGGATGTAGGTCGAACGCTCCCAGGAGGCTCCATAGTCAGGGACATGGCAACTTCATTCCAAGTGCTATCAGTTAACGGAAGAGGGAGATTCAAAGACCTAACAACCAAATCAAGAATAGATCAACAGGAAACAGTGTTAGTTGTGGAAAATGTTGGTGTGGACATCGCATCTACAGATGAGAATAAGAAAGACGAGGTTTTGATAAGAGCGTTTCCTGAAAGCGGCAAAACGCACCAGATCCGTTTGCACTGTCAGTATTTGGGCATACCGATATGCGGAGATGTGAAGTATGAAGGTCCTCATGAATGGAAAGGAAGGACGTTGGATGGCCATTGCCTTCACGCTGAGACCTTAACGTTAGATCACCCTGTCACTGGTCTTCCTCTTGTATTCCGGGCTCCTCTACCCACCTGGGCAGAATCCTCAATTTCTTCCTAGTTCAATGAAGAGAGATTTCCATATTGAAAGAAGCCATGAACATTCATATGTAAGTTTGACATTGAAACTACATGATCAATATAGCCTGTACTGACCTTTGACTTGATGCAGACAAAAGTGGTGTCATTCCCTCCTTCCTCTAGAAGTTGCCTGCAAATGCATCAATAGGATTACGATATGAGCAGTAGCACAAACTAGAGAAGATTTACGACTTCTAACCCCATTCCTACCTACATGGATGTGATACCAGTAAGCTCCAATTGAGTTAGAGGTTCAGCAGATTTTTCAGCTCACATGATTTTCAAAGTACATGCAATTTCAGCTCTTGATGACAACTAAAATCACTGGAAAAACAAAGATTTATTCTCAATTTCAGAAAGTTAAAGGGCTTTGAATTGAGTCGATTGGGAGATCCCCAGTCAGGCAGCCATTATAACTCCATGTAATTAGTAATAGGCACTAAAGATATATAATTTCTTTATGAACAAATTAATGATACAATTTTGTCTGATGTGCCATGCTCCTTGTTTCAATTTCAGGAATCCATTGAGGCCTCTATCTAAGGTTATTAAAGATTATAATTTCTACGTCAAAAAGAGGTGAGATTATCATTCCTTTATGTTCACTTTAATGTCTCCTTGTTAGTTATGTTTGCTTAAAATATGAAACCCAATACAATGAAATAAAACATTTTAAATAGTTAAAAAAAAAAAAAAAAAGAGAGAGAGAGAGAGAGAAAAAAAGATAAAAGATTAAAGATAAAAAGAGCTGTTGAACCTGAAATACTACCCAGTCCAACAGCTTGAAACCATTGAGAAAGGTATCAAACTGAGATATTACCCACTCCAACAGCAGAAGATGTTGAAGCTGAGGTATTATCCAATTCCGTTGCTTCACCAATTAAATTCCCTGCAGACATACTTTTAGGTCTTTTCATTTGTGAAGATAAGTATCTTTCCTCACATAATCCCAATAGAACATGGGACATCATAGGATCCACGACAGGGAAAGCAAGGAGTGCAGTTCACTTCCCACTTAGTAATCACCCCATGCCCTTGAGAGCCGTGGATGCGATATAGGATTCACACCCATCCACGGCTCCCAAGGGTGTGGGGTGGTTACTACTTGGGAAGAAGATCCGGACTCGCAAGGGCAGGCCAGACAACCCGTTTTATAAACTTCATGGACAACTAAAGAGCTTAGTGTTGCTATATGCCCTTGTGAGCTATTATCAGCCATTTACTTAAGCATAGTTAGAGCAGTTTTGGTTGATATTTACATGGCGTACATAGTGCATGAAGTTCCCATTACGGGTCTAAAGACAGGGAAATGTATGTAGCCTTTCCACAAAGTTATAGTTTGGTCTGGGCTGGGGAGATGTATGTAGTCTTACCCGCCTCTTGTAGAGGCTGTTTCCCAATTCGAACCCTTGACCGTAAAGGAGATTTGTTGATGTTTACTAAACAAAAAAATCCCATATCCATGGGCCCAGAGATCTCAAACCTGTGCTGGGCTCACCCCATATTTCTTGGGTTTGCTGGAATTGTCAGTCCACGGGCTGGGCTAGTTTAATGAATTCCAGCCCAAGTTTTAAGATGTTCATTTGAGTCCAAATCCTCTCCTCCCTGGCTCCTCGGCTTCCACCCCATTCCACCGTTGAAGTTCTAACCGGCTCACAACTCCAAAGGTTAGATGGGGTGGGAGCCGGGGGAGCCAGGGAGGAGAGGATTTGGATACTGTTCATTTAGGTTGAAGCTTGGGCTGAGCCGAATATTGACAAAACTTTCCACCGTAGGTGGAGGCATATGGAAAATCGGATGGAACACAAATTTTATCTACAATATAACCCTAATTCCCTTGCTCACAAATTAAATTTTGTGATAACGGAGTTCGCCAAGTGGTAAAATAGGGATTTGAAGAACTAGGACAATGAGAAAGTACACAGTATTGGTTAGAGTGAGTATATTAGGTATGCACGGACATACATACATAGGGGTATTTGATTGATTTGAGTATGAAAGTTGACATATGACAGGGCTTATCCCATCCATGTCTCTTCTATCTTATGATTGAAATTGCTACATCATCAATCCATGTGGCACAATAAGGATATGCCATGTCGATAAGCTTATGAAAATGGTGTTTGAGAATCATTTTATCCCGTATGTATAATATGTGAGAAATGCATATGAAAGCTCATGTGTTATGATGGTAATGCCCATATAATGATATTACCAAAAAAAATGCTCATATAATGATATGATCATATTTCGTATGAAAACTACCATCCTTAATGTGTCCGTTCAAATCATGGCCTCCTCCCCCTTTAGCATTTTGAACCAAGGCTTGAAATGTCACAACCTGAAGTTGGGTTGTAAGCACCTCATTTTTACCATTTCCAATTGAACAATGTCTTACTAGTGTGTGGACAACAAAGGTAGAAAGATAAGTGAAAATTTGAGTTTTGGCTACGACCTTGAGGTAGTTTTCGTTGGGCCCCACAATGATGTCACAGGCTGTAATCTGCATGGTTGCATAGGTCATGGAATTATTTTCGAAATGATACCAGAATTGTCCAATTCTGATATCAAATGAAGAAGATATGGTCATTTTAGTGAAATGATACGTACAAGGGACGTTTCTTAAATTATCATAAATAATCCCCGGGGCTTTCATGCAAATTATCGTAAGTTGGATTGTTTGAATTTCAAATCATCATATCTTGATCATCCGACATCTGAATCATATGGTTTAAGTATCATTATTCTTTATTTTTAGTCCTCTTCAAAGTGGACGTAAATGATTTCCAGTAGAAGTCACCAGTGGGTCCCATGCAAGCTTGCATGTAAAGTTATCGTTAGAACTTCAAAGCTTCATATCTTTTCCGTTCTACATTGGATTCAGATGATTCCAAAGCCGTTATTCTTCATTTGTGATATCCTACAAAGTGGACGTGGAAAATCTTGGGTAGAAGTCTCCGAAGGGTCCCATGCAAAATTACATATGGAAATGGTCATTTAATCTTCAAAAATTCATATTTTGATCATCTCATATCCAAATTAGGTGATTTTATTCTCATTATGTTCCATTTTTAGTGCTCTACAAAGTGAACGTAAAATATTTTCGGTAGAAGCCTCCGAAGGATCTCATGCAGAATAGTCAGCTAAATTGTCGATAATTGGTCTACTTAAACTTCAAAAATTCATAAGTCGACCATTTTATTTTCAAATGAGTTGATTCAAGCTCCAATATTCCTCATTTTTAATGTTTTACAAAGTGAACGTAGAAAATTTGGAATAAAGGCTATCGAAAAATTTCGTGCGGAATGACAGTGGAAATGACCCATGAAATGATAAAGAGAGAAACTCAGTCAATCCAGTCAACTCAGCTCAACCCAGTTAATTCAAGTCATTCTTAGTCCAATCCAGCTCAGTTTAAGTCAGTCCAGCCCAGTCAACTCAAGTCAGACCAGTCTAGACCAAGTTTATTTAAACCATGTGCAAGAATTTTATGATTTTGCATATATATATATATATATATATATATGAGTGGAAGATTCGGTTCAACTGGAAAGAAAACTCGAGAGGGAGGATCTAAAAGAGAGAATCGGGAGATGAGATCTAGAAGGGGAAATAAGGAGAGATTTTCGAAAAGGAAAAGAAGGAAGGAAAATCAGAAAGAATAAAAAAAAAAAAAAGAAATCAAGCAGATCCGAGAAGAGGGAGAGACCGAAGAGGAGAATGAAGAAAGAAAGAATAAAAAATATAAAAATGGGGAAGAAGGGGGGAGAGAGAGAGAGCGGTGAGAATCCGAGAAAAAAAAGGAAAAATGGGGAGAAAATCGAAAGAAGGGAGAGAGGGAGAAAGGGAGAGAGAGCGGTGAGTGGAGAATAAAAAAACAAAAAAAAAAAAGGAAAAATGGGGAGAAAACCGAAAGAAGGGAGAGAGGGAAAAAGGGAGAGAGAGCGGTGAGTGGAGAATAAAAAAACATAAAAAAAGGAAGAGGATGGGAGAAACGAGAAGATAGAGAGAGAGAGGGAGTAGGAGAATAAAAGAAAGAGAAAAAAACAAAGTGGGGAAGAAGGGGGGAAGACCGAGAAGGAGGAGGTGGAGAGGAGAAGAAAAAAACAAAAAAAAGAGAAGAAAACCGAGAAAAAAAAAAGAAAAAAATAAAAAAGGGAAGGAGGAGCTGGAGAAAGGAAAATAAAAAAATGAAAAAAAGAGATCGGGGAGAGGAGGAGAAGAGCCAAGAAGATGGAGAGAGATATGAGAATCGAGAGAGGGAAAAAGGAAGAAGAGGAGCTGGAGAGAAGAGACGTGAGGAGGGAGAGCTGCGGGAAAGAGGAAGGTTGCATGAGGTAAGCCGCATCGAACATATGTCTGTTTATTTCATTGTTGCAACATCTTCACTGCCACCTCCTACTGAACCAGCCAACACCTCACTCCACCTAGCCATCCATCCCGCCTCCAGCCTCCACCTCATCGTAACATCTGTTGCAACTCCACCAAGAGCCCAACTCCATCTCCACCGACCACTTCTGTGCACTTGCTGCCCTACACCCATAGCAATCTCCCTGCACATGCCTTCATCTCCTTTTCACACCTGCACATGCCCTCATCTCTCTCACACATGCCCTAAACCTAGAATAGGTTCTAAACCCTAAACTTAGAATAGGTTCTAAACCCTAAACCTAGAACAAGTTTTCTCATTCTAACCTAGAACATGTTATCCATTTCGAACTACGCGGATTCTGATTTCTAGGGCAAAACCTAGGATACGTAGGCCATTTGGGGGAAACCCAAATTCGGATCCAAACCTTAGTCCACTTGGACTATCCATAGATCCACTAGGATATTTATCCACACCTTAGTCCACTCTGACTATCCATAGATCCACTAGGATATCTATCCATATTTCAACCCAAAAAGGGTTATCCAAACCTTAGTCCACTCGGACTATCCATAGATCCACTAGGATAGTTACCCACATTTTGACCCAAATAGGGTTATCCAGCCCGAACTACGTGGATTCTGATTTCTAGGGCGAACCCTAGGATACGTAGGCTATTTGGGAGAAACCCAAATTCGGATCCACACCTTAGTCCACTCGGACTATCCATAGATCCACTAGGATATCCATCCTCATTTTAATCCAAATAGGGTTCTCCACATTCCAACCCAGATAGGGTTATCCTTATTCCAACCCAGAATAGGTTATCCATATTTTGACCCAAAAAGGGTTATCCATTCTTAGATTCACTAGGACTATCTATCAGTCCATATGGACTATCCAGATCCTAACCCATAGGATTTCTCAACATTTCAAGCATAAACTTCAACTTGAACAAAGAATTTAATCATACACAAGCATAAATCACAGCCATAAACTTTAATCACACCTGAACTACGATGGTGAACCTGATTTTCAGAATAATTCCGTAATACGTAGGCAATCTGATGGATACAAATTCGGTTCAATGATACAAACCACTTGGTTTGGTTTAATTTAATAAATAGAGTCTAGCATAGGAAAGGTATAGGAGACCGATTTCGATCGGGCGGTTTGGGTGCCTAACCCCTTCCCATAACCGTAACCTGACGCTTAGCCAATCTCTGATGGACCAGAAATCAAATCTGAGGGTCATGAGTCAATCGAAGTCTTACCTTGGGTGAGATTTTACATTTCTAAGGTCCTAGACCTAAATCTAGGTGGCGACTTCAAAAAGATTTTCCATCTTTGTCCTCACAGTGGCGACTCCACTGGGGATATAAATGTCAAACTCCTAAATGAAAACTTTCCTTGTGTGAATTGGATGCTAGATTTTAGGATACTATATTTATGCTTGTATATTATTGCTTTGGGGGGAATGGGTTCTATCACACATTCGTGCGAGTAGCCGAACCGGGTCCCATGCATATGGGGCAGCCCGCTAGGCGAAACACACAGCCTTGCCCTGTACTTTGTGAGACCACGACCGGCGAGCAGCCTCTAACGAGCGTTTCTTAGGTCAGCCTGGGAATGCATTATGCTACTCCACGTCGCTTAGATCCTTGCAACATAGTATATAAAGTGAATGGGGGCCCATTATTCATCGAGCATTCGGTGATAGGTTATCCCGTCCTCGTCAAGGTGACCTTATCTGTCCTAACCCAGATTGTAGCCCAATGTTTGTTATTTTTGGTTCATCCCTGAACCGACCCAGTAAAGTCTGCTTAACCATGACATCCATGTTCGAGACGTTGAAGTTCTGTCCGTTTTTATCCTCGATTGGTTAACATGTAAGAATCTACACGATGAGCATCTTGAATTCTCACCCATTGGGAGTATGAGGTATGTATACACCTCTTCTACATCATAGTAGACAGTCACTATACACCCTCCATTAAGTAAGCTCGATGTGGCGAATCTCTCATTGTTAACATGTCGATTTCAAAAAACGAACAAAAAATCCCTGTCAAGACATAGATACCATGGTCAAGAAGAAATTTACTAGTTTGTTCATCTATGAACAGCTTTTGCTAACCATCCCTAATAAGGACGATGGATTAATATATCCATTTCAATTTCATCGAATTCGGTAAGCCAATTGGCCAGACCTTGGTACCATTGATTATCCATTTTGGAATCACGAGGTCCCAAGACTGAACACATGGCTTAATAAAATTCAATTAAATTGACTTGGATAATGTTTACCCAATCGCCCTTATGAGGGAGATAACTTTGTTTGGTTAAGTCATCTTTGATTGTGCATGTGACTTCTTCCACTCCTCTAGATGTCTGGAATCTCGATATCCCTCCATTGGGAATCAAACTGCAACCATATCCACCCTTTTAGGGTGAGAGACCCTTACAATTAGGGAATTATCTTGATCTCCCACCTTGAGATCCATCCATGATATCTTTCTAAATGAATCAAGTCATGAATCTAGATCTTGATTGAACATCAAATTTTGTAAGAAAGAAGGAAAGATTCAGCTCCTAGGCAAATCCAATCATAGTTCTCAATGTACCTTTGAATTAAGGAAAGATTTAGTCCCTAGGCAAATCCAATCATAGTTCTCAATGTACCTTTGAATTAAGGAAAGATTCAGCCCTTAGGCAAATCCAATCATAGTTCTCGATTCATCTCTGAATTAAGGAAAGATTCAGCCCCTAGGCAAATCCAATCATAGTTCCCAATGTACCTTAGAATTAAAGAAAGATTCAGCCCCTAGGCAAATCCAATCATAGTTCCTGATTCATCTCTGAATTAAGGAATGATTCAGCCCCTAGGCAAATCCAATCATACTTCTCAATTCATCTCATAATTAAGGAAAGATTTAATCCCTAGGCAAATCAAATCATCATTCTCCATTCCCCAGAATTAAGGAAAGATTCAGCCCCTAGGCAAATCCAATCATATTTCACGATTCATCTCTGAATTAAGGAAAGATTCAGCCCTTAGGCAAATCCAATCAATATTCCCTATTCACCTTTGAATTAAGGAAAGATTTCAGCCCTTAGGCAGGTCTAATCATCATTTCGGTTCATCCAGAATTAAAGAAAGATTTAGCCCCTAGGCAAATTCAATCACATACAGTACATCTCAGAATCAAAGAAATATTCAGCCCCAGATTCAACCACCATTTTTGGTTCATCTCAGAACTGAAGAAAGGTTCAGGCCCTAAGCAGGTCCAATCATCATTTCGGTTTATCCAGAATTAAGGAAAGATTCAGCCCCTAGGCAGATTCAATCACATTCAGTTCTTCTCAGAATCAAAGAAGTATTCAGCCTTAGATTCAACCACCATTTCTAGTTCATCTCAGAATTAAAGAAGGGTTTAACCTTTAGGCAGGTTCAATCATCACTCCCAGATTATGCTAATTAAAATGAAGAAGCATTGGGCCCCTAGGCTTTTTCACCCTTCACCTCCTGTTTAGGTTCTGATTCAAGTCGGAACTAGGAAAAATTTCATTTATCTGAATTCAATTAGCCACTAGGCTTATCCAACCATCAACTTTGGTTAGGGTTCTGATTCATGTTGGAACTAAGAGGAGTTCCATTCATCTGAATTCATTTAGCCACTAGGTCTGTCCAACCAGCAATTTTGGTTTAGGTTTTGATTCATGACGAAATTAGGAAAAGTTCCATTCATCTGAATTCAATTAGCCACTAGGCTTATCCAACCATCAATTTTGATTAGGGTTCTGATTCATGTCGGAACTAGGAAACATTCCATTCATTCGAATTCAATTAGCCACTAGGCCTATCCAACCATCAACTTTGGTTAAGGTTCTGATTCATGTCGGAACTAAGAAAAATTCCTTTCATCTGAATTCAATTAGCCACTAGGCTTATCCAACCATGAACTTTGGTTAGGGTTCTGATTTATGTCGAAACTAGGAAAAGTTCCATTCATCTGAATTCAATTGGCCACTAGGCTTATCCAACCATCAACTTTGGTTCAGGTTCTAATTCATGTTGGAACTACGAAGAGTCACATTCATCTGAATTCATTTAGCCACTAGACTTATCCAATCATCAACTATGGTTCAAGTTCTGATTCATGTTGAAACTAAGAAGAGTTTCATTCATTGGAATTTAATTAGCCCCTAGGCTTATCCAATCATCAACTCCAGTTCAGGTTTCGATTTATGTTGGAACTAAGAAATGTTTCATTCATATGAACTCAATGTGAGCATGAGTTAGCCACTAGGCCTGTTCAACCATTACCTTTGGTCCATGTTCCATTTCATGAAGGAAACAAAGTGAATTTTAGTCATTTCAACACATTCAATCCATCATCTCTAGCATTTAGAGTCCAATCCATGATTGTCATCCTTGACCTCTATCAATCAGAGCCCAACTCAAGCAATCATTGCCTCTAGCAATTAGAGCCCAGTCCATGACTGTCAATCTTGATCTCTATCAATCAGAGATCAATTCAAAGTCAATCTTAATCTCTATCAATAAGAGATCAATTCAAAGTCAATCTTAATCTCTATCAAAGACTAATTCAAAGTCAATATTGATCTCTATCAATCAGAGACCAATTCAAAGTCAATCTTGATCTCTATCAATCAGAGACCAATTCAAAGTTAATCTTGATCTCTATCAATCAGAGACCAATTCAAAGTCAATCTTGTCTCTATCAATCGGAGACCGATTCAAAATCAATCTCTGACTCTATCAATTAGAGCCCGATCCATGTCTATCATAGCCCAGTGCCACAAGTTAGGATAGCTTGTCAGGAATGGTGAACGAGGAGCATTCCCCATTGCTTGTCAATAAAGATCAATTCCAGAATCTGGAGTCATCAGGAGACCATGAAACTTCAACTATGATAGTGCTATCCCATCACAGGCATTTCTGCCACATTGGCCAAGGAAATACTAGAATCCAAAGAGTTGCCCTCATATTTCTCATTGTTCAAAGAGAGGGAATGGAATTTTCCCGAGCAGTAGAGTTGACCAAAGATGAGATCCGATATGCCCCAGGCTAGGATAGGAACCAGAATCACAGCTAGGGAATGGTCCAATGATGAAACCCTTAATCCATAAACTGGGGCATGAACCAGATTGACCTTGGACCCAAATTGAATGCGGTCTAATGAGGAAAGCCATTATGCCCTAAACTGGGTCATGGACCAAATTGACCTTAGACCCAAATTGAGAGTGGTTTAACAAAGAAATCCATTGAACCCCCCAAGCCAAGGCATAAATTAGTCCAATCTTCGATTCAAAATGGTGTAGTGCAATGGCGATACCCCTTGCTCGATAAGCTGGGGCATAAGCTAGAATGATTTTGAGCTCAACTAGAAGTGGTCCATTGATGAATCGATCAAACCCCAAACTGGGGCATGAACCAGAGTAACCTTGAGCTTAAAAAGCAATAGTCCGATTTTGAATGGATCCTAAACTGGAAAAAAAAAGAGGGAGAATTATATGGAAAAGGTAGGTATCTTGCACCTATTGATAGAGGGGCATGATGAGTCCTGCTATTAAAAATCCGAAGGAAGATTTATTCCCACAATGACTGAAGGTGGTCGTCGAAGGCGTTATGCCCAACTGGAGCCACTTGGACGAACTAGTTGTTTCAACTTTCTATTATCGGTATTCGATAGGTCATCCATGTCTGGGCCCAAGATTGATATGTTTGTTGACAAGTCTAGTCCAATCTGTCGTGCAAGTAAAAGAAAATCACCCCATTTGGGATTTCAATCTCTGTGCTTTGTCTCTTCCATACATTTTCTCCCAGTTTCATACATCCTCCTATTCTACGTGCGCAGTCAATTCTGACTCTAAAGATGATGAAATGATGAGCCATCTCTTGAACTTCTACGCCACCCGGCCTCTTGAGAAAGAAAGGTCCAACCCGTATGGGAAAGCTTTAAATGATCAATCGGGAGACACGAGTAGTCTCAAGAAACATGTATTAGAGAAGCTGTCATTTGTTCTATCTGTGAAAGATTCCAAGGAAACACGATAACAGATCATATCAACATGTCAGCCAATCAGTACAAATGAGCGGAGGACAGATGTGCCACCAAAAAGATGGAAGTACCAAAGTTCATACAAAGTACATCATCTACAAGCAAAAGATACATGATGAATGATCAATCTCAAAATCAAAGAATGAGGTCATTAGGATACCCAAAAAAAAAAAAAAATTCAAGCCTATGTTTTATCTACATCAATAATGAGAGGTAGTCATATCAGACAGAAGGTGATGAGTAACTTCTAGAGGACAGCATACGGATTCACCGTTCAGATAAAACCAGATACTATATGAGCAGTCACAAATGCTCATAAAGTTTATAGAAGATCAGAGTGCTCGTTGGGGCAAAGATGTTCTATCTAATTGGAAATGTTTGGAAGAAGAAGATTCAAATCCAATATTGAAAGTCATGATTCAACTTTGTGATCAAGCGAAGCACTGCATTATGTGGCCTTCACATCCAAAAAAAAAAAAAAAAAAGAAAAGAAAATAGTAAAATGTTGAATGGCATTGGAGTTCGACAGTAAGCCAATTGTCCCTCTCACTTCAAGAGGATGATTGTTCCAACCAAAGCCTGATAGCAAGTTTGATCATTCGTCGAGATTTACAGCATGTTGGACCAGACTTTTGATTTTGGCCAATTACATCCCGCCTTTACAGGAGACGATCTCATCACTTCTTCATCATTAGAGAAAGATTTCTCATCGGCATTAGACTCTCTCTCCCGTCTATCAATCTGATGGCCTTCCAAGGAGTCTCTATCACAAGCCCTTCTTTTGATTATCAGTTTTCATGGCATTGTATCTTGTGATCATGTCATCATTTTATATACGAATTCATGAATCTGGCTGGAACTCTCATCTGTCGTTCATTACATCCGACGACTTCTCAAGGTTTCTATAAGTCATCCATTCTCAAGCCAATAAAATGGGATCTTCTTGGTAAGATAAACCCATTCTACATAAACAACAAAACACTCTCCCAATAGTAGACCCATGTGGACAGTTTCACATCAGTCCTCTTGGACCTTCAACATCAATACTTGTCAACAAACTTAAAGGTTTCAGGCCTAGATATGATCGCGATTGATTCGACATCTCAAGGTAGTTTGTTGAGACACGTGTTCCATCTGAACATCTCCAAGAAAGAAAAACATAATTCGGCACCATTTTTAATTTTGGTGTGGGACTGCATTTCCCTAAGGTCGCTTTTAGTGGTGATTCAAATAGCCGCCCGCCTATCAATACATGTAGGTGTCAACTTAAACAGTGGGGCAAGGCTACCCATTTGTCATGAAAGTCATGTCGTTCAGATTTCCCCTAAGGGTTTCAGACCATTGGATAGGACCATAATTTTGGCAATATCCTCACCATATCAAAACTCTTTATTCAACCCAAGATGGGTTTTGCAAAAAGAAAAAAGAAAAAAAACCTCAGCAGGGAAAGGCAACCTGAGAAACCTCAATGGGCAACCCATAATACCTCAGTGGGGATAGACGACTTGATGCAACCCTAAAGCATTGCCCTCATTGGCCCTTCGTAGAAAAATTCAGTGGTTCATGTAGACAAGTTTCATATCAGTCTACCCTCCATAAGGAAAGGAACCCCTCTTGCTCTCCAGTGAATCATACTCGGAGGATTTGAACAAACCATCATCTGTTGGGCTCCATAGTATTGCCTTTCAACAGAATTCTATCTTCAAATCCTTCGGTCATGTTAGGGAGAGAGCAAATTCTCATGGCCTGGTTACAGATATAGCCAAATTCATCAAATCATCAACTCCCTCATTTTTCAAGATTCAACAAGGGTTTATCTAAGAAATCATTTTCTGCAATCAATCTGTCAATCTGCCCTTGACCTCGGAAGCATGGTCAAATTCTAAATGCAATCCAGATTCAACCTTTTTCTAACTCTGTTAGATTGCCTGTTTCCTTCTATAGTAACGATCTATCACAACATACAGACACTGGGGCATAGATATACCCTATGTAGAGGAATCGAACTTGATCATGAGCATTACATCAATGATCCATGGTCTAGTCTGAAGTCACTACTTTCATAGTCAACAGAAGTAGGTCTATCCAAGTTGGTTTTTACTAATTTCTCAGTTCTCCCAATCCTGTTGATGAAGAAAATCCAACGTCGTCGCTCACCTGTTAGGAGTTGGTCACCAAATTCTCTGAAGGAACACTTCGAATCTTTTGCGCCTCATGCCTACTTTGGGGCCATGGTTCATTTATCTTTCAAAATTGGCACAACAATGTTGCAAAGCCTTGAGCTTTTCATAAGCCTAGATCAAGGGCCAAACCCATGTCACATTTCATCGCCATTTGACTATTCTACCAATTTGGTCTACCATAATGCACAGTCAAAGAACTTAGTTGATCAGATGCCCCTCAACAGTCTAACACCAAGGTCAATCAATAAAATCACTTTGGTTAGAGACTGTCAAGCTCCCCTCATTCTTGTCCAAAATCCTCTAGAGTTTCTTTCAATCCAAAATCCAACAACATCAATGTTGGCTGAAGAAAATCATCACCTTCAAATTACATGGAACCCTTCAAAGGGAGTAATCAAGTCATCCCTACCGTGTTGAAATTGAGTCAAACTTTCAATACCAGGTCATAAATGGCAAATTTCAAATCTAGGTATCATGCCAGCGAAGTCCATGACATCATTTCCATTGATGTCATGTTTTGTGCCTTCACCAATAAAGCAGGAGCAAAAAAACTTGAACAACTGTCAAGGAATTCACCATCATTTCAAATATGTCCAGCACTCTATAGGTTCAAAGTCAAGAGACTTCCAAGATGGGTCAGATTTCAACCCTAAAGGTTCAAAGTCAACAAAGCCTTCCTGTATGGGTCACTTTCAAGCATCCTAAAGGTTCATAGCCATAGAGCTTCCAAGAAGGATATTCCTATTTTCAATCCCGAAGGTCCAAAGCTGGTAGGAACTGCCAAGATGAGTCATTCAGTATCACCCTATGAGTGACCTTCTGAGTTCTTGCTCATTTCAGAATCAATAGAAAATTCCTCACCCTATAAGTGACCTTCTGAGTTCTTGCTCATTTCAGAATCAATAACAAATTCCTTACCCTAAAAGTGACCTTTTGAGTTCTTACTCATTTTAGAATCAAATGCAGAGTCCTAACTTATTTAAATATCAAGTCAATCTCAGCCCACAAGGGAATCAAATGCAGAGCCCTAGCTCATCCAAAGTTCAAATCAATCTCAGTCTATTAGTGAATCAAACGTAGAGCCCTAGCTCATTCAAAGATCAAGTCAATCTCAGCCCACAAGGGAATCAAATGCAAAGCCCTAGCTCATTCAAAGATCAAGTCAATCTCAGCCCACAAGGGAATCAAATGCAGAGCCCTAGCTCATCCAAAGATCAAATCAATCTCAGATTATTAATGAATCAAATGCAGAGCCCTAGCTCATCCAAATTTCAAATCAATCTCAGTCTATAAGTAAATCAAATGTAGAGCCCTAGCTCATCCAAAGATCAAATCAATCTCAGATTATTAGTGAATCAAATGTAGAGCCCTAGCTCATTCAAAGATCAAGTTAATCTCAGCCTATAAGTGAATCCAGAGCCCTAGCTCATTCAAAGATCAAGTCAATCTCAGCCTATTAGTGAAGCAAATGTAGAGCCCTAGCTCAGTCAAAGATCAAGCCGATAAGTGAATCAAATACAGAGCCCTAGCTTATTCAAAAAATCAATCTCAGAATTTCAATCAATAGAGCCTCAGTTCAATCAAAGAAAAGACATCAATTCTTACATCCAGACAAATCAAAGCCGAGCCCAAGTTCATGCAATCAGCCTTGTATTCACAGTCTAGCTTCATACAAGAAGAGGTTCATCAGCCTACAAATGGATCAAGCCGGGTTCAAGCCCGCACGTACCTTGCATCATGAGTTCCACCTCAGCAAGAAGAGGTTCCCAGCCTACAAATGAGCCTTGTATTCACAGCCTAGTGTGAGGACAAAGATGGAAATTTTTTGAAGTCGCCACCTAGATTTAGGTCTAGGACCTTAGAAATGTGAAATCTCACCCCAAGGTAAGACTTCGATTGACTCATGACCCTTAGATTGGAATTCTGGTCCATCAGAGATTGGGTAAGCGTCAAGTTATGGTTATGGGAAGGGGTTAGGCACCCAAACCGCCCGATCGAAATCGGTCTCCTATACCTGTAAGACCCGCACTCCGTAAACCTGGTCTAAACCTGGGTTTTGTGTCGTAGTAGGTCTTCTGATCATCACCGGGCCAGACGGGACGAGCGGATGACAAACAAGTACGAAATCGGATCAAAGACGGTCAAATAATCATCATTTTATGTTGACCGGTCGATGGTACCGGTCTTGGTACCGGTCGACCTGTCAGCTCTGTGCAGCTGAGTGCGGAGATCTGGAATTGGATCTCTGTGGGTCCCATTTTTCTAAACCCTAATGCTTGAACCTTCCTAATCTTAATAGGGTTACTAAACCCTAATGTTAGCCTATAAATACACCCTTAAACCTCCTCAAATCCTTTCCATTGTCTGTCACAAACCCTAGAGAGGAGAAGGAGGTTGGAAAAGAGAAGAAGCTAGGAAGAAGAAGAAGGTGCTGCCATTACCGTTCGAAGACGCTCAAGTTACGCCAGTCAACGGTAAGTGTTTGAATCAATCTTCTTACCCTATGATAGTTATAGGGGTGGATCAATACCATGCAAAGTAGGTATTGATCTAAAACCCCAATTGGACCTTAAAACCCTAAGTTGCCGTCAAACCCTAGATTCGAGTTCCGAGATGATATTCATCGAAATAAGACTTGAATGAGTTGGGGATAACTCTAACTCAAAGATTAGACTTAGAATGGATAGGAAAAACCCTGAAAATCCAAGAAAATCGATCGACGGCAGTCGAAAAACCAAGTGTATGGTCTTCCGGAGATATATCGGTCGACCATACCGGTTGCTAGTTTGCTCACAGAGCTGTAACCGGTATGTTGTGACCGGTCAGCTCTGAAAGGCTGGTTTTGGACTTTGTTGGTTTCCGACCAACGAGAAACCTTAAGGAAACTATTCTAATGAAACCCTAATAATATTGTAGGATTTTGTGACTTTCCGTTTGGATCTTGCGACGTGGAGCAAGCTAACAAACGAGCGTCAGGTAAGGGAGTTTGACCTAAACCTAATAATTAATGGACAGTAAATCTTTGTTATTAACACTGAATATATATGATGTGATGTTTGTGCATATTCACATGCCATCTTTTACTTTCAGTTATTATTATTGTTCATGCATTGATAGGATGTGATTGTTAAGCATGTGATTATTTTCGTTAGTGTGTGGAGTGGGGCATGGGCCTGGGATCGCTCCTCACACTAGCACTTTTTGTAGTATTCTATCTTAACATGCTTGGTACGGGTGGGGCATCAGGGGAAGGTCGTGGTACGGTGGTCTCCGATGTTGATGCTGGCCTGGCCATGGTTATGTGGCATTGTGGTCTCCGAGGTCGACGCTGGTTTGTCCACGATGCTTTAGCTCTATCTCTATGCCGTAGGGAGTTATGTTGTGATAGAGTCTATCTGCGTTATGTATCTATCCTAGTGGGTTAGTTACGGATAGGGCATCAGGGGAGGTGTGGGAATGCCTTAGCTCTATCTCTATGCCGTAGGCATGTGTCTTCGGGATAGAGCATACATTGATGACATATAGGATTTGTTAGTTGCGAGTCCAGTTTGCGACCCCTGACCAGTAGGGGCTTAGGTACTGGTATGGGTAGAGCATCAGGGGAGGTACGTGGATATCTTAGCTCTATCTCTATTCCATGATGGGTGCATGTGGGCCAATGGGGGTGTGATCCATGAGGTGTCACACACTCGTGTATAGAGGTGCGGGGGCCATCAAACCTTTCTATAGCACATTGCAAACTTAAACCAGACCACAGCATAAAATTGATTGTTACTCATGCATAATATTGTGAAACTGTCTGATTGTCTTACTGAGCTAAGTTCTGAGCTCACCCTTTGTATATATACAGGTTTTTAGATGTTGATGCAGGTTATACGGTGGATGACTACATGAACGCTACGGCGTATAGTGATGTTGCTGCTTTGGGTGTACAGGCAAGAGAGGACGAGCATGACGCTTCATGCGAGTGCCCTTTCTGCGTGTACCTTTGATTGAATTTTTATCTATTTTTTCCAGTTATTTTTAGTTGGATTAAGTGGATGTAAGGATATGATATTTTATGTTTGGATTTGAATAATTGGATATTCTATTTAATTTATCAATAGATTCTCAATTCATTTATTTAAAGACTTCCGCTGTATTATTTATATTCTAATTGTGGTTATGTGTAATGGTTTGTATGAGTGGACACGGCCTATTCGAGATCCTGGTGTGAACCGTTGGTTCAATGGCGGTTCACTCACACCATTCTGGTTGGATCAGAATTGGGGTGTGACAATACCTTTCCTATGCTAGACTCTATTTGTTAAGCCAAATCAAACCAAATGGTTTGATATCATTGAACCGAATCTGTATCCATCAGATTGCCTACGTATTACGGATTTATTTCGAAAATCAGGTTCACCATCGTAGTTCAGGTGTGATTACAGTTTATGAATGTGATTTATGCTTGTGCATGATTAAGTTCTTTGTTCAAGTTGAAGTTTATGCTTGAAAGGTTGAGAAATCCTATGGGTTAGGATCTGGATAGTCCATGTGGACTGCTAGATATAACTAGTGGATCTAAGAATAACCCTATTTGGGTCAAAATATGGATAACCCATTATGGGTTAGAATGTGGATAACCCTATGTGGGTCAAAATGTGGATAAATATCTTAGTGGATCTATTGATAGTCCAAGTAGACTAAGGTTTGGATCCGAATTTGGGTTTCTCCCAAATAGCTTACGTATCCTAGGGTTTGACCTAGGAATCAGAATCCGCGTAGTTCGAATTGGATAACCCTATTTGGGTCAAAATATGGGTAAATATCATAGTGGATCTATGGATAGTCCGAGTGAACTAAGGTTTGGATAACCCTTTTTGGGTTGGAATATGGATAGATATCCTAGTGGATCTATGGATAGTCCGAGTGGACTAAGGTGTGGATCCGAATTTGGGTTTCTCCCAAATAGCCTACGTATCCTAGGGTTTGACCTAGGAATCAGAATCCGCGTAGTTCGGGACTCTGGGTTGAAATGGGAATGGATATCCTAGTGGATCTATGGATAGTCCGAGTGGACTAAGGTGTGGATCCGAATTTGGGTTTCTCCCAAATAGCCTACGTATCCTAGGGTTTGACCTAGGAATCATAATCCGCGTAGTTCGGGACTCTGGGTTGAAATGGGAATGGATATCCTACTGGATCTATGGATAGTCCGAGTGGACTAAGTGTAAGCATCCCATTTTTGCCATCCCCAGCCAAACAGAACTTTATTGGTGTATAGGCATTAAGAGAGCGGAGGGGGATGAAAATTTGGAAAGTATAAGGGAGGCGAGTGAAACTCTCTCAAACCAATAGTCGGTCAATTCCTCTGTGCTCTCTATGGTGTTCTGGGCTGAGGCAGAGTGTCCCCAATGTACAAGAGTTTTGGTAAATGGATTCGGAAAGGTTGCGGGACAATTCAAGATTTGGACACTAAGCTGGGATTTCAAAGCTGATGTTGGCGGGCCCTACAACAAGGTCATGGAAATACCTTCGAAATGATACCAGAATCACTCAATTCCGATATCAAACGAAGAAGATGTCGCGATTTTAGTCGGATTGAAATTGGCTTATTAAATCTAAGGGCTTTTCTGTAAATTATCATAAATTAAGGATTTATTGGGCTAATTATCGTGATTTAAATCGATCGGACTTCATTCTTCATATCTTGATCATCCGAAGTCTGAATCAGACGATTCAAGTGCCATTGTGCTCCATTGCCTGTCCTCTTCAAAATGGACGTGAAGAATTTTGGGCAGAAGCCGCCAGCGGGTCCCATGCAAAGTTGCCAGTAGGATTATCGTCGAAACTCCAATTATTCATATTTTGTTCATCTGACGTCCGAATCTGACGATTCGAGCACCAGTGTGCTCCTCTGTCCGTCCTCTTCAAAGTGGACGTGGAAAATCTGAGGCAAAGGCCGTCAAAATTTTTCATGCAGAATTGCAAGCTGAGAGGACTCATAAAAGAGAGAGAAATCAACCCAGTCCATTCTTACTCAGCCCAACCCAGCTCAAGCCCAATTTAGTCCAACCCCGTCGAACTCAATCAGTCCAGCCTTACCCAGCCTAGACCGGTCTAGACCGAGTCAAGTCAATCCATGTTCATTATATATATATATATATATATATATATAAATATATATATATATATATATATATATATATAAATCCATATACATATATTTATATATATATATATATATATATGTTTTATATTATATAATATATATCTCTTATATATATTATATTATATATTCATATATATTATATTATTTTATTTATGAATTGGGTGGGATTTGAATCAATAACTAAGAGAGAGAGAGAGAGAGGAAGAGGGAGAGAATGGGAAGAAAGAGAGAGAGAATGGGAAGAGAGAAGAAGGAGAAAACCGAACATATATATATTATATATGTTCGGTCAGAGAGGGAGAGAGAGAGGAAGAGAGAGAGAGAAGAGGAAGAGAGAGAGGAAGAGAGAGAGAGGAAGAGAGAGAGAGAGAATGGGATGAGAGAAGAAGGAAAATCGAACATATATATATTATATATATGTTCGGTCAAAATCACGAAAGGAGGGGAAGGAAGAGAGAAAGGAGGAGTGGCAGAACCATACTGCCACCTCCTCCTTCATCGAGCAGCACCCCTCACCGCCACCTGCAACTCACCACCATGTTGTCCATCGCCTCTCCCATCCAACTCATCACCATACTGCCCATCACTTCTCCCATACCCAGCCGCAAGAGCAGCACCACCTCCATTCGACAACACTTCACCGCCCATTCTTCTTGAGTCCCGCTCCACCTAATCTGACTCCAATAGTAGCCATTGCTGTTGGGGTTTTTTTTCCTATAAAAACCCCCCAAACCACCAAACCGAGTGGAGGCTGGATAGAGAGGGACTCCGAGAAAAAAAAGAAAAGAAAAAGGAGAAACGGAGGGGGAAGGGAAGTCTGCCAGGAACCAAAAAAAAAAAAAAAAAAAAAAAAAAAAAGGAAGAGGGAGCAGCTCTGCTGCTGCTCCAAAAAAAAAAAAGAAGCGGAGGGAGAAAGAAGGGCGGCACTGCCGCCGCTGCCGTGGAGGAAAAAGGGAGCAGCAGAGAGCTGCTGGTCCATGGAGTGAAAGAAAAAAAAGAGAGAAAGGAGAGAAGGGAGAAGAAAGAAAGAGAGGCAGAGAAAAGGGGAAGAAAGCAGCAGCAGCAGCAGAGCCGCCGCTGCCGTGGAGGAAAGAGGCAGCAGATGCTGCTGCTGCTCCAAAGAAAAAAAAAAAAAAAGAAGAAGAAGCAGTAGCAGTAGCACCGGCAGATGGGGAAAGAGAAGATGAAGAAGAAGAAAGCAGATTGAAGGAAAGAAGAAGAGGTAAGAAATTTTTACCTGTTACATACCTGAATTGATCACCTCATCAGCTCTATCATCAGCCCTTGATCTAGAATCTAAAGCTGGTTATATATTTATTGTGATGATTGAAAATTAATCTGAACTCTTGATATGATGAGCTGAACCCTTAAATGATGCCATGCAATCTACCCCCATTATTTCAACCATGAATTATTTTATCGATCCGATCATGAATGTTTGGAATCGTTATGAAATTGATGAATGTTTGGAATTGCTATGAAATTAATGAATTGTTTTGAAATTGATCCAGTGGATGCTTGAAGTAATTGAATGAAATTAATCCCATCACTTACTTGGAATTATTTATGAAATTGATCCGACCATGATTTTTATGTAATTGGTCCGATCATGTGATGAAAATTGTAATTGGTCCGACCATGTGATGAGAATTTTAATGTGATTGGTTCGACCATATGATCAAAAAATTTAGTGAGGTTGATCCAACCACATGATCTGAATTTTATGAGAGTTGATCGTGACTATATGATTAGAATTTTAATGATTTGATCATAGCCACTGATCTGAAATTTTGATGTGATTTTAATTAATTCAAACCATTGGATTATCTTTGAAAGTGATATTAATCCATCTGAATGGTTGGATTGTGATCTTGACAATCTGAACCGTTAGATGGTCTTTGGAATTGCTTTTAATCAATCTAAGCGGTCGAATTATCATAATGAGCAATCTGGACCGTTAGATTATCTTTGGGAATGATTTAAATGAATTGAAACGGTTGGATTATGATCTTGAGTGATTTGAACCGTTGGATTGTCATCATGGGAATTTTGAGCGATATAAACTGTTGAATCTGGATCATAATTGATTTAGACGAATCTAAGCCACTGATTTCTTAGTCTGATCATGATTATAGCTTGATGTAAGATCTGAGCCATTGATTTTGGTTGTTTTGATGAATTTGAGTATTGATCATGATTATCAATGTTTTGAAGAGATATAACCGTTAGATTGAGGATCTGATATCGTCTATGTCGTTATATCCATGCATCTATCATATCCCTTGATTACACTGTCATATTATGCGCTACCTGTTCACATACTTACAATGCTAGCTTTGTGCACACTGCCATGCTGATCTGCTTGCTAATGCCATGATTGAATGATGTTTATGTTGGCAAGAATTTACTTTTCACTGCATCCTAGTCGAACTGCCGTGCATGTACACTGATAAAAGACACTCCTAGGTGTGGGGACGTGCATGTAGGTACCCACATTCATGGGAAGGACAATAATAGAAAAATGATAAAATTCTTAATCAAGAATCATGAAGCCTAGCTCAACAATTCCAAAATCAGGGTTGTAAGTGACAAGGGTAGTTTATGACGATCCCTACCCCTCAGTTCATTTCCCTTAGGATGCAGAATCTAGATAGATGTAATGTGAATCCAACCACAGATCATCTAGGATTATCTTTCGGTCCGACTGGACCACCCATATTTTGACTCAAGTGGGTCACCAAATGAACAATGCCATTTTCGAACTACGCGGATCCTGATTCTCAGGTCAATACCCTGAGATACGTAGGTAGTCTGAGAAACTCCCAGCTATGGTTCCACACATCAATCAATGTGCCCTCATACCTTACTCCTTGAGAGTACAAACTTTACTCCTTGAGAGTACAAATCTTACTCCCTGAGAGTACAAACCTTACTCCCTGAGAGTACAACCCTACTCCCTGAGAGTACAAACCTTACTCCCTGAGAGTACAAATCCAACTCCCTCTATCATGAAATCGTACTTGCGAGTACGCACCCTTAGCCTTGCGAGGCTCAATCCCGAAGTCGTGCTTGCGAGTACGCACCCTTAGCCTTGCGAGGCTCTATCTTGAAGTCGTGCTTGCGAGCATGCACCTCCCTTAGCCTTGCAAGGCTTTATCATGAAGTCGTACTTGCGAGTACGCACCCTTAGCCTTGCGAGGCTCTATCTTGAAGTCGTGCTTGCAAGCACGCACCCCCCTTAGCCTTGCGAGGCTCAATCCCGAAGTCGTGCTTGCGAGTACGCACCCTTAGCCTTGCGAGGTCCTATCCTCAAGCCGTACTTGCGAGTACGCACCCTTAGCCTTGCGACGCTCAATCCTGAAGTCGTGCTTGCGAGCATGCACCTCCCTTAGCCTTGCGAGGCTTTATCATGAAGTCGTACTTGCGAGTACGCACCCTTGGCCTTGCGATGCTCTATCTTGAAGTCGTGCTTGCGAGCACGCACCCCCTTAGCCTTGCGAGGCTCTATATTGAAGTCGTGCTTGCGATTACGCACCTTAGTCTTGCGAGACTATCCCACACCCTACTCCCTGAGAGTACAAATCTGACTCCCTGAGAGCCACACTTTACTCCCTGAGAGTACAAACCTTACTCCCTGAGAGTACAAACATCACTCCTTAAGAGTACAACCCATGTAACGAACTACGTTGTACCTGATTTTCAGGACCTCTGGAATACGTAGGCAACTTGGAGGACTCTCCAAGTACGGTACCCCATCTTAGTATCCTTAGGTCCTCCACATCCATATCCATTTCCAAATCCATCTTCACTTCGATCCATTTAGGCTATCTCTAGATTCAATCTCCATCATCATCAAGCATAAACTTCAACTTGAATAAATTGAATCTAAGAAAGCTTAATCATAATCCACATCCATAAGCTTTAATCACTTTCCGTTTTGAACTACGTTTTTGGACTTGATTTCCAAGATTGGAATACGTAGGCAATTTGAGATGTTTTAGACATCTCAGATTCAGTCCATCACCGAACCATCTTTGGTTCGGTTCATTGTATATTATTTTGTTTGTTTTTCTTACTTTGAGAACATGTTTGACTGAACTTAAGCTAGAAGAACTTAGCAACTTGGCATAGGATCCCCCATAAGCCTTAGTCATCATCCATTGATCATGAACAGTCAGAACCATAGAGTCTAAGGAAAGTAGAATCACATAGGAGGCCGATTTTCGGATCGGGCAGCTTTGGGTGCCTAACACCTTTCCAAATTGTACTTTGAACGCTTACCCGTTCTCTGATGTACCAAAGCTCATATGTTGGGTCATGAGTCAATAGAAGTCTTATCTCAGGATGAGGCTACATTTTAGGTCCTAGACCTTAATCTAGGTGGCGACTCCAAATCTTTCACCATCCATTCAACATGGGTGGACCTCACTATCCTCACACAAAGGTGTGGATCCGAATTTGGGATTCTCCCAAATAGCCTACGTATCCTAGGGTTTGACCTAGGAATCAGAATCCACGTAGTTCGAAATCTGGGTAACCCTATTTGGGTTAAAATATGGGTGATATCCTAGTGGATCTATGGATAGTCCGAGTGGACTAAGGTGTGGATCCGAATTTGGGTTTCTCCCAAATAGCCTACGTATCCTAGGGTTTGCCCTAGGTTTCAGAATCCGCGTAGTTCGGGACATAATCTGTTCTAGGTTATAAAGTGAGAACCTGTTCTAGGTTTGGGATTGAGAACCTATTCTAGGTTTAGGTTTAGAACCTATTCTAGGTTTAGGGTTTGCCGAGGGACAAAACTGTCCTAAATTACCCTTTTCATCCTGAATTCTAATTTTGGAAGGTTTGGCAAAGTATTTTTCTTTCTTTATTAAGGTTTTTATTATTCCCATTATGCCCTTCCCAAGAATGTGGGTGCCTAAATGCACGTCCCCACACCTAATATGTTTGCTAGGTGTACAGATATGGCAGTTCGACTAGGGTATTGCATAAATTAAATTATTACCCAAAATAGAATATTCTATCTAAATATGGCAAGAAATACACATATAGCAAGATTGTAAAAATCTCCCTAATATGGCATGCACTGCAAATAAGGCAAGAGTCTATATGGTAAGATCTAATATGCTAATTCTAAGCACGACAAGACCTAATATGTCAATGGGCATTTAAACATGGCAATGAGCATTTAAACATGGCAATGAGCATCCAAATATGACAATGAACGTCTAAATATGGCAAGATCTTATATGCAAGATATAATATTCATCTATATATCAATATGGTAAGTACCAATCATTGAATGTATATATGACATGAATTTTTCAAAAAAAAAAAAAGAAAGATCTTATATGCTATTTTCTAAGCATAGTAAGACTTAAAAAAAATTAAAATTTTGCTAAAATATGGTAAAAATTTATCTATCCTACCAAAAATAGCAATACATGGAATGTGGAAAACATGGTATGCACAATCCAAACAAAGCATATGAATGCTCTAAATATAGTCATTTATCCAAATATGACAGAATTCATTTAAACAATCATTGATGTTATGATGAATGAGACATCAATAAAACTTTTTTTTTTTTTGAAAAGTATAAAGTTATCAAAACAAACATATGTTCAATGTTCTTTGAAAAAATTATAATTTTTATGAAGAAATTTGGGAAGATTAATGACTCAAAACTGTGAAAATTGTGACACAAGGTTCCAGATAATGGACAAAACTATGAACTATATTCAGATTTGTCACATTATACAAGAATGACCATAAATAGGTCTTTGGAAACTCAAATCAAGTTCAACTTTTTTTCATAGAAAGATGACTTAATATATTATATTTCATATGAAGGATTTGAATCCCAACAGAAAGCCAAAACAGGTCAAAGATATGCCTTAAGACCGAACATGTGCACTAGTCAAATCTGTTCTAGATTTTTGACCAGTTGCACAATAAATTCCAAATAAAATTTTATTCTTAATGAAAATTAAATACAGACATATGTCTATGTAGATAACTGTCTGATCTAAAATTTCATTAAGAAAAACAAGTCAAAATAGTATATTTTCTTTGTGAAAAATGACTCTTTTCAATCATGTAAATCAGTACATCATGACAGATTTAAAATCAGAGCACTATGCACTTAAAATTTTTTATCAATTCAACAAAAAATGAAAAAAATATGAAACTAGTGCCATTTTTTAGGAGACTTTCATGTCTAAAAAGTTCATGTTAAGTGGATTTTCTGGTTATGGCCATAAGGACTTTGTCTAGAGACTTTCTGATGGAGGATTGCATTACATCCGAGAAAAATAGCAATGTCAAAGACAATTTTTTTGATATATTTTCCCAATTCCAAATGGAACGAAATTTTTAGGATAGTCTTCTAACACATCCGAGAGACTCCCATAAAAATTTGGGCTTCAAAAGCTTAGAAAAAATACATATGATGTACGTCCTAAGTTTGAACCCTAAATCTGGAATTTTCAGATCAGAAAATCACTTTATGAATTTTACAAAAAACATCAAACATCATTGTATATCATTCAAAATTCATCATTGAATACCTTAGAAAAATTATCATTCATGAAAAATGTTAGACATAGGCATCCTAACATTAACAAGCATGTAATAGAGCAGTCATGATTGAGATTTCATGGAAATTAGCCTTTTTCAAGCAAAATTGGCATTCGAGCATTTTAACGACCTCTAAATTTGTTTAGAGTACTAACCTTGGGCTTTGAGCGAAACCGTTGATGAAGGGTGATTGGAGGTTGTATCAACCTTCTTTGAATGTGAATCCTCATTCTCCTCTCTTCTGCTTCTTTCTCTCTTCTCTTTCTCTCTTTTCTTCTTCTCTTTTTTTTCTTTTCTCTTTTCTCTCTCTTTCTTTCTCCCTCTCTCACGTTTTCTCTCTCACTCACGTTTTTCTCTCCCTCACCCACGTTCTCCTCTCTTTATGGTCTGGAAAAAGAGACTCTCCTCTCTCTTCTCTTGCCTATTTATAATTTTTCTCTCCTTTTCTAGAAAATCCTTCTTTCCTTTCTTCATTTTCTAGAAAATCTTTTTTTTTCTTCTTTTTTCTTCTTTCCTTTCTTCTTTTCCTTCCTTTTTCTCTTCTCCTTCCCCATTCCACACGTTCTCTATCTCTCCCTCTTCTAGAAAATCCTCTCCTCCTCTTTCCTTCTCTCTCTTTTCTTTCCTTTTTCTCAAAACCGAGATCTTTTCTATTTCTTTTTTTTTTCTCCACCTTGGACGTCTCTTCCCTTCCCCTCTTTGGATTCTTTTTTTTTTCTTTTGGATTATATGCCCTAACAAAATCTTTTGAATCCAAAATATTTTTTTTTCCTCTTTTCTTTCCTTTTCTCAAACAACATCTTTTGGATTCTCCCTTTCTTGGATTTTTTTTTTTCTTTTCTCCCCCTCTTGGACGTCTCTTCCCTTCCCCTCTTTGGATTTTTTTATTTTTCCTTTTGGATTATATGCCCTAACAAAATCTTTTGAATCCAAAAGAATTTTTTTTCCTTTTCTTTCATTTTCTCAAAAATAAAATCTTTTGGATTCACCCTTTTCTATTTCTTTTTTTTTTCTCTCTCCACCTTGGACGTCTCTTCCCGTCCCCTCTTTGGATTCTTTTTTTTTTTCTTTTGGATTATATGTCCTAACAAAATCTTTTGAATCCAAAAGATTTTTTTTTTCTCTTTTCTTTCCTTTTCTCAAAATAAAATCTTTTGGATTCTCCCTAAATTTTTCTCTCTCTCACGTTTCCTCTCTCTTTGGATTCTTTGTTTTCGTATATATATATATATATATATATATATATATATAATATCAATATATTAATATATATAATATAATATACATATAAGATATATGTATATATTATATGATATATTACAATATATTATACATTATATAATAATATATAAAAGAAATACATGCATATAAGCCACCATGAATTGGTCCGGATTGACTGGGTTGGGCCAAAACTACCTTGGGTTGAGCTGAGTTGACTGGATTGACTGAAATTAACTGGGTTTTCACTCTCTGTCATTTCATGAGTCATTTTCGCTGTCATTCTGCACAGAAATTTCCGATAGCCTTTATTCTACATTTTTTGTGTCCACTTTGTAGAACATTAAAAATGAAGAATATTGGAGCATGAATCAACTCATTTGGAAATAAAATGGCCAACCTATGAATTTTTGAAGTTTAAGCGGACCAATTATCGATAATTTAACTGACCATTTCGCATGAGACTCTTCGGAGACTTTTGATCGAAATCCTTTACGTCCACTTTGTGGAACATCATGAATGAAGAATAGTGGCCTTGGAATCATCTGAATCCGATGTAGAACGGAAAAGATATGAAGCTTTGAAGTTCTAACGATAACTTTGTATGAAAGCTTGCACGGGACCCACTGGTGACTTCTACTCAGGATTTTTTACGTCCACTTTGTAGAACATCATGAATGAAGAATAATGGCCTTGGGATCATTTGAATCCGATGTCGGATGATCAAGATATGATGATTTGAAATTCAAACAATCCGACTTACGATAATTTGCATGAAGACCCTGGGATTATTTATAATAATTTCAGAAACCTCTCTTATATGTATCATCCGACTAAAATGGTTATATCTTCTTCATTTGATATCAGAATTAAGCAATTTTGGTCTCATTTCGAAGATAATTTTATGACCTATGCATCCCTGTAGATAATAGCCCATGATCCTACTGTGGGATTTAGTGAAAAATCATAAATCTTTGGATTAAAGGTCGAAAACCTACCATATTGGTTCACTTACACAGAGGGTGGCAAAAATGGGGTGCTTACACCTAGCTTCATACAAGAAGAGCAGTCACCAATCTTCCAAGAAGAACAAACCTTCTTGCCAGTTGAACTACGTTCTGGGCTTGATTTCTAGGACACCCTTAGAATACGTAGGCAGTTTAGGACAAATATCCCTAAATGCAGCCCAATAAGCAATCTCACTCATATCCCAAAAATGTGGTTCTTTTATCTTCAGCCTTCAATTGGTAACAATCTTGACTAAAGAGGGGCATCTGTAAGCACCCCATTTTTGCCATTTCCAACTGAACAATGTCTTACTAGTGTGTGGACAGCAAAGGTAGAAAGATAAGTGAAAATTTGAGTTTTGGCTACGACGTTGAGGTAGTTTTCGGTGGGCCCCACAATGAGGTCACAGGCTGTAATCTGCATGGTTGCATAGGTCATGGAATTATCTTCGAAATGATACCAGAATTGCCCAATTCTGATATCAAATGAAAAAGATATGGTCATTTTAGTGAGATGATACGTACAAGGGACGTTTCTGAAATTATCATAAATAATCCCAGGGGCTTTCATGCAAATTATCGTAAGTTGGATTGTTTGAATTTCAAATCATCATATCTTGATCATCCGACATCTAAATCATATGGTTTAAGTACCATTATTCCTTATTTTTAGTCCTCTTCAAAGTGGATGTAAAGGATTTCCAGTAGAAGTCACCAGTGGGCCCCATGCAAGCTTGCATACAAAGTTATCGTTAGAACTTCAAAGCTTCATATCTTTTTCGTTCTACATTGGATTCAGATGATTCCAAAGCCGTTATTCTTCATTTGTGATATCCAACAAAGTGGGCGTGGAAAATCTTGGGTAGAAGTCTCCGGAGGGTCCCATGCAAAATTACATATGGAAATGGTCATTTAATCTTCAAAAATTCATATTTTGATCATCTCATATCCAAATCAGGTGATTTCATTCTCATTATGTTCCATTTTTAGTGCTCTACAAAGTGAACGTAAAATATTTCCGGTAGAAGCCTTCGAAGGATCTCATGCAGAATAGTCAGCTAAATTATCGATAATTGATCCACTTAAACTTCAAAAATTCATAAGTCGACCATTTAATTTTCAAATGAGTTGATTCAAGCTCCAATATTCCTCATTTTTAATGTTCTACAAAGTGAACGTAGAAAATTTGGAATAAAGGCTATCGAAAAATTTCATATGGAATGACAGTGGAAATGACCCATGAAATGATAAAGAGAGAAACTCAGTCAATCCAGTCAACTCAACTCAACCCAAGCCAGTCTTGGCCCAACTCAGTTAATTCAAGTCATTCTTAGTTCAACCCAGCTCAATTTAAGTCAGTCCAGCCCAATCAACTCATGTCAGATCAGACTGAACCAAGTTCGTTTAACCCATATGCAAGAATTTTATGATATATATATATATATATATATATCGATGCAGCCCACACCACCAAAATCGTCTTTATCGATGCTGACAGCCCACACCACCAAAGGCGTGGTGAAACTTAAAAGTTGACGGATGACGATAGCAACCGGTCAACCACTAGCGTTTAAAGGTTGGTTTTTTCCAGCCGCCATTTTCTGTTGTTATTGTAAAAAAAAAGAAGAAAATATTTAATCTGCAGGTGATCTTTTACATTAGTTTCTTTATATACCCTAGATTAATCTTAGTATTTATCAATATATACCCTAGATTATATTCTTTATAATCTAAACTTTCTATTTCTATATTACAAAATTTTATTGTTTGATTGAAGACAACTAATGTTTAGACAAGTATTTATAGTAAATTTTTATTTTTCTTCTTCTCCAAGTCTTTAATTTTTAGTAAGTATCATATTTTAGTTTTAAAAAAAATATTTTTATAAAATATAAATAGTAACAGAGATGATCAATTAGGAAGAGATTATAACAAGTTAATCGAATATAAATAGTATCTCAATCTTTTGCATCGTCATATTATCTTCTATTAACAACAACTCAAATCTAAAATCTAAAATCAAAATTTATATGCATGGGACTGACTAGACTCAAATCTTTTGTAGTGATTACTAAAAGAGACAGTGAGAATCATGACCACTCAAAATGCATCGAAATATATGACGATATATTTTAAGCGGTGAAGATCCTCACTGCTTGGCAGTTACAACTCATTTTTAGGAAATTTCTATATTAATTTTTATTTGATAAGATCTGATTAAGAGAATGTGTATAGATTCGTAAAGAAAAGTAGTAAAAGTTACCAAAAGGTAATTAGTTTCCAAACTTGTCCTGTTTGAGCCAGCTGTTCAAAATTTAGAATCTTCAGAGACGATCTCTTTCTTTCTCTCTCTCTCTCTTCTCTGCGTCTCTTTCTGCTCTGCTCTGTTCTTGGCTTAAAACGGAAGATTCCTTCTTCCAAGCTTATGGAAAACCTAGTTACTAATTTAGGATTAAAATTAAAATTCATAAAAAAGATTTATATAAGAAAGCCACCTCGTTTTGCTCGTCTGACACTTTTTCTTTCTATAAAAGTTTAGCTCCAGAGCCCATAAAATCCCTTCTCCATCACAAATTCTCAATCTGCAAATTCTCTTGTTTTCGGATAGTTTCTTTATCTTGTTCCTTCTGCTTCTGATTCTGGGTATTCGTTGGTTTTTGTCAGATTTATGAACTCAGCAAAGTATCTTCTCTAGTTTTTTCTGTGATCTTTGATCAGATTTAACCAGATAGTTTAATCGCTGTGTTTATTTCATAGATCTTGTCTTTAGGGATCTGTTTTTCTTGTGGATTGGGGGTTTGATTACTCTGGGAACCTGTTCAACTCTTTCTCATTCTAACCCAACTGTCTCTTTCGATCGATTTCTTGTCATGAAATCGGTTGTTTTAGGTTTCCTTTAAAGGAAAACCTGTCTCTGAACTTTATGAGCTACGTTAGTCTCTTGCGTAGGCTTCGTCTTTTTCAGTCTTTCTCCGTCGTCTTCCTTTACTGGTTCTATGTTTTCTCATGAACTCGTTCTTCTCTGATTGGTTTTTTCTTTCCATCTTCGCATTAATATTAATTTTACATAATTATCGACTCCTTGAAAGCTTGATTTTTTTTATAACATCCATCTCTGATCTCTTACATCCCTTGAACTCGTAACATCTTCTGATGAAAATAAAAGTACCAAAGGGAGGAATGTCATCTGTGCAACCGGTCATAAGTTCTGCATCTGAAGGAGATCCGCAGTACGCGGTGATCGATGATAGGAAAAGGAAAAGGATGCTTTCGAATCGAGAATCTGCAAGGCGATCGCGTCTGAAGAAAAAGCAGTACATAGATGGTCTGGTAAACGAAGTAAAGCATCTCCAGAAAGAAAACAAAGAGATAGAGGAGACAGCCGAGACCGTCCTGCAAAACTACAACCGCGTCGAGTCTGAGAACCAGATTCTGAGGGCTCAAATGGCTGAACTGAACTGCAAGTTGGAAGTTTACGACTGTCTGTTCAACATCACGGATGATACTGGTGATCTCTTGGTGAACTCGCCCCAGATATCGGATCCGCTGCTTAATCCATGGCAACACACCTACTCATCGCAGCCGATAATGGCTTCTGCTAATATGGGCCCGACCTTTTTCTGAGATCACAAGCCGAACTTAATTATGCTTTCTCTAATGCAAATAGTGTTCTTAGATTAGATTTATAAGTCTTCTAGTTTCTAACTGTTTAGGATGTATGGTTTTGCGTCTAGATTTTTGAGTCCAGATATTATTATGTTTATGGTGGTTTATTATTCTTTGAATTGAATAGGGTTTTGAATCTTTGATACATTGATGGGTTTTAAATGTTAATTATCATTTGTTTGTGATGATGGGATTATCAGTTTAAAATTGAAATTCATGTTATTTGATCCTGTGGAAGTTTATGGATGGATGATATCTAAAGCTCATTTTTATTCCACTCCCACTTGTTTTTATCCCTTTCCCCATCTGTTTCCTCTCCTTCTAATATTCTTCAAACTAAAACTAACCTTCTTTAACTTCTAGAATGAATTTTCCACATCCATAATTAGTAAGTTTGTATATTATACGAGAATAATTTACCAACTGTAATAAAAAGGCAGCGAAAATAATATATGAACTGTATTATTAAGACATAAAAATACAATAAAATTATTTTATATATTATTATTCTTTTTATGAGTGATAGATGTCTATTTCATAATGATATATGTTTATATTTTTAATAAAAAAATTATCGTATTAAACTAAGGGTGTCAAAACTGGGCCCGGCACGGTAGCACGGACCGAGCCAATCCGATATAACCCGAACCTAGCCCCGACCGAGCCTTAATGGACAGGTTTTGGTCTGAGCTTGTAAAACACGACACCGTTTCAGCCCAAACCGAAATCAAACCGGACCGATCTGTTAAGAAGTCCGAATTAGCCCAAACCGATAAAACCCAACCCGAACACCGATAAGGTCCGTTCGGGCCCAATTTCTTAATTTTAATGATTTTAAATTTTAATAGATTGTGTTACACTATTAGAGTTCACTTCATGATCTAGAAGATTATGTGAATATATAGTTGAAAAAATTATGTTAATTGTTATAGTTTATTAAATTACATACATATAGAAGGGATAATGTTAATTTTATAGATAGAAATAATAAAATAGGCTATATAGTTTACATACAAAAGAAGCTCGATAAGCCGATAAGTCCGATCCAGACCGAACCAACCCGAAATCACCTCAATAAACCTAACCCAATAACAAACCGACACCGGACCAACCCGTTAGTTAGTGTGTCCAACGCAACCCACGCCTAAACTCTTAATGGACATGTTTAGGGATGGGCTTATAAAACCCGATACCGGTTCAGCCCGGACCGAAACCGGCCCAGACCGACCCGTTGACACCCTTATATTAAACACATACATTTCTTCAAAAAAAAAAAAAACCATACTAGTGCTCCGCCATCAAAACCAGCTCCGCCACGGTCACCCGATTCCCTTGCACTTCATCTCCTTCAACTAGTGCTCCTCCTCATCTTCTACCCATACTATCAATAATGGAGGATAATAAAACCCACACCCATCTCAATCTAACAAAAACAGACGATCCAAAGCCCTTGATTTACCCAACCCCGTTGTCTCCTCCGTTGCCTCTGATATCGAAGCAGATAGAGCTAAACAGAGCCCTATCTGCGTCTTCGAAATCGAGTCTCTTTACTCTCTCGAGGAGCGATGTAGTCTTTGAAGACGAGTATCTAATCGTCATCAATAAGCCTCAAGGAATTTACTGCGACCGCGTCTTGTCTGCGATCCCTCCCCTTCTCCGCGATTCCCAAGGTAATTTAAGAATTTATGATTCCTTCACTTCATATGATTACCTCGCTTGTTGAGTTTGAGTTCAGTCAATTTCATTGAAGAATTTTAACTGAGATTGAAGTCGCACCTGCAGGGACTGGAATAAAAAATCCACCAGAATTCCATCTTGCAAATCGGCTGGATCATGACACGAGTGGTGTAATGGTCATAACAAAATCTCACAAAGTAGCAGGGAAGCTCGTGAAGGCATTCACGGATCACAAAGTTTCAAAGGTATACGTGGCTCTGTGTTGCGGCTCCGCTCCAAAATGGGACAGCATCAGCATAAGGTCTGGTCATGGAAGATCGAAGCATGGTGTCTGGAGAGTTTACGCCGCATCGGATGTAGGTCGAACGCTCCCAGGATGCTCCATAGTCAGGGACATGGCAACTTCATTCCAAGTGCTATCAGTTAACGGGAGAGGGAGATTCAAAGACCTAACAACCAAATCAAGAATAGATCAACAGGAAACAGTGTTAGTTGTGGAAAATGTTGGTGTGGACATCGCATCTACAGATGAGAATAAGAAAGATGAGGTTTTGATAAGAGCGTTTCCTGAAAGCGGCAGAACGCACCAGATCCGTTTGCACTGTCAGTATTTGGGCATACCGATATGCGGAGATGTGAAGTATGAAGGTCCTCATGAATGGAAAGGAAGGACGTTGGATGGCCATTGCCTTCACGCTGAGACCTTAACGTTAGATCACCCTGTCACTGGTCTTCCTCTTGTATTCCGGGCTCCTCTACGTACCTGGGCAGAATCCTCAATTTCTTCCTAGTTCAATGAAGAGAGATTTCCCATATTGAAAGAAGCCATTGTTAAACCATGGGCCAGAGAGTGAGAACTGTGAATTGACGTTGAATTGTTTTCTTATTCAATGTTCTGAACAGTACAAAGAAGATATTTATACAAACCCCTACTAAGGGTAAAACAGAAAATTTACATATATAAATATACGGTTTAATAGCCATGAACATTCATATGTAAGTTTGACATTGAAACTACATGATCAATATAGCCTGTACTGACATTTGACTTGATGCAGACAAAAATGGTGTCATTCCCTCCTCTCCTCTAGAAGTTGCCTGCAAATGCATCAATAGGATTACGATATGAGCAGTAGCACAAACTAGAGAAGATTTACGACTTCTAACCCCATACCTACCTACATGGATGCGATACCAGTAAGCTCCAATTGAGTTAGAGGTTCAGCAGATTTATCAGCTCACATGATTTTCAAAGTACATGCAATTTCAGCTCTTGCTGACAACTAAAATCACTGGAAAAACAAAGATTTATTCTCAATTTCAGAAAGTTAAAGGGCTTTGAATTGAGTCGATTGGGAGATCCCCAGTCAGGCAGCCATTTTAACTCCATGTAATTAGTAATAGGCACTAAAGATCTATAATTTCTTTATGAACAAATTAATGATACAATTTTGTCTGATGTGCGGCCATGCTCCTTGTTTCAATTTCAGGAATCCATTGAGGCCTCTATCTAAGGTTATTAAAGATTATAATTTCTACGTCAAAAAGAGGTGAGATTATCATTCCTTTATGTTCACTTTAATGTCTCCTTGTAAGTTATATTTGCTTAAAATATGAAACCCAATACAATGAAATAAAACATTTTAAATAGTTAAAAAAAAAAAAAGAGAGAGAGAGAGAGAGAAAAAGATAAAAGATTAAAGATAAAAAGAGCTGTTGAACCTGAAATACTACCCAGTCCAACAGCTTGAAACCATTGAGAAAGGTATCAAACTGAGATATTACCCACTCCAACAGCAGAAGATGTTGAAGCTGAGTTATTATCCAATTCCGTTGCTTCACCAATTAAATTCCCTGCAGACATACTTTTAGGTCTTTTCATTTGTGAAGATAAGTATCTTTCCTCACATAACCCCAATAGAACATGGGACATCATAGGATCCACGACAGGGAAAGCAAGGAGTGCAGTTCACATCCCACTTAGTAATCACCCCATGCCCTTGAGAGCCGTGGATGCGATATAGGATTCACATCCATCCACGGCTCCCAAGGGTGTGGGGTGGTTACTACTTGGGAAAAAGATCCGGACTCGCAAGGGCAGGCCAGACAACCCGTTTTATAAACTTCATGGACAACTAAAGAGCTTAGTGTTGCTATATGCCCTTGTGAGCTATTATCAGCCATTTACTTAAGCAAAGTTAGAGCAGTTTTGGTTGATATTTACATGGCGTACATAGTGCAAGAAGTTCCCATTACGGGTCTAAAGACAGGGAAATGTATGTAGCCTTTCCACAAAGTTACAGTTTGGTCTGGGCTGGGGAGATGTATGCAGTCTTACCCGCTTCTTGTAGAGGTTGTTTCCCAATTGGAACCCTTGACGTAAAGGAGATTTGTTGATGTTTACTAAACAAAAAAATCCCATATCCATGGGCCCAGAGATCTCAAACCTGTGCTGGGCTCACCCCATATTTCTTGGGTTTGCTGGAATTGTCAGTCTACGGGCTGGGCTAGTTTAATGAATTCCAGCCCAAGTTTTAAGATGTTCATTTGAGTCCAAATCCTCTCCTCCCTGGCTCCTCAGCTTCCACCCCATCCCACCGTTGAAGTTCTAACCGGCTCACAACTCCAAAGGTTAGATGGGGTGGGAGCCGAGGGAGCCAGGGAGGAGAGGATTTGGATATTTTTCATTTAGGTTGAAGCTTGGGCTGAGCCGAATATTGACAAAACTTTCCACCGTAAGTGGAGGCATATGGCAAATCGGATGGGACACAAATTTTATCTACAATATAACCCTAATTCCCTTGCTCACAAATTAAATTTTGTGATAACAGAGTTCGCCAAGTGGTAAAATAGGGATTTGAAGAACTAAGACAATGAGAAAGTACACAGTATTGGTACTTAGAGTGAGTATATTAGGTATGCACGGACATACATACATACATAGGGGTATTTGATTGATTTGAGTATGAAAGTTGACATATGACAGGGCTTATCCCATCCATGTCTCTTCTATCTTATGATTGAAATTGCTACATCATCAATCCATGTGGCACAATAAGGATATGCCACGTCGATAAGCTTATGAAAATGGTGTTTGAGAATCATTTTATCCCATATGTATAATATGTGAGAAATGCATATGAAAGCTCATGTGTTATGAGGTAATGCCCATATAATGATATTACCAAAAAAAATGCTCATATAATGATATGATCGTATTTCGTATGAAGACTACCATCCTTAATGTGTCCGTTCAAATAATGGCCTCCTCCCCCTTTAGCATTTTGAACCAAGGCTTGAAATGTCACAACCTGAAGTTGGGTCGTGAGTGAACAACCATCAACTAATGAAAGGGGACTGAATGAATAAGGTTTTATAAAGTAGAGGGTGTTAGTGATATTATTGTGAAAGAAGATGGATATGTATTAATAAGTCAAACTACGGGAGGTGTTGGTGAAATTTTCACCCCAAAAAAAATTTTTGAGTCATGAAGTGTCTTATGCATGGTTTTTCACATGAGAGAATCTCATTCACCACGCCAATCACAACGCATGAAACGATTGTCAACAGAAGGGTCTACAATCTACATAGTAAAAGAAAATAGTAATTTCATCAACAAGAGGAATTTTTTTCTTTCAAAATATACATCACATTGAAAAAGAATGAAACCCTCAATTACAATAAATAAATAAACACCAATTATGCATGCAACATGCCTAACAATCTAACATCTACCTACTTCACGACCTAAAATATATCAACAAAATTAGGTGAGTAGGAAGACTCTAGAATCTTCCAAATTGGAAGAATTAAGAATTCACAGGATCGCACTATATACATTATTTTGCTCTTAGAGAGGTAGAAAAAATGTTAGGAAAGACGAGGGTCGTGATGTCAAACAGCACTTGAGCGTGTTTCACAATAATTACGTACCATGCACGTACAAGTATTCAATATGCATTATCATTGATTCCTTGAATAAGAACTGATTACTTAAATTACCTAATAAAAAATAGCTCCTTTCTAAACTATTATTTTAATTAGATTTTGATAGGAATTAGGTTTTTGGGGTTCAAATGTAATTTTTTTTAATATTCTTAAATATAATTTGCATGGTACGTTCTAGATACTATCAATTAATTCATAAAAGAGCAGTACTTTATACTCTTAGATTGCTTTTGGTTACATTCTAGGTCAAAAACATATTATGAAATGAAAAAAACAATTTTCTAGGGCACAAAACACATTCCAAATTATTTCACGCTTTCTTGATGCTTGATGCATTCTATGATCAGAACAAGAATGCATAACAAACATTGCTTTGTCATCTCAGAAACGTGTTCTTCACCTAAAATGCATTCCAAGAATTAATGCATACCAGATGTAAATGTCAAATAATTTTCTCTCTCCCTTTGCTTAAATAAAGAAAAAAGAAGAATAATACGTAAACGATGTCATGCTTGCATAACTTATTTAAAAATGCCAAATTCTAAAGAGACTAGCCGCTGGCTAGACTGGGGTAGAGAGAGAGAGAGAGAGAGAGAGAGAGAGAGAGAGTGTGAGTGATGTTGGACTTAAAATTCTTTAGAACTCCGGCTGACAGATATGTTCTAGAAAAAAAAAATTAGGTGTAGTTCATGGAAGTCATAAAGGTGATAGGAACTTATATTTATTATGGAAAAAAAAGAGAAGGATGTCAAGCTACGATGAACTTGCCTCTAGACAAAAAAAAACACAAAATAACTATCCGATCTATCCTGCCGTCTTTGAAATGAAAATTTTCATCCCTATTAAATACCCTCGTATCTATTCTCATTGACCCCTATGTTGGTGCAAAGGTCACGCAACTTGGCAGTAACCCCTCCCATATATATATATATATATATATATATATATATATATATATATATATATACCACCAAAGAATTAAAAATGAATCATGCTCATGGTGGCCAGCATAATCCATAATGGATTGTTATATTAGGGTTATCCACCAAAGAATTAAAATGAATCCTGATCATGGTGGCCAGCATAATCCATAATGGATTGGTCACTTTGTCGGGTTTTAATGCAAGAAGATCATATAAGAAATCTCATAAAGTGTACTGTTGTTTATCATATGCTTACGTATACTTACTTCAGGCATTTTTAACACTAGAATCACGTCGAGGAAGAGGTCCACCACCCATGCATTTTATCCCTTATGGTCTAATAAAGACACCATAGAACAAAGCCATTTTGGAGCGTCGTATTTGACTATGTGTTACAAATATTAAAATATAAAAAAAAAACACGTGTTAAATGTATGCCCATGTGACACGTGCTAAATTTGGCCTTCAAACCGGGCGGAATTTCTTCAGGGGTGCATGCCCATGGCTTAGAGCCAACTCATAAGGTGTTATAAGTGGGTCCGCTATTTTTATTTTATTTTTTGGTTGAAATTGGTATGATATTTGATCGTTTTTTACCATTAATGATAAAAAAAAATCTGAATTACCATAGCAAATGCCTAGAGATGACTCTTTTGTGAAATAATGTCAAAGGTTAGAATCGACTCCAAACTCACTCTGCCTCGATTTTTAGCCCAAGGTTTTAAAACCTATAATTGGACCCACGATTGACCTTTATTGATTTTAACTCAGATTAGACTGGAATTGATTAAAACCCTAGCAAATTAATTAGAAGAGTAATCAAAGATTTTGACAAGTCTTAATTTTCAGTTACCATCCAAAAAGTATTGATCAAATCACTTACCACCCAAGTTGTTTAGAAAAATACCTACCACCCAAGTTAGACAAACGTTAGTCCATTTACTAACGGGAAAAAGTTGAAATTGTGTGGGGACGTTTATATCCCTTTCTTTTTCATTTCTGTTTCTCTGCAATATTTTATCAAAAAAAAAAGGAGCTCAAATGTTCTGGAAAGATTTCTCAATCTTCTCCTTCTCCTTTGCCATCAGTCGGATATGATGAGGGCAAGGAGAATAGTGAACACCTTTCTTAGCCTCGAACGCGCAAGCAAACCAAGAAACCCAAGGAATCTAAGCAATCATTTGAGAAGTAGTGGTAAGAAATTCAAGGGAAGCTTACGCATTGAAAAGGAGAAGACTAAAGAGCTCTTGAATGTCAGAGATGAGATGCTGAAGCAGAAAGAGGAAGAACTTGAAAACTGGGGCAGAGAGCGGGAGAAGTTGCAGTTGGAGCTGAAGAAACTGCAGAAATTGATGGAGTTCAAACCCACGATGGTATATCCGGTTGATCGCTCTTTTTTTTTGTTAGTTTTTCTTGATCTTGATTTCTGATTTGATCTTTACTCTGTTTCTCTTGACTTCATGCAGAACTTCCCTCTTATTCAATCTTTGAGAGAAATGAAGCAAGAGAAGAACGTCAAGAGCAAGAAGAAGGCGGGTCTAGACATCAAAAAGTTATCTCCAACTTATATCCTGTGGTGCAAAGACCGGTGGAATGAGGTAAACACAGGGATGAAATAGATTCACATATTTAGAAATTTTCTGCTTGATTTCTCTTGAAATTACCCTTTGGGAATGTTGATACAGGTAAAGAAAGAGAACCTAGATGCCGAGTTCAAAGAAATCTCGAACATATTGGGATCGAAATGGAAGAACGTTAGCCCATAAGAGAGAAACCCCCAATTGCATCCTTCATCTTTGACAATTCCTCTACCTGAATTTGAAATCGTTTTATTTTAATTTTTGTTCCTACAACGAAATTCTTGAGATAGAAATTGCAAGAAAACTACTAATGAAGTTGGATTTTTATTTTTCTAATAGGGTACTGAAACGAAATTCCAAACAAAACAATTGGAGACCAGAGTAGTCCAGAATAATTCAAGGGGTACTCAAGCTTAAAAATAAAAAAAAATAAAAAATTCATGTGTGATCTCGTTAGAGAACTTGACAATAAGGGTATTATTGTCATTCAAGTATTTTGTAACGACTGATATCAGCAACTAACGGCTCTGTTTGTTGTTTTTGGATCTTTTTTATAAAAATTTGACTAATTTGAGTGATAAATGTTTTTTTAAACAATTTGATAGGTGATTTAGTCAATTCTTTTTGGGTGGTAATCGAAAATTTCCTTTGATTTTTTATTAAAAATATTATAAATCTAGTTATAAAATAGTTTTTTAAAAAATGACAATATAAGTGCATTCGTGATCCATTCCAAAAAAGGGTTTCGAGAATTAGAAATAATCGAAATCGATTTTACCCAAAAAGAAAAAAAAAATATTCTTATCCGAATAACCGGATTCAGAAAATTTCTAAAACTCCCCTATGTATACTTAAAAAAAATAATGGTCAACCATGTTTAATAACGAGCTGTAGTTTGTTGAAATCTTAGGCTTTGGTGTACACGAACTTCCATTTCTTTCTGCTTTGGCATATTAATATTGAGTTGTGTAAATTCCAATGGAAATATCATGGAAACCAGTGTTCTGAAAACAATCGTTAATTAGTTTTTCCACAATTCTCAAAGTATTTTCTTAGAGTCAGTTAGAATGGTTGACACGCATGTCAA